>CM053251.1:35011691-35670981 GCA_028583405.1 Pogonophryne albipinna
ATGCTGACTCATTTCCATGACTCAATATCTACTGTTTTCTTTACTAATTTGACTTTTGTTTTTTGCTCTCACCCTCTTGACTGTCAGTCTGTGTGGTCGGCATGACAGTGGCGGTAGGTGTTGGGATGGACACAGTTGCTGGGGTAACCATTGGCCGGATGCTGGCACGAGGTGTGGACTTGCTACCTTGGGAGGGGCTTGGCTTGTTGCTAGGAGATGGAGTACTTGTGGTGGGGCGGATGTTTGCAGTGGGGGGGTCGGACAGGCTGGAGCTGAAGGAAAAAGCATGAAGAGTTGTCTTGAGCAATTTGTTATGTGTTAGTTTGATAATGTGAACAACTTAACGCTTTCAGTTTTTAATAGATTCTTTCTAATATGGTTCTGAGGACTTATTAACAATGTGAAGCTAGACCTGTCAGATAACACCCATGACTGTAAAAAGAAAATGTCTAGGAATGTGGTGAATCAAAGTGCCTTCTAACCCTATTTAGGGCTGTATGTCTTGATTAGTTACCTTCCCCGGTCTTGAGTAGGACTCTTCAGAGAGATCTGTCTCTGGTCTGCAGGTCTGGCCTGATCCCCCGCCTGAGGACACACACACGTTTGTAAGATTGCAATCAAATCACAGAAATAATTGTGGAAATTGAAACACAGCGTTACTGGAATTAAGAAAAAAAAAGTTATTTCAAAATAGGGTTGTTATATTTGGAAAAATTGAAGGATAAGAGGAAAGGGGAACTGTAAGAAGGTGCCATTCTTGCAAGCATTAAAGATCTTTGAGATGGCAATTATAGGAATATTCTTCAAAAAATAGCGCAATCATCGCTAAATATATAAATAACTTTTTTCTTCCAGAAAATAACAAGCTTAACATAAAAAACTATATTTTTGAATAAACTACAAGGGGTAGAAAAGTGACTTTGGATTGTCTGCTGTAACTTTAAAGTGTTGACCATAGACTGTAGCTATATATAATAATAATAAGAATGTATAGTAAGTATTCATATATAATAATTATTGTTCGGAAACGGTAATAAGTAAACATAACTTTTATATATATGGCCTATTCAATGCATAACATTCATTATTTAAAGGAAAACTGCAGATATATATTCTTCAGAAAGATGATATCAAACAAGGAGCCCTCCATACTCAGTCTCAAAAAGGTTGGTCTAGACAGCAACTGATTTTCAGTTGCACAGACATCATACACATAATTACAGAACAAATCGTTCTCTGTATTTTGATGAGACAAAGTGATGTAATGATGAGTGTCCTCAGTGTCAGGACCTTCACGTGACCTGTCCACATGTACCTTAGCTCCACTCTGGTCCTGGGGCTCCTCTCGGGGGTCCGACTGTGCCTGTGTCCCTCTCAGTTCTCTCAGCTCTCTGTCCAGCCGCAGAAGTCGTCCTTCATACTGAGACTTGAGGGCGTTCATCCTCACCTCCAGCTCTTCCTTACTCTGTTTCATCTCCTCTATCGCCTTACTGAGCTGCACCTTAGCACCTAAAGGTCAAGGTGTAGTTAACACACTCAAGTTACTCTTAAGCCAACGGAACAAAGGAGCTTCAGCATGTTTTCAACGTAGTGTACATGCTCATGGGACTTACCGTTTAGTTGGTTGATTTTGGTCTTGGCTCCCATGAAGATCTTTTTAGTCTTTTCCTCTTTTTCAGCTATCTGCTTTTTGAGCTGCTCCTCTCTGGCCTTGCTTTCAGACATCTGCAGGGGAACAACAAACAAATCAAACTGCTACTCCGACATGATCAAAGGTATACTACAACCCCAATATGAAATGCAAAAAAAAACAATATCAATTGTGATTTATGAAGTACCTCTTGTCTGAGTTTTGCAAGCTCCTCTTGTTGGGCATGGTTAGCGTCAGTAGCAACGTTAGCATCACTGGCCTGGATGGACTGGGAACTCTGGTTCTGGCAGGCCTGCGTTGCTCGGTTAGCTTTGTTAGCTTCAGTTAGCTGCTCCTGCAGACGCTTGATGTCGGCTTCACGCTCTTCAACCATCTGACAAAAAGGGACAATTAGTAATGAGACATTTTTTAAAATAGAGAGCCTGATGCAGGTGAATTGGATATGAAGGAAAGGAAATAATTTAGGTTAGCAAAAAAGTAGGGAAGGATGAGGAAAGTGGATTAAGGGGGAAACACTTGTGAAGAAAAGGTACAGATTCATTGGTTGCACTGATGAATTGTAATGAAAAATCAATTCATTGAAAAATGACTAAATGCCAACCATTAGAGGTAAACTCTGGTTACTAATGACGTTGAACCCTTAGTAAAGTTGCTCCATACTTCTATCAAGTAGGGATGGGAATTTGAAAGGAAATGTATATTCGAATATTCGACCCCTCAAAAAACGGTTAACCGGTTAACCGAAATGTACATATCTTATAAAAAAAAAAATTGTGTAAAAAAAAAAAATTCTAAATTTTTTTTCCAACATTTTTTTTTTTGGGTAAATAAATACATGTTCAAATAAGTATAGAAAAGTCGAATTTGTCAAATGTATTGAACTGGTGATCACAGTTTGACAGCTATAGGCCTACAGCTTTCATGTGCGGAGGCGATTCACAATCAGACCAGCTGGAGAGAAGACCCTCTCAGCTGGAACGGAGGTTGAGGGTATAGCAAGGTATAGCATGTATATATAAGTTTAATTTGGCATAGTTTGACCTCTACACCGCACTCACTAACCTGGTCGAAATATTTCCACACATTACTCCTTTTTGACGCCATGTCTGTTGTGTAGGACTCTTCTTGGAGTGTAAATAATTACCGGACTGGTAAAATCTCTCCTGTCAAAATGTCTATGCACTTTGCCGCCACACACGGTTGCCAAGCAGCGCTTATTGTTGTTTAGGCTGGCCACTCATGTGTCGCGAGTGTCGACAGGGGGCGGGGGCGCACGCTCATGAACTGTTGCGCCGGAACCTCGCAACGGCTGCGGAGCGCATTTGCCGCCACATTTGGCCTAAGATGAGGTTTGAGTCTGCGTGATCTGCGTGTAGGGAGGGGCAGCAAGCCATATCATTAGCTAGAATTAGCTAGATCTGATGGATTTGGACATAAACGTGAGTGAAGTATAACCGGACGCGAGAGAGAGATCCAGCACCTGCAGCTCTGCCCGCTGTGAGGGACCGGTGAGCGGAGCAAAACACACCTTTGGACGTCAACTAACACATTTAGCTATGGCACAGTCGTATACATTGAATCATTCAATTTGATAATATGTAATCAACTTAGGCATTCCTCCCAAAAATAAAATATAAAAAAATAATAATAATTAATAACTCGTATTCGAATACCTGAATAATTATTCGAATACCTGAATAATTTCGAATATTCGATTAATCGTTCTCATCCCTACTATCAAGTAGATTCATCCAATGACTTCATACTCTCTTTGAATGCTACAGATGTATCACCACTAGTGCTGTTTCTAGAAGAAAAAGGTTTTCCAAACCTTCTGCAGGCTGTCCAGGCGGCCCTGAATCTCAGTCACCTGTTACGAGGTAAGCACACTTGTTAGTAAGTATTGAAAAGAATCCTCAGCATGATCCTTTTGTGAAGAATAATCGACATTGCTCCTTTTTGTCCAGAAACTGACCTTTTATGTTACAGAAATCAAACAGTGTTAATTAAAAGGTATTATGAATTAAATATGTTCTAAGTAAGTGTACAAGAAAGAAATGCTAAACTTTTTATTTATCACAGGACAAATATTAATGTAAGGAAGTAAACTTTTAATAAGAATACATTTACAGTCCATATTTAGCTTGTGATGCAAAATGTTATGTTTGTCCTGGAGACAATAATCGCATACACATTATTCAACATTTTAGATGGGTTTAACTTTTATTAAGAATGTAAATGCAGTTTTTTTAGGAAAGACTCGTTCTTGAGAACCTCAAAAAATGCCTCCTATACTGTGTGTAACCGTATTCTTAATGTTTTCTAAATGTTAGTACATATTGTAAGATGCTTTAGTAGTCATTTAAACAATAAATGAAGATATCAAGAACAAGAAGGCTCCTAACCTTGCTCTCTGATTGGCTGAGAGCAGTCTTGAGGTTGCCGACTTCCTGGTTGTGGCTCTGTTGACTGCTCTGATTGGTCTGCTGTAGCTCCTTCTGATTGAGCAGGTTCTGCTGAAGCGCCTCTTTAGCCTGCTGGAGCTCCCTCTGGATCTGCTGAATCTGGTTCTGCCGGGCCTGAGACTGAGACTGAGCTGCTTTCAACTGGTTCTGGAACTTTAAAGTCAAAGTTAGTCAGGTGGCTCTTTTGTCAAGTGGATTTATTTTGGTTCTTGGGTTATAGAGACATTCATCTCTGCCAGGTGCTGCTGTGATCTTGGCAGTTCTTCTTACCTGCTGGCTGTGCGTCTTGGCTTGCTGAAGCTCTTTCTGACTCTGGGTCAGCTGGTTCTGATTCTGCTGCTGTTGAGTCTGGATCTGGGACAACTGGGACTGGGCCTATAGAAGTAAAGAGATGACAACTGACCCTGTGAGTCCTGCCTTTCTACTGTGTTCTACAAACCCCAATTCCAATGAAGTTGGGACGTTGTGTAAAACGTGAATCAAAACCGAATACAATGATCTGAAAATAATTCCTCGACCAAAATTCAATTGAATACGCTACAAAGAGAAGATATGCAATGTTGAAACAATATTCACTCATTTTGAATTTGATGCCTGCAACACGTTCCAAAAAAGCTGGGACTGGCAACAAACGACTGGGACAATTGAGGAATGCTGAAAAAAAACCTGTTTGGAACATTCCACAGGTGAAATAGGTTCATTTGAAAAAGCTTTGTAACAACTGCGTGAGCAAATAGTCCAACAGTTTAAGAACCATGGTTCTCAACGTACAAGTGCAAGGGATTTCATCATCTACAGCCCATAATGTCCTCAAAAGATTCAGAGAATCCGGAGGAATCTCTGCACGTAAGCCCGAAAACCAACTTTGAATCCCTGTGACTGTTGATCCCTCACTTCATTACTGCATTATAAACCGACCTCATCCCGTTAAGGATATTACCACGTGCGCACAGGAACACTTCAGAAAACCATCGTCAGTGAACACAGTTCTTCATTACGTCTACAGTAGTAGAACCTTTATTTATCCAGGAAAATCAATTAAGAACAAATTGTTATTTACAATGATGACCTGACAGGAGGCAAAGGCTTCCTGAGGGGATGGGGTTTGGGAGGAAACAAAATAAAAAGACAGACACTACAGAACCCAGGAGACAACACAAACACATAGAGCAAAGATGACAGGCATAGCAGTTAAACAAGTGTAGTGAAACTCTACCAAAGCCAAATATCAACAACACTCAGAAACGGTAGCGGCATCTCTTGGCCCGAGCTCATCTGAGATGGAGTCCAGACCTGTCTCCATTGAAAGGTGTGGCACATTATGAAGCGCAAAATACAGCAACGATGACCCCCCGGACTGTTGAGCAACTGAAGTCGTACATCAAGCAAGAATGGGAAAGCATTCCACCTCCAACAATTAGTGTCCTCAGTTCCCAAACGCTTCTGGAGCGTTGTTTAAAGGAAGGTGATGTAACACAGTGGTGAACATGCTCAGCTTTATTGGAACGTGTTGCAGGCATCAAATTCAAAATTAGTTTACAAAAAATCATAACGTTTATCAGTTTAAACATTACATATATTTTCTTTGTAGTATATTCACTTGAATATAGTTCCAAAAGGATTTGCAAAACATTGTATTCTGTTTTTATTTACGTTAACTTCTTTGGAATTGGGGTTTGTATATGTAGAGCTAGTTTCATACTGGTCTCATTAACTCATGAGCCTCTTATAATGTGTGTTGCCTCCTGGCTTAATCAAGCACAGGCTTCGTGATAGTTTCTAGCTTGCATGTGCTCAGTACCTGTGTAAGCTGGTTCTGTTTCTGGGTCAGCTGGTTTTGGACCTCCTGGAACTTATCCTTGGGTCTGCTCGTTCTCCTTCTTGGCTTCCTCCAGCTCCTGCTGGCCCTTCTGGTCCTAATTTGGGTAAAAAAAGTATTACATGAAATCACATGTAAGGATACTTTCAGACAGTCTAAGTCAGGGGTCGGCAACCTTTTTGATATGAAGTGCCATTTAAAAAAAAAAAATGTTTATCAGCGTGCCAACGATCGAGAATTATCAGCAGGAGGGCGGGGGGAGCCTCGCTGCGGGGAAGCAGTGTGTGGACCTGTGTGTGAATATTAGGGTCATGCAGAGGGTCATGCAGAGTGAGATGAAATCGCTGTCCCTTTAAGAGAGAGAGAGAGAGGGGTGTGGCTTGTGCATGTGTGTTTGTGGATGGGAGAGCGACAGTGAGGGATCGTATGTTTCTGGAAGTGAAACGAGGAAGCAGAAAAACAGAGGTCTGTGATGTATTTTGTGAAACAGAAGAACAGCTAAATAAATGCAACGGCCTCCCAAGAAGAGCTCGCCTCTCTCCAGTCATTTAAGCTAAAGTGGGTTATTGAACCTGAAGCTTGTTGCTTCTGCCCTCCTCGACTACGGTCTGGGAGCCGACAGGAAAGTTCAACACACAGATGGCCAGTCCGCCCCTTTGTAGCATATTATTTCGATGAGAGATGAGCAGATCGCCACTGGGCTTTCAACTAAAGACACAGCCACGCAAAAACTGCGGCATTTGTCCAGCTCCTTATGGGTAGGCTACTGCATTTGTGAAGTGCTTTCCTCTGTGGTGAAACGATCAGCACCACGGAGGAAAGCAGCAGAAAGTCACCTGGAGTTAAAGAGAGCGGGGCTGCGTTGCGTGCATGGCTTCCTTCTGCAGGTAACGGGGAGACGCGCTCTGGCGGCGGTCTCGTTCAGGATCCGAAAATACAAATTAAATATTTTGCACACTTATTCCACTTATTCCTAGTGTGCCACTGGTTACGGTGCCGCGTGCCAGGGGTTGCCGACCCCTGGCCTAAGTGATCAGAGCCTTGTTTGTATGTTATTGATGTTTTCTAGCCAAACTAAATCCTGAGTTTTGTTTCCTATAGTCTAATTTGGTGTGGCAGAGTTTTGTGACAGGTCAGATAACATGACTGATGTCAGAGCCATAGTGCTGCGTACCTGGACTCACATTCAGGTTCAGGTCCGGACTCAAGTCCAGAGGTTCAGGTTCAGGTCCCGGACTTATAAGTCCGGACCTGAACCCATGGCTTGTGTCAAGTTGTGTGAGAAACTAAAGTGAACTTATTGTGAGCTAATTATCAATTGAAAATAAACTCATAATCAACTCAAATTCAAACTCGTCAGGTTTATTGTGCTCCCTTCCAACTTGTGTCTACATTTCTCTACAAAGTACAAATGTAAAAAAAACACTTTTTGCCACTTAGTCTACAAATGACTTATGACAGCAACTACAGTGAACTACTACAAAGTTGAGCTGACTGAGCCTAAATCCCTAAAACGTTGCTGAAAGGTAGAGTGTAGAGTAGACTAAACGCATTACACTGTTACACACCTACTATACAGTATACACTGTAGTGACTGTACAGTCAGAGTGTGTACTGTCTGTGTACACCATGTCTTTTCTACAACTCTACATTATACAGTACATAGTGATGTACATACATACAATTTTGATACAAATGTCATACATAGTTAACTTAAGCATCTATCATCTATGTCACTCGGACAGTGAGGAGACTGTGGACTGTCAAGACTCAAGACACTATGTCTAAGCCAATCACATCGCTAGCTTCCCTTGACGTCACACAGATCTCGCGAGCAGTTGCGATATTTTGCGAGACTTCGTGAGTTCAGTAATGGCCGCCATATCAGAAGCCGACACGATGTTTTTCGTTTTTTCTTAGCGCAAATGTATCGATCTATGGAAGGTTTTAGATGGTTTAGAACAAAAAGGAGAATATACGTCAGTGCTAGTTTTTTTGCGAGTCCAAGTACCGGTTCCCGACGTTCCGGTTTTAACCGGACTTGAACCGAAACTTTTTACAAGTCCAGTACCGGTTCGGCGTACGGGTACGCAGCACTACAGAGCCATGAATCTCACACATTTTGTTGTACATTTAAATCATGTTTCATTTCTTATAATATAATCATTTATATTGTTTGATCGCAATGGATGAGTTTGGTCACATGTGGGCGTTACATTTTTAGAACAGCATGGTGGCCTATCATCATGTGTTGTGTTCCTGTCTTCCTGCTCACCTCCTCCACTTTTTTCTGCGCCTCCTCTTTCAGTGTGCTCAGCTCCTCTCTGGCCTGGTTGAGCTCCTCCTGGGCTTTAGTCAGCTCCTGCTGCACTTCCTGGCTCGGACCCGCCTCACTTCCTGCTTTATCAGCAGTTTCCCCAACCATCTGAAATACACACAGCTCACTATTCCAGTTGTAATCCTTACTAACCTGCAGCTTAGACAGACCCATTCCGGGCCCGCAGTCCCACCTTGTCATGCTGGGCTTTCAGCTCCTCATACTGCGTCTTGTAGCGCCGTCCAATCTTCTTGACCTGAGTGATGGTCCGGTTCCTCTCCAGGATGTCACTGTTCTTCGTCTCCATGTCTTTCTTCAGAGTGTCTCTCTCTGACGTCAGACGGGCCACTGAGTCTCTGAAGGCCTGCAGCTGAGACTGAGCCGAGTTCCCGCTGGCGCTGGATCTGAGGCGTACACAACAGGAATCACAGTTAGGTCACATTTAGGGATTCATTGATTATCTGCTGGAATTTCTACACTGGTCATTTGAGCTGTCAAATGTTACTAAATACAAATATTATTCTTTGGATCATTCAGGTTCTGCATTCAGTTGTTTTTAACAAATGCTACAAATGCTCAAAAATGAGCGTGTGAACACAGTTTTTTTTGTAAATTCACATAAAATACGTAATAGAGTCCAAATAGAATTTTCTTTCGTGCTGGAATGTTATGGACGTGTCCGAAAGCAGGGTTTTCAAACAACAATAGTTACTTTTTTTTATATCTGTCACTTGTCTTAAAGCGAGACATGTGCACAAAAACCCACTGGCCCTCAGAAAAACAAGGTGCTATGTGGACACAGGCCGTGGATTGAGTGAGTTCTGTTTTACGACCAGCAGGGTCAAATGACTGTGGTCTGGAGTCTGGTGCCATTGTTAAGAGTATATTCATTTCATGTTTTGTACATTACTGATTTTAATAAAAGTCCAAATCCTTGTTGATTTCACTTATTATATATTCACTTACTATCGACCCTGAGAAGAGGCAGAAGAGTCTGTCCTCAGTGCTGATCAGAGATGAAGCTGATAAATGAGGGAACTCATTTGTCCAAGGGTTAAATACTGATTTTAACTTTTCTCACTAGAGTCAAAAAGCAGATGAAAGTGTTTTCTAGTGTGAAAGGGTCTCAAGCCAGGGTGCTTCAGGGTGTGTGTGTGTTTGTGTGTGTTACCTTGCGAGTTCAGTCTTCAGCTTGGCCGTCTCCTCAGCGAGCTGTGTGATGCGTCTCTGCTGAGCTTCTCTCTCAGTGGACAGTTTCTGTCTCTCCTCCACGTCCCCGTCTTTCTGCTGGCTCATCAGTTGCTGTAGAGGAACGGTCAGTCAGGTTTAGTGGAGACTTAAACAGCAACTACAGTGTTCAAGATACATCTTTAAAAATATAGCTCCATTCAAAATAAATCAACGACTCTAGGGGGATTACTTTAGTCATTGTTATTGCTTTTTATTCTTATTTATATTTCGTTCTTTCTCTTTGAACATATAATTGATACATAAAGGTTTCAGCTTATACACATCTTGTCTGATTTGTATAAGCTCTCCATTGCTAAATGATAGCATATTGTAAGATGTATAAGATGTCAAGTTAAAATTTGGTTTTGAACTGTAGAAACTTAGTAAAAAGATTTTTGATCATAAAAATAACTCGATGACAAAACACTAGAATGTATCCGGTTACATAATAATTAATATACATGGCAAGTAAATAACAGATGTGGGTGTGTCAAATATTGTATTATAAGATGCAGGTAAACAGTGTTGCTGCTCCTTGTTGATGTTCACACACACACATCTGTTACCTGGGTTTTGGACTTCCAGCGTTTGAGGTCCTCCTCCAGGATCCTCTTGTCGGCCTGCATGGAGCCGTTCTTCTCCGACAGCAGAGACAGAGACTGGTGCAGCGGGCTGATGTCTGACTGCAGCTTCTTAACCTGACACAGATACACAATGATAAAATCAGACGGTTCAATATTCACTTGGTCACTGGTTAAAATGTTTGCAATTCACAATATTACCCAAAAAATCATCACGATATGCTTAAAACTTTAAACGGTAACTAGACCCACTGGAATCACTTTAACCTATGTTTTGTTAAGAAACAATATTTGTATTGAATCATAGATAGGACACGTCTTTTTAAGAGAATATCCCAAACCATCATAAATATAGTAATCATAAATGATAAGCTCCCGCTGCTTTAACAGAGGATAAATATAATGTTAATATAAGCAGCATTATACGAGTTTGTTCTTTCTTATACCATCATTCCTGTATTTTAACTCTAGCTCGGTTTTCCACTTTTCTACCATGAGAGCGATATAAGCAGATTCTTAAAGGCCATTAGCCCTTCCTTTTCAAGTTACAACTTGGGCTGAACAACTCATTGAAATGTGATCAGTATCGCAATATGTACTTCTAATAACCAAATCGCAGAAAGCACAATATGTTCTAAAGTCAAAACATTTGAAAATGTCTAAGTCTCGTGGTGCCGCTGTTTTCTATAAAACGTTACTCTACAGACTTAAGTCAATTGCCTTGTTTGGTACAGGCTCTCTGGAAAAAGAAAAATCCCACCATGATCATTTTAATATATTTTTCAATGATAATGTGAATAATGTTTTGGAAAATCCCATTCCCTCTATTATCGTGAATCTTATCGCAAATGCAGTTCACGTTTTTGGCAAGTTGTGCAGCCCCAAATACAATCCAACGCGAGTACAAATCAAATGGGAAGACGTGTGTTCTGATTGAAGGGACAAACGTCATGAAAAATGTAAATGAGTCCCAGCTGACAATTATATGAAGTGCAACACTCGAGTCTTACTTTAGCCTGCGCCTGCTGCATCTCTTGTTCCAGTTTGTCCTTCTCTGTGCTCAGCATCCTGACGGTTTGCTGGAGAGCACTGATGGTCTCCATCTTCTTCAGTTGCTCCTCCTGCTGGGCCAGAGTCCTGGCTGTAACCTGAGCCGGGAGGCAGGTAAACAGACAGAACATTTGAATAAACAACATTCTCTCAAGCCACTTTTGCCCTTTTCTTAGCCTAAAATTAGTACATAAGTTCAAAGGCAAAGCGTCCTCAAACAGCCTGAAAGAGCTCTTCAATCAAACATTTAAAATAATGGCAACTTGGAAATATTTTATCGGAAATATTCTCGGAGCAATTTTGGTCGTGGAAACTATTCTGTAACCATTTTGAGATTTGTCTGTCTCCTCATAATCTCCTTACACTCATAAACTGAATATCCCATCATACGCTTCATTGGCAATTGAACAGGGACTGTATTAAATAGTCGTTTAAAAAGTTTATTATAAAGTCTATATACATATACTTTCTCAGTAATACAGTGAGTCCTTGCGGCTACATTATCTTCAGTTGTGACAGTTCTCAGCTCTTTATTCTTGAGATGGTGCTAGTAATAAAATAATACTTCTGTGTGGCTTATGCCAATGCAGTATCACTTACAATGGGTTGGCTAATGTACTTATAGGACTCGTGCTTTTTGAGTTTGTATCCTAACGGTTGAATGCACCCATTGTAGATTGTTTTGGATAAAAGCGTCTGCTTAATGTAATGTTCATGTTGTTTTCATCATTTACAGGTAAGATGACCAATGAGCCCCCAACATGCTCTGTAGTTTTCCATCCCTCAGCCCCTTCATACCTGCATCTTCTCCCTCTCAGAGTTCAGAGCCTCCTGCAGCTCCTTCAGTTCTCTGTCCTGGTGTTCCACTCGCTGTTTGTAGCGCTGAGCTTCTTCATCAGACGCCTCACACTGAGCCACAGCGATCTCTTTATCACGCCGAACAAACCTGCAAGACACACTCGCTTCAAACTCCATCCAAAAGCAGATCTAGAGGTGGAAGTGTGTCTTTAAGACTTTCAAACCAGTATTTTAGCTGTACTTTCATTGTGTTTCAATAAAAGAGATCAAATGTACAAGAAGGTTTATAAAGCGTAATAAAATAGGAACTATTTTCCCTTAAATGTCCCCAATAGCAAGAGCAGGACCAGGAATGAAATGTTTTTTTTTCCGCATTTTAAGGACTGCTCATATGCAACAAAATAAAATGCAGTGAAACTAAATGCATTAATTAACAATCCAACAAATCAGAAAAAGAAGGGGAAAAGATTAATAACTTCTATGATACAGTTAACAGAAAAAATATACATTATTAATTCTCAATATTATATTAATTATCCAATCTAACCGGAGGGTCATTAGTAATGCAATTAAACCTAATTGGGCCCCGGGGCCTGTTTTATCCCTGTTTTATCCCGGTCCCTAATGAGCTCACACTACGACATTAGGATTGATAATGGAGATTGTAAAGTGTTTCCAGTGTCATCAGTCCTTCCAACAGCACAGTGCTGCATTACCGGAGTATTTCCAGGATCTGCTCGGTGGTCTTCCCCTCCTCACTGAAGGACAGGTCGAGCTGCTGCCGGGGGGTCTGCAGCCCACGACTCCTGGTGGCCATCTCATCCATCTGCTGGTGCAGGAGGGCGTTCTGCTTCCCCAACTCCTCACAGCGACGCCTCTGATTGGATAGATCCTCCTGAAGGAGAGTCAAAGTATTAGGAACAATCAGAAACAATCCTACAGCAGAGCTTCCTAAGGAGGCTGTAAGACACTATGGAATATTGGAAGGGCAACAGGAAAAAACATTATATTCAGGGATGCTAACCCATCCGGTATGAAAAAGCTAACAAGGATCCGAACTAAGTACATTTTTGACAGTGGTAGAAAGTACATTTACTCAAATACTATATTTAGATAAAATGTTGAGATACTTGTACATTACTTGAGTATTTAAATGTTTTGCTACTTTGTACTTCTACTTCTACAATTGAGAGGTACATGGTGTACTTTTACTTCACTACCTTTAGTTACTTTACAGATGTGGATGAATTATGTGAAATCTAATCAAGTGTTGAATCAGACTTCAGTTCCACCTGGAGTAAATCCACCAGCTACCCTGCAGTCTACAAAGTCATTCAAACTAGCTGCACCTTTACCAGCTTTGAGAACACTTTCATGATCAATCATTATAAAACATATCATATATATTATTCTGAAATGGACCAATCTGCACAACGACTACTTTTACTGTCGCTACTTTCACTATATTTTGATGAGAATACTTTTCTAATTTTACTTGAGGAACATTTTGAATGCAGGACTTTTACTGTAACAGAGTATTCCTTCACTCTGGTACTTCGACTTAAGTACAAGACCCGAGTACTTCTCCCACCTCTGTTCATAACCTTAATAGGATTTAAAACATATCAATATTGACATGTGATAGTGTGTAACATTATGCCCAAAAAATATATTAGAAAACGTAGGCTAAAGCTAATGTTAGGAGCTAGTGACAATGTATGGTAGTTAGCAAGTTAAACGATGTATTGACACATTCACTGCACATCACACTCTGCTGCTCAGCTGCCGCTAAACTCTACTGAGTAGGCCTGTCGCGATAATCAATAAATTGACTTATCGTACGATAAATAAAAATGGACTCGATAACTTTTCTGAGCTTGATAAATTGCCGTTTACATGCGTGTTTGTTTACATAAGGATGTGACCAGCATTTTAGCCAGGAGCGCTGTGAGGGGCGGGGCTCACACACAGCCAGGTCAGGACACTCCGCGTGCAGCAGTGTAGCAGCCACATTAATAATATAGAGACAAGCAGGAGACAACGTGTGACTTACTCGAGGGGAATTTGAAGTTAAATGGAAGTGGTTGCAAAACCTAATACCACATCTCTGGTGTGGGAATATTTTGGATTTAAGCCAAATCAACGAGGCGAACCTACGGACTTGAATGAGCCGGTGTGTTGCATTTGTTTTAAAAAGCTAGCAACAAATGCTAGCAATACGACCAACCTTAAACTGCACCTGAAACACAACCTACCCATTCCGTGTTCCCAGCTGGGAGAAAACACGGCAGCTGAGATGGAGAGCCCCCACCTTCCCTACAGTTTGCAATCAAAGATGCATTTGCCCGACAATGTAAACATGTTGGTTTTCCTTGCTCGAAATCTTTGAAATATACTGTACAGATTTAGATATGGCCTGTTGAGGCATCTGGGTCTTGGACAGTACACTTGAATGTTGTTTTAAGGAGTTTTTTTTTGCTTTGTTAGTTTTGTTGCTTGTTATTTATATATATATATATATATATATATATATATATATATATACTGTAAGGGCTCGACAGTAACGGTTGCCAGGTTGCCATCGGCAACCATTCAGAAAAAATTTCAACCACTTCTTGGCCTTTGGTTGCCATCAGTGGCAACTAGTTTTTAACATAAAGAAATAAGGACAGCAAACAGCTAAATGTGCACCCCAAAATAGATAAATGTTAAATATTTGTTGTATTAAGAGTGATATTTAATTATTGTTGTGACCAGTCGGAACCTGATACTTAAGTTGCACGTGCATTGGTGCGATTATGGAGCCAGAAAGCGATGCACGTTTACTCTCGTGGGCGGTGCGCCGTGGCCGTTTCTCAATCTCGAGGATACTGGCTGTCACTGTCACTGTCACTACCCGATCTGCAGCTCTGCCCGATCTGCAGTGCGCATGTGCGAGATGGTCCGCCATATTGGACAACTCCGGACGGCAACCCAAGGAGGACAACATTGACACAGTTGCTTTTGGCAAAGCTCAAAAGGAAAACTCGAGAGAAATGAGTTATTGTTATTACAACGTGACTTCACTATTATTTAACAACTGTTTTTATTGGGTTCTTTTATTTGGGGTTAAGTACATTGTCAGAATAAGTGAGAAATGGATTTAACTTCTGTTAGACAGCTATACAGTGGGGCAAAAAAGTATTTAGTCAGCCACCAATTGTGCAAGTTCTCCCACTTAAAAAGATGAGAGGCCTGTAATTTTCATCCTAGGTACACTTTAACTATGAGAGACAGAATGGGGGAAAGAATCCAGGAAATCACATTGTAGGATTTTTAATGAATTAATTGGTAAATTCCTCGGTAAAATAAGTATTTGGTCACCTACAAACAAACAAGATTTCTGGCTCTCACAGACCTGTAACTTCTTCTCTAAGAGCCTCCTATGTCCTCCACTCGTTAACTGTATTAATGGTACCGGTTTGAACTCGTTATCAGTATAAAAGACACCTGTCCACAACCTCAAACAGTCACACTCCAAATTCCACTATGGCCAAGACCAAAGAGCTGTCAAAGGACACCAGAAACAAAATTGTAGACCTGCACCAGGCTGGGAAGACTGAATCTGCAATAGGTAAGCAGCTTGGTGTGAAGAAATCAACTGTGGGAGCAATTATTAGAAAATGGAAGACATAAAAGACCACTGATAATCTCCCTCGATCTGGGGCTCCACGCAAGATCTCACCCCGTGGAGTCAAAATGATCACAAGAACGGTGAGCAAAAATCCCAGAACCACATAGGGGGACCTAGTCAATGACCTGCAGAGAGCTGGGACCAAAGTAACAAAGGCTACCATCAGTAACACACTACGCCGCAAGGGACTCAAATCCTGCAGTGCCAGACGTGTCCCCCTGCTTAAGCCAGTACATGTCCAGGCCCGTCTGAAGTTTGCTCGAGAGCATTTAGATGATCCAGAAGAGGATTGGGAGAATGTCATATGGTCAGATGAAACCAAAATAGAACTTTTTGGTAAAAACTCAACTAGACGTGTTTGGAGGAGAAAGAATGCTGAGTTGCATCCAAAGAACACCATACCTACTGTGAAACATGGGGGTGGAAACATCATGCTTTGGGGCTGTTTTTCTGCAAAGGGACCAGGACGACTGATCCGTGTAAAGGAAAGAATGAATGGGGCCATGTATCGTGAGATTTTGAGTGACAACCTCCTTCCATCAGCAAGGGCATTGAAGATGAAACGTGGCTGGGTCTTTCAGCATGACAATGATCCCAAACACACCGCCCGGGCAACGAAGCAGTGGCTTCGTAAGAAGCATTTCAAGGTCCTGGAGTGGCCTAGCCAGTCTCCAGATCTCAACCCCATAGAAAATCTTTGGAGGGAGTTGAAAGTCCGTGTTGCCCAGCGACAGCCCCAAAACATCACTGCTCTAGAGGAGATCTGCATGGAGGAATGGGCTAAAATACCAGCAACAGTGTGTGAAAACCTTGTGAAGACTTACAGAAAACGTTTGACCTCTGTCATTGCCAACAAAGGGTATATAACAAAGTATTGAGATGAACTTTTGTTATTGACCAAATACTTATTTTCCACCATAATTTGCAAATAAATTCTTTAAAAATCAGACAATGTGATTTTCTGGATTCTTTCCCCCCATTCTATCTCTCATAGTTGAAGTGTACCTAGGATGACAATTACAGGCCTCTCTCATCTTTTTAAGTGGGAGAACTTGCACAATTGGTGGCTGACTAAATACTTTTTTGCCCCACTGTATGACATACATTTTTGCACACATTCACAGTAAATATGTATTCAGTATGATAGCTGTCTAACAGAAGTTAAATTCATTTCTCACTTATTCTGACAATGTACTTAACCCCAAATAAAAGAACCCAATAAAAACTGTTGTTAAATAATAGTGAAGTCACGTTGAAATAACAATAACTCATCTCTCTCTCGTTTTTTTTTTTAGCTTTGCCAAAAGCCACTGTGTCAATGTTGTCCTACTTGGGTTGCCGTCCGGAGTTGTCCAATATGGCGGACCATCTCGCACATGCGCACTGCAGATCGGGCAGAGCTGCAGATCGGGTAGTGACAGTCACTACCCGATCTGCAGCCCTGTAGTGCGCATGTGCGAGATGGTCCGCCATATTTGACAACTACATACGGCAACTCTAATAGGACACTTGACACAGTGGCTTTTGGCAAAACACAAAAAGAAAACTCGAGAGAGATGAGTTATTGTTATTACAACGTGACATCAACAACTCTTTTTATTGGGTTCTTTTATATGGGGTTAAGTACATTGTCAGAATAAGTCAGTAATGGATTTAACTTCTGTTAGACAGCTATATGCCATACATTTTTGCATACATTCACAGTAAATATTTATTCAGTATGATAGCTGTCTAACAGAAGTTAAATCCATTTCTCACTTATTCTGACAATGTACTTAACCCTAAATAAAAGAACCCAATGAAAACAGTTGTTCAAGGTCCCATGTCATGCTTTTCCGGTTATTACCCGTCCCCTTGTGTGTTATGAAGGTTTTTATGCATGTAAATGGTGTGCAGAGTCAAAACCCTCAAAGTACACCATGTAGCGAGTAAACTCTAACACAGAAAATACCTCCCCAAAACGCCTCGTTGGAGATACGTCACTGTCCATTTGATTCTTCCGGGTACATCATGATGTCATGTCGTCCCCGGAACGAAATGGACCAATCCGTGGAGCCGTTACGTTACGTCCGCGGAGCCGTTACGTTAAGCCCCCGCTGATTGGTCCAAATTGACCAATCCACGGACTTCCTCACACACTCAGTGCAGGCAGCTCTGCTGATTTCTCCTCCCTGGCTGCAGGCTGATAACAGACAGTTGGGATCGCGGCTAAATTCTCTCTGCAGACCCATTCTCACCGCGTTTATCAACCTTTTTCTTACTCAATATCAAGCCACACTTATTGTTTTTACTTCGGCTGTGACTTTGTGTGTGCTCAGGATGAGTTTCGCTGTGTTATTCGCTGTGTATCGCTAAACAAGGAAATCACACCTCCACGGAGCTCAGCGCGATTCACAACGTCCCGACTGGTTCCGACCAATCGGAGCACACTGGGCTCACAGGGAGGGGGGGGGGGGCAAGAGCTGCAACGAGCCGTTTAGTGGAGAGAGTGAATACTGCTGAATACACATACTTTACAAAGATGCTGTATGCGAAACCAATGTGAGTTTGGAAAATTGCACAGTATAATTCTATTCTAGTAGACCTCAACAATGGAATTATGATCAGTGGAAATGGCCATGACATGGGACCTTTAAATAATAGTGAAGTCACGTTGTAATAACAATAACTCATCTCTCTCGAGTTTTGGCACGGAAGCCAGTGTCACTACCTGATCTGCAGTGCGCATGTGTGAGATGGTCCGCCATATTGGACAACCCCGTACGGCAACCCAAGTAGGACACTTGACACAGTGGCTTTTGGCAAAGCTCAAAAAGAAAACTCGAGAGAGATGAGTTATAGAGTGGCGAAGTCCCTCCCCTTCCGGGGGAGCTCCATGGGACCTTATTTCGGAAAAATTATGTATTGAAGTCAATGGGGAGAGAAATATTATCTTTCGATCCCGTTTGAATTGTGCCACAAATTACTCATATGATGTTTGTCAATTTAAAAGATAATTTTGCAAGTCCAAAAAATAAAAATTTGTCGTAAAACTGTGAAGTGACACATTTTTTTGTGTGAAACGCTTAATGAACTACATCTCTGGTCTCGCAGACTCTCACAACAACACACGTCACCAAGATGGCCGTCACTACTGTCTTGTCAAAAAAGTGATTGACTACCCTCACTATCAACACGTCCAGAAGAATGTCATGCAAAGCTGCCTGCCTGCCTTTCTTTGATTCTCTCTGAACTGCCTGATCTTTTAAATGTTTAATGTCAACCATTTGTGCAGATAGCATGAAGTAGAACAGATCGCCGGTGCTAATGTAGCATTAGCGTTAGCATTTCTCCCCCGGGCTTAAATGGTGTATTATAGAATGATCACACCGGTGTGACAGTACTCTTCAAAGGGTTCACGAAATATGACTACTACTCTTACTGTTTAACATTTTGGGTTACTTGATGTTACTTCATATTAAGGCTAATAAAAATGACAAGGCTGTAATGCTAACTAGCGTGCTAGCTACTTGCTAGGTAGCTAACTTGATCTAGCCACTCCTGGTCCTTTCATCAGACGGGAAGCGAAAGAACGAGCAAGACCCATTGCTGGTATGATAACAACCTGGTACTAAGCACACAGGCATCTTGTTAAAGTTATCTTATCTTAGCTATCTCTTATATTTAGCGGAGGAAAACAATTGTGACATCAGTTATGACATCACTTACGCGACTCTGGGATTTCTGGGTCTTTCTAGTTGCGTATTTTTCATAGTCTTATATTTCAACAGTTTTACGACAAACTGTGACTTTTTTGACATGGAATTCATTTTTTAAGAATGACAAACATCATATGTGTAATTCATGGCACAATTCAAACGGGATCGAAAGATACGTTTTCTCTCTCCATTGACTTCAATACATAATTTTTCCAAAATAATGTCCCATGGACCGGAAGTAGATGGGCGTGACTTCGCCACTCTATTGTTATTACAACGTGACTTCAACAACTCTTTTTATTGGGTTATTTTATTTGGGGTTAAGTACATTGTCAGAATAAGTCAGAACTGGATGTAACTTCTGTTAGACAGCTATATGCCATACATTTTTGCATACATTCACAGTAAATATGTATTCAGTATGATAGCTGTCTAACAGAAGTTAAATCCATTTCTGACTTATTCTGACAATGTACTTAACCCCAAATAAAAGAAACCAATAAAAAGAGTTGTTGAAGTCACGTTGTAAATACACATATATATACACACATATATATACACACATATATATATATACACACATACATATACATACATATACATATATATACATACATATACACATATATATACATACATATACATATATATATATATATATATATACATATATATACATATTAGGGCTGTCAAGTTAACGCGTTAATAACGCAAAAAAAAAATAACGCCACTAATTATTTTAACGCGATTAACGCATGTGTATTTTTTTTCCTCGGCCGCCCCGTAGTTTCAGAGCGCATCGAGTGTAAAATACCATCTGCAAGCTGATAATGACAGCCCCGCTCCTGCTGCCCGCTTGCAGCAGACCACACTTCCACGCTCACCGGCAGGCACCGACTGGCCATCGGGAGGACCGGGAGGGTGTGTGTATGTGTGGCCCGAGCGAGAGACCTTACGTGTATTGTTGTTGTTAGCATCTGGTGCTAGCTAGCTGCGCTAACGGATATAAGGAGCTGTTTCAATGAAAACAGAGGAGCGACATTTCGCCACAACTGCGCCGAGCACTTGACTTTATGCAGGCAGCCAGACAGTGGGACATTGTACGAAAAGTCAGCACACTCAGCTCGGATAGTGCGCGCAACATGATTGCAGCGTCCAGGCAGCTCCCGTTCGAGCATATGCCTTGAGTTGCACATAGCTCCAACGATCCATCACACACACACACACACACACCATTTGTATTGTATTATTGTATGAGAGAGGTTCCAGGTTGAATTGAGGCGAATATTTGTAATCTTTAGAGGTCGTTGTGTTTAATATTCATGAGAATATTTGTCATTGTTCAAATGATAATAAACATTAGCATAAAGCATATTTGTCCACTCATATGTTGATAAGAGTATTAAAAACTTGAAAAATATTCCTCTAAGGTGCATTTAGAACAGATCAAAAATGTGCGATTAATTTGCGATTAACTATGGACAATCATGCGATTAATCACGATTAAATATTTTAATCGACTGACAGCCCTAATATATATATATGAGAGACAGAGCTCTGTTTTCCAGCCTGAGTCTATTTAATGGATTGTTTTGGTTGTGTGTGATTTTAATTAATTTGTTATAATTAAATGTATTTATTTTATATAATTTATATATTTTAATATTATTTCACATTTCATTTGCAAAGTTGAATGTTCAATACAAAGTTCTGTTTGAAAGGATGTACTTGAATTATTATTATATATTATCATTATGTCAGTGATCTAAAATGGTCTTACAACGGTGCCGCCAATATTATCGTTTATCGCAATAATTTCCGGGAAAATGTATCGTCCAACAAAATTAATTATCGTGACAGGCCTAACTCTGATTATCCGACCGGCCCAATCAAACAGAGCTGGAGTTCACCAACGGTCCATGTTAACATGTAATCTCTTTGTGTCTATACTACTGGCCATACGGTAGTCTAGGTTGCCCTCTCGAGGCTGTGAAACGCATGCGCAGTTAGTCTGTGTCGACCTGGAGCATGAGGTCCACTGTTCGTTAATGGCTCTGTATTGGTGTTATGCACGTTGATTGAATAAACCAAGTTAACAGAAGATAAACGTCGTGATTATTTGTAGTAGACTAACAGTCCAGTCCGCCATCCCTTAGAAGCAGAGTTTAGCCGACAGACAGGGAGACACCAGCCCACAGCCTAAATATTAGGTTTCTTTCTGTTTTTGTATATAGTAACTTGATCATTATTTAGTGTTATTATTTCAATCAATTTGAAAATTAAGCTTAGGGCTGAATGGGTTGTTTTCTTTAAATGGCTGACAGGTGGAGGTTTGATTGGGCACCTATAACGTATGTTTTTTTTATCAGGGTGAGCGAAAGGGAAATTGAGGACGTAAAACCCGTTTCTATTTGCATTGTTTGCTAATGATAAGAGTATTAACGACACAAACTATATTTGTCATTTGATTTATTCCTGTATCAAAATTGCTTCCTGGTGCCTCAGCGGGAGTTGGATTTTGAGTTTGGTTTTATGACAAATCATTGCTACACTTTTTATTAATTATATATTTTTGTCTATGCTTGAACACCAATATAAAAGGCCTCCTACCTTGAGCTGCCTCTCCACTGAGTTCAGAGCTGCACTTTTCTGCTGCAGGAGGGACGAGGTCTTGTTCAGCTGCTCCTCCAGCTCTCTCTTCCGTGCTCCATCCTGCTGGGATCGCTTCTTCAGCTCCTGCAGGGCCTCCACGTCCGCAGCATGAAGCATGAGCTCCCTCTCATACTTAGCCTGCGCCTCTCCAGCTAGCTTAGTCTGAGAGGAGGACAGACAGGAAACAGGTGAGCCAATGCTGGATAACAGAACTGGTAAGGACAGGGTTATTGAACCAGCACCAGTGTATGCATGTGTATAAATACAAGCCTTTTTTTTTTTTTTTATAAATAGCACAACAACGATAGTAATAGAAACTTATTTGACCAAACCTATTCATTTATTTGTATGAATATGACTACTATAACTGTCTGATGTAAAATCATCCTCTATATATATGTGTGTGCGTGTGTGTGTGTATTAGGGATGTTAAGATTCACCGATTCACCTGCATAAATGTTCAAAATGCGAGTGCACCGGTTGAAAGAGTGCACATCGGCTACAGTTTGGGTTGAACTCGCGATGCATCGATTGTAGCGTCTTTGCAAAAACGATTCATTCATATAATATCCTCTCATCCTGTCAGCACTCAGCAGAGACGATCTTTGATCTCTGCTTCGCACTACGGAGGCCGAGAGTCTCAGTTATCAACACACATGGAAGTCGAGGAGAAAGAGAAACACAGCGCACCGAAAAATACCTTCAAATCAAACGATTGGCAACACTTCGGATTTTTCAAGAAAGACGGACAACTTGAAAAAAATCGCTCGCAAATTGTAAACGATGCCGAGCCGCTTTAAAGTACACAAGTAGTACGAGGAACTTAGCGACGCACATAAAGAGGCGACATGGGGTCTGCGTCTGAAAAGAGAAACCTGAAAGTTAGACATATGAGTGAAATCACTCCGTGAGGTGTTCTGTCAGAGAGAGTGGTGTTTAGTTTACAGCAGCCTGTGACTGCCAATAACAGTTTAAATGTCTTCCTTACTGTAAGCAGTTATGAAAGACCTGTTTGTGAAAGGTTCTTTGTATTCTTTATTGTTCCTATAGAAACCACTGCTTTCTTTTATGGTAGCTGTTATTTGCACATTGTTAATCATGGGCAATGCATCCTTACATTGTTTAACTGTGAGGTGTTATAACATTGAACTGTACTCTGGAGACAAAGAACACTACTACCCTTGTGAAAAGGCCAGCTTGTGAAAGGTCCAAGTGTTTTTTTATTTAAGGTAAAAAAGAAACAGCATGGTGGGATGCACAGTACTAGTAGAGAGAACCAAATATGTGAAGCACTTTTTTGTTAATTTATGATTTGCTGATTTGTTAATCGTATCGCCCCGTATCGCATAATGTTGAATCAAATCGTATCGAACTGTATCGCAACAGGGGTGAATCGTATTGTATCGCATCGCCTGGTGCTTCAAATGTATTGTTGGCAACGTATCGAGATGCGTATCGCATCGGCCTCAGTGATGGAGATGCACATCCCTAATGTGTATGTGTATTTGTGTGTGTGTGTGTGTGTGTGTGTGTGTCTCAATGTCGAGGAAGGCTGCTCCAGAGCCACTATTTCAAGCATACTACGTCATCGAGTGCCGCCGAAGGACTGTTCCAATGTCCAGCATACTTGGAATTCTACCGAGGCCGGCGTACTTCGTAGCGAGAAATTACGAGGCTGCAAATGTGTAGACTCCGGTCTTAAAATCCCCACAATGCTTTGCGCACGGACCAATTTCCAAATCTTTGACGGAAATAGCGCTCCATTTAAGGCGGGGCCTCGCATATGACGCACACCTGTTACACCATTCTTTCGTTTTTCGAGGCTAGGAAGGATTCTTGCCTCGCTTCTGAAGCAAGTGACTCGGAAGACATGTGCTACCAAGCAAGCGTCCTCGACCTTGAGAAACACCCTGTGTGTGTGTGTGTACCTGCAGCAGGCTCTCCTGTATGGCTCTCTGCTCCTTAGTGACAGCAGCAGCAGCTCTCTCCAGCGCCTCCTGCTGCTCCGTCTGGCTGGACTTCAGGCAGCGCTGCACCTCACACAGCTGGAACACAGCAGGGAAACAAGCATCATCACCTGGAGCTCAACACTGTGCGGGCTGAGCCAACTTAACTTAAAAGAAACACTCATAAGAGGCTATTCATCATTCATCAAGATAACAGAGATGGACCACAATCGACTTATCGGGAGTGTTTTTATCACTATCGATAAACTCCACTTGCAATATGTTCCATATTCTATTTCTTTTTTTTAATAGATCTCAACAATGTTTTATGTTGGAAGATTTAAAATGTTCATTGCAAACAACTACGCTGTAACTATTGTGCATTTGACCAAAAACGTTAAACGTCAAACCAACAATCCAAAACCCAACAATATCAAATGAGCAGATCCTGTATTACGGCTTACCTGTTTTTCCACAGCATCCACAGCCTTTCTCCTCTCTTCTCTCTCCTGCTGCTTCATCTTCTCAGCCTCTAAGATGGTTTTCTCCAGCTGCTTCTGAACTTCGTCAGACTCCTTCAGTCGGAGCTCCAGAGGGGAGCGAGACTACAGAATGGAGAAAAGTCAGATAACAATTGGATAGGAGTGTATGAATAGACAACAAATATAATGAATAAGAATAGTGTGTGAAGATAAATGACACATCAGCTGTACCTCCTTTTCTTTCTTCAGACTGTCCTCCAGAGTCAGCACCACGGCCCTGTACTGCTCAACCCTAGCATTTGCATTCTCCAGCTGCTCTGTCAGTTCTCTGTTCCGTTCCTCTGCAGTACGCAGGAGACCCATCACCTCTGCAAGCTCCTGCTCTGATTGGCTGAGCTGCTGCGAGGCTGCTGGCACTGGAGAGCGCACTGAGGGAACACAGAGACAAAAACTAAGCTGTGAAGGGGATACACTTCAGGTGGGACTAATGGATATCAACAACTTGATTACTTACATTTAGACAATTACTTTTTGAATTTCTGGATTTAAGATTGCTTGTTAAAATGTGAAAATTAGGCATTGTTTATTGAACGTATGAATTTGCACACGTGTTTGGTACAGAGATATGAATAAACCCGGGTTCAAAATATTTATTTTCATTTTGTTGACATACTAGAAATAAGGTTTTTACTGAGAACATTTCAGGGATCTCTTTCTATCACTTCATACATTTGAAAATACTGCCAACAGTTGTCTCTCACTTGTTTGGAATAAGACATGTTATAGAACAATCGCCCAAAGTGCTTTTTCATGCCGTGCCTGGCTTTAATACGCTGTCACAGTAATAACACAATCATCACTAAACAGATTTTTCAAAAGTCTTTTCACATCCTACAAAGATGGCCCTTCATCACGAGGGATGCTGTTTACCTCTGAGTGGAGCTCTGAGGCCTGCAGCTCTGGTAGCTGGGGTGATGGGGGTGCTGCTGGAGGGGGGGGCAACCTCAGAAGATGGAGCAGCAGCAGCAGAAGCAGCCAGCTGAGCTCTCAGTGCTGCCACCTGCTGCTCAGAGCTGCGCAACAACTCCCTGGTCTTCTGCTGCAAGGTGTTCTGGGTCTCCAGCTGCTTTTTAGCCTCTAATAACTGAGCCTGTGGAGGGGGGGGGGGGGGTTAGAGAGGAGAAACAGGACAGGGTTACTTGCCGTGTCCAACAACATTTAAAAAAAGTAAAACAGTACTGTTCAAAAGTTCAGAATCAGCCGTTACATTGATCTTTCTGTTGGCAGCAACAAGACTCAGGGAACACAATGATTAAATGTTCCGTCCAATGTCGAGTTCCCCACAGTTCTGCAGGAGAAGACGTTTCGAACTTGGATTTTTAATCCAAGTAAACTTCAACCATTATTAAAGCACAAAGGTACAATTATGCTATGAATATTAAGGGAAGCCTTTTTTTCCTTTGGGCCCCAAGCAGCGTATTCACTGTTGAGGTTGAAGAGGATTAAACTGTGATTTTCCAGATGATCAAAATCTAATGATGCTAACCCTAGACTAAATCTATTTCTATTTGGAAGTTTGAAGAAGTGCTTTGCTAAAGCAACCAATTACCTTCATTCCAGATGTTTTAGGGATTATTGTGCACCCGACACTGAAGCAAAAAGCTTTTGCTGCTCCTAATATAAACATCATTTCACTTCGCATAACACAATCGTTTCTGGTCTACCGCTGCCTCGATAGGTTAGTTGTGTGACTTTGGTGACTTTAAAAACACTGAAGCTGCACATCAACAAATAACAAATGAAGACATTGAGGTATCAATAAAGCAGCAACCTCCATGTTTAAAATAACAGTTTTTCTCAATAGAGTTTGGTGGCTTTAAAAAGAGCACAGATGTATATAAGTTGTGTTCCTGACTGCTGCTTCACACTGACCATAGTACCTTATACAACCTCACTTCTAAAAGACCTCTGTTAATATGCTCATCTATGATGCTAAGCTTCTTTAATCAATGACTGCTGATTTGTTTCTATTATTATTTAACAGTGGTCAGAGGGTCCTTCTCTTGCTGCCCTTTACAGCATCAGTCTGGTTGAACTATTGCACAGTGTTTTAAAGTAGCTTGTTCCACAACCTAAAAGCGTGAACTACCACTAAAAGAATTGTCCTCTTAGACATCTGACTGGACCTAATACAGCTTGGTGGCAGCAGATTCCCAATCTTTAAACAGTTATGTATACAAACAAACACAAATGCACTAAATGTTAATGTTCTACATACGTCCATGGTGCGCCCCAGGGCGTGTCTCTGTGCTACTTCCTGGTCCTGCTTGGTCTTCATTGCAACCAGTTCTGCCTCCAAATGCTCCACCTTGTTGTTCAGTCTCTGGCGAGTCTCTGTCTCTGTACGCTCCATCGTC
Organism: Pogonophryne albipinna; assembly: GCA_028583405.1. Taxonomy (NCBI): domain Eukaryota; kingdom Metazoa; phylum Chordata; class Actinopteri; order Perciformes; family Artedidraconidae; genus Pogonophryne; species Pogonophryne albipinna. Next base: position 35,038,471 of record CM053251.1, read on the forward strand.
AACTACAACCGTTTGACAGAGGAGGAGGGGAAAAGGAGAAGTTGTTAGAATAACATGAATGTTTGCACCATGGAGGCGTAACAAATGACAGTTTTATAGTGTCAAAGCAACTTCATGACCTTCTGCCATCAAACAGTAACATTTCATTATACCACTACTAAGTCATTGCTTTACATCACAAAAGAAGGCTTATTGCGATAAAGAAATAAGAAGAGAGGTGAAAGGTCTGAAGGGTCCTCTGAGAATACCAAGCGTCCCCTGTTCTGGTACCTGTATGGTCTTCAGGTTGGTCAGCAGCAGGTTCTGGTTGCGTTGCTCCACCAGAATGGATTCCTTCTCTCTATTGAGTCGACTCTCTGCTTGTCTCAACATGTCTTTCTCTTTCGTCAAGTTCTCGACGCGCACCTGCAGACACAGAGGGGAAATAAAGTCATCCGGTTATTACTGGGAGACAGAAAGGTGGCAGGGGCACAATGTTTAAGATGGTAACACTTGAGTGTTTTGGTAGTCACTAAAGTCAGGGAACTCATGGTAATGATTGAATCTGAACTAGATTTTGCACGCTGGTTGTTCATTAGGTGGGGAAATATAATCAGTTTGGGCGGGGGGTTCTCACTAAAGGGGGTATGTACATGCCAAACTGATTTATTTAGCAGTTCAAACTTTTTATTCAAACTTCACAATAATAGCAAAGGATCCATTATTTCCATATAACTGTAGAAATGTGAAAAGCACGTTTTCCTGGTGCATCACGTTTAACGCCAGGGCTGTGCCGGTGATGCTACTTTCAAATGGTGATAGTTGGAACAGTGGAAAGAATACAACCTTTTAGATGGGTTTCATTTTGTTTATGATAATCAGCAAAGTAAAATGACATTGTATTTGTCTTCGAGCAGTGCGTATTCATGTAAATTATTTATGCTTGGCTCATCAATAAATGGTTAAAATGGTCCAAATCCCTGCTACATGTGATCTATTGTATAGTCACTTTGATTAAGCGTGTAACATAAAGTGCCGAAAATGAGCGTGTCATGTTTCTAGCTCTTCCATTGCAGCTGGATCTGATAAATAAAATGACAAATGCTAAATGTGTTTTGGGGGGAATCAATTCTAATCGTGTATTTTCCAGTTGAAGAAAAAAAGCCAGATGTTCTAATTATCTTTAAGATAATTAAGCTTCTCCTCTTGCTCACCTCTTCCAGCGCCAGTTTCTCGTTAGCCTGCCGCAGGTCCTGGCTCATGGTGTGGATGATTTGCTCGTGCCGTTGGGCAGTGGCAGCCATCTTTTGGTTCCTGTCCTGTAGAGCGGAGATCTCTCTGCGTTGGGCTGACACGGTGTCCTGGAGCATCTCGTACCTGACATACAAAGAGACAAACAGAACAAACACAGTGCATCAAAAACACCTGCAAGGGCTGAAATATGAGGCAGGGGCCGCAGTAGCATGGACTTGGCAAACCTCTTGCTGCTGAACTCAAGTTGAGAGGTGAGTTTGGCGTGGCTGGAGCGGAGATCAGTGAGCTGCTTCTGCAGCCGGTCGTTGGTTTCATTCAGCAACCTGTCGTTCTCTGCCTTCTCCTTCTTATACAGAGTGAAGGCGTCATTCAGCTGGAGAAGCAAACAACACTTTTCAGGTATTCCCATCGGATGCAAACCAACTTTCTTGGTGCGGCCCGATTACAAATGCAGTCAATGCAAAGACATGGATAGACGCAAAATCGCTTTTCACTAATTGCTATCACGATGTGGTTTTTTCACACAGTCTTTTCATACATTTAATGCAAAACAATCTTAGCAAAATATGTTCATTTTGGCTTCATATCACTTTAGCAAACAAGATGTATGCGCCAAGTTGTGATGTGAGAGACAGTTAGTAGTTCTTTTGAGCAGTTTGTTCCTCCAGATGATGTTCTAACGAGAAGTAACTAAGTATTTACATGAGATAGGCCCCACCTCCTCTGTGCATCTGTCACAAGGACAGATTACACTGTCTAACAAGCAGAGAACTCCATCCTTTTTCTTTGGATAACCACACTTTTCTTCACACTGTATATTTTACATTTATATTTCATTAAATATGATATTCCTTGCACACTACTTTTACATTTTATTTGGTCATTTGGCCCTTCATTGGATTTATTATTGCGCTATTCTTCAGATTCTTATCTTTCACTGTCTACATGTATATATTTTACTCTTTAGTACCGTTTGTGTTTATTTTCTACTCTTAAAATGTCACATTTATTATTATTTTTAATTGGGATCAATAAAGAAAATCTTATCTCATTATCTTTATCTAGTTTGATTGACACAAGTAATCACAAATAATGCAGAGGTAAAATCCACAAGTAATGTGAAATGTTGCTTTATGTATGTATGTGTGTGTGTGTGTGTGTGTGTGTGTGTAGGTGTGCGTGCAGTTGTGCATACCTGTTTTAAGGCAGCTTTAGTCTGAGCAGTCTGTGCTGACTCAGCAGCAGCAACTCTCTGAGGAGTAGAGCGAGTAGCAGGAACTGACGGCCTAACAGGTGTAGGTTGAGAAGGAGAATCCAGACCTGCAGACACACATGACCTCATTGTAAAAACAGTGGCACGTTGAGACAGAGACAAGAAGTGTTAGCATCTCCCTGTGACCTTGGGGGGGCAGGCTGAAGCCGGTGCTCTGAGTCAGCAGGGCCTTGTACATGTCCCTCTGCCGGGCGTTGGAGTCAGCCAGCTGTTTCTGCTGGTTCCTCTGCTCCCTCAGCTGCTCCACCTCCTTCTGAAGCTTATCCACACTCGCCTCCAACTCGGACACACTAGAGGGAGCCACAGAGACAGAGCTCCGTTTAAAAAGGAAATAGCTTTACTGCTCACCAATGCTGCATTTCACCTGATCTACTGTATGGCAGGAATACACAGCTCAACACGAGCATGGGTGGCTTTCATTCATGTGTAAACGATGACAGCATTTGAATGCATTTGTACAGAAGAATACAAAATGACACACAATCTAGCTATATTGAAAAATATAAGAATTGGCTCTATAATCAAATAGAATATTTAGTTTCTGTGTATCAGTGCATGTCTTCCTTTATGACGTTTGCTCACTTCTCATTTATTTTATTCTGCTGATCTGCCGCTGGTTATTGGAGGTAATGTCCGTTTTTCGGCTCTTTTTTTTTTTTATAAACTCTTGTATTAGCTAATTAAGTTCATCAAGAGATTATACAGATAATATCTATGATTTTATTACTACTTTGTTGTTTCATTCCTAAAATAAAGAGCTTCCTCCTCATAGAGCATCAACTCAGCCACTCTTTTCTTGAGCACTATCCGATAAAAACATAAAATACTTACATTTGCATTTGTATATCTAAATCACGCATCTTACTTTATGTTACCTGCAAGTCACCTTAGGCAAACACTTTGCCACTAGTAGGTCAGTTGTTGTTGCATAACAGCGCTTCTTACCGCGCTGATGTGGCTTGGCTCTTCTGGAGGTCCTTCTCCTCCTCCAGCTCCCTCAGCCTTGCCAGCAGGCTTTGGTTCTGCTTCTGCAGCTCCTCCACGCTGCGGAAGGACAGCGGACTGGTGACTTCCGAGGGGCTGGAGATGTTAGAGGAGCTGCCGTCGTCCTTGGTCACCTTGTTACCCCTAGCTTCCTCCAGCTGCACCAGAAGAGTACACACCTGGAAGAGAGACACAGTTATGAATGAAATCCTCTGCACCAATCAGCGGAGATCTCCTTTCGTTACCGACGATAAGTAGGGGTAACAGTCTGCTTTATATCATGAGCAAGGAAAACATGTGCCACATCATATCTGCCAGCTTTGCTTTTGTACCGTTACAGTACTGCTCCTCAGTGTACCGTTTGTCTTTGTTCTTTTTACTGCATTGTTAGTGTTCATTGTTACTATTATTATGTTTATTGGATCTTTTGTCATTCTCGCACAAGAATTTCCTTCGGGATGAATAAAGTCTCATCTTGTGTTTTACATTTAGTTAGTTAATCTGTTTGTGAGAAGTGTTAAGTCATGTTTAAGATTATTTCCATCTATGAATATATATATTTATATTCGGGCTGTCAGTCGATTCAAATATATAATCGCGATTAATCGCACATTTGTTATCTGTTCTAAACGTACCTTAGATGGATATTTTTCAAGTTTTGAATACTCTTATCAACATATGAGTGGACAAATATGCTTTATGCTAATGTTTGTTTATTATCATTTGAACAATGACAAATATTCTCATGAATATTAAACACAACAACCTCTGAACATTACAAATATTCACCTCAATTCAACCTGGAACCTCTCATACAATAATACAATACTGTGTGTGTGTGTGTGTGTGTGTGTGTGTGTGTGTGTGTGTGTGTGCAGTTGTGGGTGAAATGCCGCTCCTCTGTTTTCATAACTGTCAAAGCATGAGACTGAAGTTCCCACTGTGGGTCTCCCCCGCACACTTTCAAGTGTGGTCTGCTGCAAGCGGGCGGCAGGAGCAGTGTGCTTGGATTGTTTTGATGGTATTTTAAACTCTGAAACTACGGGGCGGCCGAGGACAAAAAATGCACATGCGCTAATCGCGTTAAAATAATTAGTGGCGTTATTTTTTTTTGCGTTAACTTGACAGCCCTAATTTATATATATTAAAACTAGGGCTGGGCAAGTTAGCGCGATAATAACAACGCGTTAACGCATTCATTAATGAAGGCTGACAATTATTTGATCTTGCATTAACAGTTTATTATTCATATTATTTTGAAAGTCCGTTGCAAACAGAAAGTGGCGGGGACAGAAACATGGAGGACGGTTTCGATTGAGGGGGTGGCGCTCATCCTTCTAGTTTAGCATTTTAATCAGGATTACTTTAAGAAAATATATTATTTAATTCCCTATTTACATGATTAGTAAGTCATTAAAACACCTTATTGCTTTGACCTATGCACACGTTTTGCCACTGACAGAGGTGGGAGCCTGCACATACACTACTTTATAATAAGGGAAGGGTTTCAGATTGTGTGTTTTAAGGAGGAGTAAATGTTCAAACGCACGCACAAGTAGTGGAACCCACAATTTGTATGTCAGTGTTTCTCCTGTGTTTAGTTCCCGTTGGCTCTTTGGACAGCCTATACTGAATGACCATATTGGCAGAATATTAATGTGGAACTTATCAGATGAATCCAACTGGATTTGGATTTCTTTGAAGTGTGTGTACCTGTGTAGATGTATCCTCTAGCTGCCTATCTATCCTCTGTTTTTCTCTCTCTATGGAATCACAGCGCTGCTTGGCCTCCTCTTTCTCTTTCTGCAAACTGTAGATCTCCTGATGACAAAGACAAAGCATGTCATGTTAAACTTAATATGTCCTTTTCTAGAGGAGAAAAGGGGAATAGTTACTTCTTGATAATACATGTATAACATGTGACAAACAGAATGAATGTGAATCCTTGCTAACCTTCCGGGCCTGCTCCAGCTTGTTGCACAGTGAAGCCATGGACCTCTGCATGCTCTCGTACTCCTCCCTCTGACGCTTCAGGACTGGAGCCTTGGACTCCACCTCCATGACGATCTCGTCCAGAACTCTGTTCACTCTGCGGGTCTCCTGCTTCTCCAGCTGGAGGTGTGTCTGACACTCTGCATACGCATTATACAGCTACACACAGCACAGAGAACAATGAATGACGGATGTTTCTCATTACCAAAACATAGTGTCACAGTAATGCTGACTATCTCAATTAACTGTTCAGTCTTTGACCAATCAACCTTAAATACACGGCCAGTTCTTGGGAAAAAACGCGTAGATCCCTTGAATTTATTTTTAAAACACGCAATAAATAAATCCCAATCAATGGTGCCTTCATGTAATTGGAAAAGGTATCTAATTGGAAAAGGTATCCAATTGTCTTTGCTGCATCTGCCATTCTCTCTTTCTCTGTGGAATTTAAATTAAGCTTTGTAGCATAAAAGGAAGAGTTGAAAGACAGAATCACTTTTTGTATATAAAGTTACTCTTGGTGGCAGTTCTGCTGTTGTTAAAAGTGACCCCATTTATTTCAATTCATCAATACTTCTTTCAGTTTTGGGATTCTCGGTTTACTGTGGCATGCAAAATAAAAGTGTTCCTAATAGTGATAGGTAACACAGGGTGAGTATCATTTTGTGGGTGAAGTCATATTTTAATTTCGGTTTCATTTTGGGTGTGAAGCAGTGATACACGAGCCAATACACAACCCTTATTCTATTGGTTAGATTTAGATAACCACCAGCTTATATAACTGTAGTAGCATAGAGCTGAACTGATGAACATGTATGGTAGGAATAGGTTATGCATATATTCGCTACTGATAGCAGTTAAAAATATATATGTCTCATTAACTCACATCAAAGAACTTCATGCCGGGCTTGACGATGGCAGCGATGTTGGCAGCTGACGGACACATGGCGTCCAGCTGCTCGTCAGTCAGAGAGGGCACACCTGGACCACAACACAGTTCATACACTTGTACTAACACCTAATGCACATGTACACACTGCTCATGAAGGTATGAAGGTTTGATAGTAATGCGTGTGTTCTTACAGCAGTGTTTGCCAGCGGCCTTCATCATGGCGTTTTCCAGCTCTTTCTCCATTTTCTTGAGCTTCTCACTGAGCTCTGCCTCAAGCCGCGTCTTCACTTCTTCTCCCTCAGACACCTTCTTCTCTAGAGCCTTATTGGCTGCAGAGAGAGACAGTTAGATCAATCACATATGAATACTTCTATGCTTGACACACTCTTTAGTTCATTATAAACAATTATCAGTGAGACATGAGTGGAAGTGCGTGGATCAGGTTCCCTCGTCTCAGAAACAAGATTTAGGTTAAAAGCCTGAAATTGCTTCTTGCCTGTAAGTCTGAGAATTGTCATGATGGTGAATAGTTTCACAAAAGAGAAGCTATTCAGAAATGAATAAGATGGATTAAGTGTAGCAGACATGTGCAGGTGTAAAATACTTTTTCTAAACTTGTCTACCTTCCCCGCTGTCTTTGACCAGCTTGCTGAGCTCCTCCACGGCTCTGCTCAGTTCCTGATTCTTTGCCCCCGTGTCTGCCGCTGACCCCTACAGGGAGAACACACACATCGCTTTAATACACACGTGGAAAAACATGACAAAACTGAAAGAATAGAATATATTTATAATAGTATATATATCTATGTCAAGTGCCCTGAAGTGATTCTTACCTTGTAAAGAGAAGACAGCTTCATGTGAGCGTTGAGTTCACTGCGGTATTTTTGCTCCATGGCACTCTGCTCGTCTTTAGACTGGAGGGACATTCACATCATAAACAATTAGCAACACTACATATGTTTCTACATATTTCTAAGCTGCCCTTACTAGTCTCATTTGTACTTGTGTTTTTTGCTCATGATAACATTTCATCTTTTCCTGTACATTTTAAGTTAAGAGTGAAAAATCTATACTGAAAGAAAATAGTTAGATTTAAGTCTCTATAGCACTCGTTATGGTTCTTTCAAATATGTATTTCTAGCTGGACATGCCTCAGAGCTTGCTTTGAAAGGTCCAATGTCATGCTTTTCCGGTTATTACCCGTCCCCTTGTGTGTTATGAAGGTTTTTATGCATGTAAACGGTGTGCAGAGCCAAAATCCCTCAAAGTACACCCTGTAGCGAGTAAAACTCTAACACAGAAAAGACCTCCCCAAAACGCCTCGTTGAAGATACGTCACTGTCCATTGTTTACTTCCTGGGTATTGTGACGTAGGAATGGCCAGTAGCCGCGCCCAGAGCTATGACACGATACGGTCATGCGTTACCCGGAACCAAATGGACCAATCCATGGAGCCGTTATGTTACGTCCGCGGAGCCGTTATGTTACGCCCCCGCTGATTGGTCCAAATTGACCAATCCACGGACTTCCTCACACACTCGGTGCAGGCAGCTCTGCTGATTTCTCCTCCCTGGCTGCAGGCTGATAACAGACAGTTGGGATCGCGGCGAAATTCTCTCTGCAGACCCATTCTCACAGCGTTTATCAACCTTTTTCTTACTCAATATCAAGCCACACTTATTGTTTTTACTTCGGCCGTGACTTTGTGTGTGCTCAGGATGAGTTTGGCTGTGTATCGCTAAACAAGGAAACCACACCTCCACGGAGCTCAGCGCGATTCACAACGTCCCGACCAATCAGAGCACACTGTGCTCACAGGGAGGGTGGGGGCTGGAGCTATTGGAGCTACAACGAGCCGTTAAAGGCAGAGTGAAATTCAGTGAATACACGTAGTTTACAGAGATGCTGTATGAGAAACCAATGTGAGTTTGGAACATTGCACAATTTAAATCTATTCTAGTAGACTTCAACAATGGAATTATGATCAGTGGAAATGGCCATGACATGGGCCCTTTAAGGACCTGAGGGTCCTAACAGTGGTGTGAGGACCTTCAGCTCTCCTGCTGTACATACTCTGAATGAAGCTCATGGCTGAGATCACAGCGTGTGTTTGTATTACCTGCTTCAGTTTGTTGTTCAGATCGTCAGCTCTTTTACTCTGGCTTTCCCTGGTTTGCTTCAGAGAGGTCAGCTGTCTTTCCAGTCGGGTCACCTGCAGAAGAGAAAACAGATTTCAAAAGTCTGATAGGATGCCATGCTTCACAATGTCTTTCTTTGTAATGAGTCATTTCAATGAAACGTGACATCAGAGGGCAGAAGGATCAGATTTGTGTTGTGTCCCTTGATATGTTTTCTTCTTGCAATTGTTCTATCCCTTAGATTTAGGGAATATACTTTCGTTCTGTGAACATTTACATATATTATACATATTTATGCTTGTTGATTTTTGCAATACTTTGACTTTTAATTGATACACAATAATACACCAAAGCGAGCTCTATGTATGTTAAAACCTACTAGAATAAATCATTTGGATTCTATATTCTACAATGTAGCTGGTCTGGCTCAAAAGACACAAAAACAACGTTTTAAAAGCCCTGAAGAATGAACATAAAGTAGCCAACTGACTGTCTCATATTCCATCCAGAAGGCTATGTTCACAGAGAGGAGAACAGCACACACACTGTCACATTGACATGTGTTTTACATTCCAAAGTCAGTGATATTACTAGCTGCATATATCCCAAACTGTGCTGAGTTTGTGTTTGGACTGTTACCTGCTCCTTGGTGTTCTTCAGACCTCCCTGCAGTTCCAGTATCTCTTTGCCTTTCTCTCTGTTGGTGTTCAGCAGCTCTTCAGTTTTGGTCTTCAGCTGTTCTGTTAACCAGGAGATTTTCTTCTCGTGCAACTCTTTCTCCTGCTCCATACGCGTCTCTCGGTGCTAAATCATACAAACCCAAATAGCAAATGAACAATCTGAGCTTTGTGGTTAGCACTGCATCTACTATTATGCAGAAACCTCATTTATGTACTGAGGATTCGTGATCAATGGATCAGTTATACTCTTTTAGACCTTACATAAACATGTCATCTGATTGCAAGTGGACTACTTGTGGTCACATCACAAAACAAACGCACATTAATATGAAGCCGAACAGGGACATGTTTGATTCAGAGTCTTTGTATCTGCTTTGGCAACTTATTTGTGGAGATAACAAGCCATAAACATGCTGTTTTTTCATTAGTAATTGGAAACACAAACAAATACACCAAAGGATTAGCCAGACAATTTGCATATAAAAATATATACACACTTTAGAGAAAGCTGCATTAGATGTTAAGAATGTAACTTCTGTTAGAAACACAACTTACTTTGTATTTGAGAAGATTTGTGTGTTTTTGTTGTTTTTAACTTGTTCTTATTACAGAACCAAGAGTTTTCTTGAAGAGAGCCTCTAGTGGTCATTTGTAAGACAGCAGCTTAATGCATTTAGACATGAGTTGTTATATTGAGATGTTGTTCTTTTAATGAAGTGTAGTGTGTACCTGTACAGAAGCTTCAGATGACTGTATATTGTCCAGTTTTAGCTGCAGCTCCATCTTCACCTTACTGGTCTCTGTCAGCTTCTCATTCAGACGCTTCACATCCTCTGCAAACACACAAAACATGAAGCTGAAACACTAACAACTCATCTGAATCAAGCGCCTACGTATACAAGATGTAGTCTCTGCTTCAGAGTGCATATCTCCTTATGAAAACCATAAGGTTTAGTTTGTTAAAGCTGATATCTCACCAGAGAGGTTTTCCACCTCCTGTGTTCTCTTCTCCAGCAGCCTCGCCAGCTCTCTCTTCTCCGCCTCAATCTCATACTTGGCCTTGGTTTGCTGTACACACACACATAACATAAACGAATTTAAAACTGCCCATACTTTTAGAAAATGTTAAATATTTGGAATAATATATATTGAATAAGTTTGAGTTTAATAGTCTCAACACGAGAGAGGGGAGGCACTTAGAGCGTGCACGAGAGAGGGGAGGGACTTAGTGCGTGCTTGAGAGGGGAGGGACTGCAGGCACGGCTGCAGTGCAGGGAGTGGAAGCAGAGCGCTGAACACACACGGCTCTTATTAAAACGGCGCTGCCGCTTTCTCTCCGGAGTACTTTTCCCCGTCATTCTTAAAGTACCGATACTAATGAAACGGAGGAATCGTAACGTTTTTAACGGCAGGGTATTGCGGTAACTTTCAAGTATCGGTACACCGTGCAACACTAGTACTAAGTACAGTACTTGAGAAAACGTTCGGGTGATGCCTTTTCAAATGAGTGTGTAAGTTTGATGTATTGCCAGCCGCTTAACCAATTTTAGTTGAACAATGCCGACAAACAGCTTTGGTTCGGTCCACCTGTCTTTGTCCGTCATCCTTGTACGTAACTGCAAAACCAAAATGTTCCCAAACCGGAGACTTCAATGATGCTGGAGGATTTTCGAGCTCAACTTTATCTGCGTTCGCCATTTCGACAGTTCCTCAAATTACTGACTACATTTGAACGCATCCCTCTGACCAGCTCTCATAGTATGCCTCTCGTTAGGGGTGGGCGATATGACGATATATATCGTCGAGACGATATTAGGTCTCCACTAGTGTTAATTTCGTTGACTAAAACTATGACGAAATATGTTCGTCAACGACCTTTTTTTCCATGACGAAAACGAGATGATGACGAGACGGAACCGACGGCAGTAAACAATAACTGTAACGAAATCATCATGCAATATCGTTGACGAAAAGTGACGAGACGAAAATGTAGTTCACTAAATAAAAACTATGCCAAAATCTCTCTTTACTTTCGTTGACGAAAAATTATCAAAGATAACGTTACATCTCTGATAGTCAGTTTTTCTCCCAGCAGTTCCATTTCCGGTGCTGCCGCAGGGCAGCAGCTGTGTGTGTCTGCGGTGCGCGCGGCGGTAGATTTGAATTACACCGGGCAGCGGCACACTGTGAACTGTCAGGAAGACTCGGGTCTAACTCATGGTCTAACTAACCTTATTTAACAGAAAATAAAATGGCAACAACAGGGCTTGGGAGCAGTGGTCGCACTCGCGTTAACCGAATACCCCCGTCAGCGCGAGTGATTGATAAATTGTGCACTCGACGGATAATAATGGATTACGGAAATTATACAATCCTGTCCGTCAAAATGACTGACAACGAAAAAGTCTAAAGCCACCACTGCTTGGGAGAAAGAAACAATGTGATATTTGGGCCCATTTTCGCTACAATGATGCGGAGAAAAAAAGCGAATGCATTGTTTTATCAGGAGGGAAGCAATGTGGCCATAACACAGGTAAAAACACCACAAACCTGACCAGATACTCTCTGCAAAGCTTCATTCTTAATCATTCAACCTGTGTTTTTCATCAAATAAGGACAAGATATAATCTTATTTATTTATATATACTAAAATGACAAATTATTGGTTTTGGCTAGACTAGTTTGACTGAAATGTTCTATATAATCTGATGACTAAAAAAGACTCAACAGTTTTCATTGACAAAAAGTAGACTAAAATAATTAGTTTTCTTTGACTAAAATAAGACTAAAATGCTCAGACTTTTAGTCGACTAAAACTTGACTAAATAAAAACAGGATGAAGGAAAATTTAACACGGGACTAAGACTAAAACTAAATTAAAAAATAGCTGACGAAATTAACACTAGTCTCCACGATTTCAGAGATATCATATTTATCGTGATAGATATGATAGGGGTAGGATTTTCGGCGGTCTGGCCGTGAAGCCCTGAAAATAATTGTACGTCCTACGGCCACCATGGCCTGCGTGCCCTTGATACTGTTATAATCTCGAAGTTGCTTTAAAAGCGTCAGATCAGTGGTTTCTGAACTGCGTTATGCTCAGGGGTTAAGTTGGGATTTGATATGTGGGGGGGCTGTGTTTTTTTTGGGGGGGGGAGGGGGCAATATATGATGCCCAATCCTAAAGCAACTGCTCCTGTATCAGATGCACTATTTCATGCCACCAATCGAGAAAGTAAACATAGAAAGTATGTCAAATAGACCGTCTTTTTATTAGTATTATTTAACTGGAATGAATTTACATTTGAAATTATTAATATATACTAGGGGTGTAACGGTTCACAAACATTTCGGTTCGGTACGTACCTCGGTTTTTAGGTCACGGTTCGGTTCGGTACAGCAGAAAAAATTATCACAAAACATAAAATATATTTTTTTCATTATTGTTAAACTGTGAATAATGTATTCACTCAAATAAATACAAAATATAATAAAATAAACATTAAGGTGCAGCATTTCGATGAACTGAAATAATCTGTATTTGAACTTTACTGTACTAGTACTCACAAAACATAAACTATTAGTTTTGGGGTTTTAATTATTATTAAACTATGAATATTCACTCAAATAAATATAAAATATAATAAAATAAACATTAAGGTGCAGCTTTTCGATTAACTGAAATAATCTGTATTTGAACTGTACTAGTACCTAAGCAGCCAGCTTGACATTATGACTTGCTTGTCATTGTATTTTCATGTTGTTTTAAAGAAAGATGAACTTGTCCACATTGCTTGCCGAAAGGGCAGATCTGCTGGCACTAACAATGTCTCCTGCTGTGGAGAACACCCTCTCTAGGGACAGAGGTAGCAGATACAGCCAGGTAGCGCTTTGCTAACATGGCAACATAAGGATATTTGGCATTTGTAATAGCTTTGGCTCGGTCTGAACTCTCTGCGAGTGGTGGAGGCTTAAATGCTAGCGGGAGTTGGGTTTGCACTTCAGTCTTTTGATACCGGTGATATTCACGTTCGGGTGATGCCTTTTCAAATGAGTGTGCAAGTTTGATGTATTGCCAGCCGCGTAACCAATTTTAGTTGAACAATGCCGACAAACAGCTTTGGTTCGGTCCACCTGTCTTTGTCCGTCATCCTTGTACGTAACTGCGAAACCAAAATGTTCCCAAACCAGAGACTTCAATGATGCTGGAGGATTTTCGAGCTCAACTTTATCTGCGTTCGCCATTTCGACAGTTCCTCAAATTACTGATTACATTTGAACGCATCCCTCTGACCAGCTCGTCCAATGAAATGACTTGCTCGCTCTATGACGCGTTGAACACAATGGGAGCAAATTACTCTGAATGCTGCGACGCAGCACCTGAGATTACTTCCAAGAAGTTGTTCACGTTCTCAATTTTTTACGTTTAACGTTATATTCGTTCGGTACACTTCGGTACACACGTGTACCGAACCGAAGGGCCCGTACCGAATAATTTTGGTACGGGTACGTGTACCGTTACACCCCTAATATATACACAAACATTTTTCACAAATTACAGACCTTCAAATTGCCATTTTAAGTCAACATTTCTCTGCACACTTACTCAAGAACATTAAAAAACAACTATGTGAGTACAGAGACATATTATCTGAATTGATTGAGGAATGAAAGTCCACATCAATATAAGCAGTTCAACAACATTACTGTATGTACGACCAGCTACTTAATCAAATCCCAGATGGGCTGATAGGGGGAAGCCTGTGTAGTCGTGCATCTTTGTCTACAGGCTAAATGGTCTGCAGACCCTCTGGTAGCTACCCACTTCCTCACATATTTTGTGGGGTCCCAAGAGGTAAGAGGAGGTCCAACCATTTGAATGAACATTAGAGCAGAGACATTTTGAGTTTTCAGTTGTGAGCGCATTGATGTTACAACTGCATTCATTTCTGAGAAACCCCTCTCACACTCTGCACTGCTCACAGCAATGGTTTCCACTGCATTCTTAAGCTTTAGAAGGGACATGTGCATCGGCACACTGGCATCCTCCTTAAAGTCCCTATAACTTTGCTTAACACCAGAGAATCTGATTTTCAAAAGAGTGCATAGCTCTCTTATTTCACACTCACCATACATTAATGGTAGAGGGCTTGGCCATGTCTTTGTATCAAGAACATTGACCTTTTGAAAGAGGGATTCCTCTTCACTTGTGACCATCCTTGTTTCCATGCTTTTGCTGCATAAAACTTTGTGGGACCTATTATCTTCTGCCTTGGGTCATTGCATAGTGTTATGCCATTAAAAACACCTTGCTGCTCTGCCTCACATGCGGTTTTGTAGAACAGACCACCGTCTGGGTTCCTGCTCATGGTTTTAAAAACATCTTGCTGTCTTTTTATCAGATTTACTGATTGAGACAGTCTAATGGCGCGTTTCCACTGCAGGCCTCGCTCGGCCTCGCTCGGTTTGGTTAGGCCTTATTAGGCCCGGCTCACTTTAATGCTGCGCTTCCATTACAGTTTAGGAACTGGGGTAGTTACTATAGTAACGCAGTGTAAGCGGAGCCGTGATGTCATCTTCAATGAGCGCCCCAAACAACAACACAGCCGTTAGCTCTTAGCACTCAGAGCTCACAGCTCTTCATATCTGTTCAGAAACTAGACAAAAGTTAAACAAGTACAAACCACAGACTGCCTGTGTCATGGCGAATACAGTCGCTGGTTTATTTATGTCTGTATAGGCCGTTGTTGTGAGTGTGGACGGTCGGAGCATATATAATGTTAGCTTAGTCAAGCTCCATTTAGAAAGCACGCATTTTAAAAGGGTTTTTCGCCTGCCGTCTGTCTGCAGACTTGTCAAAGCATTAATTCATGGTTTTTACTAACCGGTATCAGTATGTTGTTACTTCGGCATCATTTTGAAACGTGTATTACAATTAAATCACGGTCAAATATGTTCATCTTGTTGTAGTTGTAGCCCCCTTGCTAGCGATTCTCTCTCTAGTTTTGCATACTCAGCCCGACTCAGCCTGGTTGTTCCTGGCCCTAGAACCACGATTTAGTCGGGCCAGAAAAAAGGTGAAAAAGTAGCCCCGGGCCAAAACTAGGCCAAGTGGAAACGCAACCAAAAACGGGCCCCGCACGGCTCGGCACGCTTAAAGCGAGCTACCCGCTGCAGTGGAAACGCGCCATAATGTCTCTCGACTGTAGAGCCTCAGACAGGTCTTTCAGCTCCTCAAGTGCATCCATCATCAGTCCCAGGTTTTTAACAAAAGCAACTGACGTCAGCTTTGCTGCTAGCCCCTCATACATGCATCTATCATTACACGTGTGTACCGAAGTGTACCGAACGAATATAACGTTAAACGTAAAAAATTGAGAACGTGAACAACTTATTGGAAGTAATCTCAGGTGCTGCGTCGCAGCATTCAGAGTAATTTGCTCCCATTGTGTTCAACGCGTCATAGAGCGAGCAAGTCATTTCATTGGACGAGCTGGTCAGAGGGATGCGTTCAAATGTAGTCAGTAATTTGAGGAACTGTCGAAATGGCGAACGCAGATAAAGTTGAGCTCGAAAATCCTCCAGCATCATTGAAGTCTCCGGTTTGGGAACATTTTGGTTTCGCAGTTACGTACAAGGATGACGGACAAAGACAGGTGGACCGAACCAAAGCTGTTTGTCGGCATTGTTCAACTAAAATTGGTTACGCGGCTGGCAATACATCAAACTTGCACACTTATTTGAAAAGGCATCACCCGAACGTAAATATCACCGGTCCCAAAAGACTGAAGTGCAAACCCAACTCCCGCTAGCATGTAAGCCTCCACCACTCGCAAAAAGTTCAGACCAAGCCAAAGCTATTACAAACGCCAAATATCCTTATGTTGCCATGTTAGCAAAGCGCTACCTGGCTGTATCTGCTACTACCTCTGTCCCTAGCGAGAGGGTGTTCTCCACAGCAGGAGACATTGTTAGTGCCAGCAGATCTGCCCTTTCGGCAAGCAATGTGGACAAGTTAATTTTTTTTTTTTAAAACATGAAAATACAATGACAAGCAAGTCATAATGTCAAACTGGCTGCTTAGGTACTAGTAAAGTTCTAATACAGATTATTTTAGTTCATTGAAATGCTGCACCTTAATGTTTATTATATTATATTTTGTATTTATTTGAGTGAATACATTATTCACAGTTTAATTAAAAAAAAGATATGTTATGCAGGGTCCTTTGCCGCTTGGGTGACTGACGGAAGAGAGACTGTGTGGTCGCCGATCAGCCAAGTAGATTTGAAGAAAATAAAAGGGGAAACCCCCGAAAAATTTGAAAAGTGCAAGTCATCGTCGCGTCATCTTATTTATGTTCCCTATAGCTAGAAAGAGTGTTTTATTGATTTTTCGAATTATTAAGAACCTTAAACATATAGAAAGAAAAGTTTTAACATGTATATATTTTTTGTGTAAACATATGATATAGGCATGCTGCATACATTGTTAAAAATATGCGAGGGGCATGACGTCAGAGCATTTTCCTATTGGCCGGTGCTTAGCCCCGGACAGCCCCGGCCCAATTGAACCCCTGGTTATGCTGCGTTCACAACGGACGCAATGCGAATATTCTCACCCTAACCGCTGGAGTTTCACCACGGCTGTCAGCTGTGTTTACTCCTGTCATTCAAACAGGACGCGCTGGAGAGGGGGCGGGGCTTATATCCATGTAAATACTGTGGTGGAAACCAACTACGACAAAATTAACCTATTTTACCGTGATTTAATTGTAATACATGTTTCAAAATGATGCCGAAGTAACTAAATACTGATAACGGTTAGTAAAAACCAAGCTGTCTAGTCAGGATTCAGACAGTATTGCACTTCATTTATTGTCTTTGTTGATTCTGTTGGCTTATATTTTATTTTATCAATAAGGTATTTATATTGTTTTTCCCTTTTGAAACAGATGTTCAGTTATGTTAAAGTCTTTGATTGCACTTCAAGTCTAAAGTTTACATTTTAATTGTTTGGCACTGACTTTTCCTCATTGATGTTTTACTTAGTTATGTTTTACTCTCCTTTTCATGTTTATTGATGTTACATCACTGCTAGTGCTACCTAAAACAGAAAGTGAATTTTTATACTGAGAAACTGTGCCTTGAATATTTTATTTTATTTAGCAAGAGTGCACTTTACTTGGTGAATAAACCAGTGTTAACGTTTGTTGTGTAGGCCTACCTACTTGAACACTGAGGAAGCCATATCAAAATTCCTGTTGAATTGTTCATTCAGGGATTCATTGCAGAATTAAAACCAGCTTGAAATGGTATTTTGGTCTGTTACTACTTTTTATTTTATGTTACCTTGTAGGTGGTTGTACTGTTAAGTAACTTGAAAAATAACCATAATAACCGACATGAAAAAATATCGTGATAAATATTGTCTATCGTGATACTGCTTGAAAAATATCGTGATATTATATTTTTCAATATCGCCCACCCCTACCTCTCGTCCAATGAAATGACTTGGACGCTCTATGACGCGTTGAACCCAAGCGGCAAACTCTGGGGAAGAGCCGGGACGCCAATACGGAAGTGTCACACACTGCAGTTAACATATTGGCCGATAGGGACTGATTGCAGAAAGGAGCAATTTCCAAAGACCCCAATGTTAAAATGCCCAACTTTACAGCATACAAAAACATGTTTCTACCCATGGATGAAATAGATATTATTATGAATATAGTTAGATTCCACCTTCATGATTTTGGATCTGTGAGTGAATTGTTTTCTAACACGACCCTTTTATTTATATTAGGTCTTAAAGTTTTTGCATAAATTAGGGCGCGGTCACATTGAGTGACTGCTGCTGCTAGCTTCTTGTCTCTCTGCTAGCTGCTCCGTGAAGCTATAGGGACTCTGCCTGCTCAGTTCATCCAGGGAACACAACTTGACCCCGGCCGTGTTTGTTTGTTCTTCATGCTTATATATCGGACTATTGTGACTCGCTCTGCGGTTGAAACAGACGGTGCATGCATGCGGTTTTGCGGTAAGTGAAAATCGAGTACTTATTTATGTGTTAATGATTTTAATCAGCTACGTAATGAATGTTAAGGCTTGGGTTAGCGTGTAAGCGAGTGGTAGCTACATCGGTGCTAACGATGCTAATCGTAGCCTCCAAGTTAAAATAATAGACTGTATATATAAAGGTTAAAACGAAATAGACAAGTGTTAAGTGGGATAATACTGTAGAACAAACGGCTTCTGTTTGAGGTTGATAAAATAAGGTCATCCTTGTAACTTAGAGATATTTTATTATGTAGGTAGGAACTGTATGCATCGCTAAGGTTAATTTAAATTGGCTATGCTCAAGTATGTAGACAAGCTAATATCGAAGTAGTGTATGTGAAATCAACCTCACAATAAGATGTGTGTATATTACAATTATTAATGTCATATTTCAAGATGATTACTTAGATATTACAATATGGTTGGTTGAGCTGGAGTTCATTATTGAGCTTACACGTTAACGTCACAGTCATCTGAAGAACGAACCCAAACCTTGTTGCATTACCAAATTGGTATCAAATAAACAGTAAGCATTGGTAACACAACTTCCAAAGTTACAGTAAAAATAAAAAGGACCCTGACTCGGACAATACACAATCCAACATGTTCAACAGAAGAGAATCAGTTATATTGTTTGTACACATGGTACTTTACATATATATATATATATATATATATATATCTGTTTGTTTAAGGTGTCCAGGTGATGCAGACAGGCTGGACCAGAGAGTGAGAGACAGAACTGGACTCCTCACAGCAGTGAACTTCAGCACAGGTACAAAGACTCTTTTTTTCATACTGTACAAAGAATCAAGAAAGATATTGGTTTAAATGAATGAAGTATTGACTTTAATACACTGATATACATTCCATTAAACAATACTAAATACTAGATCACCTACACATCAGTTAAGTTGAGGGTTTTTTCCATGCAAAAAGTTACATTTAGATATTTAGCAATATGATTTTGTCAGCTTTCTAATTTAATGTATTGAAGGCAAAACTATTTAACACATAGTGAGAACTGCTACTATTTATCTCTCAATATTGTCTGAAAAAACGTGGTAAAAGTGATTCTTTCAGTGAGACAACAGAGCAAGCTTCTACAGTTTCACTACGTTTTGATAACAGTTCAATATTATTTTGATAATAAAATATATTTCAATGTTGATGAACTTCATACTGTTCATTCATAATCTGATTGTTTTAGCTGACTGTTGAAATAAAAAAAAATACTTAATAATTATATCTACAGCCCCTAAACGCACAAACACACCACTTTCATAAATAACACTTGTTCTGCAATAATATGTTTTATGTTTCCTGTCATTTTTGTTAGGAAAGGACATGCCTGAAAGACACGACATTTTCTCCTTCTCTGAGGGTCAAGAAGAACATCCAAGAGGAACATTAAAAGCTGATGTTATGAGATTTTAAGACCAGTACAGGACATTCACTAAGAAACTACTTTTATTGTGAAAACAGTCAGCTGATCGAATGCAGCTATTTCCACATCTATACTCCATCATGTTACGACCCTGGTCGTTATGTGTATTGTGTGTAGAGATTTCCTTTGAGTCTTTTAGAGTCCTTCAGAATTATTAGGTAGGTTTAGTAGTAGGCATGGTTAACAAAACTGTGAGTTTGTGTATTAAGGGGGAGGGGTGTCACGGCTGCTGCTGCTGTCTGCTCGTTAACCTGTCTGGGATTGTTTTCAGCTGTGTATGTTATATGTATATGAGATGTGCCGTTGCCCGGACGCCAGTTTCCTGTCCCTCCTCCGGTAGGCGTGACCGAAGACCTGGATTGGAGCAGGTCGGGCCCGACTCACCAATCCCTGCCCACACCTTCCGGGGACTCTTACAAGAGTGTGTGCATCTCAGTTAGACAGGAGAGGTCTGAATCTGTGTCAGATGTCTCTCGGTGCTCTCCTTACGTTCTGTGTAGCTCTGTGCTAGTTCTGCTACAGTGGTTAGTTAGGGTGTGTGCTTAAGTGTGTTTTGTGTGTATTCTGTGATTTGTGACGGCGTCGAACTTGTGCGAGACGCCTCACTATTTTAGCCTTAAGTGCCCATAGTGTGCTATGACTGTGTGAATCTGTGGCCTTTGTTTTGTGTCGCGTTATTGTGAACAGATAGCTGGTTTTAAGAGCCTGTATTTTTGGTTATATCATCTTTATTTTGAGTTTATTATTAAAATCAACCTCTTACCA
This sequence comes from Pogonophryne albipinna, assembly GCA_028583405.1. Taxonomy (NCBI): domain Eukaryota; kingdom Metazoa; phylum Chordata; class Actinopteri; order Perciformes; family Artedidraconidae; genus Pogonophryne; species Pogonophryne albipinna. Next base: position 35,058,929 of record CM053251.1, read on the forward strand.
AGAACACCTGGTTTCGTGTTGCTTCCCTTTTACCCTAAGCGAGCTGGGGACGTAACATATTTGGGGGCTCGTCATTTGTAATCAGGTTGGTAATTTGATAAATTCGAATCAGATGGTACATTTGTAAGCTTAGGTTAAACTGCGTTATTTGGCTGTGAGTCAGTTGAATTATGTCCTTCGCTTGAAGGAATAGACAAGTGTCGAAAAGACCATTTATTTCAGATCGCAGATCATTTTAGTCTCACGGTAAAGAAAAATGTGGTAAAAGATGAGCTTAAGGCTCAGGTCATAGATCAGTTGGTGGAACAGGGTGTCCTTAAGTTGTCCGGCGAATCAAAGCTGGCCGTGTCTGACGGTACCATGGCCCATATAGAGTTCACACAGGAGCTTGACGGGGAAACCCAGGCTGCTGGTGCGTCGGGAGGGCAGGATGAGGAAGGTACACAGCGGGAGACGCCGGGTACACTTCCTCGATTCGATGCACTATCCACGGCAAGTGATGGCTCTCAAGATGTGGTGAGGATTAAAGTCTGCATAGCACGTCTTGAGATAGAGGCTAAGGAGCGGGCCGGGCAGGCACAGCTACAGTTTCAGCTGGAAATAAGGAAGCTGGAGCTGGATGCGCAGACACACGCACCAGCCCCACCCGCAGGTATGACACCCAGTTCCACTAACTTGAATTCTGTTGGCTTTGATATTGGCAAAAATATTTCTTCGGTTCCGGTATTCCGTGAGACTGACAAACATATGTGGAGTTCGGCATGGAAAAGGGAAGCATGTCCGATAAATGGGTCACAACATGTAAAGCGAATGATTTTGCTTCTCTGCGAGAATTGCTTCGGTTAGAAGAATTTAAGAAATGTTTGCCGGATCGTATTGTGGTGTAGAGTGTTTTACTGTCGCGAACCTGGGCATGTCACCGCCAACTGTTTGTCGCTGAAACGCAAAGAGCAGCCGCAGTCAGGCACATTTTGAGTCCTTAGAGTCCTTATGAGTCCTTATGAGTCCGTTAGTCCTTCAGAGTCCTTAGGAGTCCTTATGAGTTTGTTAGTCCTTAAGAGTCCTTCAGAGTCCGTTAGTCCTTGAGAGGTCAAACATTTTCTTTAGGGGGAAATGTTTGATTTTTAGTTGGGGGGGTGTTACGACCCTGGTCGTTGTGTGTAGAGATTTCCTTCGAGTCTTTTAGAGTCCTTCAGAATTATTAGGTAGGTTTAGTAGTAGGCATGGTTAACAAAACTGTGAGTTTGTGTCTTAAGGGGGGGGGGGGTGTCACGGCTGCTGCTGCTGTCTGCTCGTTAACCTGTCTAGGATTGTTTTCAGCTGTGTATGTTATATGTATATGAGATGTGCCGTTGCCCGGACGCCATTGGATGCCAGTTTCCTGTCCCTCCTCCGGTAGGCGTGACCGAAGATCTGGATTGGAGCAGGTCGGGCCCGACTAACCAATCCCTGCCCACACCTTCCGGGGACTCTTACAAGAGTGTGTGCATCTCAGTTAGACAGGAGAGGTCTGAATCTGTGTCAGATGTCTCTCGGTGCTCTCCTTACGTTCTGTGTAGCTCTGTGCTAGTTCTGCTACGGTGGTTAGTTAGGGTGTGTGCTTAAGTGTGTTTTGTGTGTATTCTGTGATTTGTGACGGCGTCGAACTTGTGCGAGACGCCTCACTATTTTAGCCTTAAGTGCCCATAGTGTGCTATGACTGTGATAATCTGTGGCCTTTGTTTTGTGTAGCGTTATTGTGAACAGATAACTGGTTTTAAGAGCCTGTATTTTTGGTTATATCATCTTTATGAGTTTATTATTAAAATCAACCTCTTACCAAGAACACCTGGTTTCGTGGCAAGCGAGGTACATTGTTTCACCTATTCTGGGAATGCCCAGCGGTAAAAAAACTTTGGTCAGAAGTAATATCCTTAATGTCTGAATCTTTAAAAGTTAATTTCCCTACATGTCCCATTGCATGTCTACTGGGTCTCAAGCCAGATGGCAATGTTGCAAGGACTGCCGATCGGCTCTGGACATTGGGCTGTTTAGCCACAAAAAGACTCATCCTACTAAATTGGAAGGAACGCAAACCAGCCTGCTTTACTAGGGACTCATGGCTGAGGGAGTATCTGGACCTACTGAATATGGAGCGTGCAGCTTCTCTGCTGGGGGATTTTGAGGGGAGACAGGAGGATTGCGGTTCACTGACCGCAGCTCTCCTATCTGACCCTGTCAATATAGCATCTCCTGTGTAATGTATAATGTATGTAATGTCCTGTGTATGTCACAATCAGCTGTCTTAGGAAGTCATCCTTGCATCCCCCCCAACGTTTTGTTTAGTTGTATGTTCTGTTATCTGGAGCAATGTCCGTTTATTTTATAACTGAAAAAAAAATAAAATATATATATAAGAAAAAAAAAAAAAAAACGAACACCTGGTTTCGTGTTGCTTCCCTTTTACCCTAAGCGAGCTGGGGACGTAACAATCAGCTGATTATTTATATTTACCTCACTTTATGAGCTTCACATCACCTGTGCGTCACAAATAAATGGGGCCAATATTCAGTCAGATGTGAATGTATAATCTAACATTTTCAGTAAGAATAATGGACGAAAGGAGTGCAAATACAAATACAATTTATTGAAATGTGAACCAAAAGTTAATCAAAAATGTTTTAAATAAAAAGCACATATACATTTAATAGGTTTACACCTTCTGTCCATAAGTAAACACATTTAGTCAAATAAAGTGACAGACTAGGCCTGTGCAGTTGGTATCGGCTATGCCCAGCATGGGCTCCTCCATCAGGCCTGGTCCTCCTCGCAGAGGAAAGACCCTCAGTCCTCTCCAAACCAACAGACAGGACGTCCATCACACGGAGGTTTCTCCCTGAAGTCTCAGCAGCTCTCGGGACACCACGCTGTCTCAATCCGTCCACACTGAATATGAGAGGGGAAAAATGAAAATAATAAATGCTTTAGACAATAAGAAATATAAAGTTGACTGTTGAGTTGCTCAGTTTTTTTAGATTGTCAATACTATTACTGTATAACTAATATCTCAGGTTAAGAGGCACATTCAAATAAAGATTGGTCTTTAAATACATTTTCTCTTTTGAATTGTTTGTCTAAAGTCAAGGATCTAGAACTGGTACTTAGTTTTAATGATACAGTCTGGTTATTATGCTGTTTGGAGGAGGCCTCACAGGTAAGAGCACTAACTAGCTACCATCACATGTACCTTAGCTTGACTTAAATGTATTAAACGTATAGTTAAGTGATATCAAAATATAAATAACTAATGTCATGCAAACATATTAATATTTGCTTGATTCCAGTGTTGAATTTAGCACAATTGCATACAAACGTTAAGGGGCTTTAAGATTCTGAAGTATTATGCTAAAAACTCAATAACTTAGATTATTATTTATAGTTTTGCTGAATAGTTTCATGTCCGCTTACCTTAGAAACGTAAAATGCGACGGCAGTGTGCAGATGGGGAGCATGTTAGCTTAGCTTGGTAGCTTCAGCTAGCTCTGGAACTTCCAGCTCGGTGGCAGCAGGTCCCGCCTCCGCTCCGCCTCTTTGCCCTTATTTGGAGCAGGCTGGAGCAGGCGGGAGTTGAACTCTGACGTCACTGTCGAGCCGTTAGTGGCCGATTCCGCCTACTAAGGGCTTCTCGGCAACTCTGCAGAATCCTATGGGTGACGTCACGGACCCTACGTCCATTTATATATACAGTCTATGGTTGAACCCAATGTGAGCAAATTACTCTGAATGCTGCGACGCAGCACCTGAGATTACTTCCAAAAGGTTGTTCACGTTCTCAAATTTTTACGTTTAACATTATATTCATACACACGTGTACCGAACCGAAGGGTACGTATACCGTTACATCCCTAACATATACAAATACACACAGTTATATGCACAAATGCACATGCAGTTGGAGAGGTCAGAGCGGAGGCAGCCAGTCTAGCTGGCGCCAGTGAGCAGTTGGGGGTTAGGTGCCTTGCTCAAGGGCACTTCGGCAGTGGCCCAGGAGGTGAACTGGCCCCCCTCCAGTACCAGTCCACACTCCGTATTTTTGGATCCGATCGGCACGTGAACCGACGACCCTTCGGTCCAAAGTCCAATCCCCTACAGACTGAACCACTCCCGCCCGTAAACGTACCCATCATAACCAAACAATATCAGAACATTATAAACACTTGAATGGATATTCATAAGGAGCATACCTGTTGTGGTGGTTTATCTTCAGGGGTCTCTGCCTCAATTCCCTTCAGAGTGCTCAGCTCTTCATCTGCACAAAGACAAAAAGACACAGATAACACTGACGATCAAAGTGGTAAGCGTTAACTTAAAGCACGGGTGCCCAAAAAAACTATAAGAAAAGAATGTGTGTGTGTTAATAGCGTATGTGAAAACTCACCGAGTTTTTTTTTTTCCTCCACGAGTGTCTGCAGGTCTCTGGTGGCAGACAGGATCTGCTCCTGACTCTCAGCCAGTCTCTTCTCAAGGTCAAAGTACTGCTGTTCTGTAGGGGAGGAGGACATCAACAGGAATACATATCAGACCTCAGAACTCTCTAGCAAATGGTTTATTCATGTGCCACAGGACATACAAATACATACCAATACACATCGATAATAAAAAAGTATATATACACATAATATTTACAAATCATAGAAAGGCTTCAGGTTTTGAACATGAATGAGCAGCATATTTTCTCTGAGCTGTTTTTAGTAACGTTAAATCAAAAAGCAGAGGTGGAACAAGCACTCAGATCTTGTACCTAAGTAAAAGTAGAAATACCAGAGTGTAAGAATCCTTGGGTACAAGTGAAACTAAACAAGTATTAACATCAATATATACTACCTAAAATATAGTACGAAAAGTAGAAGTACTCATTATGTAGATTGGCCCATTTTAGAATAATGTTTTGATAATAATTACTGAAGCACTAATGTGGTTATAACTTTGCATGCTGAAGGTTAGTGTTGTGGAAATGTATCATTAAGTATAATTTAATCATAAGTATTACTGTAACTTAATTATCTGTTTATTTCCCAAGGTTTGAATTCACATCTAGCCTCTAGTTTCCACTTCCTTAGAACAGACAAAAGTCTGTCTCTACAATTAACATGTATGAGAGTTAAACCGTCTGGCCAAAGGTTTTCCTGTAATGTATATTGCATAGCTGGTAGGTTTCAACCGTCTGGTCAACACTTCTTGTAATGTCAATCCGCTTGCTGAGGACCATCCTCTTCCCTCCTTCTGTAGTGTATCAAATGTTTGTATTTTCTGTTGTATGTTGTCAGATCTTGTACAAACTTCTTGGCGCAAGACTCTGTCCTTTCAGCTGAAATAGATTAACTCTGTTAAATGCTTTTTTACTTTTATTTACTTTATTAAATAACAACTTTGCTTTAAACTTCTATTATTTGTTCATTTCTTGCCAACCAGGTTGTTTCTGTTTTTTAAGTGGAATTTCCTCCACAGTTAGCTGTTGAATTTACTCCAATTGTAACTAAAGTCTGATTTAAGAGTTGATTATATTTCACAGTACAAAGTAGCAAAACATTGAAATACTCTAGTAAAGTGCAAGTCCCTTAAAAGTGTACTTGAGTACAGTATTTGAGTAATGTACTTAGTTACTTTCTGCCAATAGGCGCATTCACACCGCAGTACTTTTACCACAAAGGTTCATGAGAACTTAGTTAATGAGAGCCACGTTCACACCGCAGTACTTTTCTCACTTTAAGGCAAGGCAATTTATTTGTATAGCACAATTCATACAGTGATGCAATTCAAAGTGCTTTAGTTCCGATATAGTTCCGAAATGTCGCGTTCACACCAAAAAGAGCCGGTGTGGTGTCAAATTATGCACCCCCGTCGTGAAATGCACCCCCTGGCCTGCCATAAAAAGCACCCCCCGAAAAAAGATGCTTCCATTAATCCCACCCTCAAGCACGTGGGAGGGTATAGTTGTAGGACTAGTACCAATAAATGGAGCAAGTTTCATGTATGTGACAGGTTTATTGTCAGAGATAGCAAGGGGTGCATATCGTGGCAACCAGGCTGTTCATAAAAAGCACCCCCCAAAATAAAAATGTTTCTATTAATCCCACCCTCAAGCACTTGATGTAAAAATGAACAATACATTGTAAAGTACAAGCACAAGTAAACAGAAAGGATGTCACAATTAAATAAAAACATATTAAATAAAAAATTAACTGAAAAATAAGTGACGAATGAATGCAAAATCCAGGATTCAACAACCCAACCATCAAAAAGACAACATAAAATAGCGGACTATACGTTCAAATGCGCGTTCCCGTGTCAAGGGGTGCATTTCACGACGGGGGTGCATAATTTGACACAACATCGGAACTAAAATTAGTTAATCAGAACCTTTTTTTACCCCCTTACCCCCTGCTAGAGAGCAGGTACTTTCGTGGGAGAAAAAGGTTCCTATGTCTGATTGGCTGGGCGGATTGCAAACCACGCCTCGTAAAACTCCCAAAAAGTGTTGTGCCATCGCCATTTTATTATCCTCGCATTAGCATTTTTAGCATTAGCCCAGCGCACAAACGCAGAGAGACTAACTTATGGCAACACAAAAGAAAACATGGGAGCGGTGGAGATGAGAAGCTGCTGGGAATTTAATACATTTTGGAAATAAATAAATACATGTTCAAATAAGTATAGAAACCAAGTCAAATTTGTCAAATGTATTGAACTGGAGATCACAGTTTGACAGCTATAGGCCTACAGCTTTCATGCTTAAAAAAATCAAAAACCTATAACAGGGCCTATGCACAGAATGCAGCTATTCAATAGGCTACTCATTCTTGTTTAAAAATATGAGCATGTCTACATGCTCAGGGGAGATGCGGGTGCGGAGCATAGACTGTAAAGGAGGCGATTCACAATCAGGCCAGCTGTAGAGAAGACCCTCTCAGCTGGAACGGAGGTTGCGGGTATACAAGGTATAGTATGTATATATAAGTTTAATTTGGCATAGTTTGCACTCTACACCGCACTCACTAACCTGGTCGAAATATTTCCACACATTACTCCTTTTTGACGCCATGTCTGCTGTGTAGGACTCTTCTTAGAGTGTAAATAATTACCGGACTATGACTGGTAAAATCTCTCCTGTCAAAATGTCTATGTACTTTGCCGCCACACGGTTGCCAAGCAGAGCTTATTGTTGTTTAGGCTGGCCACTCATGTGTCGCGAGTGTTGACAGGGGGCGGGGGCGCACGCTCATGAACTGTTAGCGCCGGAACCTCGCAACGGCTGCGGAGCGCATTTGCGCCACATTTGGGCCTAAGATGAGGTTTGAGTCTGCGTGATCTGCGTGTAGGGAGGGGCAGCAGCCATATCATTAGCTAGAACTAGCTAGATCTGATGGATTTGGACATAAACGTGAGTGAAGTATAACCGGACGCGAGAGAGAGAGATCAGCACCTGCAGCTCTGCCCGCTGTGAGGGACCGGTGAGCGGAGCAAAACACACCTTTAGACCTAACACATTTTGCTATGGCACTGTCGTATACATTGAATTATTCAATTTGATCCCTCCCAAAAAAAAGAAACATTCATAACTCATAATTATTCGAATACCTGAATCATTTAGAATAATCGATTAATCATTCCCATCCCTAGTACGTACCTCGGTTTTTAGGTGCCGGTTCGGTACGTTTTCGGTACAGCAGAAAAACTGATCACAAAACATAAAATATTTTTTAGAGGAGGCTCTCTGGAGGAGCTCTAACCGAGGATACACTGATGGTTCCTCCAAGGCTTCTCCACGGATGCATTTCCGGGAACGGTGGAGGCGTGACCATGGGCGTGACGCACGGCCGGGCTTATCTCAGCCAATGACAGCTCTGCATGCATCCCCTGGATATTATTTTAGAAACTGCTTTCATCACGTTGCGATGTTTCCAGTGAGAACAGCTGTGAGGTCCGTGCAGAAAGCAGAGCAGTGTGTAAAATATATATCACTCAGTATAACAGGCCTACTCTCTTTATTTGCTGTAGTTTAGTAGATATCTACAAACAAAGAGTCCATATTTTTCTAAAACCATTTAGTGCTTCACATAATAAAATACACAACGGCTGTAGCCTGATTATGCTTTAGGAGCTGTAGGTGTGTGTGGTAGGCAGTGTGTAGGTGTGTATGTGGTACAGTATGTAGGTGTGTGTTGTACAGTGCGTAGATGCGGCGGACAGACGGGTCTCAGTTGGTTTGGTGTCCTCTGCTTACTTTTAATACTTGCAAATACAACTTTTGGCCCGTAATTTCAATTCCCCATTTCAGCGACCAGAGAGGGGGGGGATATATCCAGTCTCTGATTGTGTTACGTTATTATGAGAGTACTCTCATACTTTAAATTGTATATATTTATATAAATATATTGGTGTGTGTGTGTCTGCATCTGTAGCCTGTTATTGTCTCATATCGCACTCTCAATGAATTCAAAGTAAATATGTGGGGGAACAATGTTCAGCTGATCTAACAGAGATTATAAAATACTGCACTATGACAAAACACTTGACAGCTGATATAGCTGTTGCCACGTAATAATGAACGGACGTCGCTTTAATATGACCGCTCAGAGGAGAGGAGTTCTCATTTCTTTAAACGTCTGCTACTTCCCCTCCTCTCTCCTCGGTTCCCCTCCTCGGCTCCTCCGCTCGCATCTCCTGTGGGCGGGACTAAGTCTCGAGTACAGATTGCGTTCACACCGGAATAAGTTCCTGGGGGAAGGATTAGGCAAATGGAGCCGCTGACGTCACTTCTTCTGCTTTGGGTTTACTGGCAGGCCGCAAACAACTCACGGCGTATAGTGCCACCCGAAGTCCCCGGCCAGAAGTCCCGGAGTTGGGGACTGGCTTCTACTGAAGCCTTCCGAGTAAATCGCCAGAATGCCCACACCTCCTCATCTCCACCGCTCCCATGTTTTCTTTTGTGTTGCCATAATTTAGTCTCTCCGCGTTTCTGCGCTGGGCTAATGCGAGGATAATAAAATGGCGGCTTCACAAAACTTTTTGGGAGTTTTACGGGGCGTGGTTTGCAATCCGCCCAGCCAATCAGACATAGGAACCTTTTTCTCCCACGAAAGTACCTGCTCTCTAGCAGGGTAAAAAAGGTTCTGATGAACACATTTTAGTTCCGGCTCTTTTTGGTCTGAACGCGACATTTCGGAACTATATCGGAACTAAAGTGGGAAAAGTACTGCGGTGTGAACGCGGCTAATGTCATTCAAACTAGCTGCACCTTTACCAGCTTTGAGAACACTTTAATGATCAATCATTATCTAACATACAGGGTTTCCCACACATAGACTATACTTGGGTGGGCCGCCCAGGTATATTAACGGCCGCTAATATTAGGGATGCTCCGATCGCCAATTTCGGGGCCGATCGCCGGAATCAGTATCGGCCGATACCGATCGCCGATCCGATCGAGTGGGCGGGGCCTAAATGGAAGATTTAAACATCACTTTAAATCTTCCATTTAAAGTGAGGTTTAAAACTCAGTTAATGGGGCTCATTCACTGGAGCTTCCACAAACAACAATCAACTTAATTATTACATTCAAATGATGTACATTATTCAAGTTTACATTCACTTTGGAGAATAACACGGGAGAAATGAGCAGAAGCGCTCTCTTTTCCTTTCTCCCTCTCTCCCCCCTCCTGACAGCCTGTCAGTATCTCATGCAGCTCACTGATCCAGTAATGAGTGACCCGACAGTGAAGAATACATATATTTATAATGACTAGTTTAGCTTGTTCCAGAGGTAGATAAAATAGCCAAGTGTGTTAGGTCTAACTCTTGTGTGTTTCGCTCCGCTTACCGGTCCGGCGGGTGGAGCTGCAGGATTTCTGCTTCACACACACACGTTGCATACCGCTATTTTACTGTCTTTTTCGGACACCTTAAAATAATGCCAGACGGGTGAAGCCATTTTGGCGAGCTTGTTTTGCCGCACACAGAGAAAAGTGTCATGTATTTTACGTCATGCGATCGGCTCTCGCGATCGGCATGTTTAGAGAGCACCGATCGATCGGTAGAGAGTGAGTATCGGCCGATCTCGATCGGTGACCGATCGATTGGAGCATCCCTAGCTAATATATATATATTTTTTATTTATTCGTCCGTGACCACGACGCCATCTGTGATCGATTAACTTGTGGACAATGATCCCTTGCTCTACACCTCCTGTACCCAGTCCCGGACTGGCCATCGGGAGGACCGGGGGGTTTCCTGATGACCTAAAGTGGCCTGCCTCACACCGGGTGACTGGCTGTCTACATGATGTGGCCTGCCGACATGGCCACGGTCATACAGATCATAAATCAAAGCCCTTGATTGGTCTCTGTGTGTCATTCAAGCTCGGGATAACCTCAGCTCAGGTGAGGTAAAGGACTGAGTGTTTAGATAGTTAACTTAGTCTAAGTTCTCAGTGCGTCTCAAATGGGTTGGTCACCATTTATGTAAACACATATTTCCATTTGAGAGGGTAGTGATTAGTAAAATATGCATGAATAAAAAATAAAAAGTTAACTAGGTGAAAAAAGGTAAGATACACTTTTAAAACTTGTTGAGAGCTAAAACTAGTCTTTGCTGCTGCCTCAAAGAGGAGCAGGAGGGAGACAAGAGAGGCTGGTTCAGGAGCACAGACACACTCGCAACTATAAATGAACCAAAAATAAATAAATAAACAAGTTTCAGTGTTTTTTTCATATTGGAAATGGTATGTTATTGGTTATGGCCATGATTTTATGATTATTGAAATGTATACAGTTATGTTTCATATAGGTGTTCCCATAGATCTAGTCTCTTTATTTTCCCCTCAAAATGCACCAGATTGATGCATTTCACTCCAACATTTAAAAAAAATATCTTACGTATTAGAAACGGAGTTGGCGACACTAAAAGTGCAATATAATGTTTGTGTAGCAATAATACATACGACATTTTTTACATGTCTCCAGTACCGATAAAAAGACCGATAACGTCGGAGCTTAACGGTACCACGGTCTTTAATAATTCAGCCCCGGGGCCCGTTTAATACCGGGGCTCGGTACCCATCCCTACATACAACTATTTTTTAAATCAATAAAATCCTTTTCTAAATCCATAAAAGCATTTCAATTAATATTGGGAGTCATGTCGTTACTTTGTCGAGAATGTGGCCATGTAATAAGCGGGATAATGTGCACATTGCATAATGTGCCTTCATGCCGATTTAATCGTTTATTTGATGAGGGACAATGCACATTAATGAACACTTTAGACAGGTTATGTTTCCAGTGTAAATATGCCGGATTATAGCTTTGAGCTAATTTCCATCCGTAGTCCCTGAGCAATGGGAGTGAGGGGGGGAAGGGGGATGTCCGGTGCCTTGCTCAAGGGCACCACGGCAGGGCAGGAGGTGAACTGGGACCTCTCCAAGTAGCAGTCCACACTCCATATTTTTAGGTCTGGTCGGGGACTTGAACCGGCGACCCTACAGTTCCCAGTCCAAGCCCCTACTGACTGAGCCACTGCCGGACAGACGGACGGATCTAGGTGCCTTCATGCCGATCTAGATCCCTCCGCTTGGCGTCGGGCTCCTGATCAGCCTGTCGGTGTTCTTTTCCCCATAATGATCGCGTCGCTGCACATTATCCCTTACATATGATTATATAGTCATTATTCATTTGTTTTAAAGCAGGAGGCGCAGGGGAGGGAGAAAAAGAGCCACAGCGGAGAATAAACAGAAGGGCAACCATGGCAACCATGCAAGGGAAGACTACAGCGCCACTTACAGGCCTGGCATATGTACTACAGCATCTCCAACGCTTTCGAGCAGCAATGGACGGCCGTGGCCCAACCTCTCATTCCCCTGATAGGTGGAGAATTGACCAATAGCCGTAGTGCCACTTTACTGAGTCAGTAAAGTGTTCAAATCTGGATCAGTCTGTATCAGATCCGTTGCAGCCCCTTTTTTAGAGATTTGGGTATGGAGGAAAAGAGAGAGGGTTGTGTTTTCTGACACTTGGTGAGTTCCCTGGAACACCGGGGACACATATTCATGTATAAAAGACGTGCATTTTGCATGATAGGTCCCCTTTAACTATATTTAGATGGTAATACTTTTACTTGAGTAACATTTTGAATGCAGGACTTTTACTGTAACAGAGTATTATCCACCCATTTATGTTATCCATAGAGTTTATACTGTAGACCTGCACAGCAGCCCAGTCATTTGCCATACTGTGTATCATGTCTCCTGATTATAATTGTGATTTTAAACTATCCTATTTTTTTTTTTATCCTGCATGGACCACTTTCCTGTGCAACCTTTTATGTTGTGTTTGATGAGTCTAGGTATAGTTGGTTTTAGATCAGGACCAGGTCTAATGTAGTATAGATGCGAAAAAAGCAGCGAAATCTCCCGAGTTGCTCCTGACAGGGCTGCTGTGCAAGTCTACAGTATAAACTCTATGGATAATGGGGTAATGAGGATCATGTCTGCAGGCACTGCAAAGGTAGGAACACGATGAGGGCAAATGGTGGGAAGGAGAGGAAGAGCAGGGTCTGAAATTATGGCAGGTGTTAGTGGCAGATAAATGAAAAGTATTTATATGTTGATAAATGAGACAAATAATTGACAGAAAGCTTTTTATGAAAATGTCTTAGTATATAGCTCAAAGCTAATTTCAGCGTCGTCTGCTAAAGTTAGCCCCTGAAGCTAACATTAGCTGGCAGATTTAAGCATTGAGGAGGACACACATGTATTTGCCTTTTGCCGGATTAACCAGAAGACAGCTTCACATCATACTGGAGTTTGGCATGAGGTTTTTAAATCACTTTATACATACTAACGAGCTTCTTACTTTCTACTAAAGTGTTGCTACCTACCGCTGTCTGCTTTGAAGCGCTCGTGCTGCGTCCTGAGCGCCTCGTTAGCATTCTGCAGCTCCGTAACAAACTTCTCGAGCTTGTTCTGGGCTCCTTTCGGGAGTTTATTCAACTCTGTCCGCTCCAGAACCTGCAGCAGGACGGCCGCCATCTCCACCTATCCCGGTCTTCCTGAATATTAATAGTAAATTGCAAAAACGCTGGTAAAATGATTGTCGCACTGTCCACAAACCCGCTGAAATAACCGAGTTTTAAAGCACACTTCTAAGCGGGAAGCGTTGACAAGTTTCAAAATAAAGTACTCATTGACAACCAAGCCCGCTGTGACTTAACCAGGAAGCCACCTAGCCTAGGATTTGCACCTATGATTTAAAATGACTGGTGGAGTAAAAACATCAGTTTTTTATGTGGAACAAAATTCAATTTCATATAAAAAAAACTGAAGGAAAACATTGCTATTTTCAATGATGGTAACAATACATTGCAATGTGTTTTACTTTAGTTAAGCCTAACTGTAACTGCCCTTTGACATTTAAAAGTCGTAATTAAAGTACCTCGATAGATGGATTCAAACCGAAGTAACGCATTGAGACTCTGATGCTGACAACTCGTTTTTGTGTTTGGGTTACTGTTGGAAGTTTTATTTTGGAAAACATTTACAATGTTCCGTTTTCTTGTGTAACTAGACCCCTACGACAGAGTCGTGCGACGGAAATACGTCATTGCGCAAAGCATAGTGGTAACTAGAGTTTTTATGCACTGCTTACGAATCCTGACGAACCATTGCCTGCTGTCAGAATTAATAGCAAGTATCCTGCCTTCTGGCTCATATTTTACCCACTGTCTTGCTTCTGTCTGGTAATTTCTCCGAAAAACGTCAAATTCAAGCTGCAAAAACTAATTTCAATTGGAACTCACCATCTAAGGTTAGTCAATAAAACCAGTATGCTAAAGTTAGAGCATACAACCCTATGCATAGGACTTAACGTTGAGCCTAAGTTGTACTTTGTATTGTTTACTTTAGTTTTATATCGCAAGCGTATGCAAAGTATTTGCTGTGTTCTTCCACATTTCCCAGCACTTTCTCATTGCAGACATGTTTATAAAGACTAACATTGTCAATAACTGATGTTGCCTCCCCCCCTCTCTCTTTCCTCTCTGTCCTCAGGCAGTATGGGTCGCAGTTATATCGTTGAAGATGCTGTGGAGGGATGTCTGTCTAAACTGTGTGAACAGAAAGCAGGTTCAGTCACAGGCTTGCTACTTGGACAGGTGAGGTGATACAGAAACATCTATGTGGAGTTCAACTTTTGCTCAGTAATCCTGTCCTGTTAACTGGTGGACTTCTGCCTCGGAGTAACAGTTTGCTATCCAAACTGCAAGACAAACTAGAAAATAATCACTTGCACAAAACTCAAGTTTTAGACACATTTCTGTTTTCTCTTTTGTTGATCTATCTGTCATCAAGTGTGCAGTAGGCCTGCACACTTGATACATGGTAACTATTTAACTGATATTGCAATTGCAATTGCAATATGATTTGCAATACTGGAGCAATTGATCATGTTTGCATGATTATTCTCATTATCATTCAAAGTTATAATGATCATGGTGTGATTGTTGTACCTAACAAAGATATTTTTGAATCCTGTAGAATATGATTTGTATGCTGGGTCCTCTATGGAGCTACTCCATCCTTCATTCAGATTAATATTTACACATCATTTGTCTGTAACAAAAATTGTGCCTCCTGTTTCTTAAATATCGCCCTAGCCCATATTGCGATTTTGCTTAAACTTTGATTAATTGTGCAGTTAGTGTCTCACTTTGTTGAATGTATTGGATTGTTGGGTCACATAATATTAAATGAAAGAGTATTTATCGTACGTGAATTGATTAGACAGTAATCAATATTAATGACTAACATTTCAGAGCTCACCCCAAAGGGACTTTGTCGTAATGGCAACTCGGACGCCTCCTAGGGAGGAGACTCCTGCAGGAAACCCTGTGGACAAGGAGTGGGTGAGCGAGCACGCTCGACAGGTAAGCTCTGTGCTAATACTCCGGTGGTCTGAGAACTCAAAAGGAAAATTAACCACCTTTAATGTGGCTGTCCAATCAGTTTGGTTGTTCCTTTTGGCTGATTAAAGGTATCCCTCGGTGCGTGTTTTATTAGATAATAAGTGTGTATAAAATGAACTACAAAAGTTCAGAGTGTGTAGGGGTTTGGAGAACACACTCATTAAATAGTATATAACAAATTGAATTCCACTTTGTTGAATACCTTTTAAAATGTATCTACATAACATGTCACTTGTTAGACGCTTTTATCCAAAGCGACTTACACGCTCAATACTGTGGGCAATCCCCACAGGAGCACTTTGGGGTGAAGTGTCTCAGGGACACAACGACATGCTGACTGCAGTGGGGTTTGAACCTGTGACCCCCTGATCCGAACACCAACGCACTAACCCACACGCCTCCATGTAATGATTTTGTAGAAGCTATGTGTTCTTTAGCCAAGAACAAACAAAACAAAAAAGAAACTGTGGAGGAAACTTCTGTGTGCAATGCAGTGGGAGTCACCGACTCATGAAGGAGACACGGGACGAGCAGGAGTTCTGATGTCAAACACTGAGATTTAATACAAGCATCGGCCGGAGAAATTCACATCACAAGTCACACAGTCAAAGGTTCTGACTGCACGGGTGGTTTGCCATTTCAAATCTGATCAGCCTATCTCTCGATAGCCCTTTTAACTAGTTTACAGAGAGTTAATCAGCATATTGGGGAAGGCGTAAACATCTGTGGAGCTAGAGGAGATTATCCCCCAACTAGAAACACTCAATCACTTGTCAGTGGTGTTTAGAAGCCAGCGTTCCCACAGCCGTAAATCATTTTGTGACCGAGAGTTGAAATGGTTTATCAAGATAGCTGGAGCCTCCCATTCCTTAAGAGAGATAACAGAGCCAGGGTTAGGTCGTAAACGTCAACAGGCAATTAAGGTTAAATATCTTAGGAGTAAGGAAGAATTATTATTTGACACAAACTTAAACTTGTTTCTCTCTTTCTAGCATTCACACTTTAAGATGTATTTTTGCTTTGCCTGCAGGATTTGAAACTGTTCATCATCTCCTGGTTTGATCTGTTTCCAGGTGTCTCGGATGCTACCTGGAGGCCTCTCTGTACTGGGAGTATTTATCATCACTGATACTGAGGCAAAGGACACACTAACCACACTCCGACAGGTACAATTCATACAAACACGGCGTACATGTACATGATGTACGCACAATTAAAGCTGCAGCAATCCGTTTCTGGCCACTAGGGGGCGAACAAACATTACAATATATGATTACCTTTGTTTATAAAGTTGTTGTGACTTGTCAGGGCCTACGTTTACTGATGCAGTACCTTTTGAGGAACAGAGAAAAAAAATGAAAACCTAAATAAATAATGATGGTATTCCTCCAATAGCACTTTTTTGTTTCCATGTGTGACATATACCTTCTGAATTCCGTACATAAAGGCAAATGGCACATGATGGGGCTGCAATCTAGGTGATGCTGTTGAGCCATGTTGCCCGCACATAACAATACGCTTATTCTTAATACATTTTCACCATTTTAGAATTTTGTGCTGAAGAAAATTGCATTTGAAAGTATTGTTTAGGCCCTCAAAGTTCAGATACAAAGTGAAACACCACTCGAGCCTAATCACACAAAGTCTAAACAGATTCATCTTGAAGTGCTTTTTAAAGGTGTTCACAGATGTTAGGTCACAAGGGAGAGTTGAATCAAATGAATTTCTGTCTAAAACTTGGAGCGAGGAACTACCAACCAACAATTCACACACACACACACACACACACACACACACACACACACACACACACACACACACACAAGAACCCCACACAGAAGATTGCCCTGCCCGCTAATACAAAAACTCCCACTATGAACCTTAACATTTGATTTGTTGTTTTGTGTTGCCGTGATCCTGACGTGTCACCCAATGTATTCAGTTATTTTCTGTTCTGTCTATTTGAATTGTGATGTCTCCCTTAACTAAACATCAGCATCCATTTTCAGTCTCATATTTACTGTCTGTATATATACTCTGGCTTTATCAAATAAGCACTCTGTGTTTGTGATGCTCTGGTAAGTTCTGGAAGTGATTTCCACATCACATTTCCATGGCTCATGTGCATGTTCCTGTGAGTGTGTTTAATCCTCTGATGTGTGTGTACTCTGTGTTCAGTTGGTCTTCGCGATGGAGAGCCTGGTCTCCTCGGAGCAGCTGTGGAGCCCTGCAGAGGATGACGTCTCAGACTGTGTCGCACTGCATGTCAACCGCAAGACCAGGAAGTATCCTTTCCACTCCGCCTGCTCATTGTTTCAGTCAGCCAGCAGATACTGTGTAGATATTCTTTAACCCCACATATCAGAACCTTCTGCAGAACCTTTGACGTCAAAGATCCCAAGGTGTGTTTACCTTTCTCTCACAGAACCACCGCTTCAATCTGCTGTCTCAACACTTATAGAATACTCAAGCCACTCCATCAATTCCATTCATTTGTTCTCCTGAAGCATCACTTCAAAGGCATTTTCACATAAGGCAATTCAAAGTGCTTTGCATAAAACCCTAAAAGCATTAAGATATTATACTGTATTATAATATTATGTTTAAGTAGTATTTAAAAACATTCGTCCCAATGAGGGGACATTTACATTTGTACAGCAAAAGTGTATATATAGGGACAAATAATAAAACACTGTTAGCTAAAAGATCAAATAGAATATGTTTGTTATAAATACCAGAATTAAAGTTCCAGTGCAGCTTAAGATGTGAGTAGTTATTATTTTAATAAAAAGCAGCGGCATATTTGTTGACCGGGAACCATTGAGATCAGGGTCTGAAGGTTGAAGCTTGTGTAGTTCCAATAATGTTAATGTGATGATCTGTTCCAGAGCACGGCCAAGCCTGCAGACTGGAGGTACCAGGCGGGGGTGTGCTCCTCCTGGAGCATGGTGTCCTGCTGTCTACATGTGGACATGTTGGTGCCGCTACCAGACAACAAGACGGATCCAGAAAACATGGATAAATGTCTTAAGGTTAGTGCCAAACACCACACACACACTTTCACACTTTCATTTGCAGGAACTTCAGTAGAAAGCTCTTTGTTTCAGGAGGAGCTGAGAGGGTGGGCACAGCGGCTGGAGAGCGGAGTGTGTCTGATGGATGGGAGAAAGCTGGCAGAGGACGCAGAGCTCCCCGGAGGACAGGTTTTACATATCTGACCAACACTAAGAAAAACATATAGCAAAATAAATCTATAAAATCAGATTTGACCTAAAGAAAAAACATTGCTGCACCCTCGCTCAACAGCATTTTGGGAGTGAATGTGGTCTGGAGTGAAAGGCCCTTGCAGACTGCCAATAGGCCTGATCCCTGTTGCACTTTTTTTGTTTCTTAAAGCCTGAATGCAGAGCTGAATCTAACTGATTCTCTGGATTGAAAAACTGCAGTATTATTCTAACCCACTGTGTGTGATATGTCTCTACAGAAGAGGAACGTGAGACAGACGTACACAGCTCAGATACTCGTCACACCGGTAAGGGACACACACACACACACACGCCTGTCATAACTCAATAATACAAAAAAGAATACTTCTGTAGAAAATATTTTTGACCATCATTTGTCAGTCATGCTTTTCTTAATAAAATAAATAGATTTGTGTTGCAAATTGTACTGTATAAGCCCTTTTATAATATATGTGTATATATACATACGTATATATATATATATATATATATATATATATATATATACACTATATATGTATTGCCAATCCCTCAATAGAGCGGTGCAGTGATGACGTATTTTGTAGGCCAACCCAGAAGTTATCATCATAAGGATTCCCTCGATAAAAAGCAATGGGAAGATCCATTGGATGTTGGAATGTTGCAGAAGATGAGATATGTGGCAAACACACGTTTATGATACGGCTGGATAATCTCTACATATTAACACCACTTTTATAGTTTTTGAAGAGTAAATGCTGTCATCAGAGGTAAAAATGTAACGAGTGAAGCTTCTAACGAATGAAGCTTTGAACTCAGTCGGACACTTGTACTTGCTGTTTGTAAAGAACCTAGTTTGTTGTGTTAGAGCGAGCAGAGGTTAGCAGATGAGGAGCAGCGGTGTGGAGGCAGCGTGTCCATCAGAGGAGCCGTCCACAGCAGGGCGTACCTGCACAGCAACAAACCAAAGGCCAGGCTGGCGCAGAAGGTAATGTTCAAAGTTCGAGTTTAACAGCTTTTGTAGGAGCCAAAACGCTTATTTGATCATATCATATCATCATTTGTTTACACCAAAATTAGTCACTGACAATTGTCCCCTGGTGTGATTTACGATATTTAGTCCACCTGTGCTGTGCTGGGATTGTGTGGAAAGAGAAAGTGGGTTCTACTCTGGTTATTGTGTTCTTTGACTTCCTTTATTAAACATTGTGAAACTTAACCTCATTACGGACTGCTTAATTGGAACGAGTGCTTCTAAAGCCACATCATTTCATGGAAGTGTTTGTCACTACAGCTTTATTGTCATATGCTCAAAACTACAGAGGAGCTATGCAATGACCATTTGAAGTTCCAGGCTCCTCCAATAATGCAACATAAATATAACGACATAAGATAATAAAACAAATAAAAGAAACAGAGTGCACGTGATGCAGGAGAAGTTAACTGCAAGTCAAATAGAAAATGATAAGCTAAAGATAGAATATAAATGAAATGCTGTAGAGTGAAATTAAAAACTGCTTACTGTAATAATAGATACATATTGAGATGCAAACATATGAATGGTATGATGTTGTGAAGGCACATAGCTCAGGAGTTGAACAGTCTAATGTTGTAGTTCATGAGAATTACAAGTGAACGATCGTCGTGTTGTCATGAATCTGTGGACAGCTGCTGAAGAGGGACGCCGTCTCTACGGTAACCACACGGGTTCAGATGCTGCTGGAGGAGCTGCTGACGTCTGAAGACGAGAACAAGAGCAGCAGCAAACAAAAGAGAGGTACACACACTCACACACACAGTGTATGATTCACGAGTTATGAGCTTGTTTGGCTGTAGGAGGTTAAGGCTGAGGTGGGCGGGTTTAGGTTCAACCAATCACAGTGAAGAGAAAGGATTAGAATGCTGATAGGAAGATGTCTGCTCAACTGTGGGCAAATGATTACCTGACTAAAGCTTGATTTCTAGTGGTGTAAAGAGTTAGTGAATAAATGTTACCTTCCTCACATATGAAACATAAATATCATGTTGCCATCCTTTTTATATGTTTTTTATTATTATTTATTTTTGTATAATTTGAGGTCTGAATGCTCTTTTAAATGACATCATCTCGTTGCACACTTATTTGCTGTATTGCTGTAATCATCATCCGACTGCTTATCTCCCTTTTCCTAATAGTCCTATCATGGTTGTTGATGCAAACAAGCATGTTGTTCTGTTCAGATGATAGTGACTAACTTAAGATAAATACTGCTGTTTTATCTAACACTACAGAGTTGTTCACTGACTTAATGACTCTTTTATTCATTTTCTAACATTTGCTACTGTTACACTGAGTTTCAGCACGTCAAAGGTCAAACATTTAATGATCGTCAAAAACACAAGAGAATAAGTACACATCTTACCCAACCCAGCTGTCTCACGGTCTTACCAACTACCAAATTAGCAATATTAGAAAAACTAAAATTGACAAAATATTTTCCCCCAAAAGAAAGTGATGGAAAATTGTCAATCTTTGTTTTTTTAATATTGCTAATTTGGTACTTGGTAAAACTGTGGTAAAAGTGACAGAATCAGCCCTATATATTATATACAGTTAGTACCAGTCAAAAGTTTGGATACACCTTCTCATTCGAAGGTTAGGAACACATATGGAATTATGTAGTAAACAAAAAAGTTTTAAACAATCCAGAATATGATTTTTATTTTATATTCTTCAGAGTAGCCCCCTTTTGCCTTGATGACAGCTTTGCATGCTCTTGGCTTCTCTCAGTCAGCTTCATGAGGTAGAAACCTGGAATGGTTTTCCAACCGTCTTGAAGGACTTCCCAGAGGTGCTGAGCACTTGTTGTCTGCTTTTCCTTCACTCTGCGGTCCAACTGATCCCAAACCATCTCAATTGGGTTGAGGTCGGGTGATGGGGAGGCCAGGTCATCTGACACAGCACTCCATCACTTTCCTTCTTAGTCAAATAGCCCTCACATAGCCTGGAGCTGTGTTTGGGGTCATTGTGTGTTGAAAAACAAGTGATGGTCCCAGTAAGAGCAAACCAGATGGGATGGCATGGCGCTGCAGAATGCTGGTTAAGTGTGCCTTGAATTTTGAATAAATCACACCAGCAAAGCACCCCCCCCACCACCATCACACTTCCTCCTCCATGCTTCACGGGGGGAACCACGCACAGAAACCATCCGCTCACCTTCTCTGCGTCTCACAAAGACATGGCGGCTAGAACCAAAAATCTCAATTTTGGACTCATCAGACCAAAGTACAGATTACACTGATCTAATGTCCAATCCTTGTGTTTCTTGGCCCAAACAATTCTCTTCTTCTTGTTGTTCATCCTCAGTAGTGGATCTTTGCAGCGATTGGACCATGAAGGCCTGATTCACGCTGTCTCCTCTGAACAGTGGATGCTGAGATTTGTCTGCTACTTCAGCTCTGTGAACATTTATGTGGGCTCTAATCTGAGGTGCTTTAATTTGTGGTTTCTGAGGCTGGTAACTGATGTTTTTATCCTCTGCAGCAGAGGTAACTCTTGCTCTTCCTTTCCCGGGGGGTCCACATGAGAGCCAGTTATATCACTCACAGGCTCCGCCCTCTACTGGACTCTATGGGTACTACCCTCTATGCAAGCATAGCCGTCCCCGGCGGGCCTACCTGAATGCGCACGCATCTCACCGTATATAAGGAGGCCTCGCCTCCTGCCCATCATCCCTTTCTCTTCAGCGAGCGGGCAACATCTGAAGCAAAGATAAGACGTTTGAAAGAAGAAGAAAGAGTTATCATACCTCCATGGAGTCACCACTGCTAGAGACCCGGGCCTGTCCTTCGTGCCCTAGCTGAAATAGCGGGCGCCGATCCCCACCACCTTTGCTTCGAGTGTTTGGGGGACCAGGATATGGCCGAGGCGGTGCCATTCACGTTCGCCATTCCTTCTGGGTCCGGCGTCTATGGAAATCCACCGCCCAGGGCTGTTCTCTCCCTGGATGATGATCATGGCGGCGGGTGTGTGGGCCAGAGTCCTGCATCGGGTCGGGTACCAGCGGGTACCCGACGGGTGACCCGCAAAAAAGGTGATTCGCGGGTAGTATTTTTTCAAACGCTTTTTTCTGGGTTCGGTTCTGGGTAAAACAAAGATGATGCGGGTCGGGTCGCGGGTATTGCATAATAAATATATTAAAATAATAATAATTTTGTTTAATGTTTAAATCCTCAGACCTCTCCCCGCGGGACCGCGCATAATCATAACCTCTGCAGCGCATCAATCTGCTGCTGTGCGCGCCACATTCGAAATGGCTGAGGTGAAGCTCTCTAGCGGAGAATACAGCATTTTCAATAACACTTCCTCAAGAGCGAAATCCAACGTCTGGGAGGCTTTTGGTGTCATCCTAGATGGAGAAAATAACCAACATCCAACGCTTTTTGAGACAAATATGCAACTGCGTGTGTTAATAATTGCATGTTTTCACTGCTCATATATATGCAGGTTCGGGTCGGGTTGCGGATCTTGTGCCGACGGGTCGGGTCGGGTTGCGGAACTAATTGGCAATATCTGCGGGTAGCGGGGCGGGTTCGGTATTGCACGTCGCGGGTGCGGGTCTTGAAAATCAGACCCGTGCAGGACTCTGGTGTGGGCTACTCACTCATTGCTAGAGATGCCCCCGCCTCACCAGGTCAGAGCGATTATTGGGCAGCAAGGCCGAATAAGTAGCTTGGTCCACGTGCCTTGCCCCAGGCCCGGTTCCCCCCGGGGACCGGTGCTCGGTCGCCTCGTGGCACTGTGCGGGTTCAAGAGACGCTATTGCCGGCGTGCACACCTTGCCTGGTATAATAGCTCCGATTAATGCATTTCACCGGAGATCCCGTGCCCGCGGCGTCCTCCACCTCTTCGGCCCACCCCGTGGAACCGGCGTGCCGGCACTCACGGGGACGGGCTGCCCCTCTTTACGGATCTGACTGGCGGGGGGAGAAGATCTCTCCGCCCGGAACAAGAGGGCGAATCCCGCCTCCTCCCTGTATAATGCACAGATCACTACGTTTTCTAATAAGAATGAGGTTGATCTGTATCCAAATCTAAGTGTCTTTTGTTTCCACAAATGCTACACTTACACACAATGTTAACCGTACAAATTCCCCATTCGCTGCCCCAGCTGTAGCTCCTGTAAAGGAGGTGGCTAGTGGGCATGCGCAGATGAGAGGGATGAACCGCAGGGAGTGCTATCTAAAGGAGAGCGCTATGCGGGTACAGGGGCATTATGGCCGGCGTGTTACTGTCAGAGAACACACTACGCCTAGAGCAAAGACTCCAATTAATGCAGTTTACCGTAGTGGTAAAGGCGGCATTATGGCGGAGCCCGCACTCACACAAGAGCGCGTGGCGGTGCGTTCAGGGACCTTAGTAAAACACACTACGCCTATAAAGACTCCGATTAATGCTGTTTACCGTAGTGCTGAAAACAGTATTTGGTGGGCGCTCTTGTGTGAGCGCGCGGCAGTGCGTTCAGGGTCCTCAGTAAATAATCGGCCCTTTCTGTGTCGACCCTCCATGGGCAAATCTTCCCTTCGCGGGGAGTTTTGCGGCGGAACGGGTCCCCAGAGAGTATCACAGCTTCATAGCTGCGGCCCCACCGCTGAGGGCTTTCCATTAACACAATGTTATGGGTAATGGAAACTCAGCTGTGTGCTAACAAGGTGGATGGACAGGATGCTGAAACGGGGCTATTCACTCCAGTGTTGCAGCGTCCCACTGTACCACATGTCTGTACACCAGTGGCGAACCGTGTCTACCACAACTGGACCTTCTGTAGACACCTATGGTAGACACTCAGGCTCTGGTGCAGAAACAGGCTGTTTCTGTTGTGCACCCTCAGCACAGAGAAAAGGGTCTTTATTCCATGTACTTCCTGGTTCTCAGGAAGACAGGGGAATTCAGACCTATTCTAGATCTCCGCGGCCTGAATCGCCACATTTCCTGCAGGAAATTCCGCATGTTAATATGAAACAGTTAGTGGGGCTTGTGCAGCCAGGCGATTGGTTCACCACCATCGACCTGAAAGATGCATACTTTCATGTAGAAATTGCTCCAGAGCACAGAAAGTGTCTGCGTTTTGCCTTCCATGGGTTAGCCTACGAGTACAACGGGCTGCCGTTCGGCTATTCCCTATCCCCATGCACATTCAGCAAATGTGTGGCCACAGCGCTTCAACCGCTGCGCGCCCACAGCATGAGAGTTTTATTTTACTAGACGACCTCATTGTCATGGCTGGTTCCCGGGAACAGGCAATGTTTTGCACAGCACAATTGATCACACACCTAACCAAATTAGGCTTTGCGATCAATTGAAAAAATAGCACCCCCATACCTCACCAATAGGCGTAGTAGTTGGGAGTGGTGCTCGATGCAGGCGCGCTACGCGCCACCCTGTCAGAGAGCAGAAGTGCGTCCCTTCTCCGGGCGGTTCACAGGCTGCGACAGGGGCGACAGTGACAGCTTTAACTGTCATGCAGACTTTGAGTCTCATGGCGGCTGCTCACGTTGTTGTCCCGCTGGGGTTACTGCATATGCGCCGCCTGCAGAGGTGGTTCTCCAGCCTGCGTTTGGATCCCAAGAGGCACAAACGGCGGCTGGTGACCATCCCCCCCCTCAGTGGAGGGCAACCTCCGGTTTTGGGGGTCCCCGGATCACCTCCGGAGGGGGTCTCCACTGGGACGGATGACCTCCTACATCACAGTGTTCACGGACGCATCCAGAACAGGATGGGGAGGGACCTGCCTGAAGAGGGCTATAATTGGGCGCTGGGCTCTAACAGAGCCTCGACACAGCAACCTCCTAGAGCTACGGGTGGTAGTGTTAGTCCTCCAGCATTTCATGCCCCTAATTCAAGGGAGACATGTAATGGTCAGGAGCGACAACAGCACCACAGTGGCTTATATCAACAGGCAGGGCGGAGTCCGCTCCGCCGCCTTGTTGGCCACAGCGGAGAGGCTGTGGTTATGGGCTTCAGAGGTGGTGTTATCTCTGAGAGCCCTCCATATCCCGGGACTGGAGAACAGGGGGGCCGACCTCATGTCGAGGGGCGGCCCCCTGCCAGGAGAATGGACCACCCGGAGGTGGTGAAGCAGATCTGGGCCCAGTTCGGGAGAGCGGAAGTGGATCTGTTCGCCAGCCAGCGCAACAACCACTGTGTCCTGTGGTTCTCCATGGCCCTGAGCGACGACCCGCCCTTGGGGGTGGACGCGTTTGCACACGAGCCATGGCCAAGGAAGCTGCTATACGCCTTTCCTCCCTCTCCTGGGGAGAGTGAGGCGAGAACGTCTGTCAGTCATCCTAGTGGCTCCGGACCGCGTTGGGGCACCGTGGTACTCAGAGATGACACAGATGAAGGTGGGCCAGCCCTGGGTGGTTCCCCAGTTCTGGGGGGCGATGTCTCAAGAGGCAGGTGCAATCTGGAGCTCTCCTCCCTAAAAGCACTGCCGTGGAAGACAGCTTTGCTTCTTGCCTTAACGTCAGCCAAAAAAAGTGTCCGAGTTAACCGCTCTGTCGGTGCACCCGAGCTGTTTACTGATTCGGGGTGACCGGAGCGGCGCGACACTCAGACCGAACCCCTCCTTTGTGCCCAAGAGCCTAAGGAGTGCGTTCAGGTCGAGGGCTATTCAGTTAGGGGGTTTTAGTCTTCCCCCCCCATGGTGGGAACAGGGAAGCTAAACTGCACCTCCTCTGCCCGGTGCGTGCGCTAGCATGTTATGTGGAGCGCACGGCTGCCCTTAAACGCACCGAACAGCTGTTCGTGTGCTTCGGGGGCGGGGTGATCGGGAAAGCTCTGTCCAAGAAACGCCTGGCAGGCTGGCTCTGCGAGTGCATTGCACATGCCTACGAACAGGCAGGGAGAGCAGGGGCTCGTGCGCTCGTGTCGACAGCCTTATTCAACGGTGTGAGTGTGGAGGATATATGCACAGCGGCGTCTTGGTCGACGCCAGGCCCCTTCATAAGGTTTTATCTCTTGGACATGTCTGGCTCTTTCTCCTCGTCTGTGCTTGCTGGTGCAACACAGGATTTGTAGGGGGGCGGGGGGGGGTTGTGGGTCAGTTGGCATCTGACCCCCTCCCCGGACGTGATGCGCCTTCGCCTTTCCCGGGATGGGCAAGGGGCGTGCTGCCCCCTTAGTCCTCTCACACTCTGCACAGGGTCAGTGCCTGAGTGTGAGGCAAGGGCCCTGTTATCCTTAGGGATTCAGGGAGGCAGGCGTGTAGTAAGCCCATACGGGGCCGAGGGGGCTCTCCCCATCCGTCTATGGGCGGGGGGGGGCACTGGCACTGTTTTGTTTGTGCACTTTCTGCGAGGTAAGCGCAGCAGAGTGTCCTCTGTCAGCCGCAGCCCAGACGTCTCCACGGTCACAACCGGGTTAAAGGAGAATGTGGGGCAGCAGCTGCTGACCAGAAAAGCCGGTCAGGGGCAGTAGGGTGGAATGAAGTTGGACGACAGTGCGTACATGCATCGGGGCTCCACCCACTGTACCCATAGAGTCCAGTAGAGGGCGGAGCCTGTGAGTGATATAACGTTGGGTTATGTATTGTAACCCTTGTTATATTAGCACAGGCGGAGCCCTCTACTCAGGGCACTGTCTGTCCTATTCCGCTCGCTGAAGAGAGGTGTAGGATGATGGGCAGGAGGTGAGGCCTCCTTATATACGGTGAGATGCGCGCGCAATCAGGTAGGCCCGGGCCCTTCATTTCTTAAAGTGATGATCAGTAATCAAATAGGGCTTTCCACTGTGTACTAACCCTACCTCTGCTCAACACAACTGATGGCCTCAAACACATTAAGAAGGCAAGTCATTCCACACATGGACTCTTGACAAGGCACACGTGTTAATTGAAAACCATTCCAGGTGACGACCTCATGAAGCTGACTGAGAGACGCCCAGAGTGTGCAAAGCTGTAATCAAGGCAAACTTTGGGCTACTTTGAAGAATATAAAATAAAAATCATATTCTGGATTTTTTTAACACTTTTTTGTTTACTAGATCATTCCACATGTGTTCTTTCATAGTTTTGATGTCTTCAGTATTAATCTACAAAAGTAGAATCTCATTGAATGAGTGTCCAAACTTTTGACTGGTACTGTATATATATATATACATATATATATATATAGGGCTGATTCCATAGCTTTTTTTTTTGGGCAAATATATATATATATATATATATATATATATATATATATATATATATATATATATATATATATATATATACTCATAAGCAAAGGGAAAAATATAATATTGTGGGTAAACAGACTACTAAAGAGAAGCCTGGGTCATGTAGATGTAGGGTAGGTAATTCACTTCAGAAACACTTGTTATATTCCATGGAATGCTCTTAACGTCCCGATAGCAATGAATATATTCAATGCTTTGACATCTGTGGAAGCCGTAGCGCTGTAAAAAGCACGACCAATCATCCGAGCCGGCCCGGCTAAAATAACTGGATGGCCTACAAACTTATCTCGTGCCCTCTTTGGTCATGTGCGCGTTCGTGTGTGTTGGAGCAGGGGCTCTGTAAGGAAGTCTGAAGGAAGGGGCTGATTTTGTCCGGTTGTGTACTTTCAAATTCTAGCGCACTCGAACTGGTTTCTCCAAAATTACCTACCTTACCTTTAACTATGATGGTGCAAGATGTCTGATTGGCTTATTGGTAAAAGAAACCCCACATATGTGTTGGCTTATTGGATCGGACCACTGCCAAATGTAGTGATGTTTCTGTAAAGCTGTTTTGACTCACTGTTGTTTTATTTGGGATCTTTCCTTTTTATATATGTATAATGTTCTTCATTTATTCACTTTTAAATGTTCAAACAAGCTTTGAAAAATAAATATTGCTCCTTTACTTATTTCAATGAACTGTTATATGTCTGTGTGACTGCACCTTCAGTCAAGTCACCCGATGATGCTTATAATGATGGCTTCAAAGCAACTAACTAAAGAGCGGTTGGGAAATAAAGAAACATGTGCCACCATCATGCTAGTGCTACTTGTGGTAGCTGTGGCTGGTGTTTCATTCATTTACATCAAATCACTTTAGAGTCTTTATTGATAATTACAGTCTTATTGGACACCAACATTCCCTCTCAACCTTTCTCCCCACTGTGTCTCGGACTCCTTCTGTATTTCAGAGCTCTTCTGTCTCCCTCATCGTGTCTTCTGCCCGCTGAAGGCGAGCGGGCCACTGTGTGTGTGTGACTACCAGTTCAGTGACGAGAGTGTGTGTGAGGTGACCGAGCGGCTGAAGGAGATGCTGGACATCGACGCAGCCGAGGAAGACTTGGATAGCAGCCAGGAGGCGCCGGGGGAGATCACTGAGAGGGAGGTTGGAGCAGGTAAGAATGAATACAGTTCGTAGAGTAGGACTTTAACACCAACATTAGTTTAATTTACAGCACATAAAAGTACCAGTTTTCATTCCCTTTCTCTTATCACATCATTGATTACATGATGATCAGAGTTTAGGTTAAAGACATCCCCAGACTGTAGAATTATTGACCTATATTACACTATTCAAAATATATTTATAAACAGGGCTGCACATAACTGGCGCGCAGGTGCGCATGCGCACCTCCGCCAAATAAAGAGCACCGGGTCATTTGAAAAAAGGCGCATTTGCGTACCAAAATTGAGAGAGAGAGAGAGGGGGAGAGGGAGAGAGAGAAGAGAGAGAAGGGAAAAGAGAAAAGAGAGGAGAGAGAGAGAAAGATATTTGCGAGTTGCATATGAACTCAGGGTCGGCCCGTAGCACTGGCGTTATAGATGTTCGCCTAGAGCGCCAGATCTGGGGAGGCGCTGCGCTGGCAGCTCTGGGAGGGGAAAAAACATTTTTGACCGTTGGGGCTCATCCTAATTTTCGGCCTTGATGTAACAATATTCATAATTAAGTAAATGTAACACCCTATTCACCCCGGTTACACGTTTAATTTGCCTTGTACGATGGGCGCTGTAAGTGATGAAAATGGGGGATGTTGGCTTATCTGGCGCCCGCAGCTCACAGCCAAAATGCGAGGGAGAGAGAGAAGGGTGCACCGTCCGGTGTTGTTATTAGAATCTGGTGCTAGCTGCTCTAACGGATATAAGAAGATGTTTCTACAATAATGTGGAGGGAGAGTCCTCTCCAGTCAAAAAAGTTATGTGCACCCCTGTTTATAAACTTGAATAATATTAGAACTTAAAACATGTGATAAACAAATTTAAATGAGTGTTTAAGTGAATTTTACTGCCACTTTATTCTTATTTTATTCTTACAAGCACATATCATGCGAGGCCATGAGAAGATACACCATTACCCAGGGAGCCTTGGACACATTTATCCATAATGATTCAATCCAATCCAAAACTTGAATGAAGTCATTCCTACAGCTATGCAGTATGTTGTTTATAAACCACAGGCCCACAGTAAATAAAGTCTGTGCTCTCTCTGATTACCTCTCTGTCCCAGCTGTTTAGAACAGTTGGCTGAAATCCAGTAATGTCAATCCATGAAAAGGTCTTCTCTGAATACCATCTTTACCTGATTCCTTCAAATACCCAGGTTTGACTGAGACATTGTATTATTATAAACGAGTTGATGAAATGATGTGTTGTGTCTTCCAGAGCCCACTGTGGAGACGGTTGTAGCACTTGTGCCAAAGAGGAACAGCTTTATTGGTAATACACTGTGTACTGCAACACCTTCAGGCTCACTAACACTCATTGCATCACAAGCAATAATAACACTGGTCACGATTGCAGCCACTGAGACCTTTATTCCTTAAATACTGGACCCTACATTTACTAAAGTGCAACTGAATAGTGTCATCTTTTGACCCTTTCTGCTTTGTTAATGTGTCCACTTCTTTTAAACCGCACATCATATTTATAGCAGGCTTTCTGTTAAAAAATAACAAGTTTCTCTGACCTACAGCCAAGCAAATATTCCCATGGACCTTCCACCACCTCTTTACAGTGGCTGTTATTAGAGATGATCCGATCACGTGATCGGGCATCGGAGCCGATCATGTGATTTTCAAAAAATCGGAATCGGGAGAAAAAAATCGGGGATCGGGAATTATTATTTTTTATATAATTTTTTTTAATTTTATTTAATGTTACAAAACAAAAATGACCATGTTCACGTCTTAAAGTCATCCTGAGGACTTAGTTTTGGTTTAAAATTACACATCATGTATGTGTTGCTTCTTTTGGGCTTGTTTTCAGACCTGGTTGCTTATTTCTCTCAAATCTGGCAACAGAGTGGGCGCAGTGTCTAATAGTAGCAGTAAGCTAACGAGAGGCTACGTTCAGCTGGTGACTCGGGAGTCGGGACAGAGAAAATGTCAGGAGTTTGGAAGTATTATAAAATTGAAAGCGAAGGCAGTGTAACAGCCAGATGCAATGTTTGCAAGGCGGAGGTTCCGCGTGGTGGAAAGAACAGCTACGTTCAACACGACCAATCTAATATGCCACCTGAGAAACAAACACCAACAACAACACGACGAATACACAGCGGCCACTCAGGTAACGGCACCTTAACAACCGACACTTTCAGAGACTTTTAAAAGGAAAGAGAAACTGCCCCAGAACAGTGAAAAGGCCACAAAAATAACAGCCAAGATAGCTGAATGCATCGCGTTGGATGACCAGCCGTTATCTGTTACCTTTTTTTTCTCTTAATGCATAGCATAAAGATCGGATCAGGAAAAATCGGTATCGGCAGATTGTCTAAATCAAATGATCGGAATCGGATCGGGAGCAAAAAAAGGTGATCGGGACATCCCTAGCTGTTATATAACATAGCTAACTCGTGTTAGTCACAGGATATTACGACTGTATGCTTAGGCTATGCTTTTGTTCCAGCTGATAAATGCCTCTTAGATATTATCATTGGTTTCACAAGCACACAGCACTGTGTTGTTATTTCCCACTCCTTTCATGCACCGTAAAGGGAATTGTTTTCTTCATTGATGTTAGCAGAATTGAACACTTGTTAGATTAAGTTGGTCAGGTTTCTCATCTCACAGTATATACCAGTCAGGACCCTTTCTTATACAGTCTCTGTTGAGCACCTGTGTTTGTCTGTAAGGTGTAAGATCCTGCACTGAAAACGTTTAATTTTATTTCATGCATTATGTACACAAATTTCACATAACTGTATTAGGTTAGTTGAAAGCAATAATATTAAGTTTAAATACAACATATTAGGTTTCAACTAACCTAATACAGTTATGTGAAATTTGTTGACATTTGGTTAAAGTCAACGGTTCAGTTTTTTCAGTGGATTTTGTCAAAAAGCTGTATATAATTTGTCATTCATATAAATAACACCAGCCACATTCACCACTTTTCAAATGTATCATGAGTTGCGAGATCTGTCCTGAATCTTCTCTGTATTTCAGGTGTTGCCATGGCTACTGCTGTCGCCCTACTTGCCACTGCTGCCTCGATGCTCTATCTCAATGACGTCTAATTCAAACATGCTCACACACATAATAAAGTGTTTGTTTTAACATTTCCAGAAAGGTTTTTTTAAATCAGAAAATGTAGTAATGCAGTTAAAATACTGGATTGATGTTTTAAATGATCATGTGTAGTGAAAAAGGGGTAACTCGTTAGAGAATTATTACCAATCTTTCTGTTCTCCTTTGCTCTGTCGAGTGTTTTAATACTTACATATTAAAGGTGGGGTAGGTAAGTTTCAGAAACCGGCTCGAGTGCACTAAAATTTGAAAGTACACAGCCGAAAAGAATCCGCCCCTTCCTTCAGACTTCCTTACAGAGCACCTCCTTCCACACACATGAACACGCACATGACTTAGGTTGGCTATATAGTTCAGGGGAATTGTAAACCATACAAAACCTGTCCAAGAGAAAAAGAGCGACCACGGCGTCAGATTTCAACTCGGTGTGTATGGGGGTTATTCCCTATCTTTATTCAAGAGCGTGGTATTTACATTTGAGAGCATACTTTATTGATTTCCTTCACTCAAACCCTGTCATCGCACCAAAGACAAACCAAAGAGTAACCGCCCTTACGGGACGCTGTAATAAGTAAAACGAACGCACCCGCAAGGACACCTGGCCTCCTATTGGTTGAGGGATTTTGACAGGATTGTTGCACAAAAGTTTCGAGCGCGCACAGAATAAATCTGAGAGCAGAAAAAATCCGTAAGCAGCAATATATCTGAGTGCAAGCGTACAGTTTGAGCAGAAGCAGAGCAAATCTAACTGCAAGCAGGCACTATTTGAGTGCGAGGACAGGGTTTGAGGGAAATAAATACATAAAGTATGCTCTCAAATTTAAATACCACGCTCTTGAATAAAGATAGGGAATAACCCCCATAGGTGTGTTGCATCAGTTGTCGCCATCGGTGAAAAGCAACTCCGATATTGACTCTGGTTTGAATTCTCCTAGTTTCCACTTTGTTTTTGTTCCTAATTTGCTCCGTTACATTATTTCTTTTGCCACCAGTAGACGATGTTGAACCTAACTCTGCCATGGTAAAAGTGGCCGCCTGTTGCTGGCGAGTCATTGAAGTACTGCTGCAATGCACGCCCAATGACTGCACGCCCAATGAGGGCACGAGATACATTTGTGCGTGCACGAGATGGAAGGCTGACAGACAGGGCGGCAATCCAATCCGTTTAGCCGGCCCGGCTAAACGGATTGGATTGGATTTTTTACAGTATTACGGCTTCCACAGATGAATTTTTTTTATGGATTTTTTGTCAAAGCACTTAAGATATGCATTGCTATCGGGATGTTAAGAGCATTCCATGGAATATAACAAAAAGTGTATCTCGAGCCGGTTTCTCAAACTTACCTACCCCCCCTTTAATGTTTTCAAATATTATTTTTTTTAATATTTTAGGCCCTGACGGCTCGCCACTGGAATTGAATGAAAAAGGGGGGTGGGGTTTTCAATTCATGTTGGCATTATCTGTAAAATACAATACTGTTATGATTGAACCTTAAGAAGACAAAGGGTTAAAGGTTATCAATAGCTACACTTAAAAGCCTTTTACGGCCCCTTCATTAGATTCTAGATGAGCCCCGAGCAATATAACAGGTTCTCTGTAGAACAGGGTTCTTATTAGCACCCTTAGAACGAGGGAAGGTACTGGTTAGAAACCCCAGAGAGGGTTCTTGTGGAACCATAGAGTATATACATTTATATATATATATATATTTATAAAACGGACAAGTCAAATCAAGCAATCTGATTGGTTATTAGCCGTGATATACTGAGCGTATACCACGGGTAGAATTGTAAGTTACTTTTCACAACAAGTCAGTATCCCTCCGCGCCTGAGAAAAACAGTATACAGTTGGGCAAACTAGAACAAGAAAGCAGCGGAGAAGTAACGGGGCAGAAACCCTCCTTTTTACGCAGCGGTCCAGACATAGACATCAAAACATATTCAGTGTGCAGTTCCTTTGGCATTAGGGCAGGGATATCTAGATACTTTCCAAGGTTTGACATAATGAATTGTGCTACTTTTAAAGCAAGCAACGATGTTTTCAAATCTGTAATCAAAGAGGTCCGCAAAAACGCTATCGACCAATCAGATTGCTTGATTTGACTTGTCAGTTTTAGAAATATATTTAAATTTCTTCCGTTACGAAACAAACTTACAAAGCATAAAATGGAAACATTTAAGATTAACTTGGACCTCCGGGGGGTCTTACTATGGAGGAGTGGATTGAGGAGTGCCAATCTCCAGAAAAAAAAGCACCTAAACGACGACATGCAGAGCTACGTGAAGAGCAAGTAGACCAACTGGGAAAGTACCACCATTCAAACGTTTTCTGGTGCGGGTCTTGAAACAAAGCAGAGAAATGATGACCGTTAGTGGCCACAGGTGCAAAAGCTCTCTCTACTACTACCGCTACTGGAAGCCGAATCTCGGGGACCGGAGAAAGTGGAGCAATATTCTCGCCACGCCAAGCAACAGCCTTGAACAACCTCAACCTATACAAGTAACCTCGTAAGCCATTCTACGGATGCTGGACAGTTTTTCAGTGGGTGCACAATAAACGGCAACATACAAATGAATGTAAATAAATTGCCAAATAATGGATCGACGCTCTCTGTCTAATATGTTCCCTAGCTGTTAGTGTTGTTGCATAGCAACCACCTCGCACTATGTTTCGTGCAGAAGGCAACGGAGGGACTATTTTATTTTGAACATCATTATTTAATAATAACAACTATTTAAATTAGAGTGTGTATTTTTCTTTCATATTGCCACACTTGGTAACCGTTTTATAAAAGCAATAGCTCACTTCAGGCCGTGATATATGCTCATTATATCACAGCTAAGGGGGTTGTCACTGTCGTGAGCTATTGCTTAATTATAAAACGGACAAGTCAAATCAAGCCATCTGATTGGTTGTTAGCCGTGATATACTGAGCGTATACCACGGGTAGAATAGCTTGGTTTCACTTGACGTCACACCGCTGCGTTCCTTTGGCGCGAAATTCCATTGGAGGTCAGGAAGTAATTTTCTACAGAGGATCTAGCTGCTGTTACCATTGTGAAAATGCCGGTGTGTTGTGTAGTTGACGGTTGTTCCAATCGATCCGGCCGAGAGAAAAACGAGGTTTTACCGAGTGCCGAAGGTTGTTGTCCATAAAGCTGAGCAATTTAAGAAGCTAACAGAAGAACGCCGGAAAAAATGGCTTTCAAACCTACATCTGCGGTCGGGAGGAGCAGAGTCGTCTAATGCACGTGTCTGCAGCGACCACTTCATCAGAGGTATTAGCTAACTTGGTTTTTGTGGCTTTGTTTATGTATTATTGGGTTGTGGTTAAATGCTTATTTACTTAGTAATACTAAAGTAAACAGATATTGTTCTAAACTGTATTAAAGTAAACAGGTATTATCTTGAACTGTATTGAAGTGCCTCTCTGAAGAACCAGCACCTTACCGTGGTAGAGAGGTTTGTGTGCCCTGATGAACCTGGGGGCTGTGTTGTCTGGAACCTTGTGTTCCTGGTAGGGTCTCCCATGGCAAATTGGTCTCAGGCAAGGGGCCAGACTAAGATTGGTTCAAAAGACCTCATGAAAAAAACGACAACAAGAAGTGAGGATACCCGGCCCGGAGGAAGCCTGGGGTCCCTTTCTGGAGCCAGGCCCAGAAGGAGGACTCGACGGCGAGCGTCTGGTGGCCGGGCTTGCCACGGAGCCCGGCCGGGCCCAGCCCGAAAAGGCAACGTGGGCAACACCTCCGCTTCTCCGTCCCGCGGGCCCACCACCTACGGGAAACAGCGATGGGGTCAGGTGCGCTGCCAGAAGGGTGGCAGTGAAAGCGGAGGGTCTCGACGGACCAGACCCGGGCGACAGAAGCTGGCTTTGGGGACGTGGAACGTCACCTCTCTGGGGGGGAAGGAGCCGGAGCTTGTGCGGGAGGTGGAGCGTTACCAGTTGGATCTGGTTGGGCTCACCTCTACGCACAGCATCGGCTCTGGAACCTTACTTCTGGATAGGGGTTGGACTCTATTCTTCTCCGGAGTTGCTCAAGGTGTGAGGCGCCGGGCGGGTGTGGGGATACTCACAAGTCCCCGGTTGGGTGCTTCGTTGTTGGAGTTTACCCCAGTGGACGAGAGGGTCGCCTCCCTACGCCTGCGGGTTATGGGGGGGAAAACTCTGACTGTTGTGTGTGCTTATGCACCCAACAGCAGTTCAGAGTATACGGCCTTCTTGGAGACCCTGGAAAGAGTCCTGTATGGGGCTCCTGAAGGGGACTCTTTAATCTTGCTGGGAGACTTCAACGCACATGTGGGCAATGATGGAGACACTTGGAGGGGCGTGATTGGGAGGAACGGCCCCCCTGATCTGAACCGGAGTGGTGGTTTGTTACTGGACTTCTGTGCTAGTCATGGATTGGCCATAACAAACACCATGTTCGAACATAAGGATGCTCATAAGTGTACGTGGTACCAGAGCACCCTAGGCAGAAGGTCCATGATCGATTTCGTTATCGTATCATCGGACCTGAGGCCGTATGTTTTGGACACTCGGGTAAAGAGAGGGGCGGAGTTGTCAACTGATCACCATCTGGTGGTGAGTTGGGTCGAGTGGCGGGGGAAGCCTCTGGATAGACCTGGTAAGCCCAAACGTGTAGTTCGGGTGAACTGGGAACGTCTGGAGGAGGCCCAAGTTCAGGAGGCCTTCAACTCACACCTCCGGCGGAGCTTTTCAGGCATTCCTGTGGAGGTTGGGGACATTGAACCAGAGTGGTCGGTGTTCAAAGCCTCTATTGCCGAAGCCGCGGCGGGGAGCTGTGGTCTCAAGGTCCTAGGTGCCTCAAGGGGCGGTAACCCTCGAACCTCCTGGTGGACACCGGTGGTCAGGGAAGCCGTCCGACTGAAGAAGGAGGCCTTCAGGGATTTGTTATCCCGGGGGACTCCCGAGGCAGTTGCAAGGTACCGACAGGCCCGAAGGGCAGCAGCCTCATCCGTGGCCGAGGCAAAGCAGCGGGTGTGGGAGAAGTTCGGAGAGGACATGGAGAAGGACTTTCGGGCGGCACCAAAGTTGTTCTGGAAAACTCTCCGACACCTCAGGAGGGGGAAGCAGGGAACCATCCAAGCTGTGTACAGTAAGGATGGGACGTTGTTGACCTCAACTGATGGAGTGTTGGGGCGTTGGAAGGAACACTTTGAGGAACTCCTGAACCCGACAACTCCGCCCTCTATGTTAGAGGCAGAGCTGGAGTATGACGGGGGATCGGCGCCAATCTCCCGGGGGGAGGTCACTGAGGTTGTTAAACAACTCCACGGTGGCAAAGCCCCGGGGGTGGATGAGATCCGCCCAGAAATGCTGAAGGCTCTGGGTGTTGAGGGACTGTCATGGTTGACACGTCTCATCAACATTGCGTGGAAGTCGGAAACAGTACCGAAGGAGTGGCAGACCGGGGTGGTGGTTCCCATTTTTAAAAAGGGGGATCAGAGGGTGTGTGCCAATTACAGAGGCATCACACTACTCAGCCTCCCCGGGAAAGTTTACTCTAAGGTACTCGAAAGGAGGGTCAGGCCGATTGTCGAACCTCAGATTGAGGAGGAACAATGCGGATTCCGTCCTGGTCGTGGAACGACGGATCAGCTTTTTACTCTCGCAAGGATCCTGGAGGGGGCCTGGGGGTACGCTTATCCGGTCTACATGTGTTTTGTGGACTTGGAGAAGGCGTATGACCGGGTTCCCAGGGAGTTACTGTGGGAGGTGCTGCGGGAGTATGGGGTGAGGGGGTCTCTACTCAGGGCCATCCAATCTCTGTACTCCCAAAGCGAGAGCTGTGTCCGGGTCCTCGGCAGTAAGTCGGACCCATTTCCGGTGAGGGTTGGCCTCCGCCAGGGCTGCGCTTTGTCACCAATCCTGTTTGTAATATACATGGATCGGATTTCGAGGCGTAGTCATGGGGGAGGGGGTCTGCAGTTCGGTGGACTAAGGATTGCACCACTGCTTTTTGCAGATGATGTGGTTCTGATGGCTTCATCGGTCTGCGACCTTCAGCACTCACTGGATCGGTTCGCAACCGAGTGTGAAGCGGCTGGGATGAGGATCAGCACCTCCAAATCTGAGGCCATGGTTCTCAGCAGGAAACCGATGGACTGTCCACTCCAAGTAGGGAATGAGTCCTTACCCCAAGTGAAGGAGTTCAAGTATCTCGGGGTTTTGTTCTCGAGTGAGGGAACAATGGAGCGTGAGATGGGCCGGAGAATCGGAGCAGCGGGAGCGGTACTGCAGTCGCTTTACCGCACCGTTGTGACGAAAAGGGAGCTGAGCCAGAAGGCAAAGCTCTCTGTCTACCGGGCCATTTTCGTTCCTACCCTCACCTATGGTCATGAAGGATGGGTCATGACCGAAAGAACGAGATCGCGGATACAAGCGGCCGAGATGGGTTTTCTCCGCAGGGTGGCTGGTGTCTCCCTTAGGGATAAGGTGAGAAGTTCGGTCATCAGGGAGGGACTCGGAGTTGAGCCGCTCCTCCTTCGCGTCGAAAGGAGCCAGTTGAGGTGGTTCGGGCACCTAGTTAGGATGCCACCTGGGCGCCTCCCTAGGGAGGTGTTCCAGGCACGTCCAGCTGGGAAGAGACCAAGGGGTAGACCTAGGACCAGGTGGAGGGATTATATCTCTTCGCTGGCCTGGGAGCGCCTTGGGATCCCCCAGTCAGAGCTGGTTGATGTCGCCAGGGAAAAGGAAGTTTGGGGCTCTCTGCTGGAACTGCTACCCCCGCGACCCGACCACGGATAAGCGGAAGAAGATGGATGGATGGATGTATTGAAGTGAACATGTATTATTTGGGACTGTTTTAAAGTAATCCTATATATATAAACATTCTTACTTACACTCAATGACCCAGATACCCTGCCACACACACTTCCTCTCACCAGCACTAACACATACACTCACTGACCCAGATATCAGCACACACACACACACACATACACTTCCCCCCACCAGCACGCACATGTTCTCTTTCAAGGTTCTTCCTGGGGCCAATATAATCTCAAGCACCAATATATCTGTGTACAATGTTTGATACCAATATCTGTGTACAATGTTTGATTGTTTTGGGAAAGAATAGTTTGTGTGAAATCTTCCTTGAGAAATTAAAGGAGTGAAGTTAGGTGGAAGATAAAAAGTGATTCTGACCTTGACTAGTTCCGAGGCTCTCACGCTTCACTTAGGAGTAAAATGGGACGGAAGAGCCAACCCACATCTCCGCCCCAAATAT
The DNA here is from genome assembly GCA_028583405.1 of Pogonophryne albipinna. Taxonomy (NCBI): domain Eukaryota; kingdom Metazoa; phylum Chordata; class Actinopteri; order Perciformes; family Artedidraconidae; genus Pogonophryne; species Pogonophryne albipinna. The sequence continues at coordinate 35,097,905 of CM053251.1, forward strand.
GTCCATATATACTGTTGTTTATTCATGCAAAATGCCCCCCTGTTTCTGACTGGCTGGTCCCGATACCTGTATCGCACAGCAGTAGAGCTGGGAGTCCAGAGTACTCTGTAATTTGTATTGGTGTTTTTACCATTAAAATCAGATTATTGTTATAACTTTTATGCCGGTGTTTTGAACTCCTTCTCTTATTAATCTGACCAGGCTCATCTAACGGACGGCGCGGAGCAGAGGTGGGCTTTAAGCCATCACTACTGTGTTTGTTCCAACAAGCTGGTGACCCCGACGTGATGAGTGCTGGTCTCTATAAGGACCACCGACAGCCAGCGGACGAATTTCTGTCCAGGGGAGGACACCCGGGACACCGTTGACAACTAAACCAGGACGTCCTACATGATACAAAGGTAAAACAGATACCTGTTGATTACCAAAATCTGTGATTTGGCTTTGCTACAACATTTTAGAGTTGTCAGTTGCGTTCTCAGTGTTCTTAGTCACGGTAAAAAATACAATACTTAAGAAAGTGTTTGTATAAGAGTCAGGTAGGACATTCCGGACCTATAGGGCACTAAGTGTGTGTAAGAGTCTGGTATTGCATTCCAGTCCTTAGCTCACTAAAGCAAAGTCGGTGCTCAGAGTCCGGTAGGACATTCCAGACCTGAGGAATCGAGTTATATTTAAGAAAGTGTTTGCAGAGTCAAGTAGAGCATTCTTGACCTAGCAAAGTGAACCAGTGAGGTCTCCGTGAGGTAGTCTAGTCCTGCTCGCTGGGGAAATTCTGTAGACTATAGGCTGACAGAAAGCTGAAGTCGATATTATATGTGGGTATCCAAGAGGAAATACGCACATTTCAAAATCAATTTGGAAGGACCGGATTTCACAAACTCTTGCTGTGTGGTTGATCTGAACAGCTAAACGTGACGATAAAGGATTTTTTTGGCTTGGGTTTAATCTCCATGTGAGGGTCACATCTCTAAAGAGAGGTGTCGAAGCACCCCCAAAAGCCAGGATTATCTGTTGAAATAATACATCGCACAAAAAAAGCCAGACAGAATGTATAAGGGAATAAACTCTGTGTGATTTTTTACGTCAAATCTGTGTAATAATTGAGAGGAAAGGGCAGAAGTATAGTTTAGTGCAGAACAGGAGACAAGGTTTGCAGAAGCTGGGAGCTTCATCAGACAGAGGAAGTTCATTCGTGGTCAGCTGCTGCCCTCTGGAGGCGAACAGGGTGTATAACCATATGCTGTGTGCACGTCTGAATTAAGAACATTCAAATAAAAAGGATAAGGACATTAAGAGTAACGACAAGATTTGTCCATTGTATTAATAAATACAAATGAACACATATCAACCTAGTCAGATAATAGATACGAAGTCAATCATGGAAGAAGTGAAAGATCGAGTGATCTGAAGTTGGAGTGAATACATTGAAAATTAATTGATCAATGTGTGATTTGAGGTGGTAGATATTGAAATAAATAAGAAACTATAATTTGTTGTTATTAGCATAAGTTTTTGTGGGACACAGTTACGTCACTTTGTGGTTTTATGAGAGGTTTTGAGAACTGATTGGTACCATTGCATTACATTGTGAATTTCATGATATTTGTCATGAACTAAGGATTGTACTTAATTATATTTCAAGAAAAAATTATATTACATACAGTAACGTTAAGGGAAAGTAAAAAGTGGTTATGTATGATAGGGGTGCTTATGCCCGCTTCGGTTTTCAATGTCCGCCATCACGTTAAAACCATGGTTAAAACGGAGGATTGGTGGCATTTTCAGTTCATTGCTTACTTCCACACGTCTTTTCCCCTCCTTGTCTCTTTCATGACTTTATTTAATGCATTAGAACGATTGTTATCGTAACTTTCCGTGTTTCTAGAAGTCAAGCTCACTGTTCACATTACGGAGTATATTTCCGGAACGGCCTTTCAAAATAAAAGCCACAGGCCACTGTTCACCAGAGATGCCTTCACAATAAAACAGTAATTAGCTTAACAATATATTTAACTTATATTACGTCGTTAAACATTGATTTTAATTCATTACAGTTTTCAAATACGGCGCGGATTGAATACAGTTATTTGTGTATTCTGTTACAACCTCACCATGATTGTAACACAACTTAGATAAACAATTGGAAAATGAATAGAATAACCAAGTAGATAAAAGATTAATCTGTGGTTAGGGAGAGTTTCCTTGTTTTGCCTATTAACTTATAACTGAAGTAATAAAGAATAGGCAGACTACTATCATTAGTTTGTTTTAACATTCACATGTTTCAGCATTCCTGACCTCAGCCGTTTTATTTTGTAACCCGTTGGGAGAGAGATTTAAATTGAGTTTTTCTCAGTAGCTGAATGGCTGTGATTACAGCAGCATTGGATAGCTGTGCACCACCTTTTGGGTTCTCTGAATCAGTGTGTTGGTGAAGAGTTGCTCACTGCAAACAGAAGAAGTGTGCAAAGAACACATCTCTGAGGAGATATTGACATTATGCTTGTGCCTCATTGTCAAGGCAACAGTGGTGTGAAGAGGTACTGCGGTTTTGGGGGATTTCTGCTGTACAGAGGACAACGTGTGTCTGCCAAGTGTTTCCTTCCCTCATCCCAATGCCAGGGAGAGTTTCCTTGGAGGCCACTGACCAGGGCCGGTCCTAGCTTTTTTGGGGACCCTGCCACTGACTACAGCTGCATCACTGACTGTGCTCATTATGACAAGATCTTGAGACATGCTTGTCTCAGATGGTTCAGACTCTGAAGGAATGATGCAATGATTTTACAGCATAATTGTGCAAGAGTTTCCCAGGGGGTGGTGTAGAAACCTTAATGCTTAGTGTTTAGATAAGAGGCTGCTTGTTTAAATGATGGTCTGGAATACTGAAAAGATTAAAGTTTATTATTCTTGTTTAGCAAACAAGACATCTGATTATTATGTCACACATAATAATCTTGACATAGAAACTAGTTATGGGTAAAACATGTGGTTGTTATACCATTGTTATCATGAACAAAAGATAAATAAGGAAATAGTATCTGCTTAAAGATGAACGGATTTCATATCCTAGAGAGGATTAGTTATTGTGAATACTCCACAAGGTATCTATTAATGTATTTTAAAGAACCACATTTAAAGAACTTGACTTGATAAATAAGTGAAGATAAGAAGATGTATTAACCAGGAATTAATCAATTGGTAAATTAAAAATAGCAGTAAAGAGGAAAACTATTAAAGTGAAGTGAAAAATCATCCTAAAACACACTGATGGAAAAGGGGGGAGGCGTGATGGAAGTATGCACTAGACTTTAAGTGGTGGGTGTTTAGGAGTTAGGAGTACAGTGTAGAACCATATTCTTCAATCTTTTCATCATGTTTACAAATTATTCTTTCAAGGAACAGACTATTCTCTGTTCCTCTTTTCTGACCACGAGTCTCTTGTAACACATTTATGAGAACACATTATGAAAACATATTTATCCTTCAATAAACTCTAACATTCCCTCCTGTTTTTCATAATTACTAGCTGGTTACAGTGTCTTTATTACTTTCAGAATTAATTCACTTGTTTTTGACATTTTCGAACCATTCGTCATATGACAGACAGTAACCTAGCTTTAAGTCTTACACATTGGAGGTTAGGTGAGTATACCCAGTGCATGGCTGCTAGCTGGCTCCAACCAGGCATTTGTCATCCTAGGGGAGCGTGCAGTTTTGTCGTTGTAGTTCCATGGGTCATCGTTGAGTAGTGACCATTTTTTCTCTCGATGGACTTCTTCTTTTGTTGAGGATTCCTCACTCAATTGTCTTATAGTCATTAGCGTCAGACCCAGCAGGGCCACTACAACAACACCTTTCCCAACATAGTCTATTTGTGATAGTGGTTCTGTTGTTTTCTTCACCGGGGTTGAGACCAGTATTTCCTAATGAAACACCGCCCTTTGTAGCCGGACTTCCACCACTTATCCGTCGTTAAGTTGGAGAGGTATTACCTTTTTGCAGTGCCTCTGATGTATCCACTTAGTTCTTTCGGCGATTTTTAGTGCAGTCGGTGTTGTCAGCAGTACCGTGTAGGGACCGTCCCACCGTGGACAGTGCCAATGCTTCCTCTTAATCACCTTCACGAGGACCTGGTCACCAGTCTGCACTCGAGTATCCTGTAAGGAAGTAGAAATGTCTGGGAAGTTATTTGTTCGAGCTATCTCATTGCTTCTGAAGAGTCTGCTCATCCATTCAGCTAATGTAGTCTCTGCCTCAGCATCATCCTCCTCCCTCACCTCGTCTGTGATTGGTAGTCTGAATTGCCTTCCTGTTATGATCTCAAAGGGAGACAACCCTTTTGCCGTGGGCGTGATTCTCATGCATGTTTCTACTAGAGACACACATTCCACCCACGGTCTTCCTGTTTCCTCCATTGTTTTCCTTAGTCTTAACTTTACTGTTCCGTTTGTTCTTTCCACTAAGCCTGCACTCTGTGGATGATATGCACAATGGTTTTTTAATGTTATCCCCATATGTTCGGACAGTTTGGTAATAACCTGATTTACAAAATGGGAACTATTATCACTGTACAGTTTCTCTGGAATACCTCTGTTTGGTATTATTGTCTTGCATATGGCTTTTGCTACGGTAATAGCGTCTGCATGTTTTGCTGGGAATATTTCAACCTACTTTGAAAACGGACATATCATTACCAAACAGTATTTGTACCCTTGGCATGGTGTTAGTTCGATGAAGTCCATATGCATGTGTTGAAACGGGTATGTTGGTGGAGGGAACTTTCCTCTCTGTGGTCGCTCATTGCCTTGAGCATTGTGTCTGCAACATACTACACAGGCTCTACAAAAGTTTTTAGAAAATGTAAAGTAGTTGTATGTATGGAAGTGTTCATTTATTATTGTCACCATCCCTCCTGTTGAGACATGGCACGGCCCATGACTCAAATGAGCTGCTGTTTTGTAGAGACTAATAGGGAGTACTATCTTGTTGTTTATTCTGAATGTTCCCTCAGGGTCTGTGGTTGCACCATCTGTCAACCATTTCTTCTTTTCTCTGTCGGGTGCGCTGTTCTGCATATCCTTTAATATCACAAGAGGTATCGGCTGTGAAACACTTTCCCCCTTCTGCAAGAGGATATGAAACCCATATTCGCCCACAGCTGCTAGTTTCGCTACCTTATCCGCGTGTGCATTGCCAAGTGTTACTGCATCCTTTTTCAAGGGGTATTGTCTTATGTTAGGCCTGTAGTTAGTTTTTGGTCTAACGTGTACAGGTTTTGCGTTCACCATGCGACCTACATCACATTTTCCTTGTGACCATACGCATGGCAGCACCGTTTTCAGGACCTCTAAGGCCTCTTCACTTAGCATACATCATTGTTGTTCAGGGTCGTCTAGGTGGGCGCGTGGTGTCATCACTAGGGTAAACCCTAGAGTTTTGCGCTTTAACCCGCCTCCAGTTTGCCAACCGTTTTTGTCATCTGTCCATTTTGTTATCCTGTTACCTCTAGCCACTAATAAATCTAAGTCTCTCCATGAAGTCCCTGGGCCCCTAGCTACTGATATGTGTGGCGTGGAACCTGGTTCCATTATCAAGGCAGTGGTTGATGGGACCCTAGCGTCAATTGCAACATCCCCGTGTTGGTTTGCATACATCGAGTGGAACACTACCCTCTGTGGTGTCAGTCGATGCACGAGCACATCATAGTCTTTATCTGGGCCAGGGGTGTTCTTGTACTTTAGTGTAACGTGCAATGCGTCAGGTTTCATTACTTCTTGGCCATGTTGTGGGGTGAATAGCGTTAACAGGTGTTCACCTGTGTTTGTCACGTCAGGTTGTGGCATGTCTAGTGACCAGTAGTAGTTGGGGGTGTTTATGAATTTTTGAAGGAAGACCTGGTCTTCCACCTTTTCTCCGGGCCCTACTGCTCGCATTCCCCCTTTGACTGGTACTACACTGATTTTTAACATTTCCATGCCGTCTCTCCCTAGCAAATTGACAGGGCAGTTTGAGATGAACACAAATTTGAGGGATGCCTGGAGGCCTGACCTTCTATCTTCCATAAAAAGTGGCTTTGAAATCGACCTCTGATTTATGTGTCCATTTGCTGATTTTACAAACATAGTGCCAGTTGGTGGCCACATTCTTTGGACCTCTTTGTTCACTACTGATGAGTCTGCACCGCTGTCACATAAGAATTCTAATTTTTCCCCATTGATTTCGATTGTCCTGGTAGGTTTAATACTGTTGTCCGATAGATTCAGTAATACTTCAGAAAGGTCAATGTGATGTGTGTGGACGTCCTCTTCTTTCTTTTCTACGTCTAGTCAGTTGTCATAACTATGTGGGTTATGTGAAGGGGGGGGGTCATGTCTTTCGTCTTTGTACTGTCCCTTTTGTCCCCCTTCTTTGTTCTGTGGTCTTTGTTCCTCACAGTCTCTCGCCATGTGCCCCTCCTTTCCGCACCTGTAGCAGAGGAATTTGCCTTCTGCGTTTCTGCCTCCTCCTCTACCTCTGCCTGTTCCTCTACCATTCCCTCGTCCTCTGTTAAACCCGCCTCTCCCCTGTCCTGGTCCCACAAAGAAAATCTGATTTTCTTCCCCTTCTTCTCCTATGAAGAAAGCTGATGCTGACGCTTTCTTATGTCTTTTTTCTTTGATCTGGGTTGCTGCATGTTCTGCATAATTTAGGCACTCTTGTAAGTCGCATGTCCTATGGTTGACATTATGCTTGCGGATAAAGTCAGCAATACCTGGGTGGAACCCATTCATCAGGCTTTGTTTCAGCTGCTGCACATATGGGGAGTCAACAGCATTGTCGGGTGGAATTCCGCTATGGATACGGAAACAATCTTCCATTCTGATTCTGAAATCTTGTACTGACTCTTTTTCTCCCTGTCTACACCCTGAGACTTTAGTAAAGTCTCGTCTCAGTGCAAAAACCCTCTCGATTGAGGCATTTACGAGAGCGAGTGCATTGAGGAGGTCCTGGTGACCTGGTTCTATGGGGTTTCCATCGGGCCGGGACCCGGTGAAATCTCCCTTTACCCTGGCCCATTCGTGGCCAAAGATTGTCATAAGGGTTCTTAAAACTTCATGTCCATTTTTTCTCTCTTTCTCTTGCTTCCTTTTTATTCTTTGTTCCTGCGCTTTGTGTTCTTCCACTATCGCTCTCTCTTTCTCGCGGCGTACAGCGTCAACTGACCCTGAACGCCCTGTCTCCTCGTCTGCTTTCACTGAAACAGCCGCTGCTATCATACCTTCCTCTGCTCCACCTGTCCTTTTATGGGCTTGTTCAGCCCATATAGCTGCAACCCGTAGTTGAGCTTCTAACTTCTTTCTTTTCTTGCCTTGTGTTGTTCCAGCTGTTGCTGCTCTCAATTTGTCGCTTAATTCTCTTACTGCTGTTTTCTCCAGCTTCCCTTGGAAGCCGTACTGTTTATACCATTTGCTACAATAAATGGTGCTGCCGTGACTATATATTTCCATATATCTCATGTCCCCTGTAGCGGCAGGCTTACTCCCATCGGACCCCATGATTCTAGCTTGGTGTTCCTACTGGACAACGTGCCGGTCGGAACCTAATCCCTAATTCACCACTACGTGTACTTCAACTGACCACAGAGTTTGTGTTAGCACCGTTAGGTTTCCACTCTGTGCGCTGATTCCACTGGTGACACTTTTACACACCGCTTTCACTCAATCATTCACAAGTGTACCCAAAGGCACGTCGATCCTCCTTTTAGGCGGAGTAGCCTTTCTCTATCAACGTTTTATCACCCTCCTTAACGGTGGAGTAACCGTGTCTATCAACGTTTTATCACCCTCCTTAACGGTGGAGTAACCGTGTCTTACCCGTTATCTGTGGTCACCGGTCCGGTTGGATTCCGTCAATCGTGCCTAGGATGAGGGAGGTTGGACATATAAGCACCGGCCCGGCCACGAATTCTGCGTCCCGGGTCTTTCTCGGGGTCGGCTGATGATCCCGGCTGTCGACAGACTACGGCGTGTCGTCCCCTTCCTCCTTCCCGTCACGATGTGTTGGAATCCGGCTCGAAGGACCAATTAATGTGACGTATCTATATTACTTTGTAAGGGTAAAACCCCAGCTCGGTTCAATATACCAGATCCAGTGAACAGAGATAACAGTACTCGAGTTTCAAGTTTACTTGCTGCAAGGAGAATCGGCGAGTGACATGCAATGTCCACTCCTTAACCAACTCTACTGCCTTCTCTCGGTGCAGCCTTTTTATTCAAAAATACAGTTACATATCATGCATGAGGAAGTGGCTATGACCAACGCCTTAGTTGTCAATGGGAGTCTTGTGGGTGTGTGTGTATGGTCCAAGGAACAGACTATTCTCTGTTCCTCTTTTCTGACCACGAGTCTCTTGTAACACATTTATGAGGACACATTATGAAAACATATTTATCCTTCAATAAACTCTAACAGAAGTGGTCACTCGACCCACCCTGCAGTGGTTTTTAAATTCTTAGTTGCAGCTTCACAGGGAGCGCACGGCACCAGATTATAAGTTTAAAAGACAAAGTGTCACCACCTCCTAATGGACATCTATTTAATTGGTAATTGGCTGACATTTAGAGATGTTAAAAAGTAAAAACATATCTAGCATAAGTGATCATTCCTAAATTCAACTACAAACCATTGATGAAATTACTTCTGTTTTTAAATCCTTAATAAAGGAAGGAGTGATTGTTACATGTTCGGACATCCAAGGTTCCACTCACTGTTAGGGAGGTTAAACGTTTTTCTTTAAGTGGACCAGAATTGAAGATAAATGTGACCCTAAATCAGTCGGAAGTCGCAACGGCTCATTTCAAAATAAACGTGGATTTACGTAAAAAACTATTTTTTCGGGGTTCGGGTGTTTTGTTTGATTTTAAACAAACAAAGTCTTGGCTTTCAGAATATGAAACTTTTATTTCCAAAATCACACGATAAATCCATTTTTGAAGCTTGTAAAGGGACTCGCAATCTGCTCTTCCGCAGCGCCGCCCCCCCTCCCTCCGGCTGAAATTATGAATGTAAGAGTATAGTAATCATAGATAACACGGCAGGGTCCGTTACAGTTTGTTTTCATCTGATTTCAATTAAACAAAGTCTTGGCTTTCAGAATATTAAACTTGTTTTGGCAAATTCAGAGGATAAATACAACTTGGAAGCTTGTAACGGCATAATTACAAGCGGAGAACGGAGTAACTTAACGTCACTGCAGGCATAACAACAGCCGGTGTTTCTCGTGAGTGTTTTCCCCGGGAAACAAACACAATACTCACAAACGCAAAATTACACAAACACACACACACACACACACGTATACACACACACTCGCGAGCTTCCCCTCCAAACGAAAATATCTTCCCTCCGTAGTATTTTGATAATTTGCTCCGCTAATAATCAATCAGATCGATGGATTCCAGAGAAGAGAAAACTTTGAAGGCCTTTTACTCAAAATGATGACTCGGTGACAGTCATTATATAATGTGACATATTTCGCTTAATATTTGGAGTACAAAAACAATCCTGATATCATTAAAAAGCTAGGAATCTCCTCTTTCCAACAGTGTATACAACTCAAAATGTGTCTTCGGGTCAATGCGACTGATTTCGATGGAGCAGGTCACAAATTAATATGAGTTATGAAATACATGGCAGAGCTTTACAGATCCTAATAATGTTTTGACTCAAGATAATAATTATATGCACAAGTTTCTGAAATAGATCTATTAGACATTTTAATATAGATTAGGTGTTAATAAACTTCAGTAGTAGTACTATAAGGAAGTGACATTTTTGGCGAACACATTTCAGGGAATGTGGGAAACAGCTGTCCCAATGAAAAGTTAGAGATATCTTGAAAAGTATAGTTGTAATTGTGAATTAATAAATGATGGCGCTCCATATATGACAGATTTTTGTAGACAAATGATACTGGCCTATGCTGAAATATCAAAGTCTCTGCAGAGCACGACACATGGCCAAAAGGACTAAGACCAAATGACCTTTGACCCTGATCGACGGTGTAACTTGAGAAGGCACTGTCAATGACTGACTCTGGGGTGAACCTGACCAAACTTGACTTTACAACCTGACAGTGTGAGTGTGAGTGTATGTCTGCATGTGATCAGTGCAACTGCATGATTTAAAACAATGACTAATCAAGCATGCTTTTGGACTAACACATTATTCTGGGGCTCTGTGGGAGAGTAACTCAGTCAATGGTTACCTGAAGGTTTTCTTCCCATACAGGATTTTGGTTACACATGAGGTTCATGTGTAAAAAGGGGGAGTGTAAACTTCACAATGTACATTTTTCATTTAGGGACTGAAAGGAACCTGCTGCCCCAACTCGGATGTTCAATCTGACCATTGATTGACAGTTTTAGAATTGACCTGCTCCATATCTGGGGATAAGATACTGTTTGATGAATGTTGACATATTTCTAATATTGATTGAGTTATAACAGGTAACACAGATGCAGAATCAGTGGCCAAGAGGCTACTGTGAGAGATGTAAGTCCAGAATGGAATACTGAGGAAGTTGACCTGTGATGATGAAACAATTGTGTAATATTTCAACAGGTATTAAAGTAACTGAGGTTTGAAATGTACAAAGAACATATTACAGTTAAAGCTAAAACATAGTAATGTAATGAGACAGAATTTAATTTAGACAGCATCATGTAACTAGGCTGGTAAAGAAGTAAAAGCCATAGACTTTATTGTTTAGGTCATTATGGGGATATACATTTAATCTAAATTCATAATAGAAAGACATTTGATGACAGTTTGTTGGAATTCTGTATTCATTTTTTCAGCTTGATAATATCTCAGCACTGACAGGTAAAAGCAGTATCACCAGGAAATCATTCATTTTGTCAGCATCATGATTTTGGTTGTTTTTGAATCCATAACATTAGTGTGTTTCTTTACCAGAAACATTAGCAGTTCATATTATATTTAGATTTAAAATGGGATCTCAAGGATTTGATTTAAGAATAACACAGATGCTTGTCAGAAATTCAGAGCTATTGAAATATGTTATTTAGTTCACCTAGAGATGTTGGAGTTTTGTTTTGTTGCCATAGTCCAAGTATTAAGATTCTGAAGCTGCACTGGCAGATAGGAGGTCTACAATTAATTTAGAAAACCTGTTCACAGATGGCTGTTGTTTTAAGACACCCCACCAACAGGCTCCAAACAGCTGAGGGCCCAGGAGCCCTGAGCGTAGGCTTGAGGGATTTGTATCAGATTTCTCCACACAGGTTGGTGATGCCAAAGGGGGACCCAGGAGGCTGACACAGCAGAGTTCGTCTGGCTGAAGATCATCAGGACAAAGTGGCTCAACCCCAGGCTCTCCGGCCCCGACCGAGTGACCCAGCGGATCTCTCATGCCGTCTGCGTGGGAGGAAAGGGGGACAGCTCGTACCACCGGAGCCAGTGTGCGGCGGGGAAACCACCTACTAGGACCGTGGACGACATCAGGACGGACGTGGCCCTCGCAGAGGAGGTCGACTCGGAAGCAGCCATCAGTGGACTGGACGACAACGACCTCAAGGACATCCTTACAGCAGACAACTAGGAAGCGGCTGTCAGCGGGCTGGGGGACTTGTCGAGGCAGCAGAGGAGTCTACTTCTCTCTGATCAGTTCCACCAGTGAAGGGAAAGCTGCATCTCCCCCTCCCTATCAGAGGGGGGGGGGGGGGGGGGGGGCGGCTGATGATTCACCACACAAGGAGACTGCTTTCTAGCTCTCAGGTTGCCCTCTCATGGTTCCTTCACTGCCATGGAAAGTGGTGTTCTGTTCCCAAAGATTTCAAGTACTTTGGGTCTCAGTTTCTGATAGATTTATACAATATTGGGGGACAGACACAGTAGAAAGGAATGACAGTAGTTATGTTTCAAGTGCCTTGTGTAAGTTGGTCTCTTTATAGAGAGACCAAAAGGGGGATTATTGAAGATTATTATCATCTGATATTTGGGAAGTGTGTTACATTTGAAATGGCAGAAAGTCTTGTTGCAACTTCCAGATATTAAAAGAGGCCCCTTGAGTTTCTCTGGAAATTATCAATAGTAGCAGTTAAGTGAATACTGTTTAAACAGTACCTGTGTTTGTGTTTTGTATTGATTTCTCTGTTTTATCCTTTCATAAATGTGAGGACTAAAACTTGCTCAAACATTCTGGGGTGCTTGGAGTAAACAGGTTTTATTGCTCTGTGGGGGAGGTGTAGGTATGCAGGGCAGTGGGCTAGGGATATGAGAGTACCTTCTGCTTAAGATCTCCAGTATGTCATGTTTCAGGGAAGTCTACATATCTTGAATAATATATGTGTGTGTTTAATTACTTTGTATTCATAATAAGCAGTCTGTGTAACCAGAAGCTGGAAATATGAGAGTATTCATATGTATTATCTTTGTGAACAAGGGGATATTATTTGGACACAGCTCAGGCCTCTGGAATGTGCAGGAAAGTGTGTGTGTGAAAGTCTATGCAGGAAAGTGAGATAACGGACACCAGATATATTTTACTACCATCTCAGAGACACTTGTTTATTATCCTGGCTGGCTCGCGCTGATTCGCTAAGAAAAGCCATCTTTTACATCTTCCAATGAGATGACCTGAAAAGATGACCAGCTGACCCAACCCCTCCTGTTTTGTTTTCTGCATGTAAGCCTGTTCTATCTGTTGGTTCGGTCTCTTTTGCTCCTGCCGTCAAGATGAGAAGTTCTCCCGGCATTTGGACCAGAGCAGGGGGTGGGCCGATACCCCTTTTGAGAAGTGTATTTGTATTCTTACCGTTTATCATTAAAGCAGATTATTGTTTAACCCCTATCCTGGTTGTTTTTGGCTATCACCCTGGAGTGAGATGAGTCTTTGATACTGGACAGTTTTTGTTTTATTCTCATCTTAACACAGGGATGATAGCTCATATATGAGACTTCAAAGGTCTTTTATTTTGAAACTGTACATCAGAATGTCATGATTTTTTCTGAGTGACTAGATGGGGTGTCCTGCTATCACCCTGGAGTGAGTCAAGTCTTTGATACTGGACAGTTTTTGTTTTATTCTCATCTAAAAACAGGGATGATAGCTCATATATGAGACTTCAAAGGTCTTTTAATTTGAAACTGTACATCAGAATGTCCTGATTTTTTCTCAGTGACTAGATGGGGTGTCCTGCTATCACCCTGGAGTGAGATGAGTATTTGATACTGGACAGTTTTTGTTTTATTCTCATCTTAACACAGAGGCAGTGTTTCCAGGACTCTACCGTAATGCATAGGATATTCGCGCACCGCAATATCACGTGCGGGCTGGCTTGATCAGGTTTTCCCGAGTGGAGGCTGGCTTGACCGCAGTTACACATTGCACTCATATTACTCACCGAAACCTTGTAAAGCCGGTCCTGCATGCTGGCTCTTACAGAACCGACTAACTCCCCTTTCGTGTATGTACAGCTCTCAACATGCCCAGACTTGTAGTGATGTTCACCTCGTTTTATACTTTTCGCCTCATTCTGAAAGAAACAGGTGAAATTTGCTAACGTGACGGCCTTTGTGATGGTGACGCGTATTGTGCGAGACCAGAGACCTGTAGTTCACTGAGCAGTTTCACACAAAAAAAATTGTAACTTCACAGTTTTACGACACATTTTTATTTTTTTGACTTGCAAAATGTTCTTTTAAATTGACAAACATCATATGTGTCATTCGTGGCACAATTCAAACGGGATCAAAAGATAACCTTTCTCTCTCCATTGACTTCAATGTATAATTTTCCGCTTCCGGGGTCCCATGGAGGCTCCCGGAAGGGGAGGGACTTCGCCTCTCTATACACATAAGAGGCTTCTCAATACTCAAATTTCCCCTCCTCGACTCCTCGACTCCTCGGTCCTTCCGAGACCCGGAAATGAATTTCAGCGCGTCATTTTGAAGGACATCTCATTTCTCTAAATGCACACCGAGGACCGAGCATCGAGCGTCGAGGAGGCTCTCTGGAGGAGCTCTAACCGAGGATACACTGATGGTTCCTCCACGGCTCCTCCGCGGATGCATTTCCGGGAACGGTGGAGGCGTGACGCACGGCCGGACTTATCTCAGCCAATGACAGCTCTGCATACATCCCCTGGATATTATTTTAGAAACTGCTTTCATCGCGTCAAGATGTTTCCAGAGAGAACAGCTGTGAGGTCCGTGCAGAATGCAGAGCAGTGTGTATAAACGGGGGCGCCGTAAGGGGGTGAAAAGTTAGGACGATTCTAAGGGCCCATAACTGACAGGGGCCCCAAACATTTTTAGAACATTAAGAAAACAAATTTAAGTAACCTTTCATCAATCATCAATAAAACGTAATATTGATAATGTACTCACTAAACTTACGATTCATTTCACTTTTTTTCTTCCAAAAGTTAATTATCCAAAGCATCGAACACCCCCCTCTATTTACATATAATGGTTTGGTCCTGCCTCCAAACGCTGTGCGGGGCCCTTTCTAGCAGAAAGTGAGAGCATGTGAGGAGGAATGCTAGTAGGCCTACTTACGTGTGTACGATGTCTCAACGACTAACAAAGTCAGGCTTTCAAGAAAGAAAAGAAAGGAGAGAAAGACAAGAGAGAGGGACTAAAGGGCATGTCATGTCATGGGTATGTCACCCAGTTTTTCAAAAGAAAAGGTGGGTGTGGTCCATGAGTGGTGGAAATTAGTCTGTTAGCTAAAGGTGGGGTAGGTAAGTTTCAGAAACCGGCTCGAGTGCACTAAAATTTGAAAGTACACAGCCGAAAAGAATCCGCCCCTTCCTTCAGACTTCCTTACAGAGCACCTCCTCCAACACACATGAACGCGCACATGATTTAGGTTGGCTATATAGTTCAGGGGAATTGTAAACCATACAAAACCTGTCCAAGAGAAAAAGAGCGACCACGGCGTCAGATTTCAACTCGGTGTGTATGGGGGTTATTCCCTATCTTTATTCAAGAGCGTGGTATTTACATTTGAGAGCATACTTTATTGATTTCCTTCACTCAAACCCTGTCATCGCACCAAAGACAAACCAAAGAGTAACCGCCCTTACGGGACGCTGTAATAAGTAAAACGAACGCACCCGCAAGGACACCTGGCCTCCTATTGGTTGAGGGATTTTGACAGGATTGTTGCACAAAAATTTCGAGCGTGCAGAGAATAAATATGAGAGCAGAAAAAATCCGTAAGCAGCAATATATCTGAGTGCAAGCGTACAGTTTGAGCAGAAGCAGAGCAAATCTAAGTGCAAGCAGGCACTATTTGAGTGCGAGGACAGGGTTTGAGGGAAATAAATACATAAAGTATGCTCTCAAATTTAAATACCACGCTCTTGAATAAAGATAGGGAATAACCCCCATAGGTGTGTTGCATCAGTTGTCGCCATCGTTGAAAAGCAACTCCGATATTGACTCTGGTTTGAATTCTCCTAGTTTCCACTTTGTTTTTGTTCCTAATTTGCTCCGTTACATTATTTCTTTTGCCACCAGTAGACGATGTTGAACCTAACTCTGCCATGGTGAAAGTGGCCGCCTGTTGCTGGCGAGTCATTGAAGTACTGCTGCAATGCACGCCCAATGACGGCACGCCCAATGAGGGCACGAGATACATTTGTGCGTGCACGAGATGGAAGGCTGACAGACAGGACGGCAATCCAATCCGTTTAGCCGGCGCTAAACGGATTGGTCGTACTTTTTACAGTATTACGGCTCCAACAGATGAAATTTTTTTATGGATTTTTTGTCAAAGCACTTAAGATATGCATTGCTATCGGGATGTTAAGAGCATTCCATGGAATATAACAAAAAGTGTATCTCGAGCCGGTTTCTCAAACTTACCTACCCCCCCTTTAAACTTAGTCCATTGTAAATAATAATTGTAATGTTTTGCTGACATTAAAGGTGGGGTAGGCAGTGGCGGCTGGTGGAAAATATTTTTGGTGGGGCTGCAGGCGGCCACTTTCATTTTTTTTTGGGAGAAATGACCCCTTAAATTAGGACTTCAGGTGATGTAATGGCGCGTTTCCAGTGCAGCGCGGAGCTCGCTTTAATGCTGCATTCAGACCGGACGCGATGCGAATATTCGCTTCGCTCTAAACGCTCCTATCGCATCGCTCTAGTCGCTCGAGTTTCACCGCGGCTGCCAGCTGTGTTTACTCGCATCATTCAAACAAGACGCGCTGGCTCGGGAGCTACAACTACAACAAAATGAACATATTTGACCGTGATTAAATTGTAATACACGTTTCTAAATGATGCCGACGTAACAACATACTGATACCGGTTAGTAAAAACCATGAATTAATGCTTTGACAAGTCTGCAGACAGACGGCAGGCGAAAAACCTTTTAGAATGCTTGTTTTCTGAATGGAGCTTGGCTAAGCTAACGTTATATATGCTCCGACCGTCCACACTCACAACAACGGCCTATACAGACATAAATAAACCAGCCACTGTATTCTCCATGACACAGACACTCTGTGGTTTGTACTTGTTTAACTTTTGTCTAGTTTCTGAACAGATCGTATCTGTCCCCGGCTGTTTGAAGAGCAAGCATGGGAAACAAAAGATAGCATTTACCTGTTTGCATCCAGCTAGCCATGCCTTTCTGGTGTACCAGCTACGGTGAGAAGCCTCGTTGATACGTTTTGTCTTTTTCACGAGCTTGCTGTGATATATACAAATCGGGTTGGTCCGGTCCAAGGTCTTTAAGTATCAATTTATCTCCCAAACTTCTCCTTTCGAAAGGATTGGAGAGTAGCTCTTGCACGGAATTGGGTGCGGACCGAGGTCCGTCGACTCCACCTGCACACCATTCTCATCCAAATACTGCGTCACCTTGGTCACTCACAAGTCTAAAAAACAACTCACGTCAACGCACGTAAGCAACGTGGGCCCCAACGTGAGCGCCCTCATGACCAAAATATTTGACGGCGCTGATTGGCAGAAATTATGTTTCGGCGGCACAGTTTACTATTGAGACTTTTGCAACGTGCTGGTTGCTGCTGTTTGGCTCGGGGGCTCCGCCCGGTAATGATAAACTAATGCCATGGGCAAGGCCAGGCAGGAAACATGTGACTTATCAGTAACTTTAGACATCGTAACACAATTTTAAACGAGATTTTATTGTAGATTATACATTTTACTGATACCAATTGTATGATATTTACCTTGTTCATTACAAATAAAAATATAAAATATTTTTTTTTAATATTTTTTTTTTTAATATTTTTTTTTTATTTAATATTTTTTTTGTATGTGGGAAGAGGTGGGGCGGCGCCCCTACCGCCCCTATGGGCCGGCCGCCACTGGGGGTAGGTAAGTTTGAGAAACCGGCTTGAGATACACTTTTTGTTATATTGCATGGAATGCTCTTAACATCCCGATAGCAATGAATATCTTAAATGCTTGACAAAAAATCCATTAAAAAATGTCATCTGTGGAAGCCTGTAAAAAGCACGACCACTATTTTAGCCGGCCCGGCTAAAATAACTGGATGGCCTACCTGCCTGTCAGCCTTCCATCTGTGCACAAACTTATCTCGTGCCCTCATTGGTCATGTGCGCGTTCATGTGTGTTGGAGGAGGAGCTTACGGCCCGGCCACACAAGCGGCGTGCGTTGAAGCTTCCAACGCTTCTGCCCATTCACTTTGAATGGGGTGACGTCACTTTTAGCCGAACTGCAATTTGGGAAGCGACGTGGAGCGTTGCTGGCGTTGCTCGCTTCAAAAGTTGAGCAATGTTCAACTTTTGACGCCTAGACGGAGGCGTCAGCCAATCGAATCATATGCCAGTACAAGCTCTAGCCAATCAAACCGTGTGCTTGTGTGTCTGGGGCGGGAGATTCATGTGATTGGTTGTTGGTCGAGTGTCAGACACGCCCGCCGGCAAGCGTCAACGCACGCCGCTGTGTGGACGGGCCGTAAGGAAGTGGCAGATTTTCTCCGGTTGTGTATTTTCAAATTCTAGCGCACTCGAGCTGGTTTCTCCAAAATTACCTACCCCACCTTTAAGTACTGTTAATATCTTCACAGAAAATTCAGAGGTTTTTCATTTCACTCCTTTTTTAACTGACATTTAATAAATGCAGGTACATTTTTAGCAGCTATTCATACTAAATCAGTTGTCCCTCCCCTGGTGCCTGGACCAACAGATCCATCTTTAGGCTCCGCAGCCCTGTCCCCCCATATGGCTTTGCAGTCTTGCCATGCTGTCCATTGAAAGCCAGTTGGCTAGAAAGCTGGACTTCAAGGACTTGATCAGTGACTTTGCCTGTAAGAAGGCTAGGCGCTGGGCTCTTGGTGAGTAAGGCTGAGCCAGGGCTCGTAATAACTGTTAAAGGGCAAGGCTATGGTAACGATATTGGATCACTACACACAAGATGCATGATGAGAAAAAGACTGAGAACAGGTAATAGGCTCTGATTTAGCACCACCATCAGGCCTTTTCACTTCCATTTACGTTTTGTTGTCCGTTTACACTTTAATACCCTGTTATTTTGTAGTTGGTATGTATATTTAATTAAAAAATCTGCTGCTTATGTTGTTTTTTTTGTTATAGCATTTTATAAATGATCATATTGGTGTTAATGTTTATTTTAATTTAAGAGGTCATGTATATTTAAGTTATATTTATTTTGAATGTTCCATTCAAAAATGTTATTAAAAAGGCATGTACACCATAAAAGATGACTATTGAGGTCTATTGTCAGCAATGTTAGTGTTATATCAAATAGTGAATTCTACTGCAGCAGAATGTTGCAGTAGAATTTGCAGTCTGCACAGTGTTATATGTTCACCGCTCAGTGTCAGTAAATATTGTGCAGTTAGTATTGGACTACAAGATAGATGCAAGCCAGTACAGGTAGAGTTATTTAAAGCATAAATGTGTCACGGTTTAGTGAAGGAAGCAGGACCCAAATGCAGATAACTCTGATAAACCTTTATTTCAAGGATACTGAAATTAATACTGACAAAACAGAACACTCACCGGTGAACTCAGTCACCAACAAAAGACGAACCAACACTGAACACAGGAAGAGACAAGACTAAATACAGGGAGGGGTAATCACGAGACGAGAAACAGCCGGGCAGGGGAGGAGAAACACAAGGACAACAGGTGAGCACAATCAGACAACTAACGACAGGGAGGAAAAACACAGGGAAAAGGACCAGACAATAACCCAGGAGGAAAACATGACAGCAAACACACAAACATACAAAACTACAAGCGTGACATAACATGAGGATCGTGACAGAACCCCCCCCTCAAGGGACGGATTCCAGACGTCCCTAAAAAAAAACCCCCACAAAAGTCCAAAACCTCAAGCAGGGTGGGTGGAGGGGGTCTGGAGGAGGGACACAACACTAGGGCCACCAGGGTGGGTGGAGGGGGTCTGGAGGACAGGTTTTGGGCTGACAGCCCAGGAGCACAGCGGAGGGCCCGGAAGGGATCTCGGGCGGACGGCCCGGGGGCAAGGTAGAGTCCATGGAGGGGCGAAGACCACAGCGGGCAAACTCAGGGGGCCGAGCATGAGGGCGAAGGCAGCGGCAGGAAGAGTCAGGGGGCCGAGCATGAGGGTGAAGACCGCAGCACTCAGGGGGCCGGGCTCGAGGGCGAAGACCGCGGCTCTCAGGGGCCGGGCTCGAGGCCGAAGACCGCGGCTCTCAGGGGGCCGGGCTCGAGGCCGAAGACCTCGGCTCTCAGGGGGCCGGGCTCGAGGCCGAAGACCGCGGCTCTCAGGGGGCCGGGCTCGAGGCCGAAGACCGCGGCTCTCAGGGGGCCGGGCTCGAGGGCGAAGACCGGACAGCTCCGGAGACCGGGCAGGAAGGCGCTGACGGGACAGCTCCGGAGGCCGGGCAGGACCCGGTGTCGGTGGGACAGGCTTTGGCAGGATCCCCCACGGAAGAGGACCAGGAGTTGGCAGGACCCTCGGCGAGACCGGTAACGGCAGGACCTCCAACGGAACAAGACATGGGATTGGCAGGACTCTCAGCGGGTCCTCCAACGGAACAGGACATAGGGCTGGCAGGACCCCTGGCAGAAGAGTCGTCGGCGGGACACCCAAAGGGAAAGGACACAGGGTTGGCAGGACCCCCGGCAGGAGAGCAGTCATCGGGACCTCCAACGGCACAGGACATAGGGTTGGCAGGACCCCCGGCAGGAGAGCAGTCGGCGGGACCTCCAACGGCACAGGACATAGGGTTGGCAGGACCCCCGGCAGAAGAGTAGTCGGCGGGACCTCCAACAGCACAGGAAATACGGCTGGCAGGACCCCCGGCAGAAGAGTAGTCGGCGGGGCCTCCAACGGGACAGGACACAGGGTTGGCAGGACCCCCGGCAGGAGAGCAGTCATCGGGACCTCCAACGGCACAGGACATAGGGTTGGCAGGACCCCCGGCAGAAGAGTAGTCGGCGGGACCTCCAACGGCACAGGAAATACGGCTGGCAGGACCCCCGGCAGAAGAGTAGTCGGCGGGGCCTCCAACGGGACAGGACACAGGGTTGGCAGGACCCCCGGCAGGAGAGTAGTCATCGGGACCTCCAACGGCACAGGACATAGGGTTGGCAGGACCCCCGGCAGAAGAGTAGTCGGCGGGACCTCCAACGGCACAGGAAATACGGCTGGCAGGACCCCCGGCAGAAGAGTAGTCAGCGGGGCCTCCAACGGGACAGGACACAGGGTTGGCAGGACCCCCGGCAGGAGAGTAGTCGGCGGGGCCTCCAACGGCACAGGACATAGAGTTGGCAGGACCCCAGCAGCACCTCCCACGGCACACGAGTAGGGACTTGAGTGGAGACTCGAGAGGGATCTTGAGCGGGAACTTGAACGGAGACTCGAGAGGGGACTCGAGAGGTGACTTGAGAGGGAACTCGAGAGGTGACTTGAGAAGTGTCTTGAATGGGAACTCGAGAGGTGACTCGAGAGGTGACTCGAGAGGTGACTCGAGAGGGAACTCGGGAGGTGACTCGAGATGGAACTCGGGAGGTGACTTGAGAGGTGACTTGAGAATTGTCTTGAAAGGGGACTCGAGAGGAGACTTGAGAGATGACTCGAGAGGAGACTTGAGAGGGAACTCGAAAGGGGACTTGAGAGATGACTCGAGAGGAGACTTGAGAGGGAACTCGAAAGGGGACTTGAGAGGGAACTGGAGAGGTGACTCGAGAGGGAACTCGGGAGGTGACTTGAGAGGGAACTCGGGAGGTGACTTGAGAGGGAACTGGAGAGGAGACTGTGAGGTATCTATATTACTTTGTAAGGGTAAAACCCCAGCTCGGTTCAATATACCAGATCCAGTGAACAGAGATGACAGGACTCGAGATTTAAGTTTACTTGCCTGCAAGGAGAATCGGCGAGTGACATGCAATGTCACTCCTAACCAAATCCTACTGCCTTGTTCCCATGCAGCCTTTTTATTCAGAAATACAATTTACATAACATGCATGAGGAAGTGGCTATGACCAACGCCTTAGTTGTCATATGGGAATCTTGTGACTCGCAGTCATATGGATGTGTGTGTGTGTGTATGGTCCAAGGAACAGACTATAGTCTGTTCCTCTTTTCTGACCACGAGTCTCCTGTACCACATTTATGAGAACACATGATGTAAACATATTTATCAAAACACATTATGAAAACATATTTATCCTTCAATAAACTCTAACATTCCCTCCTGTTTTTCATAATTACTAGCTGGTTACAGTGTCTTTATTACTTTCAGAATTAATTCACTTGTTTTTGACATTTTCGAACCATTCGTCATATGACAGACAGTAACCTAGCTTTAAGTCTTTGTAACAAGTTGATGGACATAGGCATTCCAGGCATTTGTCATCCTAGGGGAGCGTGCAGTTTTGTCGTTGTAGTTCCATGGGTCATCGTTGAGTAGTGACCATTTTTTCTCTCGATGGACTTCTTCTTTTGTTGAGGATTCCTCACTCAATTGTCTTATAGTCATTAGCGTCAGACCCAGCAGGGCCACTACGAACAACACCTCTCCCAACATAGTCTATTTGTGATAGTGGTTCTGTTGTTTTCTTCACCGGGGTTGAGACCAGTATTTCCTAATGAAACACCGCCCTTTGTAGCCGGACTTCCACCACTTATCCGTCGTTAAGTTGGAGAGGTATTACCTTTTTGCAGTGCCTCTGATGTATCCACGTAGTTCTTTCAGCGATTTTTAGTGCAGTCGGTGTTGTCAGCAGTACCGTGTAGGGACCGTCCCACCGTGGACAGTGCCAATGCTTCCTCTTAATCACCTTCACGAGGACCTGGTCACCAGTCTGCACTCGAGCATCCTGTAAGGGAGTAGAAATGTCTGGCAGGTTATTTGTTCGAGCTATCTCATTGCTTCTGAAGAGTCTGCTCATCCATTCAGCTAATGTAGTCTCTGCCTCAGCATCATCCTCCTCCCTCACCTCGTCTGTGATTGGTAGTCTGAATTGCCTTCCTGTTATGATCTCAAAGGGAGACAACCCTTTTGCCGTGGGCGTGATTCTCATGCATGTTTCTACTAGAGACACACATTCCACCCACGGTCTTCCTGTTTCCTCCATTGTTTTCCTTAGTCTTAACTTTACTGTTCCGTTTGTTCTTTCCACTAAGCCTGCACTCTGTGGATGATATGCACAATGGTTTTTTAATTTTATCCCCATATGTTCGGACAGTTTGGTAATAACCTGATTTACAAAATGGGAACCATTATCACTGTACAGTTTCTCTGGAATACCTCTGTTTGGTATTATTGTCTTGCATATGGCTTTTGCTACGGTAATAGCGTCTGCATGTTTTTGCTGGGAATATTTCAACCCACTTTGAAAACGGACATATCATTACCAAACAGTATTTGTACCCTTGGCATGGTGTTAGTTCGATGAAGTCCATATGCATGTGTTGAAACGGGTATGTTGGTGGAGGGAACTTTCCTCTCTGTGGTCGCTCATTGCCTTGAGCATTGTGTCTGCAACATACTATACAGGCTCTACAAAAGTTTTTAGAAAATGTAATGTAGTTGTATGTATGGAAGTGTTCATTTATTATTGTTATCATCCCTCGTGTTGAGACATGGCAATGCCCATGACTCAAATGAGCTGCTGTTTTGTAGAGACTAACAGGGAGTACTATCTTGTTGTTTATTCTGAATGTTCCCTCAAGGTCTGTGGTTGCACCATCTGTCAACCATTTCTTCTTTTCTCTGTCGGGTGCGCTGTTCTGCATATCCTTTAATATCACAAGAGGTATTGGTTGTGAAACACTTTCCCCCTTCTGCAAGAGGATATGAAACCCATATTCGCCCACAGCTGCTAGTTTAGCTACCTTATCCGCGTGTGCATTGCCAAGTGTTACTGCATCCTTTCCACTAGTGTGCACAGCACATTTGCAAATAGCGATGCTTTTCGGCAACAACACCGCTTTTAAAAGGTCTGTCAGCAGTTGTGCGTGAGTGACTGGTTTTCCTGTTGACGTTTTCATGCCCCTGCGGGCCCATTGGGCTGCAAATACATGTACTGTTGAGTGCGCATACTGGCTGTCTGTCCACATAGTCACATCTTTTCCAACCCCCGCTTTGCATGCTTCTGTAAGAGCTACTAATTCCGCTGCTTGTGCAGAATATGTGTGTGGGAGTCGGCCTGCTTTTATGACCTGTGTGTGTGATACAACTGCAAACCCTGTTTGATTTTGGCCTGTTATAGATTTAGAACAGGACCCATCCACAAACCATGTTTCTCCACTTGGCAGTTGAACATCTTTCAAATCTGGTCTTGGTTTGCATGTTCTGTCAGTCTCTTCTTTACAACAGTGTGGTTCTCCATCTTCTGCTGTAGGTATTAATGTGGCTGGATTTAAGATATTACATCTTTTTATCACAATGTGTGGTTGTGACATTAGTGTAGCTGTCAGTGCCAAATAACGTGCAGGTGATAAGAAAGCCATTTTGGTGTCATGTAACAACATGGTGACTGCGTGTGGAACCATCAGTGTGAGTGGGTGGAACAAAACTATTTCTGCTGTACAATGTACCGCCATTGCTGCAGCGCATACTGCTTGTACGCATATTGGTAATGCTTGTGCTACTGGGTCTAACCTTTTAGAGTAGTAAGCGACAGGCCTTAGTTTTGTGCCGTGTTTTTGGGCTAATACTGATGTCATAAACCCTTTTTTGCAGTCAACTGTTTGTACAAATGGTTTTTCATAGTCTGGTAATGCTAACACTGATGACCCTACGAGACACTGTTTAGTCCTTTCAAATGCAGCTTCTGCCTCTTGTGTCCATTCTATCTTGCCGGACATTTTCATGTCATTGTCTGAGTATATGCAATCTAGTAGGGGCTGAGTCATTCCTGCGTAGTCTGGAACCCATGCTCTGCAATAGTTAGTCAGCCCAAGGAATTGCATCATTTGTTTTTTTGTTGTTGGTTTTGGTGCGTTTAACACCGTTTGTTTCCTCTCTGAGTGTATGCGTCTCCCTTCTCGGTTTAAACTGTGGCCTAAAAAGATAACTTCCTCTTTCACAAACTGAAGTTTCTGTCTGGAAACCTTGTTTCCTGTTTTTGCCAAATGTGTCAATACTTGTAGTGTGACTTTTGTGCTTTCTTCCTGTGTGGGTGACGCTACAAGAATATCATCGACATATACCAAAATCTGCGATGTGTCAGGTATCTGTAATGTAGCCAAACAATTTGCTATTTCTCGTGAAAAGATGGTTGGGCTATCCACATACCCCTGAGGTAATCTGGTGTATGTGTACTTTGTTCCTTCATGTGTGAACCCGAACCATCCTTGTGAGTCTTTTTCTACAGGAATGGAGAAAAAAGCATTGCTTAAGTCTATCACTGAGAACCACGCCATATTTGGCTTAAGGCCGTTCATTAACGTGTGTGGATCTGGTACTGTTGGGGCTGTGCTTTGTACAGCGTCATTTACTGCTCTTAAGTCTTGGATCATTCTCCATGACTGCCCATCAGCCTTTTTTACTGGGAAGATGGGGGTATTGCATGATGCATCAGGGCACTCACACAGGATTCCTGCTTTTAGCATTTCTTCAATTACAGGTTTGATGCCAACTTTTGCATCCTCTTTCAATGGGTATTGTCTTATGTTAGGTCTGTAGTTAGTTTTTGGTCTAACGTGTACAGGTTTTGCGTTCACCATGCGACCTACATCACATTTTCCTTGTGACCATACGCATGGCGGCACCGTTTTCAGGACCTCTAAGGCCTCTTCACTTAGCATACATCATTGTTGTTCAGGGTCGTCTAGGTGGGTGCGTGGTGTCATCACTAGGGTAAACCCTAGAGTTTTGCGCTTTAACCCGCCTCCAGTTTGCCAACCGTTTTTGTCATCTGTCCATTTTGTTATCCTGTTACCTCTAGCCACTAATAAACCTAAGTCTCTCCATGAAGTCCCTGGGCCCCTAGCTACTGATATGTGTGGCGTGGAACCTGGTTCCATTATCAAGGCAGTGGTTGATGGGACCCTAGCGTCAATTACAACATCCCCGTGTTGGTTTGCATACATCGAGTGGAACACTACCCTCTGTGGTGTCAGTCGATGCACGAGCACATCATAGTCTTTATCTGGGCCAGGGGTGTTCTTGTACTTTAGTGTAACGTGCAATGCGTCAGGTTTCATTACTTCTTGGCCATGTTGTGGGGTGAATAGCGTTAACAGGTGTTCACCTGTGTTTGTCACGTCAGGTTGTGGCATGTCTAGTGACCAGTAGTAGTTGGGGGTGTTTATGGATTTTTGAAGGAAGACCTGGTCTTCCACCTTTTCTCCGGGCCCTACTGCTCGCATTCCCCCTTTGACTGGTACTACACTGATTTTTAACATTTCCATGCCGTCTCTCCCTAGCAAATTGACAGGGCAGTTTGAGATGAACACAAAATTTGAGGGATGCCTGGAGGCCTGACCTTCTATCTTCCATAAAAAGTGGCTTTGAAATCGACCTCTGATTTATGTGTCCATTTGCTGATTTTACAAACATAGTGCCAGTTGGTGGCCACATTCTTTGGACCTCTTTGTTCACTACTGATGAGTCTGCACAGCTGTCACATAAGAATTCTAATTTTTCCCCATTGTTAATTAATTCAAATCAATTTATCTTTGATAATTAGTAAATATAAACTAAATTCTACCAGATGTTTAGTAAATCTAACTTAAGTTTGTTCAAATAATTGCTTAATACAAACTCAATTAAAATGAATAAATATTAATAATTACACATTTTGACTGTTTCTTCAATTAACATTTACTTAATATAATTATATTTTATTAACTCAAAATTTATTTAGAACTTTTTAATCAAATTGTTGTGTTTCAAATCTAATTAATTATATTAAGTGTCACTTTGTTGCCACAATTTTATTAAGTAACTATAGGTCACAGTTTTTACAGTGTAGTGTGCAGTGGGCTTAATGCATCTGCCACTTCTTTGTCGATGCGTTTTTTGTGTCTCTCTTTCCCTGTCTTTTCTCTCTTTCTCTCGCTTTCTTTTTATTCTTTGTTCCTGCGCTTTGTGTTCTTCCACTATCGCTCTCTCTTTCTCGCGGCGTACAGCGTCAACTGACCCTGAGCGCCCTGTCTCCTTGTCTGCTTTCACTAAAACAGCCGCTGCTATCATACCTTCCTCTGCTCCACCTGTCCTTTTATGGGCTTGTTCAGCCCATATAGCTGCAACCCGTAGTTGAGCTTCTAACTTCTTTCTTTTCTTGCCTTGTGTTGTTCCAGCTGTTGCTGCTCTCAATTTGTCGCTTAATTCTCTTACTGCTGTTTTCTCCAGCTTCCCTTGGAAGCCGTACTGTTTATAGCATTTGCTACAATAAATGGTGCTGCCGTGACTATATATTTCCATATATCTCATGTCCCCTGTAGCGGCAGGCTTACTCCCATCGGACCCCATGATTCTAGCTTGGTGTTCCTACTGGACAACGTGCCGGTCGGAACCTAATCCCTAATTCACCACTACGTGTACTTCAACTGACCACAGAGTTTGTGTTAGCACCGTTAGGTTTCCACTCTGTGCGCTGATTCCACTGGTGACACTTTTACACACCGCTTTCACTCAATCATTCACAAGTGTACCCAAAGGCACGTCGATCCTCCTTTTAGGCGGAGTAGCCTTTCTCTATCAACGTTTTATCACCCTCCTTAACGGTGGAGAAACCGTGTATTAACGTTTTAGCACCCTTCTTAACGGTGGAGAAACCGTGTATTAACGTTTTAGCACCCTCCTTAACGGTGGAGAAACCGTGTATCAATCGTTTTAGCACCCTCCTTAACGGTGGAGAAACCGTGTATCAACGTTTTATCAGCCTCCTTAACGGTGGAGAAACCGTGTCTTACCCGTTATCTGTGGTCACTGGTCCGGTTGGATTCCGTCAATCGTGCCTAGGATGAGGGAGGTTGGACATATAAGCACCGGCCCGGCCACGAATTCTGCGTCCCGGGTCTTTCTCGGGGTCGGCTGATGATCCCGGCTGTCGACAGACTGCGGCGTGTCGTCCCCTTCCTCCTTCCCGTCACGATGTGTTGGAATCCGGCTCGAAGGACCAATTAATGTGAGGTATCTATATTACTTTGTAAGGGTAAAACCCCAGCTCGGTTCAATATACCAGATCCAGTGAACAGAGATGACAGGACTCGAGATTTAAGTTTACTTGCCTGCAAGGAGAATCGGCAACCAAATCCTACTGCCTTGTTCCCATGCAGCCTTTTTATTCAGAAATACAATTTACATAACATGCATGAGGAAGTGGCTATGACCAACGCCTTTGTTGTCATATGGGAATCTTGTGACTCGCAGTCATATGGATGTGTGTGTATGGTCCAAGGAACAGACTATAGTCTGTTCCTCTTTTCTGACCACGAGTCTCCTGTACCACATTTATGAGAACACATGATGTAAACATATTTATCAAAACACATTATGAAAACATATTTATCCTTCAATAAACTCTAACAGAGACTTGAGAGGGAACTGGAGAGGGGACTCGAGAGGGGACTGGAGAGGAGACTGGAGAGGAGACTGGAGAGGGGACTCGAGAGGGGACTCGAGAGGGGACTCGAGAAGAGACTTGAGAGGGGACTCGAGAGGGGACTTGAGAGGGGACTGGAGAGGGAACTCGGGAGGTGACTTGAGAGTGAACTCGGGAGGAGACTCGAGAGGAGACTCGAGAGGAGACTCGAGAGGGGACTTGTGTCGGTCGGTACGCCGACAGGACACAAGGAGCTGCCGTCGGCTGGAGAGCAAGCAGGAGACGAGGTGCTGGAGTCGGTCGGTACGCCGACAAGACTCGGGGAGCTGGCGTCGGCTGGGGAGCCAGCAGGAGACGAGGAGCTGGGGTCGGCCGGTACGCCGACAGGCCTCGGGGAGCTGGCGTTGGCCGGTACGCCGACAGTACTCGGGGAGCCGGCGTCGGCCGGAGAGCCAACAGGAGACGAGGCGCCGGAGTCGGCCGGTACGCCGACAGGACACGGGTAGCTGGCGTTGGCCGGAGAGCCAGTCCTGGAGCCGAAACTGGAATTGGGACCATGGCTACTGGGGCCGGTACTGAAGCCGGAACCATGGCTGCTGGGGCCGGAACCATGGCTGCTGGGGCCAGGACTGGGCCCGGGACCATGGCTGTGTGGGCCGGCCCTGTAGCAGGGGCCATGGCTGCATGGGCCGGTTCTGGAGCCAAAACTGGAGTTAGGACCATGGCTACTGGGGCCGGTACTGAAGCCGGAACCATGGCTGCTGGGGCCGGAGCCACTAGCCTGGACTTGCGACTCCTTCTCTTAGAAGCCGCCTGAAGACTCCGTGGACCTTCAAAAGCCCGACGAGCTCCAGAAAACGACTCCTGGACAGGAGCAGGAACCGGGGCAGAAGCATTGGTTGACTCCAGACGGAACACACCGAGACGTCTGTAGTCAGCAGGCCGGAAATCACACACCCAGAGGAAGTCCAAAATCCAGCCAGGCAAGAATTTCACCAAGTCTGGTTTCTCCATAGCCAACCGGTGCGCCTCTACCAGAGCGGCCTCCTTCTGCAGAACACTGAACGCTCCCTTCCACCAATCATGGCAGCCAGCCAAATAAAAGGAAAAAAATTGTAGTTCCACCTCAAATGGATCATCTGCTGGGTCCATTTCTGGTTGGTTCGTACTGTCACGGTTTAGTGAAGGAAGCAGGACCCAAATGCAGATAACTCTGATAAACCTTTATTTCAAGGATACTGAAATTAATACTGACAAAACAGAACACTCACCGGTGAACTCAGTCACCAACAAAAGACGAACCAACACTGAACACAGGAAGAGACAAGACTAAATACAGGGAGGGGTAATCACGAGACGAGAAACAGCCGGGCAGGGGAGGAGAAACACAAGGACAACAGGTGAGCACAATCAGACATCTAACGACAGGGAGGAAAAACACAGGGAAAAGGACCAGACAATAACCCAGGAGGAAAACATGACAGCAAACACACAAACATACAAAACTACAAGCGTGACATAACATGAGGATCGTGACAAAATGAGTCGGTTGGGTTCTGGAGGTGTGGTTACAGCATTGTGCTTGGTTGGCGTGGCCTGGGCCTGGTGGTGGGGCCCAATGTGATATCTTTTCATGGGGCCCAAAATCCCTGGCGGCGCCCCTGGGTGTGTGTGGTACAGTGTGTAGGTGTGTGTGTGTGGTACAGTGTGTAGGTGTGTGGTACAGTGTGTAGGTGTGTGTGTGGTACAGTGTGTAGGTGTGTGTTGTACAGTGCGTAGATGCGGCGGACAGACGGGTCTCAGTTGGTTTGGTGTCCTCTGCTTACTTTTAATACTTGTAAATACAACTTTTGGCCCGTAATTTCAATTCCCCATTTCAGCGACCAGAGAGAGGGGGGGATATATCCAGTCTCTGATTGTGTTACGTTATTATGAGAGTGCCCTCATACTTTAAATTGCAGGGTTGCCAACTTTGGGTTCCTGGCTGGAGTGAGATTTTGATATCATGGGTTTAATTACACATATGCGCACGAAATGACTGCTATCGTGTCAGCAGCGGGACCTTAGCATATATATAGGATATATATACAAATACACAATATTGGACACAGACTATAAAGGGCACACAGTGTCATTCACTAATGAAAGTCAAACACATGTTTGTTTCCACTGTTTTATTGTGTGCCTGTCGCGATAAGCAATTCATTGACTTATCGTACGATAAATAAAAATTAACTCGATAACTTTTCTGACCTCGATAAATTGCCATTTACATGAGGATGTGACTAGCAGTTTGAAAGGATGTACTTGAATTATTATTATATATATTATCATTATGTCAGTGGTCTAAAATGGTCATACAACGGTGCCGACAATATTATCGTTTATCACAATCATTTCCGGGAAAATGTATCCAACTAAATTAATTATCGTGAGAGGCCTATACATGAAACACACACACAAACAAATCTACAGACTTACTCCAAACTGCTAAATATATTAATTACACACTCTCACTCTCATATACTCTTTGATTCTATATTAATTAACACACTCTCACTCTCATATACTCTTTGACTCTAGGCCCTAGTAGAACAATAAGCAGCAGACTTTTACTTTTTTATTATTTCTACTGGACCTTAGATGTGCGCATGCGCAATACGGGTCGGGGATTGCCCAACCGGCTCCCACTGCTCTGCTGTCTGTTAACGTTGTTAAGAGTGGTGGGGGCGGGGAGGGAGCGGATCGACAGCTTGAGCAGCTGTCAACTGAACATCTTAAATAACCAACCAAAAACGATCCCCGGTTCATCTTGTTTTTGGCGTGAGAATAGTTTGGGCAGCGTGAGAGCGTGAGTCAAAGCGTGTGTCACACGCCAGATGCGTGAGAGTTTGCAACCCTGTAAAAAAGCAAGCTAACTTAAAATACTAGACATGGGGTGCCCAACCTTTTTTGAACCGAGAGCTACTTTTAAAGTTGCCAGTCTGCCGAGATCTACCAGTCCACATAGAGAGGCGTAGCCATTACTGACAGCCTGCTACCAAGTAAATACACACTTCTACTTGAATACAACTGACCTTTGTACGATTAATACTTCATAAAATACTGCAGATCCTTTATCTTACCTCTTTCTAATCTACACACATACAAGTATTTAACTGAAGTTACACAACAGTGTTGTTGATACAGAGTTGGAGTTTATTCACACGTCACTACAGTGGGTAATGTTTTCAAGAAACATTGAACAGTGCTGCCACATGTGACACAGGGAAAAAAGAAAAGACTCTGAACCCTTTCTTTGCCATTATATAAAAATAGTGTTGCTACAAAAGTATAAATTAGGCTTACTAATAAGACAACTCAGATCTGAAGCTACACAGGAATCTGCTGCCAAAGTGCAATAAAAAAGACAAAATTAATAGAATCAAACCCTTTTTTTGTTGCATTTTAGTAGAGTATAAAAAGAAATGCCTTTAAAATAGGATGCAAGCAACACTAGTTTCTTAACCTGAATTGATAATAGACTATAACAGGGTTGCCAACTTTGGGTACCTGGCTGGAGTGAGATTTTGATATCATGGGTTTAATTTGGTTTAATTACACGACTGCGTGACAACAGTTTTCAAAACCGTTTCTAGTCTTCGGTATTCATGTTTTGGCGTGAGAATAGTTTGGGCAGCGTGAGAGCGTGAGATTGAGAGTGAGAGCGTGTGTCACACGCCAGATGCGTGAGAGTTGGCAACCCTGTAAATTGTATATATTTATATAAATATATTTGTGTGTGTGTCCGCATCTGTAGCCTGTTATTGTCTCATTATACCGCACTCTCAATTAATTCAAAGTAAATATGTGGGGGAACAATGTTCAGCTGATCTAACAGAGATTATAAAATACAGCGCTATGACAAAACACTCGACAGCTGATGCAGCTGTTGCCACGTAATAATGAACGGACGTCACTTTAATATGACCGCTCAGAGGAGAGGAGTTCTCGTTTCTTTAAACGTCTGCTGCTTCCCCTCCTCTCTCCTCGCTTCCCCTCCTCGGTCCTCCGCTCGCATCTCCTGTGGGCGGGACTAAGTCTCGAGGAGGGGAGTCGAGGAGGGGAAATTTGAGTATTGAGAAGCCTCTATACACAAGCAGACTTATCATTGAGACAGTAAGGAAGGAGTTAAAAAAGAAAGTACCCTGCCTTATCCACAGATTAGTCCGGGTAAAACAACATTCATTTGCTTTAACCAGTCAACATGTTGTCTAACTGTGAGTTAGAGGAGTGGGCCTCTTAAGGACAGTACACTTCCGGATAGTTCCACTTGGGAGCAGAGCAGTCCCGGACAGTGCTTCGGACCTCTAATCCAGAGAGCAGCGACAATCTCCAGGAGATCTTCAGAGAGCATTTAGATCCCAAACAAGACGGAAGCAGCATCATGTTGAGCAAAGACCTGCCAGACATTGAGGTAAATGATGGTCTGTGTATCTGTTACAGCTGCAGTAATTCACTGTGCATCTACAGCTGGAGTCCACTAATAATGTTGATAGAATTGACTAATCAGTAAGGGATAATGTGCAACGACGCGGTCATTATGGGGAAAAGAACACCGACAGGCTGATCAGGAGCCCGACGCGAAGCGGAGGGATCTAGATCGGCATGAAGGTGTTCTTTTCCCCATAATGACCAAGTCGCGGCACATTATCCCGCTTATTACATGGCCACATTCTCAACAAAGTAACGTTATGACTTCCAATATGAATTGAAATGCTTTTATGAATTTAGAAAATGATTTTATTGATTTAAAAAATAGTTGTATCTATTGATTTAAATTGACATGCATCCGCTAAGAAAAATAGTCCGTTGTTACCGTTTGAACTAATGTAGCAATGGCAGGAACTGCTTCGATAGCGTTTTTGAGGAGCTTTTTTATTACAGATTTGAAAACATTGTTGCTTGCTTTAAAAGTAACACAATTCATTATGTCAAACCTTGGAAAGTATCTAGATATCCCTGCCCTCTTCTCTTTAACGTCTACATGCTACCACTGGCTCAGATAATGAAGAACAACAAAATAAGTTACCATAGCTATGCAGACGACACACACATTTACGTAACCATTTCACCAGGAGACTATGCTCCAATTCAAACACTGAGTAAGTGCATTGAACAAATCAATGACTGGATGTGTCAGAACTTTCTCCAATTAAACAAAGATAAAACTGAGGTAATGGTTTTTGGAGCCAAGGCAGAACGTTTAAAAGTTAGCGCTGAGCTTCAGTCTGCAATGTTCAAAACAACAGATAAAGCCAGAAATCTAGGTGTAGTCATGGACTCTGACCTGAGTTTCAACAGTCACATTAAAACAGTTACTAAATCAGCCTACTATCACCTAAAGAATATATCTAGGGTTAAAAGACTAATGTCACAGCAGGATTTGGAAAAACTTGTCCATGCTTTTATCTTCAGTAGACTCGACTACTGTAGTGGTGTCTTCACAGGTCTCACTAAAAAATCTATTAGAAAGCTGCAGCTGTTTCAGAACGCCGCTGCTCGAGTCCTCACTAACACTAAGAAAGTGGATCACATCACTCCTGTTCTGAAGTCTTTACACTGGCTTCCTGTGTGTCAAAGAATAGATTTCAAAATACTGCTGCTGGTTTATAAAGCACTGAATGGTTTAGGCCCAAAATACATTTCTGACCTCCTGCTAAATTATGAACCATCCAGATCTCTCAGGTCTTCAGGGACTGGTCAGCTTTCTGTCCCCAGAGTCAGAACTAAACATGGAGAAGCAGCGTTCAGTTATTATGCTCCAAATATCTGGAACAAACTCCCAGAAACCTGCCGGTCCGCTGCAACTCTTACTACTTTTAAATCCAGGCTGAAGACTTTTCTTTTTGTCGCTGCTTTTAATTGAACTATTCACATCTTAGACTGCACTGTAACTTTTATCCATGTATTTTTTTCTTTTAATATTTCTTTTATTAGCTTTTCTTTTTAATGACTGTTTTTAAATGCCTTTGTCTTAATGTCTTTCGTTTTTTGTAAAGCACTTTGAATTGCCTTGTGTTGAAAAGTGCTATATAAATAAACTTGCCTTGCCTTGCCTTGCCCTAATGCCAAAGGAACTGGCAACTGAATATGTGTCGCCGTTTGATGTCTATGTCTGGACCGCTGTGTAAAAAGGAGGGTTTCTGCTCGTTACTTCTCCGCTGTTTTCTTGTCGCTCTTGTCTTGTCAGTTAGGCTTTACAGTTAAATCGAACGGACTTGTTTGTGCAGATGTGAGTGTCCTTAACAACGGTCAAGTGCTTGACAGCGGTCTGTCTGTTCGGTATTAACAACGTGTCACGTGTTCTGAATTGACCAATCAGAATCAAGTATTCAACTAAGCCATGTAATAATAATACATAGTGTGAAATCATACTTTTTTTTGAATGGTAATACTTTTCTGATATTGTTGGTTCCCGAACAAATCTTGTTTGAACCTGTATATCAGAGTAGAACAAAGTCGCTTGAAATAAAACTCAAATAACCTTTTCACTCTTAAAGTCCTGAACATAATTTGTATGAGTATACATTGGATTATTCTTGTTAGTTTAGGGATTATCCTCCAGAACACTAATCTGAGGTCTCACAATGGACTAATGTGAATAGAGACTTTAAACGCCTTACATTCTCTGCAGAAACGCTACAGTTTGGTCACTGGGTACTAATGGACAGAAATCATTTAAAAGATAATTTTCAGCATCAGTATTATGTTCAAAGTTCAGCTCAGTACACAGGGTGCCTTCAATTTACTATTTAGTGTGCCGGAAAAAAATGTTGTATGGCCCAATACATTGTATGTAAAATATTTTATTCCCAAAAATAGCAGGATGATCAGCATTTGTCACATTTTGCAGCATGTCAAATGCTCCATGCTTTTCTGGCGTTATGACTCACAATCTTTGGACAGGGTCTATGAGCAAAAGGGTCAAGGCACAATGTTAGGTTATGAGTAGTATTTCCCAAAAGTATGTATTCTTCATGCTACGGTGGTATTTGGAATGGAAAGGTGTTTCTTATAACAGAAAGGCTGTTATAAATATGATGTGGGACATCTACAAGGCAGAAAGGGTCTTATGGTGACACTATAAAAGTCGCGTTATGGTAAATGCATGGTCTAGTTTTTAAGGAATAAAGATCAGGAGTCACTGGCTCAGCCGCTGCAAACGTGGCCAGTATCATTTCATAAACATCTTATGAGTATTTACACATTCTGGAGAACCTCATTAATTACAACTCTGGATTTGAGTAAAGGAGAGTCCTTGTTGACATGAATTAAAGTGCATTTCAAATTAAATTAAACTATTTAATCATATTTTTGTCTTTCAGCTTAGGTAAAGGTGGGTTGTGATCCTTTGAAGCAAAATATTGTTTTTTAAATCTTTTTAGTCCAAAATACATTCTGCCACATTATGTCACAGCAGGATTAAGGGGCTAAAAGACCATGTTATATAGTCTCGTTCATGACCTTGTGGTCTTATGCAACAATCGGCGTGTGACGTTATAAAATCTGTAGATAAGTGATGTATGGTCAGAGTCGATGCATGGGTGTGCACATGAAGAGATGGTGCAATAGTTTTAACAGATGTCCAAAAGATCAGCATTCAACTCTTTGGTTTTAAAACTGAAATTCAGTTTGGGTGAAGCAGATGATTACATGTTACTTCTTAGACACTTTTATCCAAAGTGACTTACATACTCAATACTGTGGGCAATCCCAACAGGAGCAATTTGGGGTGAAGTGTCTCAGGGACACAACAACATGCTGACTGCAGTGGGGTTTGAACCTGTGCTCCCCTGATCCGAACACCAACATACTAGTCCACTACGCCACAGCCTCCCTGTGATAATATAATAACTGCTACAGTACATATGTTAAAAGTGTAAAGAAAACCAGTATTAAACTATTGTTACATTTGGTATGAAAACATTTTCTTTTAATTTTGGAAGCAAATAGATGATGACTTGTTGGGATTTGTCTGGTGTATCTGTTATTTGGAAAGGCCTTAAGTAGAGTAGATCATGAGCCTATTTATTTATTTGATTGTTTGTAACATGGTGTCAATATGAGACCTCATTTATTGTTTATATTTCTTTTGTATTATATACCACATGTCACATAACCCCAGCACATTGACCTGGCTGCTCATCATTATCTTATCACCTTGAACCTGATCTAAGCAAACAAGTTCACTTCCTAGAATTTTCCAGTTTCAGAGATTTTGTCAGCAGATCTGTGTGTGTGTGTGTGCGTGTGTGTGCGTTTGTGTGTGTGCTATAAAACCGATATCAGTAGTAGTTCATGAGTAACGGGTGGAAAGCAAAATCCAGCATTAATAATCCACACTTCTAAACCTTTGGGTTAACAAAAGGATACAGTTTATGAAACTCAAACACCCTAATAAATAAAAAATAGTATTTTTGCACAGGATTGGACTTCTGCCACAGTTGTTCTGGATGTGTTATGTATTTTCTAGGGCTGTCAGTCAATTAAAATATTTAATCGCGATTAATCGCAAAATAATCCGACATTTTTTATCTGTTCTAAATGTAACCGGACTGGTTTGACGCCACATGTGATCTCTGTGTTGTGTTGTGTGAATGCAAACGACTTCTTTCTTGATAACCAGGATTTATTCTCTGTGCAAAACAGAATATAATAATTAAAGCAGGAAATGGCTTCATCAGCTTTCTAACTTCACACTTCTCCTCAGTGGTGTCTGAAGCTAACTCAGGAAAGTACAGAGTTCTCAATAATACAATTAACAGATATACATCTATCCATGGTGGCAAACCGGTTTTTCTTTGTAAATTAATATATACAAATATAACCATTAATTTACACTTACAAAACAAACAATACAATTCACAGTTACAAAACACAAAAATAATACCCACATACCTGTGCAAAACAGAATATAATAATTAAAGCAGGAAATGGCTTCATCAGCCTTCTAACTTCACACCTTCAGTGGAAGAAAACACCCACATGTTGCAGTGCAGTCCATGCTGTTGTAACTCAAACCATGCTTAACTGTGTGATACACTGATGTTACCTCACAAAATGATTTTACTGAAATATAAACAAGTGAAGTTATACATCGGTTACATAAATGTACCTTAGAGGGATATTTTTCAAGTTTTGAATACTCTTATCAACATATGAGTGGACAAATATGCTTTATGCAAATGTTTGTTTATTATCATTTGAACAATGACAAATATTCGCCTCAATTCAACCTGGAACCTCTCTCATACAATAACACTGTGTGTGTGTGTGTGTGTGTGTGTGTGTGTGTGTGTGTGTGTGTGTGTGTGTGTGTGTGTGTGTGTGTGTGTGTGTGTGTGTGTGTGTGTGTGTGTGTGTGTGTGTGTGTGTGTGTGTGTGGTGTGTGTGTGTGTGTGTGTGTGTGTGTGTGTGTGTGTGTGTGTGTGTGTGTGTGTGTGTGTGTGTGTGTGTGTGTGTGTGTGTGTGTGTGTGTGTGTGTGTGTGTGTGTGTGTGTGTGTGTGTGTGTGTGTGTGTGTGTGTGTGTGTGTGTGTGTGTGTGTGTGTGTGTGTGTGTGTGTGTGTGTGTGTGTGTGTGTGTGTGTGTGTGTGTGTGTGTGTGTGTGTGTGTGTGTGTGTGTGTGTGTGTGTGTGCGCGCGCGCGCGCGCGGATTGTATGGGGTATTCAACTAAAATTCAACGAGGTCCAGTTAGAGAAAATGTCCCCGTGCAAAGGTCCGGAACTTCAAAATGTCTAACTTGCTTTATGAATTAGTGTGATATATATTGAAGTAGCTGCAGCTTTATCAACGTCTGCATGTAATCAACAACTGACTGCCAATCAAATAAAGAAAGTACAATTCAAAAACAACAATATGTATGGTCAATTAACATTGAACTATACAGATATACAGTAAATACTGTGGATATGTGTAATGTTCCTCTTGGGCTGCATTTTGAAAATAAAATAGAGAAAATAAATAAAATAGCTTTTGAAAATATGTGCATCTTAAAAGTGCTTAATTTTAGATAAATAAAATAAAGTGTAGCAGCAGCTTGAGTTTCCTTTTTTCTTTGTTAACCGTTTCACATCATGACTTAACAGTTTCAGACGATTATAGAACAATATCAGTCTTTACACATCATAACAATTGAACAGTTTTAAAGTCTCTCTTTCTTTCCCTCTTATATTGCAGTCCCTCACTCACTTTTTTTATAAATTCAGTGCGAGAATTGAGCTCGAGCTTGTCCTGCCAGGAGTTTGTAAATCTGGGCTGAAATTGTGTCAGGGCCATTCTCATACACACATGCAGGTGCTCATTGGTTAGCCTCGGTTAGCCTGCCCTGGAACGATATTTTGTTTTAATTTTGATCCTGTTGGACTGATCATATTGGGCTCTGAGACTGCTTATTTGTTGTGACCTCAGTTCTGACTTGAGAGGGAATGTTTGGTCAAACACTTTGTGTTTTGTCTCATAGTGGCGTGTTGGCACTTTTAATGAGCGCCACGGTCTCTGAACAAATGAGACACACTGGTTCTGTGCTCCCAGTGGGCAGGATGAACATGAATGAGTCCACTCAGGGTTAAAAGCTCTGTTCTCACTGTCCACGTTCCTCTTCTTGGAGAGCGCCATGTGTAATGTGTCTCTCCCTGTCTGCCGCTAACACGCCTGTTCACTCCTCTCCGTCTTCGCTCCCTGTATCGCTAATTATTCTCTTCACTCACTTTCCTCTCCGCTTCTCTCTGCCGCGCTCTCATCTCTTCTTCTGTGTTTCTCTCCCTGTATCGCTCACTCATCTCTTCTTCTGTGTTTCTCTCCCTGTATCTCTCACTCCTCTCTTCTTCTGTGTTTCTCTCCCTGTATCACTCACTTGTCTCTTTCGCCCCCTGTCGGCGGCGGTTAAAATAGAATCGCCCCGTCAAAATTGAAATCTCCTATTAATGTATTGATTATAGGTCCGGGTCCGTATACGTCAGCGTCTGGGTCCGGATCCGGACCGCGGTCCGCCTGTTGGCGACCCCTGGTACAGATGGTATTTTAAACTCGATGCGCTCTGAAACTACGGGGCGGCCGAGGACAAAAAATGCACATGCGTTAATCGCGTTAAAATAATTAGTGCCGTTAATTTTTTTTTGCGTTAACACGTTAACTTGACATACCTAGTATATTCCCCTTTTCCTACAGAGCATCCTGGCTCTGAATCCCAGGGTGAAGACTCATGCTCAGATTATGTCCACGGCCAACAAGAAGAAAGAAAAGACACACTGGAAGAGAAACCATGACAAGAGCTGTGATGTAAGTATACGGCGCTCTCTCACACACACACAGCCTGGCTTTGGTTGTGCGGTTTAGTCCTTAGCATTTGTTTAAAATGTTCTTTCTCCATGTTTGTCCACCAATCCCTTCTTTTTTGTCCCTGTTTTCATTCATCTTTCTTTCATTGTTCTTTGTTCTCCACTCTTCAGTCTTGTGTGGACTTAGAAAACAACTTTGATGATATCAAACACACAACGCTGAGTGAGCGTGGAGCTCTACGAGAAGCACTCAGGTGAGAATTAATTACTTTGTTCCGTTTTTAATGAAAAGTACCCATTACCAAGTACCAAGTACCATACTGAGTTGTTAAACTTCAATTCTTGCGATCTCACTCAACTGCAAAAAAGGGAAAACTACTTTTCAGCCTTCTTACCACGGAGGTGTTCGTCTGGTTGCTCCTCATGTTCTCTCTCTTAGAACTCTTTTCAGTGTGTTTTCAGTTAAATTAAGTTTATTAAAATAGACTTCAAACCATAGTTCACAAACTAATCGGTGAGGTCATGGGGACCATGTCCATCTTTACATTCGACTGGAATGTAAAGATGGACTTATGGTCCTAGAGTGGTGCAGTGAGGACGATTTTTTTGACAGAAAGCAATGTGATCTGAAAATTACAGAAAATAAGATCTTTTGCAAAAGTTTATAAGGTTTATGGTAGTAGCACATTCTGGTCAGCAAGAAAATCTCTACATATGAACACCACTATTAGGATGTTTGAAGCGTAAACACAATTTCAGGAAGTAAAAAGCTATTGTACATCACAGACACGGCTGTGCATCACCACCGCTAAGCTAAAAGCGGCTAATGTTCAGCATGATAACATTAAGTTGTCTAATTTATTCACTTGTTATCTGTTTTTATGACTCATAGAAGCTTCAGACATTCACCTTTGGGGTATTTACTGGCACATTTTATTTTGTAGAACAAAACATGAAAATCTCTTCAGCTTGTATTTACCCAACCCAGTCTCACGGCATTCCGTGTTATAGTCACGAAATGTAATCTATTGATTCGTGTTCACCAACACGATTTCCCCCTTTTTTTCGTGTCACACAGAACGATTTTAAAAGCAATGTATTTCTATTGGTAGTATGTTACGTGCCTGCACTACGTATTTTTGTCCGGTCGGGTCTTGGAAGACCGGAAGCTTAGAATTAAACAAATATATAAAAACAAGGATAATTGTGTATTATTGTTGAGTAAATAACAGTTTGTTATTTAGAAAAGAATAACAAATTAGAAGGAAAAAAAGATTACATATTTCAGTATTCTGAGCCTCATTTATTTTCCTCACGGACGGCAAAGAAAGTTGTGGCTTTATATTGAGTAAGAAAATATTTTTTATGAACCACACAACTTCCGGTCTTCCAAGACCGACCGGACAAAAAGACGTAGTGGGGGGTCATTCGCGGGCCATGCCCCCCCCCCAAACGAGCCACTGTATTATACAGTACAGTACAAGTACTTCTGGGTCTCTGTGTTTCATTCAAGCTCGGCTCTCTGTGTGTGGCACGAGCGCATTTTGTTGTTGTTGTTAGCATCTGGTTAGCTAGCTATGCTAACGGTTATAAAGAGCTGTTTCTACAACAAGTGTGGAGGAGAGTCCTCTCCTGTCACAGTGAGAGGCTCAGATAACTACAGCTCAGTGCGGTAAGGTCAGGACTCTGTCAGTGTTTAGATAGTTAACTTAAGTTATCGCAGTGGGTCTCAAACGGTTTGGTTACCATTTATGTAAACAAGTATTTCCGAGGAACACCTTTTATATGATCATTATAGTTATTAAAAAATAAGAGAATAAATGAAAAACAGGTATGAAATACTAGGCTATATGACAGAAAACAAGAATACAGTTTAAAAGGGGAGTGATTTGTAAAATATGGATAAAGAAAAAGTAAATCTGTTTACAGTTCTGTTTCATATGGGTGTTGAGAGATGTATCCATAGATCTCTTAATGTTGCTCTCAAAGTGCACCAGATTGATGCATTTAACTTCAATATTTAAAAAAAAATCTTCCCGGGTTGTTGACGGCAGTGTGTGCCCCCCTGTGGTAAATGATTTTCCCCCCATTCGATTTGTTCTAGAGCCGACCCTGCATACTACCAATAGAAATACCTTGCTTTTAAAATCGTTCTGTGTGACACGAAAAAAAGGGGAAAATCGTGTTGGTGAACACGAATCAATAGATTACATTTCATGACTATAACACGAAATGCCGAGAGACATTTGGTTGCCATGTTAGCACGCTGATGTTAGCGGTTAGCTCAAAGCACCGCTAACAGATAAAACTGGGCTGTTTGATTTTTGAATGTTATTACTTTAACTAGAGAATGCAATTCCTGAATAAATTGCTAGTGGGAATGCTTTATGCTGAAAAGCTGACGCTAAACTGCTATGCTGAAATGAAATGTGTAAGAAGAAAGTGAATCATTTAGATTGAAATGAAATGTGTAAGAAGAAAGTGAAGAATTTAGATTGAAATGACACATGAACACTGGGGGCTTGAATGTGTGATGAGAGAAGAAAAGAAGGTAAAAAGGCTTGGAAAAGCAGCAGAATATTTGAACTGCAAACTTCTGAACTAACTTGATGGCGAAGGATCTGTCGCCATGCCAACGGCATTTGATGATACCCCATAATACGCTTAGATGCGTTGATGGCTGCATCGTTACCAAACCTGTGAAGTTTTGGGGTGTTAGGAGTATTTTCACTGAAGTTATGAGAAAGCCGTGTTTCATGGCGAGCATTGTATGGCAACGGCATTTGAAGAAATCTCAAAACTGTCCCGTAGATGTCTTCACGGCTGGACTGTTAGCACACTGCTATCTGAAGTCTGCTGCTCTGAGCATGTCAGTTGGAGTGATGACATCATCGTGTTCCATTACACAGGTGTTTCTATTTGAGCTAACGAGGTGTGCAGAGATCACAGGTTTCCATTGTTCTGAATGAGAGATAAACCTCTTACATGTGAACGTTTTGTGGAAGAACCGTAACGGATATCTGTGAAATTTCAAAACGTGAAGCATGTCAAGGAAGTTGAGTATCTGAAGTGTAATTTTTGTGTACTTTCGGTTTAATAATGTCGCCTTTTTGGCAGTTTAACTAAAGGTGTGCGGCTGCTACCGTGAGGAAATATCTGCCTGAAATTACAATGGGCTTTAATGGAGGCATGTTGAAAGTTTTTGTCACTTCATGCCCTCACGAGGCATTTTGTTTAATTATTTTTGCTTAATTATTTGTCATTTTTCAAGCTACGAGATGTTTTCCTACGTTTATCATGAACAATTATGTCTCAGGAATGTAGGGTTTGGGAATTATGGCAGTTTTAAAAAATATATGAAGGCAAATTTCAAGATTTCCTACCCTCTATCTGTGACATCACGCACTCTAGTTAATGTTAAAATCTGAAGAAAACCTCTAAAACAAGGTCTGAACAATGTTTAATATCTCTAAAAGTAAGAATCAGATTTAAAAGTTGTTTTACACGAATAATGTCAGAAGGATGTGTAACATTTTAAAGTTGGAATGAGGTTTCTGAGTGAAAGTATGAATGAACAGTTACCAGTTGAAGTCGCATGAAGATTTGTTGAAGTCTAAATAATTTTTCCATTGACTTCAATGTTAAAAAATTGATTTATTATGGGATGTATCTCTGGAATTATGAAAGTTATGAATAAGAAAAGTAATAGCCATCGATCCCCGACCGAGCTGAACGTTTTGATGTTTGAACGGAGTTTCTGCGATGTTCAATGCGGGAGGAGAAGAGGGCCAAAATAAGTCGGTGGAATAATAAACTTTTTGTGCGTAGAATAACAGTTAGTGGGAAATAATAATCATTATGAATGGCTTGCCTTCAATCTGGGCCATATATCCCCAAGATAGACTTAGCTTTTAGGGAAATGTGTGAATCTGAGATCAGAATGACGAAATTAGATGAGGCGGTGCAGTAGGAAAGGCACTAGGACAAGACGGCTTGACATTTAATTTTTATAATTTTTTTCTGGGTGGATTTGAAAAGCTTTTTATTTGAGGCAATAAAATACATTTTGAACAATAGGACACTTACACCCTAAACACTTTAATTATCTGTTCATAATGCTCTCCATTTTTTAAGTTTAGTAATGAACCTTGATGTTTATATGCCTTGTTATAATGTACTGATATAATTGTTCAATAAAGTTAAAACGTTTTACAAAAAAACATAGGCAGGGAGTTTTAAAATGTAAGTAAAAGTCTAATCTGTGTTTAGGTGTCTTAAATGCGTGGATGCTCCCTGTCAGAAGAGCTGCCCTACTAACCTGGACATCAAGTCATTTATTACAAGCATCTCTAATAAGGTACTGCAAATATACACAAACAAATACAGTCCTGCACACAGGGACTTCTAAATGTCAGTTCAATGTCCTGAAACATGTCTCAGAAGAAAAACAAACAATTATTGAAAAGTGGTATTTAGCAGTGATATTTGTGTGTGTGTATACTAGAACTACTATGGGTCAGCACGGGCCATCCTTTCTGACAACCCGCTGGGCCTGACCTGTGGAATGGTGTGTCCCACATCAGAGCTGTGTGTGGGGGGCTGCAACTTGTTTGCTTCTGAGGAGGGACCCATTAATATTGGAGGGCTGCAGCAGTTTGCTACCGAGGTACAGTTCATGAGCACAGAATACTTAAATGAGCTGTATTGAGTTTAAGCAGTTGTAATCATGTCATCTATTCAAGATTATCTTTAGCAATTATCACCACTTGATTTTGGAAGTGTGAATTAATTGGCACAAGTAAAAAGCTAAAAACTTTAAACAAACTACACCACTCGCACAGCATAACCACTATTTTATAGATTCATTTTCTGGTATTCGCCATGATGACTAGTAGTCTCATTTAGCCACTTAGCAACCATCTTGTTTTAGACGCTTAAATGTTCCTAATTCACTGATTTATCTTGTAGAACAAAATGTGAAAATGTCTTTAATTTGTTAAACACAGACATTATTTCATGCATGCAACAGAAACACCCATTACAAATCTTTCGGGATCTTGAAGTTTGCAATGAACAACACTATTTCCTGCTTGAACAAGTGATACTTATCAAATGAATCATTATCTCATTATTGTGTCCACAGTGGTAACTGTTCTTCATGGTTACGTAGGGTGACTTAAAGCCATGTTGTGTAGAAAATGTATCGGTGTTATTGTCTGAATGCAGTCTGTTAAAAGTGGGTTGTTTCAAATATATGTTTGTGTGTTTCTTCTAAGGTGTTTAGCAAGATGGGCATCCCTCAGATCAGGAATCCTGAACTGCCACCAGCCAATGAGATGCCAGAGATTTACCATGCCCCCATAGCTCTGATTGGTTGTGGCCCTGCGTCAATCAGCTGCGGCTCCTTCCTGGCCCGCCTTGGATATGATAATATTACCATATTTGAGAAACAGAAGTGGACTGGAGGGCTGAGGTAATACATCATCCGCATACATCTGTACAGCATATCAAAGTAAGATATTATATCTAATTATGTATGTCATTCTATTGTATCAATTAAGTTATTTGATACAAAATG
Organism: Pogonophryne albipinna; assembly: GCA_028583405.1. Taxonomy (NCBI): domain Eukaryota; kingdom Metazoa; phylum Chordata; class Actinopteri; order Perciformes; family Artedidraconidae; genus Pogonophryne; species Pogonophryne albipinna. Next base: position 35,142,821 of record CM053251.1, read on the forward strand.
ATTTTGTCAAAATTCATTGTTGGAACTTTAAAATAGAGTTACCAAACTACTTAGCACATACTGTGTTATACAAAGCAAGGCCTAAGATGCAGCAGATGCTAGGAAACATTACAAAATAAACATAAATACAAACAAACTAGTCACATTAATTTAGCGAAATCTGATTATTTTGTCCCTCTATAATTTGGAAATTGATGGCGTTTATGAAGAAGGGTTGGATTAAAGTCTCTTTGACAAAAACTGAATTCATACCTGTTTGAAATAACGCAAACCCAAATCAGAGAGGAAGAAAGATTCATGTTGTCCATTAGAATGACTTTGAAAAACCTCTTCAACGTCCTTGTAGTGTTGAAAATGAAGAGAGATATGAAAAAGACAAAGTAAAGGGGAATAAAGGGATGTCACATTCAACACATATGTTTGATTCCCTGCAGCACAGCAGAGATCCCTCAGTTCCGGCTTCCCTATGAGGTTGTGCAGTTTGAAATAGACCTGATGAAGGATTTAGGAGTAAAGGTATGACTCACAGAAACTCCTTTCCTACTCACACATGTGTTTTTAAATGCACCAATTTTCCTCACTATAATAATTGTTTAGCTATTAAGTATTGTGTATTCTGTCATCTTTCTTTATTTTGTTTATGATCATCTAAATGTGTACTGAAACATGAGGCCAAACAATTCAAATGTATGACAGAGAGCATTCCACATATTGGACAGAAAATGGACAGAGATCAAATAATGACGTTAATTCAAATGATAAGACCTTTCTGATCATTTGAATCCTTACACAGTCTTGATAAATGTGTGTTTTTATCCAACAGGTGATTTGTGAGAAGGGTCTGGGTGTTGATGGAATGACTTTGACTTCCCTGAAAGAGGAAGGATTCAAGGCAGTCTTCATCGGGATTGGTGAGTGCCTCTTCAGAAAATACCTTTGGCCTGTGTGAGTGTGTTATCATTTTGTATACTACAATCCTTCTGTAACAGTGGGATAAATACAGTATGTCTATGTGTGATTGCTTTAAACTGTTATGCAAACATGGCTTCATAGAGTTAATTTATAATAAACATATTTTTTCCTCCTGTTGAACCTGTGTGTGTCTTCAGGTCTCCCTCAGGCCAACAAAGCTAAAATCTTCCAGGATCTGACAATGGATCAGGGCTTCTTCACTTCCAAAGACTTTCTGCCCATGGTGGCTACAGCCAGCAAGAAAGGTACTGTCACACACACACACACACACACACACACACACACACACACACACACACACACACACACACACACACACACACACACACACACACACACACACACACACACACACACACACACACACACACACACACACAAATTCTCGCATAGGAATGCACAAAATATCCAACCCAGTCTCACGGCATTTCGTGTTATAGTCACAACATTTAATCTATTGATTCGTGTTCACCAGCAGGATTTCCCCCTTTTTTTCGTGTCACACAGAACGATTTTAAAAGCAATGTATTTCTATTGGTAGTATGTTTCGTGCCTGCAGCACGTCTTTTTGTCCGGTCGGGTCTTGGAAGACCGGAAGCTGTGGGGTTCATAAAAACATGTTCTTACTCAATATCAAGCCACAATTACTGTTTTTAATTTTAAATCGTATAATGTCGGACTTTTTTTGCCGTCCGCCAGGAAAAGAAATGGGGCTCAGAGCCTCAGAATACTGAAATCTGTATTTTTTTTAAATCTTTTTTTCCTTCTAATTTGTAATTCTTTTCTAAATAACACACTGTTATTTACTCACCAATAACAAACAATTATCCTTGTTTTTATTTATTTGTTATTATGTTATGTTATGTTTTATTATGTGAAGTTATTATGGCATTGCATGCATGTGTACCTTGTGTGCACCGCCTAGTGGTTAAAGCACGTTATTGAATTATTTTTTTAATATTTAATTTTTGATGAAAAACATTTTAAGAGTACATACTTTCATAGGGGGAAATTTGAAGGTCAATGATAGAAATACAGAATATAAAAAATCAAGAAGATACTGTAAGTGATCTCTACAATAAAACAGTTTAGTGCCGGATGTACAAAGATATTAATAGGAGGATGTGCAAAACAGACAAACTAATTAACCTTTATGAACAAATTAAAGAATACTTTAGGTTAAGGTCTTCTTTTAAATAAGAAAAAAGCTTTCGGGGTATCTACAGATAAATATTAAGCCTGACAAAGCACTTAACGTCTAATATATTGCTTTCCTGCAATGTTAAATATGTTGAAGCACTTATTTTAACTGATATTATTCTCCCTCGTAGCCTCTTATTGTTATTTTTAGCAAGGATTCTACTGCTTTTCTTTAGTTTTTGCACGGATTATATGGATGCTTATACCAACTATACCCAGACAATAATCCACTTTCCTGCAAATCCCTCGTCGGCTGGACGAGCTACTAACGTCTAAGCTACGAGTGGCTATTAAGGTTAGCCGCTACGCCAGCAGCGACACCTACCACAAACAATTCCAGCTCAACTTCTCCACCCAGCTCGATCATCTGCCATGCTGTGGATCTTTCTGTGTTTCTGGCTCTTTCCCCATCTCTGGTCGGCAGGTCCGTGGCAAACACAAACAGCTACCAACTCTGCATCTGTCCGGACTGGCATGACGCTAAAGTACTCCATCACGCAGCTGCTCGAGTTAAGACATTACAGCACTCCAACCTGTATCTCAGCACTTAAACAGCTTGGAATTCTACGCCGAAGCTGCTTTATCCACAGAAGCTCCCGTAGAAAGTTTGTTTATTCCCAGTCTGCAGACTCCATTCCATCACTCTGGTCAGCTGAGCGCACTGTCGCACTATTTTCACGTCATCATAATACCGCCGCTTATGGAACAAATAGTAGCTCTGGAAACACCGCGAGACCTCTACACACCAAGCGGGACAGAAAACGTGGAGTGGATTTCAGCCTACTTCTTCCTCTACATAGCACCGTCTCATCAAGCCTCAAAATAGAACTATTTAACACACAATCCCTCACTAATAAATCATGTCTCATACATGATCACATCCTAGATAGGGGGATTGACTTAATGTGTCTTACTGAGACCTAGCATCAGCCAGAGGCCTTTTCAGTCCTAAATTAAACCTGTCCTCCTGGCTATAATTACCTGGAGAAAGCCCACCGCACTGGTCGCGGTGGAGGCTTAGCCGTAATACACCACAGTGACCTGAAACTGACCCCCTTGTCTCTTCCTGACCTATCCTCCTTTGAATGCCTTGCATTCAAATGCAAACCCCCTTTCCCCATGACTATTATTCTCATCTACAGGCCACCCAAACCAAACCCAGCCTTCATCTCAGAGATAAATGAACTTCTCTCTTCAGTCTGTACCACGTCTGCAAATACTGTCATACTGGGGGATTTGAACATCCATGTTGACACCCCCTCCCGCCAACCTGCAGCTGACTTCTTGCAACTACTGGATGTTCTCAACCTCAAACAGCATGTTGATGTCCCCACACACACCAGGGGGCACACGCTTGACTTGGTTATCACTGACTCGGCCCCCCATCACAAATCTGTTGGTGTACGATCTGGGAGTGTCGGATCACAAGGTTGTTTCAATGGAGTTCAAATTGTCTCACCACATCAAGCCCAAACGTCAAATCTATTTCAGAAATTTGAAACACATCGACACAGACATCATGACTTTGGACCTGCAGCAAATCCCCCCCCTCTGCAAACTCCACTACAGTCAGTGAATCAGTGGAATACTACAACAAAACCCTGAGTACTGTCCTGGATCTCCACGCCCCACTGAAATCACGAACAGTCAGCTTCTCCCGCTCAGCCCCTTGGTTCACTTCAGAGTTGCGTAAGACCTTCCTTTTTGATAAAGCTTATAGTTAGGGCTGATTAGATTCAGCCCCTAGTTTTGCTGATATAGGCTTAGTTTGTCGGGGGACATCTTACTTCTTCCTTCTCTCTGTCTATACCTTGTGTACTCTCATGTTCCGATTAACCCAGCTTCCCCAAATTTCTTTCTTTTTGATGTCTATATACGCTGGGATCCGGAGTCATGGATGATCCTGCGGTCCTGTGTCCTGCATCGCGAGCCCTGGATCTTGAGTCGTGGCTGTGGTCCTGGATCATAGGTCCTGGATGGATATCCTCGTGGATTCATCTTCCTATTATACACACATGCATTTCCAAACATTTGGACTACCTATGTTGCAAATGTTTTATCTTTTCAATTTACACACGGCATCTATTGCACGTCTGTCCGTCCTGGGAGAGGGATCCCTCCTCTGTTGCTCTCCCTGAGGTTTCTCCCATTTTTCCCTTTAAAACTGTGGGTTTTCTTCGGAAGTTTTTCCTTGTACGATGTGAGGGTCTAAGGACAGAGGGTGTCGTATTGTCATACTGATATTTTGTACAAACTGTGAAGTCCACTGAGACAAATGTAACATTTGTGATATTGGGCTATATAAATAAACATTGATTGATTGATTGATTGCGTAGCATGAAGGCAGCTGGGCGTGTACTCGAGCGGCGTCTCGCACGATCTGGACTCACTGTTCACAGATTAGCCTATCAGGAACATCAAAAAACCTACTCAAAGTCACTCAAAAAGCACGGTCACAATTCTACTCCGACATCATCAGTGAAAATCCTGGAAACTCCAAGCAGCTTTTCTCTACTGTAGACCCTCTACCCACAGCCCTTGTCAAATCGAACATCTCGGCTATAAGTCCCATGATCACCTACGTCATCAACAGCCCCCTCAAGGCTGGTCATGTTCCATTGGCTCTTAAAACTGCCGTCATCAGACTCCTTCTCAAAAAACCCACCCTAGACCCAGATATCCTCGCCAACTACAGGCTCATCTCCAACCTCCCATTTCTAGCCAAGGTGCTGGAAAAAGTAGTTGCTGCCCAGCTTCAGGAACATCTACAATTAATCGGCCTCTTTGAAAAATTCCAGTCCGGTTTCCGTTCCGCCCACAGCACTGAAACAGCTCTGGTCAGGGTCACAAACGACCTGTTGATGGCGGCTGATACTGGATCCCCATCTCTCCTCATCCTCCTGGATCTGACTGCAGCATTCGACACTGTCGACCATAAATCCTCCTTCAGCGCCTCCAATACACCATCGGACTCTCTGACTCCGCCCTGAGCTGGTTCCAGTCCTACCTGTCTGGAAGAACAGAGTACGTCTCCTTGGGAGGTGCGAGGTCCCAGACACACCCTGTCACCTGTGGTGTCCCTCAAGGGTCGGTCCTTGGGCCCACTCTGTTCACCCTGTACACGCTGCCCCTTGGCCGTGTCATCAGCAAGCATGGAATATCATTCCATTGCTACGCTGATGACACACAGCTATATATAAAGACAGACTCTATCCCACATGCATCCTCACTGTCACCATCATCATCACCGTTCCCATCAACATCCCTTAACACCTGCATTGAGGAGATAAAGGCCTGGATGCGAGAACTTCCTGCAACTAAATAGCTCCAAAACAGAAGCTATTTTAGTTGGCACACCAAACCAGGTCCAGTCATCTCCCATGACCCACATCACCTTTTCTGGACAAAACATACCCCTCTCTGCATCAGTTACCAACCTGGGTGTACGATTTGACAGACATCTAACCTTTGACACCCACATCAAACACAGGTGCAAAACCTCCTTCTACCACCTCAGGAACATTGCAAAACTCCGTCCCACACTCTCCCTGTCAGATGCTGAACAGCTGGTCCATGCCTTCGTCTCCTCAAGGCTCGATTACTGCAACGCTCTCCTCATCGGGACTCCTAGCGGGAGCCTTCAGAAGCTCCAATACGTTCAGAACAGTGCCGCTAGGATCCTGATGAGGGTGAGAAAATACAACCACATCACACCCGTTCTTCATTCCCTCCACTGGCTTCCTGTCTCATTCAGGATCGAATACAAGATTGCACTACTGACCCATCAATGCATCCACGGGAACGCTCCTCCATACCTGAAGGAACTTCTCACATCTCAAACCTCCACACGCAACCTCCGCTCCACAACTAACCATCGGCTTCGCCCCACGAGGACCAATCTACGCACAATGGGGGATCGGGCTTTCTGTGCAGCTACTCCTCACCTGTGGAATTCCCTCCCAGACCACCTGAGGACTCCACAGACCACTGACGCCTTCAAGAAAGGCTTAAAAATCTTTCTTTTTAAAAAAGCTTTTTGATTTTTGATTTTGTTTGTTTTTATTATGCCTCCTGTAGCACCTTGGGATTGCTGTGAGCAATGAAAGGTGCTTTATAAATCGAATTTATTATTATTATATTATACATATAAATTATACTCTTATGTATGTAGATAGTATAAGAAATGTGCAGAATGACAGTTTAATGGTGGAGGTATACACACATATTGATAGATGTCACTGTTGAGGAACCTGCGACCCAGGTTTGCATTAACACCATATCCCAACGTGCATTGCGGCTAACACATCCAATCACCGAGCTTAAACCATAGCTGAGGATCTTGGGTAATCAGTTCAGTGGGTGTGTATCGCAATGATGCTCGAAATGTCCCATATAGGCCTACGTCTGTTTCATTTTGAAATTCAGTTCCTGACAGACGGCAAAAAAGCCAGAGATTATAGAATTAAACAAATAAATAAAAACAAGGATAATTGTGTGTTATTGGTGAGTAAATAACAGTGTGTTATTTAGAAAAGAATAACAAATTAGAAGGAAAAAAATATTTAAAAAGTACAGATTTCAGTATTCTGAGGCTCTGAGCCCCATTTATTTTCCTCACAGACGACAAAAAAAGTCCGACATTATACGATTTAAAATAAAAACAATAATCGTGGCTTGATATTGAGTAAGAACATGTTTTTATGAACCACACAGCTTCCAGTCTTCCAAGACCCGACCGGACAAAAAGACGTGGTGCAGGCACGAAACACACTACCAATAGAAATACATTGCTTTTAAAATCGTTCTGTGTGACACGAAAAAAAGGGGAAAATCGTGTTGGTGAACACGAATCAATAGATTAAATGTCGTGACTATAACACGAAATGCCGTGAGACTGGGTTGAAATATATCAACCATTATTGGGACATGTATATTATATTATTATGTATTATCAAGATAATGAAGTATGGCTTAATAATTATCAGTGGTATAGCAAGACACATTTATATCACTTCAATATGCCAAATAAACCCAGGGGAGACAACATTTCTGCTAACAAGTTTTTCAGGTAAATTAAAGGTCCCATGTCATGCTTTTCCAGTTATTACCCGTCCCCTTGTGTGTTATGAAGGTTTTTCTGCATGTAAACGGTCTGCAGAGTCACAAACCCTCAAAGTACACCCTGTAGCGAGTAAAACTCTAACACAGAGAAGACCTGTCTATGCTGCCCCAGAACGCCTCGTTGGAGATTTCTCTTTTTCCATTGTTTTCTTCCTGGGTACAGTGACGTGCCCATACCCAAATAGACCAATCCGTGGAGCCGTCACGCTACGTCCGTGGAGCCGTTAGGTTAAGTCCGTGGATTGGTCCAAATGCACCAAATGCACCAATCCTCGGACTTCCTCACACACACACACTCAATATTTTCTCAGCTGCAGCTCTGCCGATTTCTCCTCCCTGAGACGGCGGGACGCGGCGAGTCTGTGAGTCGGTGTGTGAGCACACACACAAACTCCCAGCCAGGCTGCGGGTGTGTGTGTGTGTGTGTGTGTGTGTGTGTGTGTTCGGGCTGGGTTTCGCTGTGTCTCGCTGTCTCGCAGACGGCCACTGGGCTCATAGGGAGGTGGGGCAGGAGCTCCAACAAGCCGTGTAGGACAGAGTGAATACACATACTATACAGAGATGCTGTATGAGAAACCAATGTGAGTTTGGAACATTGCATAGTATAAATCTATTCTAGTAGACCTCAACAATGGAATTATGATCAGTAGAAATGGCCATGACATGGGACCTTTAACATTCGAAGAGTCCAAAAATATTTTCTTTGGATCAGATTCAGAGATGCTTTATTAGTCCAACAGCAGGGACATTTAGGTTAGGTCATGTCATGGAATATTACATTATTCTTATTTGATGACCACATTTAAGTCTGTTCAACCCTCTTAAACTACAGGTTAGAAACATATTTTTAATTACAAATCATAATAACTATCATCTATAGGGAGAAGGTATCGCCAGTATTGGCTTAAAAATATCCATATTATCCATTCTAAAAGAAACATCCACACTTAATTCAGAAAACAGAGTTAAGTTAAAAAGTTAAATCTGTGATAACTCCCATTCCCCTGTCTCTCTGTCTGGTTCCCTGCAGGCATGTGTCAGTGTCGCTCCTCTCTGCCAGAGTTGAGAGGAGTGGTGATCGTCCTCGGGGCCGGGGACACTGCATTTGACTGTGCCACCTCGGCCCTCCGCTGTGGAGCCAGGAGAGTGTTTGTGTGCTTCAGGAAGGGATTCACTAACATCAGGGCCGTCCCTGAGGAGGTAGGGGGGATGGATGGATAGCTAATCAAATGGAAACAAACATATTAGTCTAGTTGCCAGCACTGTGAACCGGGAAATGTTGAGTACTCCATAGTTTTATGTTAGAAATGTATAGTAAGGGTTCCCGGCACATAAAAACTGTCGGATGATAACATAAGCATATTGGGCAATTTGCACAGATAGCATAAGGTACGTTAATTAGCGCAACTTATGACTTGGCTGATTTGGTTTTGGGGGTTATAGAGGATGCTAAATCCATTTCTGAGTCAGTCCCCTAAAACTGCAAAACCGACCAAAAATGAATCAAAATCAGCCCACAGAGAGTACAAATATGGCCACATTCTGGTAAAAACTGCCATTGTGGATCCTGAGAATGTCAGAAATGCATTCAGAATCCTCAATAACCCCCAAAACCATTCCAACACTGTCCAAATCTGCCAAGCCATTTTTTTTATTATTGTCTGCATAAGCTATAATGCTAATTAATGCAACTTATGCTAAATGTGCAAATTGCCAAACATATGCAAGTTAGCATCCTGCAGTTTCTATGTGCTTGGGACCCCTATGTACATTTCTATCATATACTTTGGGGTACTCAACATTTCTGGGTCCACAACAGGACTCTATGAGCTGCAAACAGACTGATGAGAATACTGAGCACATGTTCTCTGTCAGATGGAGTTGGCGAAGGAGGAGAAGTGTGAGTTCCTGCCCTTCCTGTCTCCTCGGGAGGTCATCATGAAGAACGGTCGTGTTGCCGGGCTACAGTTATGTCGCACGGAGCAGACTGAGGAAGGTGATTGGCTGGAAGACGAGGAGCAAATTGTCAGGCTGAAGGCTGATTACATCATCAGTGCCTTTGGTTCCATGCTCAACGAGCCGCAAGGTAACCGACCAATCAGCTGCAACACACAGACTGATCAGCAGTTTAGCATTTTTGCTAAATAAAATAAGTGTTGAAAATGAATCATAAACTGTTTATAAATGTTGCTCTCTCTTGTGTGTGTTTTGTATTCAAATTGTAATTTGATAAATATAATGTGCGCAGGAATTAATCCTAAAAGTCGAAAATCTGTTACCTCAAGGTTCAAGGCTTTTATTATTCATGACGATGAAAATCTTAGGTCACAGGTTAAACAAACAGTGCAACACAATACAACTGAAAAATTATGCACGTAAATATAAAAAAGAAAATAGTTAAATAGTGCAATAAGAGTCTATATACAAGTGATTGGAATACCTTGTTGCGAAGTAAGTTTTTTTTTTAACGTCATTTAATTTAGGTGCCTGAAATAAGGTCTCTGGTTAACACAAGCTGAAGAGATTTTAAATGTGTATTCTGCCACATAAATTACGTGAGTAAATACCCCACTGGTGAATATCTGAAGCTTCTGCATGTTTTAAAAAACGGTGGTTTCTAACTAGTGACTAAATTAGTCTACTAAACGTCATTACACCAAACATTAGCCTTTTGCTTAGCTGTTGTGATGCACAGCCATGTGAGATGTAGTTCGTTTATAGCCTAACGTTAGCTTTTTATTTCTGCCAATTATATTTATGCTTCAAAAATCATAAAGTGGTGAACAAAATGTGTTGGTATCATAAATGTGTGTTTGCCATCATTCCAAAATCATCATACATAATCAAAATGTTGATTTTCATTTCATTTGATTTCAAGTTCAACTAATATGTAAACTCTTGGTCTTTAAGTGTGACTATGGAAATGGTCCTATATTTTATTCATATTTGCAGTTTTACATAAAATAAGAAATGTAGTCTTTCTCAGCCTTGAGTCTTCAGATGTGTTGCCGATCGATGCATAACTTGAATGCAAACATAACTTGATCTATATCTTGTCTGTGTGTAGTGAAGGAAGCCATGGCTCCAGTGAAGATGACCCGCTGGGGGACTCCAGAGGTGAACGCGGACACCATGCAGACCAGCGAGCCCTGGGTGTTTGCAGGAGGAGACATCGCCGGTTTGGCCAACACCACGGTGGAATCAACGAACGATGGCAAACAGGCTTCATGGCACATCCACAGATACATGCAGGTAAAATGTCTCACTTTAACACTCAAGGTTTCAAGGCTTTTATTTGTCATACGAACATAGCTACAGTGTAGTTATGACGATGACAATCTTAGGTCACAGGCTCCTCCAACAGTGCAACACATAAAACAGATAAACACAAAAAAAGAGTGCAAGTAAATAGTAAATACAAAAGGAAAAATAGTAAAAAAGTGAAATAGTGAAATAGTGCAAGTGATGGAATGATATATGAGATAAATAATGTATAAGTAGCCAAAACACATCTTTATAAAAACAGAGCTCACACCAGATCTAAACCAGTTGTGTGACAAGAAGCTAAGACAGTATATGTCATCTTGGTTGGGATTTGTAGTTCAGTCTTAAGAAGTCCTAACTTGAGCTCGCCCACCGAGGTTATAACTGAATTTAAACTCAAATAGTCCATATCATTGTCTTCAGACCTTTATCTAATTTTATTTGAAAAGTCAGCTAGGTAACTCTGTGTGAAGAGGTGTACCTGACATTTGAACCTCACCTTTGATTGTATATATCTGTGGTATGTTCAAGTTAGCCCTATAACTTTTTTGTATTTGCAATTTCTTCAAATTGGCATGTATCGTGTAAGTGAACACAGCTTGGCTCCAAATGCAGGGCTTTGCTGCAAAAAATGTTGAACCATGCACATTTTTCACCACTTTTTCCAAATCTATATCGTATTCTCCTCATTTGATTTACGTTTTACTGTCAACGTAGTTCATGACTCTTAAATGTTTCATATTTTCAGTATGTTCAGAAGATCATGAATGCAGCACACATATGGGACTTTGTCCTTAACAAGAGTACATGATGATGTTTTTAACTCAGGCCTACCTCCATAAATGTATACTAATGATGTAGATCAAATGTCCCCCCCTCCCCCCCTCCTGCAGTCTCAGCATGGACACTCAGTGGACCCGGTTCCCAAGCTGCCACTGTTCTACAGTGCTATAGATCAGGTGGACATCAGCGTGGAGCTTTGTGGAATACATTTCCCCAACCCGTTTGGCCTGGCGTCTGCCCCCCCAACCACCAGCACCGCTATGATCAGAAGAGCTTTTGAACAGGGATGGGGCTTCGCTCTGACCAAGACCTTTGGACTGAACAAGGTACAGTGTACATAACAACCTTGCAACATTGGAATGTGGCCAGAACCGGAGCCTTCTGGAACCCACAGCCTGTACACATTTTACTGTGACCATTTTCACATGAGGCTTATTCAGTTTGTCCCAGGTTTATTTAGTTTCAAGCTATGTTTAAAATACACTATTTGAAAACTAGCACAGATAGTTACATCTAAATAAAAGCAGCCAAAATAAAAGGCTACAATCAACAATAATTTTTCATAGTTGATCAGTCATTTTCTTTAATTAATCGTATAGTCTGGTAAAGGTCTGAAAAATATTGCATTAGAGTTACGTGAAACCCAGTTTAGCCCAATTCTTATTGCATATGTTGTCCAACCAACAGTCGAAACCTACATATTTTTACTTTACTATGATAAAACAATTAAAAGCGAGAAAAAATACACAATCCAACCAATAAGTAATCATATTTGAGAACCTGGTTACAGTGATTTATTGCCATGTTTGCTCAAAATAATCGTCAAAATAATAAATTGACTATTAGAATTGTTGCCCGTTGATTTCAAGCTCCAAAGTATTATTGGAACTGTTGAAATTATAGCATTGAGGTGCATGAAACAGTTGAAGTTAAAGGAGTTTGTTTCAGCTGATGTTTATGGGATTCTGATGTTGCCATTAATGGAAACTTGCACAATGGCTCGATGGGAAACTAGATGTAATATCACAGCACAAAAAAAGATACGCTTCTCACAGCCACCGCTGCCTCTATGATTAATTCTTATCCATCTATGTCTGCAGGATCTGGTGACCAACGTGTCCCCTCGTATTGTACGTGGCACCACCTCAGGACATATGTTCGGACCCGGCCAGGGCTCCTTCCTCAACATTGAGCTCATCAGTGAGAAGACCGCCGCCTACTGGTGCCAGTCAGTGACCGAGCTGAAGAAGGACTTCCCCAATAACGTCAGTTTCCCTTCAAGTCATGATATTTCTTTATGGACAAAGTTCTGCCTTGATTCTACTTTACTAAAAACATGATGCTTAAATATTTTTTTTAAAACACCATATTACTGAAACAGCTCTTCTTAAAGTTTTAACTTATTATAGTCCTGGTTTTACTTGATTTAAGGGCCGCATTTGATACCGTATTAGATAATGAAACCCTTTTGAACTGTTTTGAGACCTGGGTGGTTATTACTGGCAGGCTCTACAATGGTTTTTGACAATGCCACATCAGCTGCAACAGGTAGTCATTGTGGGCTACCCCAAGGATTGGTGCTGGGTCCAGTTCTCTTTTTTACATGCTCCCCCTTGACCACATCATCGTAAGCACAACATCAGTTTCCATTTTGATGCAGGTGATACCCAGATTTATTTAAGCTGCGTCCCTGCTAACCATTCCCTTTATACTGTTAACATTTCCTGCAGCTAAATGCCTATAAAACTAAACAAATTATTATAGGTCAAGTTGATACTTTCGTCCCCCAAATTTCCAACAGTCTTGGTTCTCTGTCCCAGGCTATAACCAGTGTTCTGTTTTATGTGAAAGCACTATATGATTAAAGTTTATTAATATTATGATGTTGTCATTGCTAAACCAGATGCACATCTACCTACAAACACATGTTGATAGATCTGTTGAACTGTGTAAACCTTTCCTCTCTATCAGGTGGTGATCTCCAGCATTATGTGCAGTTACAACAAGGAAGACTGGACAGAAATAGCCATAATGGCAGAGGTGAACAAAAATCACACACACAGTTACAGAATGTACACAGTATAACTATTTTGTAATCAGTAAATGTACATACAAAACTGTGTGTGATTATCTGAAATATAAAAATGTGTGTGTAGGCTTCTGGAGCAGATGCTTTGGAGCTGAACCTGTCCTGTCCTCATGGGATGGGAGAGAGAGGCATGGGACTGGCCTGTGGACAGGTACACACACACACACACACACATAGACACACACACAATGTTACACAAATGCAATTCTAATCGGCAATATATGCTTATAGATTGAGTTTAAATGCAGTAAAGTACACAAATGTGTGTACTTTGGAGCTCCATATCTGTGAAGCACAATGTCTACTGGCCATTTTTTATTTTGTAAATGGAAGTACGTAGAAGATGATGCCTGTGTTTCTATGTGTTTGTCATTAGGACCCGGTGATGGTGCGTAACATCTGTCATTGGGTGCGTGCGGCTGTTACCATTCCGTTCTTCGCCAAACTGACACCAAACGTCACCAACATTGTCGACATCGCCAAGGCTGCTCATGAAGGTAAACGCGCTTCATCACACCACACTCAATATTTATTCCCTCCAAATCCTTTAAATTCGGCAATTTATGTACTGTTGATATTTTCTAGGTGGAGCAGATGGAGTGACAGCCACCAACACAGTCTCAGGTATGATGGAACTGAAGGCTGACGCCTCCCCCTGGCCGGCGGTTGGAAAGGGCAAACGCACCACGTATGGAGGGGTGTCTGGTGAGGATACACACAAACATACAAACACATACACAACCTGTTTCACTAGCAAGGACCACACACTACAATATGTAGTCACGCCACTGGTATAGAGCTACCTTAATAATAGATTATCAGGAGAAATGGCACCCAAGAAAAGTGCAAACCTCCCTGACGAAGTGGAGGAGATTAAGAAATCTCTCGACTTCTTGTCAGCCGAAATTAAAACAGTCGCGGCCCAGCAAAATAAAATCATGGAGCTGATGGGAGAAATACAATCTCTGAAAATACAAAACATTGAAAAGGACAAAAAGATCACTTTTATGGAGAATCGAGTGGCCGACCTTGAACAACACACCAGGATGAACGATCTGATTATCAGCGGCCTGAAGACCAAACACCAGAGCTATGCCAGGGCGGCAGCGGCCTCAGAGGACACCGCCACCGGGAGAGGGGGAGCCGACGCTCCGGAGGTGGACCGTGAGGCGCTGGAGCAACAGGTGCTTTGCTTTTTGGACAGCAAGGGCATATCTGTTGACAGCGGAGATATTGAGGCCTGTCAAGCCCTGCGGAGCAAGAACACAACAGCCACACCAGCAGTAATAATCCGGTTCATCAACAGGAAAAAGAAATATGCACTCCTCAGACAAGGAAGGAAACTAAAAGGGACCAATGTTTACATTAACGAACACCTTACGAAGAAGAACGCGGACATCGCAAGGAGAGCACGTAAACTAAGGAAACAAAACAAGATTCAAGCAACATGGTCGACAAATTGTAACATTTTTATCAAACTAAATGGATCAACAGCAGAGATGGCGAAAGTGCTCATTATCCGGGAAATCACCGAGCTGGATCAGTTTGAGGAATGAAACATCAAAATCAACATAAGGTAGGCCTAACTGAATTCACACTGGAATGAACACACTAAGAACACCCATGATAAGCTTGGACAAAAACCACTCACCTGCTGAATATGAAAAACTGGACTTGAAATGTTTCAAACACACGGAACATAAATCACAAGACTTTGAAAAGGATATTGATCCTGAAAATAATTTCTACAATAACATCCATAACCAATGTGAATACTACACAGAAGATCAACTCAAAAGAAATGGAATGATGGATGGATCAATATCAATATTACATTTTAATAGCAGAAGCCTCATTTCAAATGTATCAAAGATCAAATACTGTTTAAGACAATTGGAGAAACAAGTTACAGCCCTAGCAATATCAGAGACCTGGCTTAGTGAGGAGCAAGCTGACATGGTTGAAATCGAGGGATACAACATGTTTTTTACTAATAGGACACATTCTAAAGGTGGGGGGACTGCACTTTATATTAACAAAAGTTACAACTGTTGTATATCAGTAATATGACTGTCTGTCATATTACTGACAGACAGTAGATCTGTCAGTAATATGTCTTTCGCTATAGACAACATTATGGAATGCATAACAGTAGAAATTGAAATGAAAACATCTAAAAACCTTCTGATAAGTTGCGTGTATAGAAAACCAGGATCATGTATTGAAACATTTGAGAAAAAGCTAGCTGAACTTTATCACTACACAAGCAGCAAGAAAATGCTCTTTGTATGTGGAGATTTTAACATTGATTTGCTGAACCAACAAGAACACAATGCAACTACAGCATTTATTAATTCTATGTATAGCAACAGTTTATATCCTACAATCACACGACCAACCAGAATAACATCACACAGTGCTACACTCATTGACAACATATTCACAAATGTTATGGATAGGAAAGTAATTGGAATATTAATCAATGACACAAGTGATCACTTGCCAGTCTTTGCAACAATACAGAACTGTACTAGGATCAAAAAAGACACCAGAAAAGTCACAATTACAAGACACAAAACACCAGAGTCTGTTCATTCTTTTAAAGAAGAATTATCTAAACAAGACTGGAACAAAGTGTATGTACCAGATGCAAATGAAGCCTATGAATAATTTCTACATATTCTATCAGGGCTGTATGAAAAACATTGTCCTCGTGTAAAGAAAATAGTGAAACAAAAATATGCTGAAAAACCATGGATCACTAAGGGAATATTAAATGCATGTAAAACGAAAAATGAATTATATAAAGACTTCTTAAAGAATGGATCAGTAGAGGCTGAACAAAAATACAAGACATACAAAAACAAACTAACAAAGATAATACGATGTAGCAAAATGGATCATTACAACAAATTATTGGAGGATAACATAAATAACATTAAAAACACATGGAATGTATTAAATACCATAATTAAAAAAGGAAATGGAAAGGCACAATACCCAAACAGTTTTCTGTCAAAAAACGATACAGTAGTTTATGACATGACCTCAGTTGCCGAAGATTTCAATGAGTACTTTGTCAATGTTGGTCCTTGTCTAGCTGGGGAAATTCCAAATACTGGTTGTAGTGATGGTGTAGAAAGTAAAGATATATATGTGAAGGAAACTATATTCTTAAGAGGGACTGATGAAAATGAAATTGACACAGTTAAAAAACTTAAGAGTAAAAGGTCTACAGACTGTCATGATATTGACATGTATACAGTTAAAAGCATTGTTGAATGTATAGCCAAACAACTAACTCACATCTGTAATCAGTCAATACAAACCGGTGTATTTCCAAATCAAATGAAAACTGCTAAAGTCATACCAATACATAAATCTGGAGATAAACATGTACTGTCAAACTATAGACCAATTTCATTGCTCTCACAGTTTTCTAAAATACTGGAAAAAATCTACTATACCAGACTAAATGACTTCATCACCAAACATAACATACTCTATGAACAACAATATGGTTTCAGAGCAAACAGAACTACATCATTTGCAGTTATAGAATGTATGGAACACTAAGGCAATAGAAAAGAAAGAATATACAATAGGGATATTTCTGGACCTTAAAAAAGCATTTGATACGGTTGACCATGAATTATTAATTAAAAAACTACAGAGATATGGCATTAGAGGTGTTGCACTATCATGGCTATCCAGCTACGTACATAACAGGGAACAGTACGTTGAACTACAAAGCCATAAATCACAACTACTGCAGGTTACATGTGGGGTGCCTCAGGGCTCAGTCTTGGGGCCATTACTATTTATTCTGTATATTAACAATATATGTGAAGTATCAAAAACTATTAAAACCATTCTTTTTGCAGACGACACAAGTCTACTCTGCTGTGGGGACAATTTAGAACAGCTATTGGTCACAATGGAGAAGGAACTGAGCAGGATGAAGATCTGGTTTGACCAAAATAAATTAACATTGAACGCAAGCAAAACCAAACTCATAATATTTGGGAATCGATCGACCAATACAGAGAAGAAACTCACTATAAATGGCGTCCAATTAGAAAGAGTATCGGAAATAAAATTCCTTGGAGTAATCATAGACAATAAATTAAGTTGGAAACCACATATAAGCTATATCAAAGCCAAAATATCCAAATCAATAGCAATTCTGAATAAAGCCAAATACCTAATTAATCAAGCTTCTTTGTTTATGCTGTACTGCTCCTTCATTCTTCCATACATGATGTATTGTGTGGAAGTTTGGGGGAACACATATAAAACAAATACACATCCTATCTTCATCCTGCAAAAAAGAGCCATACGAGTTATACATAAAACTACGTACAGAGAACCAACAAATAAATTATTCATCAAACTAAAAACACTAAAACTACAAGACCTGGTTGACTATAAAACTATTCAAATTATGTTCAAAGCCGCAAATCAACAATTACCTCATAATATCCAGGGACTTTTCACACGGAGAGAAAGCATGCACATGTTGAGAGGAAACTGCATTTTCAAAAAACCACCCGTAGGAACAAATGCCAAACTTCATTGCATCTCATCAAAAGGTGTTAGTCTGTGGAATAACTGTAACGATGCACTGAAATATTGTACAAGTCTATCTAAACTGAAAGGATTATTTAGGAGCCAAATCATTAATGGTTATGAACAGGACCTGTAAAATCCCATTTGTTGTTCTTTCTTGTAATTGTAAAAGTAATTTCTTTCCGATTGTTTTGTAAAAAAGCAAACAAATTAACAAGACAAACATGTCGCTGATGACGATGACCTAATATTTTATTTATAAGAAAAAGATATGCTAGAGGCGGGAGGACCAGAAACGTTTTTTTTTAAGCTTCTTCTTGCCCCTGTTGAACATGACAGAGACTATCTGAGAATTATTGTTGTTTTTTTGTTTTTTTTATTATTTATTTATTTTTTGTAATTTGTTATTATTAATTTGAGTGAGAAAAAAAAGGAAAAAAAGAAAATATATATATATTATTGTTGTATGTTTTTGTTTCTGACATGTTCAATAAATTGACAAAAAAATAAAATATGTCAGATAACCATTTATTTACAGATACTGAATGTGAAAGGGGTGAAGAAGGATGAGGGAATGAATGGATATAGGCAGGAAAAGATTAATGGATGAAGCAACAAAAGGAGGAAGGGGTGTAGGGGGAGGGATAAATGGTCAGAGGGATGTAGGGGGGGATGAATGTATGATTGAAGGAAGGGATGAATGGGCAGGGACGTAAGGATGGAGGGATGAATGAATTCCTTTCTTAATGAATACATTAATAAAGGAAAGGAGGGATGAAAGGATGTAGGAAGGGAGGGATGGTTGAAGGGATGGAAGGATAGAGGGAAAGGATGAGGTAGGAAGGGGAATGTATAATTGGAGAGGAAAGGGAGGATGGATGTGAAATCAGAGCCAAACGAGGCGGATGTGTTGATGTGTAGAAGGGTGTAGTTATAGAATGCTACTTCTAATGTGTGCTCCTTTTCTAAACATTGACTTCTCCCAAGCCCTCCCTGATCAGAACACTGTGTGCAGGTAATGCCATCAGACCCATCACTCTCAGGGCGGTGTCCACCATCGCCAGAGCCCTCCCTGGTTTCCCCATCCTGGCCACGGGAGGCATCGACTCTGCAGAGAGCGGACTGCAGTTCCTCCACGCCGGAGCCTCAGTGTTACAGGTGATACATGAATGAATACATGTTACTGTTCCTATGATGCAGTTCTTGGTTTAATTACATATTGTAAAATGGCTTTATTCTGAATCCCCTTACTCTTCACTACTGTATGCATTTTTTTACTTTTCACCACATACCGTTTTCACATGGTGGAAACAGTTATTAAGTCTTTAAAGAGAGAAATTCTGCAAATCTAGTGTTCCTCCCTCTGGTTTTGTCTGATTTTCTCCCTGTGTTTGACTCCCACAGGTGTGCAGTGCAGTCCAGAACCAGGACTTCACAGTCATTGAGGATTACTGTGTGGGTATGTAACTGTTGCTGCATGTTTTTGTATTTCAATCGAAGGCATGCACTGAGCATTGAGATGTATTATTGCTAGTTTACAACAATGATCCAGAGGCTGGTTTATTCGTGCCTTGTTATCTCAACAGGATGTACGCTACATTATTTTGAACTAAAGTCAGCATTGACTTAAGAGACTGAAAACTCCTACTGGTGTAAATAAAGTTACTATAGTAACTACCACCTCACTAACAAAGAGCTTTTCCAACCGTACCTTTTTATCACGTCTGGAGAGTTAACCAACATAAACATTCTCCAGGCAGTGAACCTTAATGCTTCAACTTTGAGACAATGCAATGATATAATAATAGCATAATGGTGGATATGTGTTTGCAGGTCTGAAGGCCTTGTTGTACCTGAAAAGCCTGGAGCTGAGGGACTGGGACGGCCAGTCTCCTCCCACAGAGAGACATCAGAAGGGAAAACCAGTTCCCAGACTGAAAGAACTGGTGGGACAGGTAGGTTCTATAGAATAATAATTAGAATAATTGTGGTCAGATATCCTACAGCTTTTAACTGAGTTGAGATTATTCAAAATGATAAGCTATTTAGCTAATACATTACCCAGCGTCCTCTTAAACTTCTAAATAATTCATCTAAATCAGCCCACTGGGAGTACACATATGGCAATTTTCTGGTAGAAACTGAAATGTTTGATCCCAAAAATTTCAGAAATGTATTCAGCATCCTCAACAAAAAAACAAAACACTCCAGAATTGTTTTTAATTGTCTGCATAGGCTATAATGCCATTAATGCTAATTATTGCAACTTCAAATTCAAATTCAAAAGGTTTAATGTCATAGCATATACTTAAGCAATAGCTCACGACAGGCCGTCGGGCCGAACCACGCCCCTTAGCTGTGATATAATGAGCATATATCACGGCCTGAAGTGAGCTATTGCTTTTATAAAACGGTTACCAAGTGTGGCAATATGAAAGAAAAATACACACTCTAATTTAAATAGTTTTTATTAGTAAATAATGTTGTTCAAAATAAAATAGTCCCTCCGTTTCCTTCTGCACGAAACATAGTGCGAGGTGGTTACTATGCAACAACACTAACAGCTAGCGAACATATTAGACAGAGAGCGTCGATCCATTATTTGGCTATTTATTTACATTAATTTGTATGTTGCCGTTTATTGTGCACCCACTGAAAAACTGTCCAGCATCAGTAGCATGGCTTACGAGGTTACTTGTATAGGTTGAGGTTGTTCTAGGCTGTTGCTTGGCGTGGTGAGAATATTGCTCCACTTTCTCCGGTCCCCGAGATTTGGCTTCCAGTAGCTCTGGAGAGAGCTTTCGCACCTGTGGCCACTAACGGTCATCATTTATCTGCTTTGTTTCAAGACCCGCACCAGAAAGCTTTTGAATGGTGGTACTTTTCCAGTTGGTCTACCTGCTCTTCACGTAGCTCTGCATGTCGTCGTGAAAGGTGCTTTCTTTTTCTGGAGATAGGCACTCCTCAATCCACTCCTCCATAGTAAGACCCCCCCGGAGGTCGAAGTTAATCTAAAATGTTTCCATCTTATGCTTTGTAAGTTTGTTTTGTAACGGAAGAAATGTAAATATATTTATAAAACTGACAAGTCAAATCAAGCAATCTGATTGGCCGATAGTGTTTTTGCGGACCTCTTTGATTACAGATTTGAAAACATCGTTGCTTGCTTTAAAAGTAGCACAACTCATTATGTCAAACCTTGGAAAGTATCTAGATATCCCTGCCCTAATGCCAAAGGAACTGCACACTGAATATGTTTTGCCGTTTGATGTCTATGTCTGGACCGCTGCGTAAAAAGGAGGGTTTCTGCCCCGTTACTTCTCCGCTGCTTTCTTGTTCCAGTTTGAAAAGCAAACTGCAGGCAGTTTGCTTTTCAGCCCAACGGTATACTGTTTTTCTCAGACGCGGAGGGATACTGACTTGTGAAAAGTAACTTACAATTCTACCCGTGGTATACGCTCAGTATATCACGGCTAAGAACCAATCAGATTGCTTGATTTGACTTGTCCGTTTTATAAACTAATTTAATATCATAACGTAGCATAGAGTCTGGTATACATCCAATTATCCATCCATCCAATGTGTACCTTTCTATCTATCACATTTACACTTTTGAATTATACAGGTGATAACATCAAACGGATTAGCAACATAAAATAGAGATTTGGGGGCATAACCGTAGTAACGTACAACATTATTAAATATCTTATTAGGATAATTGACAAAATGATGTCAGATACAGACACTGCAGAGAGGACACTACAATGTTAATTCCAGTCTGAATGCTGGAATTACAGGATGAGTCTCAACAACCTGTCCAAAAAAAACCTCTCATAAATAGAGTCGAATTAATGATTCACTTGTTTGTCCTAAACAGCTTCGTAGCTCTACTGCCATCCCCACTCCCTGACAGTCTGATTTCTGTGTGTGTGTGTGTGTGTGTGTGTGTGTGTGTGTGTGTGTGTGTGTGTGTGTGTGTGTGTGTGTGTGTGTGTGTGTGTGTGTGTGTGTGTGTGTGTGTGTGTGTGTGTGTGTGTGTGTGTGTGTGTGTGTGTGTGTGTGTGTGTGTGTGTGTGTGTGTGTGTGTGTGTGTGTGTGTGTGTGTGTGTGTGTGTGTGTGTGTGTGTGTGTGTGTGTGTGTGTGTGTGTGTGTGTGTGTGTGTGTGTGTGTGTGTGTGTATAGAGCCTCCCTAGCTTTGGTCCCTACCTCCAGCAGAGGACAGACATCATCGCAGACTACAAGAAGAAGATCAGAAACACAGGACCTGAAGTGATAGAAACCGACATCAGACAGGTCAACTCGTCCAAAAAACCTGTCCCTGCTGTCAAGGTGTGACACACACACACACACACACACACACACACACACAGACACACACACACAGACTCGCTATTCATTATTGTGCTTTGTTGTGTAATAGAAGTCTTCTAACCGATTACATTTCTGTGTTTTTTGCATACTGTGTGTGTTGTAGGATGTGATCGCCAGGGCGCTGCGTCACATTGGAACATATCAGGATCTTAGCAACATGGAGCAGGTAACAGGATTTTTCCTCACATCATTAAAGTCCACGGCAAGTGTTATGGTCATGTTTTCATGGACGTTTATACAATCAGACTTCTTTCTGCTACCAGAGCAGTCACCCAAAGCTAAATCCGGGACCAAAGGTTTTGATCATTCGAAAATGTTAAATGTATTTGAAATTTGAAGTTTTGATCCTGAACTTTGAAAAATACAATGATGCATTAAAACTCTAAATAGTATTTGAAAAGCTTTTTCAGACTGAATATTATTTCACATTTATAGATTTTTTTATATTTGTGTCATTCTTCTTTTCACATGAATATTTTTATGCTTTCAGACTCATTTTTTTCCGGTTTCCAACCTTTTTTTTCTCATTCAGATTTTTTCACTTTCAAATCGTATTTTGTCGCCACCAGGTTTCAGGCATGCAAATTGCAGCTTGGATGTTTACATTGTGTGACACAAAGAGTAAAAAAAGTTTAAAAAACTGATGTTGTTTCATATACAATAAAAGGTCACAGATAATGACTTTGAAATAATTGATCATGAAAAGCTCATAATTGTGACCCCCCCCCCCCTCAGGTCCAGGCTGTGATAGATGAGGAGATGTGCATCAACTGTGGGAAGTGCTACATGACCTGCAACGACTCTGGTTACCAGGTACGTCACTCTGCCACAGTCTCTTTACTGTTAGGAAGACTCAGGGGGCTAAAGTACATTTACTCAAGTACTGTAAGTAAGTCAAACATTGAGGTACTTGAACTTTATTTGTGTATTTTCACATTATGCTACTTGTTGAACTTTTTACTCCACTATTATCCTACATTATTATAGGCTGAGCTACCCAGTAGTATGTAAAGTAAATCCATTAAACCCCACCTTCACCAGGTAAGAAACTGAGGTGATGAACACATGAATGCACCAATCATTTTGATAAAATAATTTTAAATGAACTGGTGTTTAAATGTACCTTTCGACATAACATATTACTTTTGGTACTTAAAGTATATTTTGATGCTAATACTTTTTACTCTTACTTAAGTATCATTTTTTTGAATGCTGGACTTTTACTTAGCATAGTATTTTCACACTGTGGTATTGCTTCTTTTAGTTAAAGTGGAAATATCATGCTATATTTGACAAATATATTGTAGGGCCATACCTATATAAAACATGTCTGTGAAGTTTTTTTTTTCAAAATACCAAACAGATCATGCATTTTAGGCCCCGGCCCCACGAGGACGCATACGGTAAAACGCAAACGCAATCGCAAAAAAGGCTTCCGTCCACACGCAATAGACACCGGAATGTATGTGTTCACACGAGACAGCTCCGTTTAGCTCCAACCGCTGGAAAAGCTGCAGAACATATGCCGAGCCTGTACGTGGCGCTGTAACTTCCTCCACCAAAAGCAGCGAGTATAAGATCCCCCCCGGATGTGTAAGGCACAAACAAACAAACAAACAAGGTAGAAAATGGCTGGTATTTGTGCAAGAAAGGAGGTATTTTCGTGGACCGATGATGAGGTAGAATTTCTACTTAGGGTCACATTAGACTACAAAACTACCAAAATACAGGATAATGTTGATTGGGAGTCCTGCAAGTTGAAGTATAGCGCTATAGAGGACTTATTTCAGCCGCAGTATATGCAAATGAGCTGCAGCTGAACACGCTGGTGTTCGTTAATGTAAACATTGGTCCCTTTTAGTTTCCTTCATTGTCTGAGGATTGCATATTTCGTGAACACCTCAGAAGAGAGGCTCCTTCCTCCGCGTTTTATTATTATATGATTATATAGAGTTGTTATTCATTTGTTTTTTCATTTGAGGGAGAAAAAGAGCCAGAGCGTCCACAGCGGAGAATAAACAGAAGGGCAACCATGCGCGGGAAGTCTTCTTCGCTGCTTTTGTGGCAGACTACAGCGCCACTTACAGGCCTGGCATATGTACTACAGCGTCTCCAGCGCTTTCGAGCGGCAATGGCCGGCCGTGGCCCAACCTCTCATTCCCCTGATAGGTGGAGAGTTGCCCATATAGGCGGAGCACCCCTTTTCTGACGTCAGAACAATTCAAATCTGTATCAGCTCCGTTGCAGCCCCGTTTTTTGAGATTTGGGTATGGAGGAAAAGAGAGAGGGTTGTGTTTTCTGACACTTGGTGAGTTCCCTGACACACCGGGGACACATATTCATGTATAAAAGACGTACAAAAGTGCATTTTGCATGATAGGTCCCCTTTAAGTAAATAATATGATAATTATTCTGTGTATGGTAAGACTCAGTCCTGTAACCTGACGGTCTCTCTTTGTCTCCAGGCTATAACGTTCGACCCAGAGACCCACCTCCCCAAAGTGACTGACAGCTGCACGGGCTGCACTCTGTGCCTTAGCGTCTGTCCCATCATCGACTGCATCAAGATGGTCACCATGGCAAAACCATATAAACCCAACAGGGGAGTGCCTGTCAGTCCTGTCTGCTGAAGGGACGGACTTCCCACCTATTTAATAATAGAAACAGATATTCTAATGTTTGTTTTAAGTCATCTGCAACATGAGGTTTGAGACATTTGTTGCCTTCTAAAAATTATGGAATTAATTTGGATGATGTAAAGCAGGGCTATTCAATTGGCGGCCCGAGGCCAAATCCGGGGGATATTTACTGGCCCTTTGAGAATAATGTTAAAAATTAATCTACTTTTTTTTTTAAAGATTTTTTTTTGGGCCTGAGTGCCTTTATTCCAGAGAAGGTGTTAAATTGAGAGATAGAGGGGAAGACATTGCCTGAAAACTTAGGCAGGCTCGGGTTTCGAACCCACCTACTAGCTACTGTAGTGACAACTCCTGTCATTTATTGCATCTCTGCGTGAATGATTAGATAATTTCACCGAAATTAAATCAAATTAAATGATGTTGATGGTTAAATTAGCTTCACATGATGGCCTACTGAGTTCTAAACTTGCCATTTAGATCTATAAAGGCTTTGGGGCTATGTTGTTTGATTTAATTAAAGACAATATATGCACTCCACTATGCTGTTGTAGTATTTACTGTATCTGAAACTCTTAATATGATTGCTCATATTCCAAGCCATCTTTTTCCCGGCCCCTTGCTTTGGATCATTTTCATCAACCAGCCCCCATTCCAAACTAATTGAATAGCCCTGATGTAAAGAGTTGAAAAGTGGTGGAAAGATTACATCTCATTTGGTTTTTTTGCTTGATAAAAAAGTATGGTAGGGTTTTTTTGAGAAATGTAGTCTTGATTATAGGAAATACTACCAGCAATCATTTTGTAACGTCAATGTTTACAATAATGATATCAATATTCATTTTTCAACAATTCAACTGTTATTCTGACGCAAGTTATGAAATTGTGAATTCTTTATTGTAACCCTTCTGTAAACACTTTATGTGAAACGCAATAACAGACTTAAATTACTATTTTAATGTGCATTAACTGTATGCTAAATGTATGTGTCTTTGATTGGGTATGAATAAAATAAAGGTTTTCTTATGCAGCAGCAGGAGCAATCATTTATTTAAAGGTCCCATGTCATGGCCATTTCTACTGATCATAATTCCATTGTTGAGGTCTACTAGAATAGATTTACATTGTTCAATGTTCCAAACTCACATTGGTTTCTCACACAGCATCTCTGTATAGTATGTGTATTCACTCTCTGTCCTACATGGCTTGTTGGAGCTCCTGCCCCCCCCCTCCCTATGAGCCCACTGTGCTCTGATGTGTGTTTATGTGTTACAATGGCGTTTGTTAGCAACCAGAACATTTATTTATTTTATTCAATCGTTTATTTGGCAGGGACAATGCACAGTGATGAACACTTAAAACATAAAAAATGAGCTAATTTCCCTCACATAAAACATTTAAGAAGATTACATTTTACAAACATAGCAAAAACAAAATACGTGACATGCAAAATTAGTTAGCTAAGTCAATATAATGAGATAGCTAAGTCATAATAATGAGATTGCTAAGTCAATATAATCAGATAGCTAAGTCATAATAATGAGATTGCTAAGTCATTATAACCAGGGGTGACATAACTTTTTTGCCCTGGTTCTCAAAAGAGCACCTGGAGATGTTGCTTGGTGCTCATCCTTAAAATGAAATAAACCGTAACTTTTGAGGGGGTCTTGACTTTATTTGCCAGACACACGGCACTGAACACACATGCAGAGGTGAACACAGAACACACATGCAGAGGTGAACACAAGACAACATTAGCACGACCAGTAATCCTACAAGCTGTCATCACTACCCTCCTGACTGTTCTCCTCACTGTCTTCCTCTCTGTCTTCCTCTCTGTCCTCCTCTCTGTTCTCCTCACTGTTCTCCTCTCTGTTCTCCTCTCTGTTCTCCTCACTGTTCTCCTCTCTGTCTTCCTCTCTGTCCTCCTGACTGTTCTCCTGACTGTTCTCCTCTCTGTCTTCCTCTCTGTTCTCCTGACTGTTCTCCTAACTGTTCTCCTCTCTGTTCTCCTCTCTGTTCTCCTCACTGTTCTCCTAACTGTTCTCCTGACTGTTCTCCTCACTGTTCTCCTGACTGTTCTCCTCTCTGTTCTCCTCACTGTTCTCCTGACTGTTCTCCTCTCTGTTCTCCTCTCTGTTCTCCTCACTGTTCTCCTGACTGTTCTCCTGACTGTTCTCCTCTCTGTTCTCCTCACTGTTCTCCTGACTGTTCTCCTGACTGTTCTCCTGACTGTTCTCCTAACTGTTCTCCTCTCTGTTCTCCTCTCTGTTCTCCTCACTGTTCTCCTCACTGTTCTCCTGACTGTTCTCCTCTCTGTTCTCCTCTCTGTTCTCCTCACTGTTCTCCTCTCTGTCTTCCTCTCTGTTCTCCTCACTGTTCTCCTCTCTGTCTTCCTCTCTGTTCTCCTCACTGTCTTCCTCTCTGTTCTCCTCACTGTTCTCCTCTCTGTTCTCCTGACTGTTCTCCTGACTGTTCTCCTCTCTGTTCTCCTCACTGTTCTCCTCTCTGTCTTCCTCTCTGTTCTCCTGACTGTTCTCCTCTCTGTTCTCCTCTCTGTCTTCCTCTCTGTTCTCCTGACTGTTCTCCTCACTGTTCTCCTCTCTGTCTTCCTCTCTGTTCTCCTGACTGTTCTCCTCTCTGTTCTCCTCTCTGTTCTCCTCACTGTTCTCCTCTCTGTCTTCCTCTCTGTTCTCCTCACTGTTCTCCTCTCTGTTCTCCTCACTGTTCTCCTCTCTGTCTTCCTCTCTGTTCTCCTGACTGTTCTCCTCTCTGTTCTCCTCTCTGTTCTCCTGACTGTTCTCCTGACTGTTCTCCTGACTGTTCTCCTCTCTGTTCTCCTCTCTGTTCTCCTCTCTGTTCTCCTCTCTGTTCTCCTCACTGTTCTCCTCTCTGTTCTCCTGACTGTTCTCCTCTCTGTTCTCCTCTCTGTTCTCCTCACTGTTCTCCTCTCTGTCTTCCTCTCTGTTCTCCTGACTGTTCTCCTGACTGTTCTCCTCTCTGTCTTCCTCTCTGTTCTCCTGACTGTTCTCCTCTCTGTTCTCCTCTCTGTTCTCCTCTCTGTTCTCCTCTCTGTCTTCCTCTCTGTTCTCCTGACTGTTCTCCTCTCTGTCTTCCTCTCTGTTCTCCTCACTGTTCTCCTCTCTGTTCTCCTCACTGTTCTCCTCTCTGTCTTCCTCTCTGTTCTCCTGACTGTTCTCCTCTCTGTTCTCCTCTCTGTTCTCCTGACTGTTCTCCTCTCTGTTCTCCTCTCTGTTCTCCTCACTGTTCTCCTCTCTGTTCTCCTCTCTGTTCTCCTCTCTGTTCTCCTCTCTGTCTTCCTCTCTGTTCTCCTGACTGTTCTCCTCTCTGTTCTCCTCTCTGTTCTCCTCACTGTTCTCCTCTCTGTCTTCCTCTCTGTTCTCCTCACTGTTCTCCTCTCTGTTCTCCTCACTGTTCTCCTCTCTGTCTTCCTCTCTGTTCTCCTGACTGTTCTCCTCTCTGTTCTCCTCTCTGTTCTCCTGACTGTTCTCCTGACTGTTCTCCTCTCTGTTCTCCTCTCTGTTCTCCTCTCTGTTCTCCTCACTGTTCTCCTCTCTGTTCTCCTGACTGTTCTCCTCTCTGTTCTCCTCTCTGTTCTCCTGACTGTTCTCCTGACTGTTCTCCTCTCTGTTCTCCTCTCTGTTCTCCTGACTGTTCTCCTCTCTGTTCTCCTGACTGTTCTCCTGACTGTTCTCCTCTCTGTTCTCCTCTCTGTTCTCCTGACTGTTCTCCTGACTGTTCTCCTCTCTGTTCTCCTCTCTGTTCTCCTGACTGTTCTCCTGACTGTTCTCCTCTCTGTTCTCCTCTCTGTTCTCCTGACTGTTCTCCTCTCTGTTCTCCTCTCTGTTCTCCTGACTGTTCTCCTCTCTGTTCTCCTGACTGTTCTCCTCTCTGTTCTCCTCTCTGTTCTCCTGACTGTTCTCCTGACTGTTCTCCTCTCTGTTCTCCTCTCTGTTCTCCTGACTGTTCTCCTCTCTGTTCTCCTCACTGTTCTCCTGACTGTTCTCCTCTCTGTTCTCCTCTCTGTTCTCCTCTCTGTTCTCCTGACTGTTCTCCTGACTGTTCTCCTCTCTGTTCTAGTCTCTGTTCTCCTCTCTGTTCTCCTGACTGTTCTCCTCTCTGTTCTCCTCTCTGTTCTCCTCACTGTTCTCCTCTCTGTCTTCCTCTCTGTTCTCCTGACTGTTCTCCTCACTGTTCTCCTCTCTGTCAGACATGGTAGCTGATGATGTAGGCCTACTTCTTTCTCTCTGGTTGAGTCTGCGATTAGCTGCTTGCATCCACAAGTCAACAGCTGGTTTTGGGTCGAAAGTCTCTGTTGTCATCTTAGACAAGTGGATGTAATCAAATAAGTATGTGAACATAACCAATAACCTACCATAGCCAATAACAAATGAATGTAACTTATTTTATTTGTGTTGTTCATTCATATCTTATTTTACCTTAACATTTATTTATTTATGCATTTTTTTTTTTTTATCTCTCCAGTTTTAAAGGATATTTTTGGTTACTGTCCTATAGTAAGCATTGGAATGATTTCAAACCTGTTTATCCCAATAATTATAAAGGAGTGTCTTGGAAATATGTGTTTACATAAATTGTGACCAAACTGTTTGAACTTAGACTAAAGTGAACTATCTAAACACTCCTTTACCTCACTGAGCTGTAGTATCAGCCTCTCAGTCTGACTGGAGAGGACTCTCCTTCCACATTATTGTAGAAACATCTTCTTATATCCGTTAGAGCAGCTAGCACCAGATTCTAATAACAACACCGGGCGGTGCGCCATTATCTCTCTCCCTCGCATTTTGGCTGTGAGCTGCGGGCGCCAGATAAGCCAACATCCCCCATTTTCATCACTTACAGCGCCCATCGTACAGGGCAAATGAAACGTGTAACCGGGGTGAATAGGGTGTTACATTTACTTAATTATAAATATTGTTACATCAAGGCCGAAAATGAGGATGAGCTCCAACGGTCAAAAATGTTTTTTCCCTCCCAGAACTGTCAGCGCAGCGCCTCCACAGATCTGGCGCCCTAGGCGAACATCTATAACGCCAGTGCTACGGGCCGACCCCGAGTTCATATGCAACTCGCAAATATCTTTCTCTCTCTCTCCTCTCTTTTCTATTCTCCCTTCTCTCTCTTCTCTCTTCTCTCTCTCCCTCTCCCCCCCCTCTCTCTCTCTCTCAATTTTGGTACGCAAATGCCCCTTTTTTCAAATGACCCGGTGCTCTTTTTTTGGCAGCAGTTATGTGCAGCCCTGATTATAATGAGATATAACGAGATAGCCAAGTCCTTATAACGAGATAGCTAAGTCATTATAATGAGATAGTAAGTCATTATAATGAGATAGCTGAGTCATTATAATGACTTACAGGATTTTTTCGGACTGGCCGATTATCGGGGCCGATATTCTGCATTTGACCGATTATCGGTATCGGCCTTTTTTTAATCAAATTGCCGATACAACTTTGGCGCCGACGCGGCCGTTTCTCTGGCTGCAGTCACCACTCTCTGTACACGAGCAATGTCCCGCCCACAGCGCTATCTGATAGGCTATTACTGAAGTGTCAATCAACACTGAAGATTTTCCGGGCGGGAGCCAGCCAGAGAGGCGGGACCTTCTCAGATTACACGCATGCAGGTGCGAAGAACGCAGACTGTGGCCGTTTCTCAATCTCGAGGATACTGGCTTCCAAGCCAATATTTCAAGGATGCTAGTCATCGAGTGCCGCCGAAGGGCTGTTCCAATCTCCAGCATACTTGGAATTCCACCGAGGCCGCGTCCTTGGTTTGGGGGAAATTTCGAGGCTGCACTTCGGTTCACCTTCGTCTGGGTAGACTTCGCGTCCTTAAAATCCCCACAATGCTTTGCGCACGGACCAATTTCAAAAACCCTTGCGGAGAATTGCTGAACCGACGCAGCACACATTTAAATGTAAGTATGTAGTGGCGTAGAACATGTGTGGTAAATATGTTACTTTGTTACATTTGTTTGTTATCACCAAAAATGTGTTCCGTGAAAGTAAAGCAAGTTCATAATTAGACATCGTGAGGTATTTATTTTCGGTACACTTTATGTTGAAACCGTTAGAGAGAGTGGCACACTTGTTAGCCTGTTCCATTCTTCTTCGTTTTCCGAAGCCATGGCTTGGAAGCATACTTGCTTCGTTTCTGAAGGAAGTGACTTGGAAGCAGAGGTGTGGACTCGAGTCATGACTTGGACTCGAGTCAGACTCGAGTCACAAATTCGATGACTTGAGACTCGACTTGACAACATCACAAAACACTTGCGACTCGACTTGGACTTGAACACCAATGACTCGGGACTTGACTTGGACTTGAGCCTTCTGACTTGAGGTGACTTGATCATTTAATTCAGAGGTCTCCAACACGCCGATCGCGAGCTGCCGCTAGAAGAGCAGACTCGGGGAGAGCAGAATCTTCAGCCGCTCCTACTCTTGCTGAGAATCCTTGCAGGCAGGGGCGGGTCTTTATTTAGCTGGGCCACCATGCGGCCAATCATATGCGAGGACACACTAGGATCATACCATTATGTTAAAGAAGGGTGTGGGGCACAGCATGTGTAGTGGTACAGGCCAGCTGCACAGAGCGACAGGGAGACGGGGAGCCGGATTTAAATGCAAGCGCGTCGGAAAAAGTCAAGAAATGAGCGCAAACCGAAAAAAGAAGCAGCATCTGGCTGCATTTCAATGATATTGGAGAAAGCAAAGCTGAGTGCAAGATTTGTAAAATGAAAATAACCTTCAGAGCAGGGTTTTTTTTTGGTAACCACTCAGGATTTATTGTCAGAGGTGGGAGAAGTTCAGACAATTAAAAAAGTTACAATCAGGGTTCCCGTGGGGTCTTAACAAGTCTTAAAAAGTCTTACATTTGATAATCTGAATTTAAGGCCTTAAAAAGGTCTTAAATATGATTTAGAAGGTCTTAAAAATTATCGGATTTTAAAGGTACTTCTGTGTTGCGATAGCGTCTAAATGTGTTTTGGGGGAAATGTCCGGGCTGCAAAGTAACCAGTACGGTAATAGCCTTTCAGTTCCCCCCAACAATTTGTATTGAATTAAATCAACATGGAACCAGTAATCACTAACTTTGTTTCCCCCGGCCCCTTATTGGAGCTTCAGCTCATGTAGCCTATCTTCGAATCTACTTACAAATTAATATGGGGAAGTGTCAGTTCAACCGTATTTGGTTGGAAAACATCTAATTTAGTGCTTGGTTGAAACCAGTGGAGGGGAACGTGTTTGAAGCCCGCTGCACCTTTTGCAAAAGAAATTAGCGTTTGTTTTGCTAATGGAGCGTTAGCTAGTGCAGCAGCTCCCGCAACAACACCGGGGGACCTCCGGGCGAAGTTTGGGTCTATGTCAACCCTAAAAGCGGAGGTGCTGTAGACGCTAAATACCGTAGCTAAACACCAATCATACAACAGCAACGATGAAATAGTGTACACACACACACACACACACACACACACACACACACACACACACACACACACACACACACACACACACACACACACACACACTAGGGCTGCTCGATTATGGCAATAATCAAGATTATGTTGGTCAATAATTAATATCATGATTATTAAATACGATTATTCATTGACTTTGAAAACATCCATTTATTGAACTTTAAAACAAATAATAATTTGAACAGTATCTTTTTAACTGTTGATTACCCTGAACGTATAATTCAACTGAAAAACCAATACAAAAATTAATTAAATAAATGATACATTACTAAAAAATTAATTAGATCAAATATGTTGTAGTGCACTGTCACAACCTAGCAAAGCAAAAATAATCGTTTTTTTCGATTATGTTGTTTTCGTAATTGTGGCAGGCCAAAATCGTAATTGCGATTAAAATATGATTAATTGCACAGCCCTAACACACACACACACACACACACACACACACACACACACACACACACACACACACACACACACACACACACACACACACACACACACACACACACACACACACACACACATACACACTTTTTGTCTAACACGCTAACACAGTTCTGTACTGTTATGCTGTTATGTTCAGTCATTGTTCTTATGTTGAACATGAATACATGTACTTTGTAAGTGATTATGGGACGTATTTCTTCTTTCATATCAATTTTCCTTCATACTTTATTGCCGTGAAATAGGTCTTAAATTCTATTCAACGTGGTGTTAAAAAGGTGTTAAAAAGTCTTAAATTTGAGTTGGCGAAACCTGCAGGAACCCTGTACAATAAAAAGTCCTGCATTCAAAATGTTACAAGTAAAAGTAGAAAAGTATTATCATCAAACTATAGTTAAAGTACCACCTGCAGAGGGATCTAGATGCAGGTGTTCTCTTCCCCATAGAGACGCCTGGCTGCACATTATCCCTTGCATAAAGATAGATTGTGGGTCCCTTACAACATGTTGTACACAGTGGAAATAAACATTCTGGTCACCTCAACATCAGGGATCTTATACATTAAACTCCTTCTGAATCAAACCGTCACAGTAGCATTACCTTACTGATCCCTCTTAAATTAGAAAAAAACACGTTACTTTACCAGCAGAGAGAAAATTGATTATTAAATTATTAATGTGACTAATAAAGAGCGGTTTGATTATTAAGTATTATTCTGTTGATCGATGTCATTACATTTGGTGAAAAGCACATAATGACTTGTTTATGACTCGTTTTGTCAAAGTTTAGGACTTGGACTTGACTTGGACTTGCCCATCCTGACTTGAGACTTGACTTGGACTTGAGCGCAAAGACTTGAGACTTGACTCGGACTTGCAAAACAATGACTTGGTCCCACCTCTGCTTGGAAGTACGCGACTACCAAGCCAGCATCCTCGCGATTAACACCCCGTGGCCGTTTCTCAATCGCGAGTACACATGCTACAGAGCAACTATTTCAAGTATACTACGTCATAGAGTGGCGCAGAATGCTGGGCATTTAACACTGAGGCCCAATCCCAAACCACTCCCTCGACCCTACCCCTCCGTGACGGAGTGAACTCCGTCTGTAGCCACACTCGCAGCTCAACGAGGCTCCCTCCTGTCAGATGGAGGGAGTAACAACAGCAAGCTTTGGGACGGCCTCCCCTCTCTCCGGCAGAAACAGGAAATGCCGTAACTGTATGTAACAACGGTTTCAAATCAGCATCTCTTAGACAAAACGTTTAAATGAATAACTCATATAAAACTCCAAACATCTTTCATTGTGTTTCAAAGCTCTTTTAGTTTTAAACCTGATGTTTATAAGCTTCTTAGTTTTTGCAACGGTCTGTAAATATACACAACTTTATAATAAAATGCACACATTTACCTTTTTCTAGACTAAACACAGGTATGATCCTAAGTTAAAAACATATGAGGTTATCATGAGGTTGTTAACATCGCAGTTTATCAGTGGATGTTTGCTGGAACTGACGGACACACACAGCGTGACTCCGGTCAGGTAGAGACCTGGGCCCTTTCTCATTTCATCAAATCCCCTTCCTCAACTCCTCGAATCCTCGACTCCTCGGTCCTCCGGTAGTGACCCGGAAATGAATTTCAGCGCGCCATGTTGAAGGACATCTCATTTCTCTAAATGCACTTCGAGGATCGAGCATCGAGGAGGCTCTCTGGAGGAGCTCTAACCGAGGATACACTGATGGGTCCTCCACGGTCCTCCACGGCTCCTTCGTGGATGCATTTCCGGGAACAGAGATGTTTCAAAGAGTCGTGACGCACGGCCGGACTTATCTCAGCCAATGACAGCTCTGCATGCATCCCCTGGATATTATTTTATTAACTGCTTTCATTGCGACGCGATGTTTCCAGAGAGAACAGCTGTGAGGTCCGTGCAGAAAGCAGAGCAGTGTGTATAATATATATCACTCAGTATAACAGGCCTACTCTCTTTATTTGCTTTAGTTTAGTAGATATCTACAAACAAAGAGTCAATATTTTTCTAAAACCATTTAGTGCTTCACATAATAAAATACACAACGGCTGTAGCCTGATTATATGATTTAGGAGCTGTAGGTGCGTGTGTGTTGTACAGTGCGTAGATGCGGCGGACAGACAGGTCTCAGTTGGTTTGGTGTCCTCTGCTTACTTTTAATACTTGTAAATAAAACTTTTGGCCCGTAATTTATTTTCCTCATTTCAGCGACCAGAGAGGGGGGGGGATATATCCAGTCTCTGATAGTGTTACGTTATTATGAGTGCTCTGTTTGATTCTGAAATTGTATATATTTATATAAATATATACATATATGTGTGTGTGTGTGTGTGTGTGTGTGTGTGTGTGTGTGTGTGTGTGTGTGTGTGTGTGTGTGTGTGTGTGTGTGTGTGTGTGTGTGTGTGTGTGTGTGTGTGTGTGTCCGCATCTGTAGCCTGTTATTGTCTCATTATTCCGCACTGTGAATGAATCAAAGTGGTCATGAACACATCAGTCCATCAGACAGAGGGCTGCTGTGCCTCCTGTCATCATTAATGGACGTCTCTTTAAAATGACCGTTCAGAGGAGAGGAGTTCTCATTTCTCTAACCGCCTGCTGCTTCCCCTCCTCTCTCCTCGGCTCCCCTCCTCGGCTCCTCCGCTCGCATCTCCTGTGGGCGGGACTAAGTCTCGAGGATAGGAGTCGAGGAGGGGAGTCGAGGAGGGGAGTTAGAGAAATGAGAAAGGGCCCGGGGCAAATAAACTAAAGCAAATAAAGAGAGTAGGCCTGTTATACTGAGTGATATATATTTTACACACTGATCTGCTTTCTGCACGACCTCACAGCTGTTCTCACTGTAAACATCGCGTCGCGATGAAAGCAGTTAATAATATAATATCCAGGGGATGCATGCAGAGCTGTGATTGGCTGAGATAAGTCCGGCCGTGCGTCACGACTCTTTGAAACATCTCTGTTCCCGGAAATGCATCCGCGAAGGAGCCGTGGAGGACCCATCAGTGTATCCTCGGTTATAGCTCCTCCAGAGAGGCTCCTCGATGCTCGATGCTCGGTTCTCGACGTGCATTTAGAGAAATGAGATGTCCTTCAACATGGCGCGCTGAAATTCATTTCCGGGTCACTACCGGAGGACCGAGGAGTCGAGGAGGGGGATTTGATGAAATTAGAAAGGGCCCGGGTCTGTGTCTCAATTCAGGGGTTGTATCCTTAGAAGGGTGCATTCGTAGACCGCACACGTCACTTCCGCCGAAAGAAGGCTGTCCCAATAAAAAAAAAGACGAGACTCCTCTGAATGCGGCCCACGAATGCAGCCTACTTTTCCCCAATTTGAAGGATACATCTGATGTACACTCCGTGGCCTACCATATCCCAGGGTGCAATGCGCGCAGGGAAGAGGGAGTTTTTTTCAAATGAAATGGCTTCCGGTCTCCCCAGCAGAATGGATTTAAAAGCAGCCGCAAGCGGAGGAATCACTAATAAATGTGAGTATTGGGTTTTAACTTACTTTAAATGAACTAACGTCACACACGTCAAACCCAAGGGGCATTACAACGTACATTTTCGTTAAATAATACGGATAAATATGTGACGCTAACTAGCTAGCTGGACGTACTGCACTGTTGTTTACACTTATTTTTTATTTCAATTCAGAAGTTTATTAAAGTCATACAGCGATCTTGGCTCTGTTATAGATAAGTTATGCTTTATATTACATAAATAGACCAAAGTGAAAACATTTAGACCGGTATAGCCGACAGTACGGTGGGATTTATAAAATGCTACCCTGACGTGTAGCTGCTTATTTTTCTGACATGTTCCAATGTTTTACTGTTTATTAAACTTTGGGACAAAATTACAACCTTTGTATTCAGCTCATGCTGCTTTGAGGTAGGGCTAAAAGAAAAGCCTATTTTAAATATTTCCACCAGATTTGATCATCTTTTATTTAGGTTAAAGTTTATTTAATTTATCCTAATCCCATAATAATAAGACAATCAAAAATAGACAGCAGCCTTTTGCTTGATGTTAGTTTGTGCTGTCAAAGGGATGCAGGTGTGACTGTCATTTCTTCTCTTTTAGTTTTTTTAAAAACCAGAACAGTACATCATTTGAAATGATCCCTTAAGGATTGTTTGTCTGAAATGCTTAGTTACATTTTGCAACAATACTTTTGCAACCCTGTGTTTAATATGATTAATTCACTTTTTTCTTTTTCTCTTGTTTTTCTCTGTAATTAGGACAATTCTGGAAAAATGGATCTGCTGGAGAAGGACCCCTAATCTGAAAAGTGCACAGCGGATCATCAGGACAGAGCTGCCATCCACCTGGACCCCCGTGGTGCTGGAGAAGGACTCCTAACCCCAGCGGATCATCAGGACAGAGCTCCATCCACCTGGACCCCCGTGGTGCTGGAGAAGGACTCCTAACCCCAGCGGATCATCAGGACAGAGCTCCATCCTC
Organism: Pogonophryne albipinna; assembly: GCA_028583405.1. Lineage (NCBI taxonomy): Eukaryota > Metazoa > Chordata > Actinopteri > Perciformes > Artedidraconidae > Pogonophryne > Pogonophryne albipinna. The sequence continues at coordinate 35,180,285 of CM053251.1, forward strand.
CTGGACCCCCGTGGTGCTGGAGAAAGCAAAACGGCGATCAGGAACATCCTCCACCCAGACCTCTGCTTACTGCCGTCCTACAGACTTGTGTCTTACTTTCAGAATTTGATTTTGTATGTGTCCTTTCTTTTAATAGATATCTAACGATTATAGCTTGAGTCTGTCTGATTCCCCAAACAGCTGCTTCTATATACTTGCTGCACATACAATACAAATAAACAACTCCATAATCACACTTTTGCTGATATTTGTGTTACTGCTGGTGATGTTAAATAACATGATTGATTTCCTCTGTCTCAATGATGAAAGTTATAATAATAGAAGACATGAAGCTGTAGAGAGAGGATGGATATATTCTTACCTCTACTTTGTGATAAGTTGAAAATACAATATTAAATTGTAATTGTTAAACACATTGTTTATTTCATTTACTGAGGTTGTAACCATTATTTACAACATGTGTACATAAGCAGTGGAATAATAGGGTATCTCTAGGTCATTCAACTGTCTTCAGTTTAATTTTATTAATACAAAAAAAGGTCATAGAAAATGTTTAATTGTGTATTTCGGCAGAGCGGGGGGGGGGGGGGGGGGGTCACGGTGCTGCTGGACCTGGTGTCAGTGGGACATCATCTGGGCAGGTTTAGGGGAAGAAGGAGAATATAAACTGTTATAATCACAGCTATTAAGATTAGAACACTACTATTGTTGACAATCAATCAATACAACATGCTTTTGTTCATTTAAAAAAACATTGTTTTTTTAGTACAGAAAAATTAAGACTTATTTTAAATATGAAATAATATGATTAAATTACATCAGCTATATATCATTTACTTGTTAACTTACTAATGTAACATTACTGGGGGCTAAAGGAACAGCTTCATCATATTTACCTGGCCATGGTCCTCTTTAATTCATCGCCGACGGTGATCTCCAAAAAAAATTAAAATGTAAAAGTAAAGTTTCTGGATCCTTTTCAGCTGAGTTAGAATTTGCTAGCAGGCTGCTGGAGCAGCGCAACCGAACAGCGCGTATCACGTGACGTAAATACGAAGCCCTCCGTAGGCTAGACCGTCTCATTTCGTAGGCCGCTCGGTCCAGCCTACCCGGTCTACGTGGGCTGGGTCCTCCGTGGACCGTGTAGGCTGCGTACCCCGAAGGACACAACCCCTGAATTGAGACACGGCCTCTAAAGTACCGCAGTCTCTTCTCCTAAATCCTTTTGAATTCTCCTATCCACTATCCCTTAACCCCGTGACGTTTCACTCAGAGGTCAAGGAATAGGAGATAGGGTTAGAATTTAGGAGCTGATTTTTGGATTATCGGAACGCAACCCATGGCCGTGTCTCAATTCAGGGGTTGTATCCTTTGGGGTACCAGCCTACGCGGTCGACGCAGGATGCGGCCGACGAGATGGACCGAGCGGCCTACGAAATGAGACGGTCTAGCCCAGCGTTTCTCAAAGTGTGGGGCGCGCCCCACTGGTGGGGCGCAGAGATGTGATAGGTGGGTCGCGAATGGACGCGATGAACGGGAGATTATTTATTTTTATTAAAAAAATAAAAATGTTTTTGACCTCAGGCCGGAATCGAACCTGGGTCCTCGCGGGCGGTAGTGGATTATTACAGCCGGAGACTCGCAACGGCGGAGGACTTTCACAGCACCGCTGCACGGGACCTGCCGGAGCCGCCAGAGCTTCGCAACGGCGGGTGTTTGCGGCGGCGGATGCGGTACCGGCGCAGCGGCGCTGTGAAAGTCCACGGCCCACCTGCCAGAGCCAGCGGCCCACCAACGGCAGCAGCCCAACGGGAAAAGTCCCGAATCTCTTGATGGCCAATCCGAGCCTGCTCACACACACACAACTGAAACCAAAGTCATTTGCAGACATATGTAAAAATCTCTCATACACACATGTGAAACGCTCTCACACACAGACACAACAGCGTTGCAGTCAGGAAGAAAAGCAATGTGGATCCCGTTTGTGTCCCCCCATTTTACAAATAGGCCTATGTTTATTATTATCTTTTAACGCAAGCCATTATCGTCACGGAGGAGCACACAGCCTCTGTGAGCGAGCGAGAGACAGAGAGAGAGAGAGAGAGAGAGAGAGAGAAAAAAAACCACACCTTTATCTATTTAATATAGCCTAGTTGTACAAAATAAAGTAAGAAATCATTCCAATGTGTACTATAGGACAGTAAACGGTTTAAAAGGGGAGTGATTAGTAAAATATGCATAAATAAAAAGAAAGAATGCTAAATAGGTAACATAAGATAAGAATACACAAGTTTAAATGATTTGTTATTGGTTATGATCATATTCTAAAGATGTTTGGATTATTGAAAAGTATACAGCTCCCTTTCATCTGAGTGTTGAGAGCTGTATCCATAAATTCATGGATGCACCAGATTGATGCATTTAACTTCAACATTTAAAAAAAAATCATACATTTTCTTTTCACTGCAAACGGGTCCCACAGACCCAAACAGCACACAAAGGTTAAAGGTAAGCATATAATAATGTTAAAATGTGCTAAATATATACACTGCAAAAAAACTGAAAACGAGGAGTAAAAGTAGCTCACGACTTGTTTAATTTTTTTGAAAGTAGCTCTCATCCTAAAAAAGGTTGGAGACCCCTGTTATAGAACGATACATTTCACCATTTTAAGCTTGGCCTACCATTTTATTGGAGCGGCGAGGAACAGGTGGGGCTTGAAAAGGCACACCTGTTCAAAGTGGGGAATGAGAGAAAAAGTTTGAGAACCACTGGTCTAGCCTGAGCGCTTCGTATTTACGTCACGTGATACGCGCTGTTCGGTTGCGTTGCTCCAGCAGCCTGCTAGCAAATTAGCTGAAAAGATCCAGAAACTTTACTTTTACATTTTTTGGAGATCACCGTCGGAGATTAAATAAAGAGAACCATGGCCAGGTAAATAAGATGAAGCTGTTCCTTTAGCCCCCAGTAATGTTACATTAGTAAGTTAACAAGTAAATTATATATAGCTGATGCCATTTAATCATATTATTTCATATTTAACCCTCCGGTATCATTCGATTGGACTACGCAAATTAGTCATTTGAGACAAAAATGTCCACTGCAAAATGCTTTGATAAAAACATTATATTAAAAAGTTTTTTTCACAACATTTTTGGGTTCAATCTTTAAAGCAACTTCCGCCCTAATAGAAAATACCAAAAATGTAATCATTTTCAGGATTTTAACCCTTTAAATGCCATTTTGAATACATGAAACCGCTGTTTTTTTTCATGATGAAAACAGAGAAAATTAGTTATTTTCCAAAAAATACATATCTGGGGACTGTCTCTTTTTTTTTTATAACAGTCTTGGATATGTCAAAGATTAGCAACAAAATGGATTTTTTTGCGTTATTAGTTTTTGCACAAAATCAGATTGAACAAAAAAGTTACAAATTAGTCATTCGGGACAAAAATGTCCACTTCCAAAAACTGCTCTAAAATGACAACAGATTAATATTTTTTAAAACTTTTTGGGGTTAAATCTTTCAATCAACTTCAGTCCTGATCAAAAATACCAAATGTTAAATTATGTTCAGGATTTTAACCCTTGAACTGCCAGTTTGAAAACATGAATTTGCGTTTTCTATGAAAAACATGCACAAAAAGGCAGTTATTTTCCATTTAATGAATGTTGGGGGGGGTCGGCTTTTTTTTATCACAGTTTTGGATATGTCAAAGATTAGCAACAACATTGATTTTGGTGGATAATTAGTTTTTGCACAGAATCAGATTAAACAAAAAACTCACACATTAGCCACTCGCGGACAAAAATGTCCCATCCACTCCCATTATAACCACATCTTTTGATCTCTCCGCCATACCGGTATAAAATCAGGCATTTTGTAATGTCAGGGTTTTATATTGGAAGAAAATAGTTCAATTTGTCCTTTTTACTCTATATCACCAGATGTGACATTTTACCATTGAATTACATGCTTGTCATTTCTTGGTTTCTTTGCCTGTTGTATAATGGGGCCCTGCCAGCCATTGGAATACATGTATGCAACTAATATGATGTAGGTGTGTTGGTATGGATGTGGAAGAGTGGTATCAGCTGAGAAATGTGGTATCAGCTGAGAAATGTGTGTGTGTGTGTGTGTCTGGAATCTGGATGTACAGTGTGTGTGCACAGAGACAACAATATACAGTAGATTTGGTTTACAGCAATTCGCAGTTTTCGCCTCATATCTTTCTTTCTCTCTCTCTCTTTCTCTCACTCCCTCATTCTCAAACTCATACACACTCTTACATATTAAACCTCCTTATACCTTGCATGTGTGTGAGTGATTGTGTGTGAGAATGAGACAGGAGTAAGTGTGCTCTCATGGCGTTTTGTTTTTCATTTGTGCTGTTTCATGTGTCTTTGAGGTAAACAGATGTATGATCTTGACCGAGCTTGACCTCGATGTTTGGAACGTCAAAGTCCTTTGATAATGTCTTTTTAGCAAACAGACATACACAGCCATACATATACACCTTGGAGTAAATAAAAACACCTGGCTGCAAAGCCAAAGCTTCAAATATGTGTCGTTTGGCTGGATGGTCATTTCATTCCTGTGATACGCAACAAGCAGTAAGATGAAGAGGAGCTTCTCTGTGGGACAAGAGGTCTCATGCAGCCCGTAACTTCAGCTGCAGGACTCATCCTCTGAAACAGAAACACCCTGAGAAGGAGAATCTGGTGTGGATCTGAACTGTGCTTGAAAGGAGTCAGCACAAGGATAAAACACTTTTTTGCCAAATAGTTTGCCAAACAGTTCATTTATCAGATGGGGGCAGAGAAGAAGGAACAATTCTGCCCCGAATCCCACGTTGATACAGAGGAATCGATGAGGTCCTTTGCTGAGGAAGTTGAGGAGCTGCTGAGGAACTGCTGAGGAACAACAAGATGGTGATGAGGTTGAGATGTATGAAGGACTACAAAACCTTTTGGATGAAAAAAGCCTGATGTTCACTAAAGTGCTTAGTGATCCCCTCCTCAATCACACCACAAAGGGGATGATAGCACCAGAGATTGCCACAGGAGTAACAAGAATATTCGTTGCGCCGCCACGTGAAGCCATGCTTAGAGAAATGATCAGATGCTTGTGGTGGAGTCTGATCGTTCTTCGTCTGACTCTTCCCCTGAAAGTGGAGAGGACACAGAGGATCCCATCCCGTAGCTGCACTACATTCCTCTGCACTATCCTATCCAATATTTGCTCAAACATATGTGGCATCAACATGCCTCCAGTTTGCCACCGAACGTCCCCCATGCAGGTGTGTCATGTCGACAATACTGCTGATGATCTCAGGGGTAAAGAATAAATCAAAGAAGGATTCCACGTCATGAATTCTTATTTATGCCACTCGTAATGGCATAACGCGTGGGCCCTGAAACCAAACCTCTGGCAGCAGGAATGGAGCGCGGCGTTTCCTCGTGAGAGGGAAACCAGATTTGAAAATGTTTTGATGTCCACCCACTGCCACGATGGACACGATCCTCCGGATAGGATAGTGCAGAGGAATGTAGCGCAGCTACGGGATGGGATCCTCTGTGTCCTCTCCACTTTCAGGGGAAGGGTCGGACGAAGAAGGATCAGACTCCACTACAAACTCCACATCAGATTCTCCTTCTCATGTTTGGCAAAAAAGTGTTTTATCTTTGTGCTGACTCCTTTCAAGCACAGTTCAGATCCACACCAGATTCTCCTTCTCAGGGTGTTTCTGTTTCAGAGGATAAGTCCTGCAGCTGAAGTTAGGGGCTGCATGAGCAGAGACCTCTTGTCCCACAGAGAAGCTCCTCTTCATCTTACTGCTTGTTGCGTATCACAGGAATGAAATGACCAGCCAGCCAAACTACACATATGTGAAGCTTTGGCTTTGCAGCCAGGTGTTTTTATTTACTTCAAGGAGTGTATGTATCGCTGTGTATGTCTGCTTGACATTATCAAAGGACTTTGAAGTTCATGTGTTGATTAAGGCAGTCTCTTTGAAGTTATGCTGTCTGGTCCCCTCAGGGTTGTCTAATCTAATTAGTCTTTGATGTTTTGCCCTTTGATGTGGTGTGTTATAAGCCTTTGATGTTAATCTAGGTGTCTCTTTGAAGTTATGCGTGAGACTGTCTAACCCCCTCCCCACCCAGGCCTCTCCCCCCTTTCTCCACCCCCTTCCTTTTGGGCTATGAGGCTAGCAGATAGTGGGGGAGGGAATTAGGTGAAAATAGAAATAAGCTCAAAACTAATTAAAAAGACAGTAATTTCCACTTACCAAGTCACCTTGCAAAAAAGAAAATTGGCCAAGACTGTGACAACTTACCGCCATCCGTCCGGAGCGCCAGTCAAGAAACGAATGCCACAGCTGTGCGGGAGGCAGACGCCTACAGCCAGAGATCTTTGCACAAACTTATCTCGTGCCCTCTTTTGGTTGTGGAGCGCGTTCATGTGTGCTGGAGGAGGGGCTCTGTGAGGAAGTGGCAGATTTTCGGTTGTGTACTTTCAAATTCTAGCTCACTCGAGATGGTTTCTCCAAAATGACCTACCCCTACCTTTAAGAACAATTAACACACACACACACACACACACACACACACACACACACACACACACACACACACACACACACACACACACACACACACACACACACACACACACACACACACACACACACACACACACACACACACACACACACGTTGGAGTTGGAGTTGGCCTTTGATGTGAGGGTTAGAGATAAGCCTGGGATGTTAATCTATATGTTGATTAAGACACTCTCTGTGAGGTGAGAAGCGAGGGGATGGAGTTAGTTTTTAAAAAAGAAATTAATTTTCACTCACTAAGACACCTAAAAACGTTATTGTCCTCTCTAGATTTCATTCAGGGTTTTGCTTTAAATGATTAGTGCTTGCTAAGGATGTTTCTTTTCAAGTTTTTGTGAAACTGTTAACTACAAGGAAGTATCTGTTTGCAAAGAATGTATTCATATTAATTTAAAAAAGATCTTATTTAGGTTTTAATAGTGATAACTAAGTTTCACTCTGTGGGGAGACAAAAGAAGCATCGTTAATCACCTGGATAAAGGACTCTTTAAAGCAGAGATACCATATGCAGACACACACCTGAATATCAGCAGGAGAGGACTCTCTAAAGTAAATACATTATAGGGTTAAAATAAGATATATATATGTGATGGAATTAGTTTAAAACAGTCACCTTACACTTTTTTAGTTGTCCTCTCTAAATTAGATGTAAGTTTTTTTTTTTAAATGATTAGTGTTAATTAAGGGCTATTGTTATTTTTGGTTTATAAGGGGATAAGAGTTCAACTTTTAAAAATTACACAGGATCATTTTAAGAAGAGTGAGAGGGCTAATGAGCCAGCACCATACCTCCTCTATGCATTTTCTTGACCTGTATCTGATCTTGAAAAACTCTGGTAAGTACTTTTTTATTTTTAGCTTATAATATCATGTAATTATTAAATGTTTTGTTTTTTGGTAGGGGTTAAACTAGTATATTATGTGGATAGTATATTATTAGATACTTACAAATGTTATGTTTTTTCTGTTTACAGTAGAGACCCTGTGTGCTGAAATCTCCTGACTCAGAGTACTTCATGATAGTGGTCAGCTTTTTAACACAAAAGTGTATCTTTCAGTAACTTTCTCAGAGAATTTAAGCATAAATCTGTCAAATGTTCAAAACAGCCTTCACTGAAATAGCCTCAAAATCACAAACTTTCATTAAGAGTCAGATTCTTAACGAGATCTACTGACACAGAGTACTTTCATGGTAGTGGTCAGCTTTTAAACACAAAAGTGTATCTTTCGGTAACTTTTTTGAGAGAATTTAAGCATAAATCTGTCAAATGTTCAAAACAGCCTTCACTGAAATAGCCTCAAAATCACAAACTGCCATTAAGAGTCAGATTCTTAACGAGATCTACTGACACAAAGTACTTCATTATCTACTTTTTCAGCTTTTAAAAAAGAAAAGTGTATCTTTCGGTAACTTTTTGAGAGAATTAACCATAATTTTGTCAAATGGTCAAAACAGCCTATGTTTCAAGCCTCAAAATCACAAACTGCCATTAAGAGGCAGAATCCTAATGAAATCTACTGACACAAAGTACTTCATTATCTACTTTTCAGTTTTTATACACAAAAGTGTATCTTTCAGTAACTTTCTCAGAGAATTTAAACATAAATCTGTCAAATGTTCAAAATAGCCTTCACTGACATAGCCTCAAAATCACAAACTGTCATTAAGAGTCAGATTCTTAACGAAATCTACTCAGAGTACTTCATGGTAGTGGTCAGCTTTTTATACACAAAGTGTATCTTTCAGTAACTTTCTGGGAGAATTTAAGCATAAATCTGTCAAATGTTCAAAACAGCCTTGTTTCACTGAAATAGCGTCAAAATCACAAACTGTACAGTGAACTGGAGAAATTACAGCACCGAGTTTTCTACTACGACACAGATAGTATAATCTATGTGACAAGACAGGGGCAGTCTCCAGTACTTTCATGGTAGTGGACAGCTTTTAAAAAGAAAAGTGTATCTTTCGGTAACCTTTTGAGAGAATTAAGCATAAATCTGTCAAATGTTCAAAACGGCCTTCACTGAAATAGCCTCAAAATGACAAACTGCCATTAAGAGTCAGATGCTTGACGAAATCTCATGGTAGTGGTCAGCTTTTAAAACATAAAAGTGTATCTTTCGGTAACTTTTTGAGAGAATTAAGCATAAATCTGTCAAATGTTCAAAACTGCCTTGTTTCACTGAAATGGATAAATGTATCCGAAAATAGTGTCTCTTAAGGCGGATATAGTCCCCTGATAACCAGTGGCGGAGCTGGGGGGTGGCTGGGGGTGGCCGTGGCCACCCCCAGCTGAATCCTGGCCACCCTATTGGCCACCCCAAACACTCTCACCACGGGGGCCCAAACTATTTTAGAACATTAAGAAAAAAATGTTTAAGTAACCTTTCATCAAGAATTAACATTAATAGGACGTTATATCGATAATGTAAAGTACTCACTAAACTTACAATTCATTTAACTTATTTTCTTCCAAAAGTTAATTATCCAAAGCCTCTGTACACCCCGTTCTATTTACATGTAATGGTTTGGTCCTGCCTCCAAACGCGGTGCAGCACCGCCGGCACTTTCTAGCAGACACTAGTGTGAGCATGTGAGGAGCAGGGATGCTAGTACTTACGTGTGTAGTGCCATGTCTCAATGACTCACAAAGTCAGGCTTTCTAAAGAGAAAAGAAAGGAGAGAAAAACAAGAGAGAGAGACTAAAGGGCGACACCCAGTCTTTCAAAAGAAAAGGTGGGTGTGGTCCATGAGTGGTGGAATTATGTCTGTTAGCTAAGCTTAGTCCATTGTAAATAATAATTGTTATGTTTTTTTTTACTAAGCTGACATTAAGTACTGTTAATATCTATACAGGTTTTTAATTGCACTGGTCTTTTAGCTGACATTTAACAAATACAGGCAGATTATTAGCAGCTATTCATACTAAGTCAGTTGTCCCTCCCCCTGGTGCCAGGACCAACAGATCCATCTCTAGGCTCAGCAGCCCTGTACCCCCATAAGGCTGAACCTGAACCAGCTTTTCTCCCAACCGAAGGAGGTGAGCAGCATTGTGTTGAATGCCATGCCACTTAACATATCTGAAGGAATACTGGAATACAATATATATATCAAAACAAAAAGCTAGCATCTAATTTCAATTACACATTTCAAACACAGTATTTCCCCACATATTTAAGTTATATTTATTTGGATTTATGCATTCATGTTGAGAATGTTCCATTCAAAAATGTTATTATTAAAAATGCATTTACACCATAAGAGATGACTATTGAGATCTATTGTCAGGAATGTTAGTCTTATAGTGAGGTGACGTGACGTGCAACAATATTAACCTTTCTGTTGGTCGCTTGTTAGCAGACCCTTCACGTCATGGCAGAGCGAACAGGTACAGGCAGGGCCCATAGTGATAGCCCTATAGTTTAAATCTACTACCCACAAATAAACATATGGACATGGGTTACTATTTTAAAAAAATGGTAAATGTATTTAGGAACCTATCAATGTGATTGTAAGTGGGGGTGGACCTCAAATCGTCCAGGGGGGTCCGAGGGCATGCTCCCCCGGTAAGATTTGTTTTTAAATGTTGGAGTGAAATGCATCAATCTGGTGCATTTTGAGGGGAAAATAAAGAGACTAGATCTATGGAAACACCTATATGAAACAGAACTGTATACATTTCAATAATCATAAAATCATGGCCATAACCAATAACATACCATTTCCAATATGAAAAAAACACTGAAACTTGTTTATTTATTTTTGGTTCATTTATAGTTGTGAGTGTGTCTGTGCTCCTGAATCAGCCTCTCCTGTCTCCCTCCTCTCTCCCCTGCTCCTCTTTGAGGCAGCAAAGACTAGTTTTAGCTCTCAACAAGTTTTAAAAGTGTATCTTACCATTTTTCACCTAGTTAACTTTTTATTTTTTATTCATGCATATTTTACTAATCACTACCCTCTCAAATGGAAATATGTGTTTACATAAATGGTGACCAAACCGTTTGAGACCCACAGAGAACTTAGACTAAGTTAACTATCTAAATACTCAGAGAGTCCTTTACCTCACCTGAGCTGAGGTTATCCCGAGCTTGAATGACACACAGAGACCAATCAACGGCTTTGATTTATGATCTGTATGACTGTGGCCATGTCGGGAGGCCACATCATGTGGACAGCCAGTCACCCTGTGTGAGGCAGGCCACTTAACAGGCCAGGCCTTCGGGAAACCCCCCGGTCCTCCCGATGGCCAGTCCGGGACTGGGTACAGGAGGCGTAGAGTCGAGGGATCATTGTCCACAAGTTAATCGATCGCAGATGCTGTCGTGGTCACGGACGAAAACAAATATATATATATATTATTAAAAAAAAAAAAAAATCTAAATGGGTCGCAAAATATACTTGGGCGGCCGTTAATATACCTGGGCGGCCCGCCCAAGTATAGTCTATGTGTGGGAAACCCTGTATACCATGTGTCAACGACTTACAAAGTCAGGCTTTCAAAAGAGAAAAGAAAGGAGAGAAAAACAAGAGAGAGGGACTAAAGGGCGACACCCAGTTTTTCAAAAGAAAAGGTGGGTGTGGTCCATGAGTGGTGGAATTGTGTCTGTTAGCTAAGCTTAGTCCATTGTAAATAATAATTATGTTTTTTTTTACTAAGCTGACATTAAGTACTGTTAATATCTATACAGGTTTTTAATTGCACTGGTCTTTTAGCTGACATTTAACGAATGCAGGTAGATTTTTAGCAGCTATTCATACTAAATCAGTTGTCCCTCCCCCTGGTGCCAGGACCAACAGATCCATCTCTAGGCTCAGCAGCCCTGTACCCCCATAAGGCTGAACCTGAACCAGCTTTTCTCCCAACTGAAGGAGGTGAGCAGCATTGTGTTGAATGCCATGCCACTTAACATATCTGAAGGGAGACTAGAATACAAAATATATATATATATCAAAACTAAAAGCTAGCATCTAATTTCAATTACACATTTCAAACACAGTATTTTCCCACATATGTAAGTTATATTTATTTAGATTTATGCATTCATGTTGAGAATGTTCCATTCAAAAATGTTATTATTAAAAATGCATTTACACTGTCGCGCCACCTAACCATTCGCCAAAATGTTTTTAATACCAGCGGTAACCGTCCAAGCGCCATGCAAAAAACAATCTTCAAATAAAAGAAAGTCACCGGAGGAGTTAAAGGAGAGTGACAGAGAGCATGATAAGAAGAGGGAGAGGAAGTTTTAGCCAGCTTGATCGATGGAGTTGGCTTCTGGTGCAGTGACGATTAGATTTATGATTCGAAAATTATAAAAGTAGGTGTGATGCCCCTGTGGGTTCATCAGTAGAGAGGAGGTGGCTGTCCTGTCTGTGCTGTGGTGATTGGTGATTGCAGTAACTCAGGGCACCTGGGTCTGGTGTCCTGCAGCTATTTAACGCCTCTCTGCTCCTCTCTGTGCTCTCTCTGCTTCTCCCTGCAGGCACACCAGTTTTGTTGAGTATATTAGGAGTTTCTTCAGTTGCTTACTTTGTGCACTTCAACACTCTCACACACATACATGTCCATACAATCCTCACCCTGCATTTACATTACTGATACCACTGACATCCACACCTCATACTTTACTGGTTTTGATTTGATTTGTTTGTCCTAAATAAACACCTTTACCTACCCGTTGACATGTTGTGTCTGTTGTGCACCGTCAAAAGTGTTAGTAATCATGTTTCATGTTTATGTGTTATTATTGCTCACTTCCTGTTTTGTTTGTTTCACGTCTCATTTCAGGTCACTTGACTCACTTCCCTCATCAGTATCAGCCCCGCCCCTGATTGTGTTCACCTGTGTATGGTTGTTGAGTGTTTAAAGTCCCCAGTCTCCCAGCGTTCAGTGTCAGTTTGTCTTGTCCTGTCCTCATGCCAGAACTCTGCCCATCACGGTTGCTCTTTTTGTTACCTGCCTTATTTATGCTTCTGAAACTTATTGAAAGTTTAATTCCTCACGTTGTGAGCGATATTTTGTTGTATCTTTTTGGACCCTTTTTTGTTACCTCGTAAGAGTGTTTTTCTTTTGTATATATTTTGTGGAAGAAATAAAGTATATTAATTATACTTTACCTCTGGCTCCCGGGTCGTGCATTTGAGTCCTTACCTTTGAGTATCCAAGTTCTTAACAGAACGAACTGACCACAATGGACTCAGCCGACCCAAAAACTCTTCACGCCGCCCTGTCAGCCCAAGGCGTGAGGATTTTTCATCACGAGGAACAGCTGGGATTAATCAGCCAAGGAGTGCAGGCACTGGTAGGAAACCAGGCCGAGCTCCAAGTTTCCTTCTCTGCACAGATACGACAGCTGACGGATCAGATGCAGCAGTTCATCACTCACCTTCAGACTGCTCCGCCGATGACGTCAGTCACAGCTGACCGCCTGCATGTCGCGGATCCTGTTGACGCTGTCAATCCGAGCCAGGCTGTTTCCTCCTCACTACGGCTGGCTCTCCCGGAGAGGTTTTCCGGAGATTCCATAAATTGCAGAGCCTTCCTGGTGCAGTGCGACCTGCATTTCCAACACAACCCAGGGGCTTTTTCATCAGACCATGGTAAAGTGGCGTTCATCGTGTCCCATTTAACGGGAAGAGCTGCAGCCTGGGCTACTGCAGAATGGTCCAGAGACACTGAACTATGTTACTCATTACCCGACTTCACAGACACTATGAGTCGTATTTTTGACCATTCATCACCTGCAACAGAAGCCAGCCGAAGACTACTTCAGATGCGGCAGCATAAGCGCCAGGTGGTGGATTATGCTATCGAGTTTCGCACGGCAGCAGCGGAGAGCGGGTGGAATATTCCGGCTCTTCGCGACGCTTTTCTGACTGGATTAGCAGATTCAATCAAGGACCAGCTGGCTCCCCTGGAGGTACCCCGGGACCTGGAATCTCTCATCGCCGTTTCCATCCGGATCGACAACCGACTTCGGGAAAGAGAGAGAGAACGTCGACACAGCCGTGACGGACATCCCAGTTTCCAGGGCTTTTCTCCACGAGCCTTTCCACCAGAGGTGGTTTTCCAGCCAGCGGATTCGGTCCGTTGGAGGACAGCACCTCCGCCTGTTGCAGATGAACCCATGCAGTTGGGAAGGACCAGGCTTTCCGTGGAGGAGAGACAGCGCCGGCTACGAGAAGGGTGTTGTTTCTACTGTGGCCAACCGGGTCACCAACTCGCGTCATGTCCGGGAAAAGAGCAAGCTTACCAGCCAAGAGGAGGGCGCTGGTGAGCAAGTTTTCCACAGACTTTCCTCCTCGTCCAGTTACCAAGGTAAACATTTTTATTAATGATCAGGTCATTTCCCAAGGAGTGCTAATAGACTCAGGAGCGGACGAAAGTCTTATGGATTGGGGCATAGTCAAACAGCTTGGTATAAAGACTGTCCCTCTATCTTCTCCCATTACCGCCAGTGCTTTAGACGGACGTTTGTTGTTTACAGTCACCCACTGCACAGAACCTATCCAGATCACTGTAAATAATGACCACACTGAAGTTATGCAGTTTCACATTTTTGAATCTGCTCAGCATCCGGTTATTTTGGGTTTTCCGTGGCTAAAGATCCACAACCCACACATTGACTGGCGCTCAGGAAAGGTTAAGGAGTGGGGAGAGGATTGCATTAACAGGTGTAAACATTCACGCTCTGTTAAAGCACCAACAGACCCTAGTAGGATCGTCATAGATCACCCAGACTATCCTGACCTACAGAAAGTACCGTCATGTTATCATGATCTTAAGGAAGCATTTAACAAATCAAAAGCCATGTCGTTACCTCCTCACCGACCTTTTGATTGCCCCATTAATCTCTTACCGGGGGCTCCCATTCCCAAGGGAAAACTGTATTCGATCTCAAGGCCAGAGAGAGCGGCAATGGACGACTACATTTCCGCTTCTCTCAAATCAGGGATTATCCGTCCTTCATCTTCCCCAGCTGGAGCGGGGTTTTTCTTCGTAGGAAAAAAGGACGGTTCTCTGAGACCTTGCATAGACTACAGCCCTCTTAATGACATTACGGTGAAAAACCGCTATCCTCTGCCACTCATGTCCTCTGCTTTCGAGCTACTTCAGACTGCCAAGATTTTTACCAAGCTGGACTTAAGAAATGCTTATCACTTGGTTAGAATAAGGGAAGGGGATGAGTGGAAAACAGGATTTAATACTCAGAGCGGTCACTATGAATACCTTGTGATGCCTTTTGGACTGTGTAATGCACCGGCTGTGTTTCAGGGTTTTGTGAATGAGGTTTTGCGGGAATTTTTGAATGTTTCTGTGTTTGTGTACCTTGATGACATTTTGATTTTCTCACCAGACTCTAAGTCCCATGTTCACCATGTCCGTCAGGTTCTGCAGAAACTACTCGAAAATCAATTATATGTCAAGGCAGAGAAGTGTGAGTTTCACGTAGAAAGGGTGGCCTTTCTAGGATATATAATCTCACCAAACCAGATGCAGATGGAACCTGCTAAAGTCAGTGCAGTTTCCAAGTGGCCAACACCAGACTCCAGGAAGAAGGTTCAGCAGTTCTTAGGGTTTGCAAACTTCTACAGAAAGTTTATAAGAAACTTCAGTTCTGTAGCTGCTCCTCTGCATGTTCTGACTTCTTCCAAAGTTCCCTTCAAGTGGACTCCCCAGGCTGACTGCGCTTTCCAGCTCCTCAGGGAGAGGTTCACCACAGCGCCGATTCTCACCATTCCGGATCCCCAGCGCCAGTTTGTGGTCGAGGTCGATGCTTCCAATGAGGGAATTGGAGGCATTTTGTCCCAAACATCCTTGAAGGACAACAGGATACACCCATGTGCCTTCCTGTCGCGGAAGCTGACGGCGGCAGAGAAGAACTACGATGTGGGAAATAAGGAACTGTTAGCTGTAAAAGCTGCTCTGGAGGAATGGAGACACTGGTTGGAGGGGGCAGAACAGCCGTTCTTAGTTTGGACAGACCATAAGAACCTGGAGTATATCAGAAAGGCTAAACGCCTCAACTCTCGGCAGGCCAGGTGGACTCTATTTTTCAGTAGGTTCAACTTCACTCTCTCTTTCCGTCCCAGATCTCAGAATCAGAAGCCTGATGCCTTGTCTCGCCTTTTCGATCCAGAACCTTTTTCGGTAGAGCC
This sequence comes from Pogonophryne albipinna, assembly GCA_028583405.1. Classification (NCBI taxonomy): domain Eukaryota; kingdom Metazoa; phylum Chordata; class Actinopteri; order Perciformes; family Artedidraconidae; genus Pogonophryne; species Pogonophryne albipinna. Next base: position 35,196,069 of record CM053251.1, read on the forward strand.
CAAGACCATCCTTCCATTAAACCGTATGGTCGGAGCCTTTTCCTGGCAACTAGAATTGGACGTTAAACAGGCTAACGCATTAAACCCAGCACCTAGCAAATGTCCAAACCACCTGCTCTTTGTTCCTGTGTCTCGCCACTCTAAGGTCATCCACTGGGCCCACACGTTGGTGATCTCGTGCCACCCTGGAGTTAAAAGGACTATGTACAGGATTAAGCAGCGTTTCTGGTGGCCAGCCATGAAGAAGGATGTGCAGGAGTACGTAGCGGCTTGTCCGGTGTGTGCCTGCAATAAGACCTCGTCCCAGGTCAAGATGGGTTTGCTCCAACCACTGCCGATTCCTCAACGTCCCTGGTCACATATATCTATGGACTTTGTGACAGGTCTTCCCTCGTCCAGAGGAAAAACTACGGTTCTGACAGTGGTGGACCGGTTCTCCAAGATGGTTCATTTCATTCCTCTAACCAAGATCCCCTCTGCCAAGAGTACCGCAGAGGTCATGATGAACCAGATATTCAGGATCCACGGATTTCCAAATGACATTGTTTCCGACAGAGGTCCACAATTCATTTCAGCTTTCTGGAAGGAGTTTTGCAGACTCATAGGCACTACTGTCAGCTTGTCTTCAGGTTACCACCCTCAATCAAATGGACAATCGGAGCGTCTGAATCAAGAACTGGAGACTACACTACGCTGTCTCATTTTCCAGAACCGGACCAACTGGAGCGACCACCTCACTTGGGTGGAGTTTGCACACAATACTCTTCCCACGGCGGCCACAGGTCTCTCGCCTTTCCATTGTGCCAATGGTTATCAACCGCCGCTGTTCTCAACCGACGAAGGGGAAGTTAAGGTACCATCAGCTCACGCCTTGATTAGACGCTGTCGCCGAGTTTGGGCTGGAGCTCGCCAATCTCTGCTACGAAGTTCGGCTCGGATGAAGGATGTAGCAGACATCCACCGCAGGGCCGCTCCCAGCTACAAACCGGGTCAAAAGGTGTGGCTTTCCACCAAGGACCTACCACTTCAGGTGGCTTCCAAGAAGTTGACTCCAAGGTTTGTGGGTCCTTTTCCGGTGTCAAGAGTCATCAATCCGGTATCTGTGCGCCTAAGACTTCCCAGACCCATGGGGGTACACCCTACATTCCACGTCAGCAAGATAAAGCCAGTTCATGAGAGCACGCTGATTCCCGCCTCCAAGCCCCCTCCACCACCCCAGTTCTTCGAAGGTGGCCTAACGTACAAGGTCCGCAAGTTGCTGGAAGTCCGCAATAGGGGTCGAGGAAAACAATTCCTGGTGGATTGGGTGGGTTATGGTCTCGAGGCAAGATGCTGGGTCCCTGCGAGGTTTATTGTGGATAAAACCCTGATTCAGGATTTTTATGATCGGCCTGGGCCGTCAGGAGTCGGCCCTAGAGGGGGGGGTACTGTTGTGCACCGTCAAAAGTGTTAGTAATCATGTTTCATGTTTATGTGTTATTATTGCTCACTTCCTGTTTTGTTTGTTTCACGTCTCATTTCAGGTCTCTTGACTCACTTCCCTCATCAGTATCAGCCCCGCCCCTGATTGTGTTCACCTGTGTATGGTTGTTGAGTGTTTAAAGTCCCCAGTCTCCCAGCGTTCAGTGTCAGTTCGTCTTGTCCTGTCCTCATGCCAGAACTCTGCCCATCACGGTTGCTCTTTTTGTTACCTGCCTTATTTATGCTTCTGAAACTTATTGAAAGTTTAATTCCTCACGTTGTGAGCGATATTTTGTTGTATCTTTTTGGACCCTTTTTTGTTACCTCGTAAGAGTGTTTTTCTTTTGTATATATTTTGTGGAAGAAATAAAGTATATTAATTATACTTTACCTCTGGCTCCCGGGTCGTGCATTTGAGTCCTTACCTTTGAATATCCAAGTTCTGAAGTGAAATATTTGTATGTATTCATGTTAACAAACTATGAAGAAGCTTAAATGGGAAATAATCTGTGTAAAACCGTGAGCTGGATTCAGGGCCTGCTAACATGGGTTTTGGAGAACAAAGGGTGCTTGGAGTTAACAGGTTTTATTGCCCTGTGGGGGAGGTGTAGCTGGCAGAGTGAGAGTTGGATGAGAGTTCCTTCTGCTTAAGATCTCCTGTATGTCATGTTTCAGGGAAGTCAACATATCTTGAATAAGTATATGTGTGTGTTTGATTACTTGGTATTCATAATAAGCAGTCTGTGTAAATAGGAGAGTATTAATATGTATTATCTTTGTGAACAAGGGATATTATGTGGACAGAGCTCAGGCCTCTGGAATGTGCAGGAAAGTGAGATAACGGACGCCAGATACATTTTGTTACCCTCAGAGACACTGGTTTATTATCCTGGCTGGCTCGTGCTGATTCGCTAAGAAAAGTCATCTTTTACATCATCCAATGAGATAGACTGACTCGGCTCCTCCGGTGACTTGTGGGTATAAAAGTGTGGTTTGAAGTTAGTTCACTCTCTTTCTTCTCTGGCTGGCTGCAGGTAATGTAGGGATCCCATAGATAGCTGTATTGAATTTGTACTGTATTTGATTGTATTGCATTGTCATATTACCATTAAAGTGGCTTATTGTTTAACGATTACTTGGTAGCTCTGGATTCCTTCCTGTGTTTTTAACCAGCTTGATAAGGACGCGCGGAGATTTGAAATGCGGAGAAGAGCCCCCTTTATAATCTCTAACAGTTGGTGACCTGACGTCGAACAATGCTGAGGAAGGATCCAGAACGACCGGAATAGGTCGAGGGCGAACGCTTTCAAACATCTCAGACAATCAGCAGGCCTGCACATTTCTCTACACATAAGGTTGGCAGACGACTGTTTTGAAAATCGAAAGTCTGTAATTGGATATACTAAACAGTTAGGATTGTCTGTAGACGTTTCACGGTGTTTTTAAAGTTTAAATGGAATATACAATGCATATTTTAATATGTTAGGAAAGTTATATACAAAACGAGAACGTTGATCGACAGGTAGAAACGGAAAGTCCTGCGTAGCGTAAATAGAGCAGTTTGGCGTGGATCTACAGGTAGTTTATTCCTGAAGTGACGTGGAAACGGTGCAGTTTGTAGGTTGCGAGGTGAAATTCCTGCACTACTTAACCTGGAAACTCGATTTCAGATCGGGTCGCCGTTTAAAACTGGGGGTAAATAACAGACCTCGGCTGAAAATAGCTTAATAGGCTAGAAGTCTGTTATATGTTAAATCCAGGGAGAGAACGCGAACCTCACCAACAGTGTGACGTGGACGGATCTTGTTTTCCCTGTGTCTGTAAACTTAATTTGAAAAGCTAACGTGTGATGAAGGTTACGTCACATTATAGAAGCTGGACAAACTGTACGGGGAATAAATCTGTGTTGATTTTTACCTAAAAATACCTGTGTGAGCGGTGGTCTGCTGAGCTCGAAAAAGTGCACTCAGAAGGGTGGAGCTCATTTGTGGTCTGCTGCTGCCATCTAGTGGTTAAAAGGGGGTAACACCCCTTTGACATTTTTATACGGGGAACAAACAACGACAATAGCCCAGTATATTAATACAAGTGAACACGTCAGATAAAGAGATGCGAAGTCATAATGGTAGAATACCATGGGTTTAAGAAAGCCCCCTTTCTCCACATTTCTGCTCTAATTGCTGGACATTGCTCTGGAAAATGGATGCTGAGCGTTGAATTTAAAGCAAGGAGTGAAGGATCAACGAGTGATCTGAAGTTGGAGTGAATAACATTGAAAATTAATGGATCAATGTGTGATTTGAGGTGGTAGATATTGACATAAATAAGATACTATAATTTGTTGTTTTTAGCATTGAGGGATACAGTTGCGTCACATCGTGGTTTTTATGACTATTACATTAATTGTGAATTTCATGCTATTTGTCATTAACTGGGAATTGTACTTCATCATATTTCAGAAGAATTTAATTACATACAGAAACATAGAGGGGAAGTAAAAAGGGATTTACTGAGAGTTTGAAAAGAAAGAGAGAGAGACAGAGAGAGAGACAGACAGAGAGACAGAGACAGAGAGAGACACAGAGAGAGAGACAGAGAGAGACAAGGAAATATGATCAAATGATAGGATTTTTTATTGAAGCCAGACTACAAGTCGTATGGTTTAATTTTTATTGAACTCAGTCTAGTCAGTTACACAATCTTGTGTAAGACAAATCAGTGTTCTTTTGTCACATTTTGAATTACGTAAGATTTCATTTTGCTAAATCAATTTATCTATAAATGTTGTAGGTGGAGTTTGGTGTTTGCTAACATTTTTAGGAACGAAATAGGCCTACACTTGGGTCAAATTACATTACTGTGATCTGATTAGTGTGCTCTGCAACTTTACAATTGTTGCTAGATAGCAGTGGGATTTTTTGAATACGGAGGGGTTCTTTCATAGTGTGTGGAATATGGGATGCTGGAAACATGTGGGTGTTGAGAAACTTAGTTTGGGTAAATATGTCACAATGGATGAAGCGATTATTAGAGGAAGTTTATTGTGTTGTTTGGATGGCATTTAACTACTAAGACAGATAGTATGATTAGAAAGACACAGGGTGAAAAAGGGGGGGATCTATTTCGCCTCAGTGTGCTAGAATTTTTATAGGTTATGCGTCCCGAGACCTGGACTCTCTCTCTCTGCATGTCAGACGGCTAAGACCCCGATCCGCTTAAGCAAATCAAAAGCCAAACCCAACAGGAGACTCCTCCTTCTCAGTGAACCAGAGCTGAACCAACAACAACAATAAGAACTGCATCCAGAACTATCTCCACCTGTGGCATCCAGAACCAAACAGCTTGCTGACAGGCAGAGATCTATCAGTCCCTCAAACAGAGCAAAGTGTGGGACATGAGAGCAGAATCCGCCCTCCATAAAGCAGCAGAGAGACTGTGAAGGAGGAGATGAAGTGCAAAGCAGTGCAAGAACAGTGGCATGATGGGGGCTGCAGATGTAGCTGGGCAAATGGCTTCCTCAAAGAGTGACAGCTGATGGACAAAGGGGGAGGAGTCAGAATCAGGGGACTTGGCCGAGAATGTGAGGTGGCCAGGGATCAAGGTTTGAGATAAACCAGAGGAGAGGAGAAGGGGATCAACGGGAATGAGTGAGTTTACACATAAACACACTTATAAGCACACATTTAGAGAACTTGAATTGACTTGATAAATAAATGAAGATAAAAAGTTGTATTTACCATGAATTAATCAATTGGTAAATTGTAAATAGCAGTAAAAAGGTAACTATTAAAATAAAATGAGAATCATCCTAAAACACACTGAGGGAGAAGGGAGATACATGACAGGATATAACCATATTCTTCAATCTTTTCATCATGTTAACAAATCATTCTTCAAGAGATTTTTATTCACTTGTGAATAAAGTAGTGATCTCATTTGTTACAATATTGATCACCGTTAAAGGGATAGTTTTAGGAACCACTCTATAAGACAAATCTTTATTTGAATGGATGATGTTAAAGGGAGAGCTAGTGCCAAGCCAGATATAGTATTCCAATCTAAAGTATTGATTTCACCATTGTGCCATAGTTATTACCATAGGAGGGCTTTAAGATGGAAATATGAAATGACTTCTGTTTTTAAATCCTTGATAAAGGAGGGAGTAATTGTTGCATGGTCGGACACCCGATGTTCCACACACTGCTAAAGAGTTTAACATTGTTTTTTAGGTGGACCAGAATTGAAGATGAGCTATGAAATGCATAGCAGAGCTACACAGATCCTAGTAATGGTTTGACACAAGATAATAGTGATGTACACAAGTTTCTGAAATAGATCTATTAGACATTTTAATACTAATTAGGTGTAAATGAATTGCAGGAGTAGTACTATAAGGAAGTGACATTTTTTGATAACACTTTTCAGAGAATGTGGGGAACAGCTGTTCCGATGAAAAGTTAGAGATATCTGGAAAATTATAGTTGTGGTCGTGAATTGATTGATGATGGCGCTCCATATATAACAGATATTTGTAGACAAAGGATACTGGCCTATGCCGAAATATCAAAGTCTCTGCAGAGCACGACACATGGCCAAAAACACTGAGACCAGCTGACCTCTGACCCTGACCGACAGTGTAACTTGGGAAGGCACTGTCAATGACTGACTCTGGGGTGAATCTGACCAGACCAAGACTTTACAACCTGACAGTGTGAATGTGAATGTGCGTGTATGTCTGCATGTGATCAGCGTAACTGCATGATTCTAAAACAATAACTAACCAAGCATGTTTTTGGACTAACATATTATTACCCGTTTCTAGTCCACTTGATGATATTTTACTCCCACAGGAGGTGGCAGTTGGCAGAATGTGAAACTCAAACTAAAACATGAAGATCTGTTTCTTTTAGGACTGAAGGATGGAGAGAAACACTTCATCTCACTGAAGTGTTTACTGTGGAAATGATGGATGTACATTTTGGAAAATGTTTGGCATTTTCTTATAATCCATGGTTACACATGAGGTTCATGTGTAAAAAGGGGGAGTGTAAACTTCACAATGTACATTTTTCATTTAGGGACTGAAAGGAACCTGCTGCCCCAACTCAATTGTTCAATCTGACCATTGATTGACAGTTTTAGAATGGACCTGCTCCATATCTGGGGATAAGATACTGTTTGATGAATGTTGACATGTTTCTAATATTGATTGAGTTATAACAGGTAACATAGATGCAGAATCAGTGGCCAAGGGGCTGCTGTAAGTTGACCGGTGAGTAATGTTTCAACAGGTATTAAAGTAACTGAGGTTTGAAATGTAGAAAGAACATATTACAGTTAAAGCTAAAACATAGTAATGTAATGAGACATAATTTAATTTAGACAGCATCATGTAACTAGCCTGGTAAAGAAGTAAAAGCCATAGACTCTATTGTTTAGGTCATTGTGGGGATATACATTTCATCTAAATTCATGATAGAAAGACATTTGATGACAGTTTGTTGGAATTCTGTATTCATTTTTCAGCTTGATAATATCTAAGCACTGACCGGTAGAAGCAGTATCACCAGGAAATCATTCACTTTGTCAGTATCATGATTTTGGTTGTTTTTGAATCCATAACATTAGTGTGTTTCTTTACCAGAAACATTAACAGTTCATATTATATTTAGATTTTAAATAGGATCTCAGGGATTTCATTTAAAAATAAACACAGATGCTTGTCAAAAATTCAGAGCTATTGAAATATGTTATTTAGTTCACCTAGACAGGTGGGGGTTTTACTTTTAGTATTTTTATCCAAGTATTGAGATTCTGAAGCTGCACTGGCAGATAGGAGGGCCCCGGAGCCCGGAGCGTAGGCTTGAGGGATTTGTATCAGATTTCTCCACACAGGTTGATGATGCCAAAGGGGGACCCAGGAGGCGGACACAGCGGAGTTCGTCTGGCTCAAGGTCATCAGGACAAAGTGGCCCAACCCCAGGCTCTCCGGCCCCGATCGAGTGACCCAGCGGATCTCTCATGCCGTCCGCGTGGGAGGAAAGGGGGACAGCGCGTACCACGGGAGCCAGTGTGCGGCGGGGAAACCACCTGCTAGGACCGGGGACGACATCAGGACGGACGTGGCCCTCGCAGAGGAGGTCGACTCGGAAGCAGCCATCAGTGGACTGGACGACAACGACCTCGAGGACATCCTTACAGCAGACGACTAGGAAGCGGCTGTCAGCGGGCTGGGGGACTTGGCGAGGCAGCAGAGGAGTCTACTTCTCTCTGATCAGTTCCACCAATGAAGGGAAAGCCGCATCTCCCCCTCCCTATCAGAGGGGGGGGGAGGAGATGGTTCCTACACTGCCATGGAGAGTGGTGTTCTGTTCTCAAAGATTTCAAGTACTTTGGGTCTCAGTTTCTGACAGATTCATACGATATTGGGGGAAAGACACAGTGGAAAGGAATGACAATAGTTAAGTTTCAAGTGCCTTGTGTAAGTTGGACTCTTTAGAGAGAGTCCAAAAGGGGGATTGAAGTGAAATATTTGTATGTATTCATGTTAACAAACTATGAAGAAGCTTAAATGGGAAATAATCTGTGTAAAACCGTGAGCTGGATTCAGGGCCTGCTAACATGGGTTTTGGAGAACAAAGGGTGCTTGGAGTTAACAGGTTTTATTGCCCTGTGGGGGAGGTGTAGCTGGCAGAGTGAGAGTTGGATGAGAGTTCCTTCTGCTTAAGATCTCCTGTATGTCATGTTTCAGGGAAGTCAACATATCTTGAATAAGTATATGTGTGTGTTTGATTACTTGGTATTCATAATAAGCAGTCTGTGTAAATAGGAGAGTATTAATATGTATTATCTTTGTGAACAAGGGATATTATGTGGACAGAGCTCAGGCCTCTGGAATGTGCAGGAAAGTGAGATAACGGACGCCAGATACATTTTGTTACCCTCAGAGACACTGGTTTATTATCCTGGCTGGCTCGTGCTGATTCGCTAAGAAAAGTCATCTTTTACATCATCCAATGAGATAGACTGACTCGGCTCCTCCGGTGACTTGTGGGTATAAAAGTGTGGTTTGAAGTTAGTTCACTCTCTTTCTTCTCTGGCTGGCTGCAGGTAATGTAGGGATCCCATAGATAGCTGTATTGAATTTGTACTGTATTTGATTGTATTGCATTGTCATATTACCATTAAAGTGGCTTATTGTTTAACGATTACTTGGTAGCTCTGGATTCCTTCCTGTGTTTTTAACCAGCTTGATAAGGACGCGCGGAGATTTGAAATGCGGAGAAGAGCCCCCTTTATAATCTCTAACAGTTCTTAACAGTGTCTCCTTTTTATTGTGGCCTTTTGAGCCAGGTCGCAACAAATGGGGGCTCGTCCAACGGGTTATTTGTTTAAAAAGTTTGTGTAGTGCTCAGAGCACATGGTGTCATTGAGCAGCTGATTCATTGTTGTGGTCCAGCTGTGTGCTGGCTTGTCGCTGCTATTTGGGGGACACATCATGTCTTTTGGGTTTCAGGAAGCTGTAGTGTTTGACATGTCGTCAGGTTTTGTGTGCCAATCAGAAGGTAAGATGTTGCTGTTTGTTACGCTTTTGTAAAAGAGATTTTCCCCGCTAGGCTTAAGTGGCGTTTCCCCTTGGGTTGCGTCTGTTTTTTTTTGTTTTCATAGTGTTGTGGCGACGTGGTTAGTGTCAGCTGTTTTCGGACAGCTGTCTTGGGGGCACGTCCGCGTGAGTTCTTGGTGTTACCTGCGTGCAGGTCGCTCCATAACTCCGCCGGGTTCCAGTGCGTAATTACCCACCGCAAGCCACATGAAGACTAGGTGAGATTAGGAAGATTTTGTTTAGGCAGTTAGGGGGAAATTCTCTGTTGGGTTCATTTTATGCCCATGCGTGTTGGCAGTTTAATACTTTGCTTTCTGATTGGTTATTATGACTTCTTGGTCAGCGTTTGTGGATGCGCCCTCAGTGTCTTTCTTAGATGATTGCCAGAAGGCGCAGTTGGTCGAAATAGCAGAGCACTATGACATTGCTGTTGTGGGGAGCAAGCGGAAACATGACATTAAAACTGTCATCGTGTCATCTTTGTTTGAGCAGGGGGTGTTGCAGAAGAGTGAGTCTGGTGCGGCAGGGTTCGTGCCGGTAGTGGTTCAGACAGCTGGTTTGACGTTCGAGCAGCAAAAGGAGCTTTTGGCCATGCAGTTTGAACAGGAGAAGTTGCAGTTGGAGTTGAGGTTGGAGCAGGAGAGATTGCAGTTGGAGTTGAAGTTGGAGCAGGAGAAGTTGCAGTTGAAGTTGGAGCAGGAGAAGTTGAGGTTGGAGCAGGAGAAGTTGCAGTTGGAGATGAGGGGTCAGCAGCAGGAGGTAGAGAAGCGTTTAGAGGTGGAGAAGGTGCTGGAGGTGGAAAAGATGAAATGTGAGGTGGAACATGCTAGATTACGGCTGATTGGAGAGGGCAAGCTTTCTCTGGTGGAGGATGGTTCTGATAGGTCGGCATCAGGTAGTGGCGATATTATTTCTTACTTGCGGTTAGTGCCAAAGTTCAATGAGCGTGACCCTGACATTTTTTTTACTCTATTTGAACGCATAGCAGAGGCAAGAAACTGGTCAGATTCGGACAAAGTGCTGTTACTTCAGTGTGTACTCACTGGGCGAGCACAGGAGGCCTATTCAGCTGTTTGTGGCGAAAATGCTTTGGACTATGCCAGAGTAAAATCAGCAGTGTTAAAATCATACGAACTTGTTCCTGAAGCGTATCGTCAAAAGTTCCGAAGTTGGGTCGAGGGGGATAAGCAGACACATGTGGAGTTTATCCGTGATTTGACTTCTCATTTTCAGCGCTGGTGTGCGGCAGCAAAGGTTGCCAGTTTTGACGGTCTTTGTGAACTCATTGTATTGGAACAATTTAAAGATGTTATCCCTCAGCGTGTGGCCACTTATGTAAATGAGCAGAAACCTTCCACCGCGCTCAGAGCTGCTGAATTAGCAGATGATTTTGTGTTGACACATAAGGACAGTTTTACAGAGAAGTGGTCTAGGGGTGATTGGAGACGTGGAGAAGATGGTGGCTATTCCCGCGGTGGTGCAAAGTTCTCACCAGGCTCCTCCCGTAGATTTGCAGGTCCAGGGCGATCCGAGGGCGCCAGAGTGGGCCAATGTCATTATTGCCGAGAAGAGGGTCATTGGAAGGAGCGGTGTCCGTTGCTGGAACCTGAGGGGAAGCCTCGTTCTTCATCACATGCTCCAGCCATGTGTTGTTCTGCCGTTTTGGTTAAAAAGCCGCAGGGTGTAAGATCGGGCATGGTGCCTGTTAAGAAGCTGGTTTGTGCCGACTTGGAGGTGGGTTCTGTTTTTGAGCCGTTCATAACGGAAGCCGTTGTATCGATGGTCGGTAGTGACAAGTATGTTCCGATTAAGGTGTTGCGTGACACAGCAGCTAGATACTCATTTATTGTTGAGTCAGTGTTGCCTTTTTCGTCAGAGACAGGAACAGGGGATTTTGTGCTGATGAGGGGCATGGAGATGGGCTTGATTCCTGTGCAACGTCATACAGTAGTGCTGGATTGTGAGCTGGTACGGGGAGTTGTGTCTATCGGCGTGCGTCCCGTGTTGCCACTTGATGGGGTACAGATGATTTTGGGCAACGATCTATGGTAGTGCTGTGTGGGCGGGTGTGCCACCGCCTGTGGTGGTTTCCAGGCCGTTGGCATCTGTAGAGCCAGATGAGAGCTGTTTGCAATTTCCAAGTGTGTCTCCAGTTTATACTGTTACGCGTGCGCAGAGCCGTAGGATGTCGACTGACCTACCTGTTTCGGAGTCTGGAAAATGTGGTCCAGCACGGTCCTTTGACTTTGAGATCGAGACAAAGAAGAAGGAGAAGAAAGAGAGGAAACCCTGCAAAGTGAAGAAGAGGAGGCCGAACAAGAGGAGGCCGAACAAGAGGAGGCCGAAGGAGGTCGGCGCGCCCAAGAGGCCGATGAGCGCCTACATGCTGTGGCTCAACGCCAGCCAACCCAAGGAGGAGTGGGACAGCGGCGGAGGAGGAGCGTCCTCCAGTCCTAAGAAGGAAAGTAAAAAAGCTGGAGTTAAGAAGGAGGATATTGGGTCGCAACAGTAGGGTAGACATGTGGAGATTATCCGGCTGAACAAAACGTGCATTTATCAAACAGGTTTGTTTTCCACAGACCTTATTTCCAGCTATTTTCCAAAACCCTGTGGAGAAATCCCATTGCTTTTTGTCGAGGGAACCCGCAGCTTACTTTCTGGTTTTAGGACGCGTCACTGGCTGCACCTCTCAACATGATGCCAATATAAACAAGGTCTTCTGTCGGCTCTGTACATCAATGCCGACCTATGCTGACAAGTAAGTGAAGAGTAGACAATATAAAGGTATTAGCTATAGGGAAATGTCCCAGCAGTTTAGGATAATGAAGGTTCTAATCTAATCTATAGCCATTACATTTCTAACTCCTAATGACAGGAAGGCAGAAAGCGCATTATACAAATAATAATACTCATAATAATAGCAGACATTTTTTATCAATGACCACAATATCATTATTTTAATAAACCAAATATGAACAATTGAGGAAAATGAGGAAGACCTGATTATTCAAATGTTGTAGTACAAGTAGTAATGTAGTTAGTGCATAAATTACTATTGCAACAAATGTGTTAATTTTCTTCATTATTAGTCGATTTTGTTTGGACGAATGCTCCGGGCCAGTGGTTACAATGGTGGGGCCAGTGACAATACAATTCCACCAGCCCGGAGGGCCAGTGACATTTTACCCGTAATGTCTACCCCTGAACATTTACTGACTTTTTTAGGATAGCTTAAAGTAATGTTGTAAAATTACAACCGGGGGCCTTACAGGGTTAAGGGCTATTGTTTATTGTTATTTACTTTAAGATGTTTATTCTTAACCTATCATTTAATTTAAAAACTCTTATTTAAATGATGTGTGTGTGTCTCTGTATTCCTGATGATACACTGAGAGAATGAGCCCATAGTGCTGCTGATCACCATAAGCTAAACAGTCTGTATATTGCATTACATTTGTATAATGTAAGCTTCGTTTGATACTTTGCCTGCGGGAATACGAAAGAAATTGTTAGATATACTGAATATTATTTGATCTATTCCACCACTTGATCCCAAATAATGTAGAGGTATGTTGTAGGTGCCTTAAATAACCCCTTATTTTATAGTGAGATGTATTTTTATGTTCATATAATAGTGATTTCAATGCCACCCCAAAATGATCACTGGTTCCATCCTGGCCACCCCACTGAAAATGTCCTGGCTCCGCCACTGCTGATAACTCCCGTTACATTCCTCCAGAGTCAGAAATAGTGTAAGTTAACTTTTGGAAGAACCAGAGAAAAGGGTGAAAATGGATAAAATATATCCGAAAATAGTGTCTCTTAAGACAGGTAGAGTCCCCTGACAACCCCCCTTACATTCATCCAGAGTCAGAAAAAGTCTCTACGTTATCTTTTTTGGGAGAACCAGAGGAAAGGGGTGAAAATGGAGAAATTGTATCCGAAAATAGTGTCTCTTAAGGCAGGTAGAGTATGGGAATTGAACGATAAACCGATCACTGTAAATGAAACGTGGAGAGAAGCAGCAGTGCAAATCGTTAAGTCTATTACCTTGTTTGCACTACGACACTAACTTGGTAAAATGTAATGTGTTTTTTATGAAAATGTGTTGAATGTTGTGTTTTTCAATTAAACAACCATTACAAAATGAAAATGTGTTTTATTTATTTTTTACTTTCATATATAGTAATAGTATTGTAAACGAAACATTTAAAATGTATCATGTGCTCTCATTGTATGCTCTGTTTTTTTTTTTTCAGTAACTTTCTCAGAGAATTTAAGCATAAATCTGTCAAATGTTCAAAACAGCTTTGTTTCACTGAAATGGCGTCAAAATCACAAACTGGCTGAAACTATACAGTGAATTGGAGAAATTACAACACAGAGTTTTCTACTACGACACAGATAGTATAATCTATGTGACAAGACAGGGGAAGTCTCCAGTACTTTCATGGTAGTGGTCAGCTTTTTTAAATACAAAAGTGTATCTTTCAGTAACTTTCTGAGAGAATTAAGCATAAATCTGTCAAATGTTCAAAACAGCCTTCACTGAAATAGCCTCAAAATCACAAACTGCCATTAAGAGTCAGATTCTTAAGGAAATCTACTGACACAAAGTACTTCATTATCTACTTTTTCAGCTTTTAAAAAAGAAAAGTGTATCTTTCGGTAACTTTTTGAGAGAATTAAGCATAAATCTGTCAAATGTTCAAAACAGCCTTCACTGAAATAGCCTCAAAATCACAAACTGCCATTAAGAGTCAGAATCCTAACGAAATCTACCGACACAGAGTACTTCATTATCTACTTTTTCAGCTTTTTATACACAAAAGTGTATCTTTTCAGTAACTTTTCTCAGAGAATTTAAGCATAAATCTGTCAAATGTTCAAAATAGCCTTCACTGACATAGCCTCAAAATCACAAACTCCCATTAAGAGTCAGAATCCTAACAAAATCTACTCAAACAGAGTACTTCATGGTAGTGGTCAGCTTTTAAACACAAAAGTGTATCTTTCAGTAACTTTCTGAGAGAATTTAAGCATAAATCTGTCAAATGTTCAAAACAGCCTTGTTTCACTGAAATAGCGTCAAAATCACAAACTGGCTGAAACTGTACAGTGAATTGGAGAAATTACAGCACAGAGTTTTCTACTACGACACAGATAGTATAATCTATGTGACAAGACAGGGGCAGTCTCCAGTACTTTCATGGTAGTGGACAGCTTTTAAAAAAGAAAAGTGTATCTTTCGGTAACCTTTTGAGAGAATTAAGCATAAATCTGTCAAATGTTCAAAACAGCATTGTTTCACTGAAATAGCCTCAAAATGACAAACTGCCATTAAGAGTCAGATGCTTGACGAAATCTCATGGTAGTGGTCAGCTTTTAAACATAAAAGTGTATCTTTCAGTATCTTTTTGAGAGAATTAAGCATAAATCTGTCAAATGTTCAAAACTGCCTTGTTTCACTGAAATGGATAAATGTATCCGAAAATAGTGTCTCTTAAGGCGGATATAGTCCCCTGATAACTCCCGTTACATTCCTCCAGAGTCAGAAATAGTGTAAGTTAACTTTTGGAAGAACCAGAGAAAAGGGTGAAAATGGATAAAATATATCCGAAAATAGTGTCTCTTAAGGCAGGTAGAGTCCCCTGACAACTCCCCTTACATTCATCCAGAGTCAGAAAAAGTCTCTACGTTATCTTTTTGGGAGAACCAGAGGAAAGGGGTGAAAATGGAGAAATTGTATCCGAAAATAGTGTCTCTTAAGGCGGGTAGAGTATGGGAATTGAACGATAAACCGATCACTGTAAATGAAACACGGAGAGAAGCAGCAGTGCAAATCGTTAAGTCTATTACCTTGTATGCACTACGACACTTACTTGGTAAAATGTAATGTGTTTTTTATGAAAATGTGTTGAATGTTGTGTTTTTCAATTAAACAACCATTACAAAATGAAAATGTGTTTTATTTATTTTTTGCTTTCATATATAGTAATAGTATTGTAAACGAAACATTTAAAATGTATCATGTGCTCTCATTGTATGCTCTGTTTCTTTTTTTTTAAGTAACTTTCTCTGAGAATTTAAGCATAAATCTGTCAAATGTTCAAAACAGCTTTGTTTCACTGAAATGGCGTCAAAATCACAAACTGGCTGAAACTATACAGTGAATTGGAGAAATTACAACACAGAGTTTTCTACTACGACACAGATAGTATAATCTATGTGACAAGACAGGGGCAGTCTCCAGTACTTTCATGGTAGTGGTCAGCTTTTTTAAATACAAAAGTGTATCTTTCAGTAACTTTCTGAGATAATTAAGCATAAATCTGTCAAATGTTCAAAACAGCCTTCACTGAAATAGCCTCAAAATGACAAACTGCCATTAAGAGTCAGAATCCTAACGAAATATACCGACATAGAGTACTTCATTATCTACTTTTTCAGCTTTTTATACACAAAAGTGTATCTTTTCAGTAACTTTTCTCAGAGAATTTAAGCATAAATCTGTCAAATGTTCAAAATAGCCTTCACTGACATAGCCTCAAAATCACAAACTGCCATTAAGAGTCAGAATCCTAACGAAATCTACTCGGAGTACTTCATGGTAGTGGTCAGCTTTTAAATACAAAAGTGTATCTTTCAGTAACTTTTTGAGAGAATTAAACATAAATCTGTCAAATGTTCAAAACAGCCTTATTTCACCGAAATAACCTCAAAATCACAAACTGCCATTAAGTGTCAGAATCCTAACAAAATCTACTCAAACAGAGTACTTCATGGTAGTGGTCAGCTTTTATACACAAAAGTGTATCTCTCAGTAACTTTCTCAGAGAATTTAAGCATAAATCTGTCAAATGTTCAAAACAGCCTTGTTTCACTGAAATAGCCTCAAAGTCACAAACTGTCATTAAGAGTCAGATTCTTAACGAAATCTACTGACACAAAGTACTTCATGGTAGTGGTCAGCTTTTAAACACAAAAGTGTATCTTTCAGTAACTTTCTGAGAGAATTTAAGCATAAATCTGTCAAATGTTCAAAACAGCCTTGTTTCACTGAAATAGTGTCAAAATCACAAACTGGCTGAAACTGTACAGTGAATTGGAGAAATTACAGCACAGAGTTTTCTACTACGACACAGATAGTATAATCTATGTGACAAGACAGGGGCAGTCTCCAGTACTTTCATGGTAGTGGACAGCTTTTAAAAAAGAAAAGTGTATCTTTCGGTAACCTTTTGAGAGAATTAAGCATAAATCTGTCAAATGTTCAAAACAGCATTGTTTCACTGAAATAGCCTCAAAATGACAAACTGCCATTAAGAGTCAGATGCTTGACGAAATCTCATGGTAGTGGTCAGCTTTTAAACATAAAAGTGTATCTTTCAGTATCTTTTTGAGAGAATTAAGCATAAATCTGTCAAATGTTCAAAACTGCCTTGTTTCACTGAAATGGATAAATGTATCCGAAAATAGTGTCTCTTAAGGCGGATATAGACCCTGATAACTCCCGTTACATTCCTCCAGAGTCAGAAATAGTGTAAGTTAACTTTTGGAAGAACCAGAGAAAAGGGTGAAAATGGATAAAATATATCCGAAAATAGTGTCTCTTAAAGAGCCTGTGACTGCATCCCAACAACTGTTGTGCAATGAAATATTGGGCTACTAGTCATCTCGAACCGTCAGTTTAAAAAAGAATATGCGATACCGTTCCGATAAATATCAATAATTTCGAACATCGCGGGGAAATTCCTTCGAGTCATTTTGAAGTTTTGGGGGAAGCCGGAAGTGACGTCAATGCGGGAACGCTTCACTGTGCGGTGAGAGAGCGAAACACGGACAAAGTGTGTTGTCATGCGTAGAAATTGTGAATTACTGAGTTTAGGCACGTTAATAACGTTTTAATGAAGTTGACTACAGTATATTCATATTTGTCAGTGCTTTCATGTCAATTCGGCGAACATAAACATACATGATCGTGGTGAAGATGATGATTAAATTAGGATTACAAATCGGTAGTGAGAGCTGCTGAATTTCCTCCCGTAGGATGTGATATAAAAACAAATCGATTATTTTTGTAGTTGTAAACTCAAGTGGATTAAACTACATTTATTAGTGCTTTCATGTCAATTCGGCGAACATATGATACATTAAATGATCGTGAGAATGATGATTAAAAATCGTTTGTTTGAGCCGGTCTGCATTTCCTGATGAGAAAACAAACCGATGCTTTTTGTAGTTGTAGTACACCAACGTGGATTAAACGTGTGTTTTTTTTTACCACAATGTTGGGGAAATTAATGGATAAAATGCACGGATTATTATTATTATTATTATTCCCACTCCGATCGGGACACTAGGTCCACCGTTTCCCCGCAGCGAGGCTCCCCCCGTTGACAGTTTACGTGGACTGGGTGCATTGGCGGACTGGCCATCGGGACGAATCCCGATGGGCCGGTACCGAAGTGGGCCGGTTGGATAAGTCACTAGTACATCCCCATAGGCGGCGCGTGAGGCTCAGGTTTGGGAAGGCTAAATAACTTTTTTTACCTGACGCTGCCCGCCTCCGGTGTCTATAGAAAAGAGATCAACTCAGTGTGCGGAGTTTAAATCTCTCAAGTTATATTACAGGATAAAGGAAATACAGTTTAAACTGCCGTATGCAGAGAAGACGCCGACGTGTCGCACTTATCATTCATATTACATCATCAATCAGATCATCGATCATATAATATCATAATATATCATATATTTCCTTATCCGAGTCAGCTTCTCCAGCCGTATCTGGCCGTGCAACACTTACAGTGTCACATACTGTATGCAGAAGTATTATTTTAAGCAACACATTATGTTGACGAAACACTCAAGTCAAATGTAATTAAAGTCAGATCCACTCGTGTCTTAGACGTGAACGCGCTCTCAGCTGGTGAGAGAAACCCTGGCTTGATTTACCGAGTTAATAACCAGCGTCGTAGGACCGCTTAGCGAGATCTCGTTTGTTAGTTTGTTGTTGTTAGTTTGTTTGTTACTCAAACATATCCAGGGTATGTTGAACTGGCTTCGTAGTACAGGGCACAGGTTGCTAGCAGCGCTAATGTCAAAGACACAGACATTATACATTATATTTGTATTTTACCAGGATGCAGTGACACAAATATTTGGGAAGGCTTAGCCTTCCCCAGCCTACAGCACCCGCCGCCCCCGACATCCCCCACTCCCCCCGTTGACAATTTACTAGCGGTACCGAAGTGGGCTGGTCGAGAGTCCCGGGATGATTTTTAGTCCCAGTCCACCACTGGTTATATGACCGTATGATCGCCCATATTGACGCACCTAATTCCTAAACTTCTAACAGATACAACATAAACCGATCCTTCAGCCTCATATGAGCTCTCAGACACGTTCAAAATTAAACTGTCATCGCTGTCTGAGCTTGCTGCTGTGTGCGCCATCGTGCGTTTACATGCAGATGCTGGGATCCTGAACGGTGCAGCTGGAGCGCTGTGCCCGCAATGACGTCACCCATAATTTGGCGGGACTTGAAGAATCCCCGAGAAGATCCAGAAAATGGTCAACATTGAAGGGCAGATTAATGGTTATCAAAGTACAAATATCCAAAATCAGTTCAGTAACGGTTTTCAAGGGGACAATATTTACTCAAATTGATGGGTTTGGATGATGGGGGAAACTCGTGTCACAGGCTCTTTAAGGCGGGTAGAGTCCCCTGACAACTCCCCTTACATTCATTCAGAGTCAGAAAAAGTCTCTACGTTATCTTTTTGGGAGAACCAGAGGAAAGGGGTGAAAATGGAGAAATTGTATCCGAAAATAGTGTCTCTTAAGGCGGGTATAGTATGGGAATTGAACGATAAACCGATCACTGTAAATGAAACGCGGAGAGAAGCAGCAGTGCAAATCGTTAAGTCTATTACCTTGTATGCACTACGACACTAACTTGGTAAAATGTAATGTGTTTTTTATGAAAATGTGTTGAATGTTGTGTTTTCAATTAAACAACCATTACAAAATGAAAATGTGTTTTATTTATTTTTTGCTTTCATATATAGTAATAGTATTGTAAACGAAACATTTAAAGTGTATCATGTGCTCTCATTGTATGCTCTGTTTTTTTTTTTTCAGTAACTTTCTCAGAGAATTTAAGCATAAATCTGTCAAATGTTCAAAACAGCTTTGTTTCATTGAAATGGCGTCAAAATCACAAACTGGCTGAAACTATACAGTGAATTGGAGAAATTATAACACAGAGTTTTCTATTGACACAAAGATGCATTACATCAAAAAAAAAAACAGAGCATACAATGAGAGCACATGATACACTTCAATTCGTTCAATTCCCATACTATACCCGCCTTAAGAGACACTATTTTCGGATACAATTTCTCCATTTTCACCCCTTTCCTCTGGTTCTCCCAAAAAGATAACGTAGAGACTTTTTCTGACTCTGAATGAATGTAAGGGGAGTTGTCAGGGGACTCTACCCGCCTTAAGAGACACTATTTTCGGATATATTTTATCCATTTTCACCCTTTTCTCTGGTTCTTCCAAAAGTTAACTTACACTATTTCTGACTCTGGAGGAATGTAACGGGGGTTATCAGGGGACTATATCCGCCTTAAGAGACACTATTTTCGGATACATTTTTCCATTTCAGTGAAACAAGGCAGTTTTGAACATTTGACAGATTTATGCTTAATTCTCTCAAAAAGATACTGAAAGATAAACTTTTCTTTTTTAAAAGCTGTCCACTACCATGAAAGTACTGGAGACTGCCCCTGTCTTGTCACATAGATTATACTATCTGTGTCGTAGTAGAAAACTCTGTGCTGTAATTTCTCCAATTCACTGTACAGTTTCAGCCAGTTTGTGATTTTGACGCTATTTCAGTGAAACAAGGCTGTTTTGAACATTTGACAGATTTATGCTTAAATTCTCTCAGAAAGTTACTGAAAGATACACTTTTGTGTTTAAAAGCTGACCACTACCATGAAGTACTTTGTGTCAGTAGATTTTGTTAAGAATCTGACTCTTAATGGCAGTTTGTGATTTTGAGGCTATTTCAGTGAAGGCTGTTTTGAACATTTGACAGATTTATGCTTAAATTCTCTGAGAAAGTTACTGAGAGATACACTTTTGTGTATAAAAGCTGACCACTACCATGAAGTACTCTGTTTGAGTAGATTTTGTTAGGATTCTGACTCTTAATGCCAGTTTGTGATTTTGACGCTATTTCAATGAAGGCTGTTTTGAACATTTGACTGATTTATGCTTAATTTTCTCAGAAAGTTACTGAAAGATACACTTTGTGTATAAAAAGCTGACCACTACCATGAAGTACTCTGAGTAGATTTCGTTAAGAATCTGACTCTTAATGACAGTTTGTGATTTTGAGGCTATGTCAGTGAAGGCTGTTTTGAACATTTGACAGATTTATGTTTAAATTCTCTGAGAAAGTTACTGAAAGATACACTTTTGTGTATAAAAGCTGAAAAGTAGATAATGAAGTACTTTGTGTCAGTAGATTTGGTTAGGATTCTGCCTCTTAATGGCAGTTTGTGATTTTGAGGCTTGAAACATAGGCTGTTTTGACCATTTGACAAAATTATGCTTAATTCTCTCAAAAAGTTACCGAAAGATACACTTTTCTTTTTTAAAAGCTGAAAAAGTAGATAATGAAGTACTTTGTGTCAGTAGATCTCGTTAAGAATCTGACTCTTAATGGCAGTTTGTGATTTTGAGGCTATTTCAGTGAAGGCTGTTTTGAACATTTGACAGATTTATGCTTAAATTCTCTCAAAAAAGTTACAGAAAGATACACTTTTGTGTTTAAAAGCTGACCACTACCATGAAAGTACTCTGTGTCAGGAGATTTCGTCAAGCATCTGACTCTTAATGGCAGTTTGTGATTTTGAGGCTATTTCAGTGAAGGCTGTTTTGAACATTTGACAGATTTATGTTTAAATTCTCTGAGAAAGTTACTGAAAGATACACTTTTGTGTATAAAAGCTGAAAAGTAGATAATGAAGTACTTTGTGTCAGTAGATTTGGTTAGGATTCTGCCTCTTAATGGCAGTTTGTGATTTTGAGGCTTGAAACATAGGCTGTTTTGACCATTTGACAAAATTATGCTTAATTCTCTCAAAAAGTTACCGAAAGATACACTTTTCTTTTTTAAAAGCTGAAAAAGTAGATAATGAAGTACTTTGTGTCAGTAGATCTCGTTAAGAATCTGACTCTTAATGGCAGTTTGTAATTTTGAGGCTATTTCAGTGAAGGCTGTTTTGAACATTTGACAGATTTATGCTTAAATTCACTCAAAAAAGTTACAGAAAGATACACTTTTGTGTTTAAAAGCTGACCACTACCATGAAAGTACTCTGTGTCAGGAGATTTCGTCAAGCATCTGACTCTTAATGGCAGTTTGTGATTTTGAGGGTATTTCAGTGAAGGCTGTTTTGAACATTTGACAGATTTATGTTTAAATTCTCTGAGAAAGTTACTGAAAGATACACTTTTCTTTTTTAAAAGCTGAAAAGTACATAATGAAGTACTTTGTGTCAGTAGATTTCGTTAAGAATCTGACTCTTAATGGCAGTTTGTCATTTTGAGGCTATTTCAGTGAAGGCTGTTTTGAACATTTGACAGATTTATGTTTAAATTCTCTGAGAAAGTTACTGAAAGATACACTTTTGTGTATAAAAGCTGAAAAGTAGATAATTAAGTACTTTGTGTCAGTAGATTTCGTTAAGAATCTGACTCTTAATGGCAGTTTGTGATTTTGAGGCTATTTCAGTGAAGGCTGTTTTGAACATTTGACAGATTTATGCTTAAATTCTCTGAGAAAGTTACTGAAAGATACACTTTTGTGTTAAAAAGCTGAACACTATCATGAAGTACTCTGTGTCAGGAGATTTCAGCACACAGGGTCTCTACTGTAAACAGAAAAAACATAACATTTGTAAGTATCTAATAATATACTATCCACATAATATACTAGTTTAACCCCTACCAAAAAAAAAAACATTTAATAATTACATGATATTATAAGATAAAAATAAAAAAGTACTTACCAGAGTTTTTCAAGATCAGATACAGGTCAAGAAAATGCATAGAGGAGGTATGGTGCTGGCTCATTAGCCCTCTCACTCTTCTTAAAATGATCCTGTGCAATTTTTAAAAGTTGAACTCTTATCCCCTTATAAACCAAAATAACAATAGCCCTTAATTAACACTAATCATTTAAACAAAAAAAACCTTCCATCTAATTTAGAGAGGACAACTAAAAAAGTGTAAGGTGACTGTTTTAAACTAATTCCATCACATATATATCTTATTTTAACCCTATAATGTATTTACTTTAGAGAGTCCTCTCCTGCTGATATTCAGGTGTGTGTCTGCATATGGTATCTCTGCTTTAAAGAGTCCTTTATCCAGGTGATTAACGATGCTTCTTTTGTCCCCCCACAGAGTGAAACTTAGTTATCACTATTAAAACCTAAATAAGATCTTTTTTAAATTAATATGAATACCTTCTTTGCAAACAGATACTTCCTTGTAGTTAACAGTTTCACAAAAACTTGAAAAGAAACATCCTTAGAAAGCACTAATCATTTAAAGCAAAACCCTGAATGAAATCTAGAGAGGACAATAACGTTTTTAGGTGTCTTAGTGAGTGAAAATTAATGGCTGTTTTATTTAGTTTGAGCGTATTTATTTTTTAAAAACTAACTCCATCCCCTCGCTTCTCACCTCACAGAGAGTGTCTTAATCAACATATAGATTAACATCCCAGGCTTATCTCTAACCCTCACATCAAAGGCCAACTCCAACGTGTGTGTGTGTGTGTGTGTGTGTGTGTGTGTGTGTGTGTGTGTGTGTGTGTGTGTGTGTGTGTGTGTGTGTGTGTGTGTTAATTGTTCTTAAAGGTAGGGGTAGGTCATTTTGGAGAAACCATCTCGAGTGAGCTAGAATTTGAAAGTACACAACCAAAAATCTGCCACTTCCTCACAGAGCCCCTCCTCCAGCACACATGAACGCGCTCCACAACCAAAAGAGGGCACGAGATAAGTTTGTGCAAAGATCTCTGGCTGTAGGCGTCTGCCTCCCGCACAGCTGTGGCATTCGTTTCTTGACTGGCGCTCCGGACGGATGGCGGTAAGTTGTCACAGGCGTCTCTTGGCCAATTTTCTTTTTTGCAAGGTGACTTGGTAAGTGGAAATTACTGTCTTTTTAATTAGTTTTGAGCTTATTTCTATTTTCACCTAATTCCCTCCCCCACTATCTGCTAGCCTCATAGCCCAAAAGGAAGGGGGTGGAGAAAGGGGGGAGAGGCCTGGGCGGGGAGGGGGTTAGACAGTCTCACGCATAACTTCAAAGAGACACCTAGATTAACATCAAAGGCTTATAACACACCACATCAAAGGGCAAAACATCAAAGGCTAATTAGATTAGACAACCCTGAGGGGACCAGACAGCATAACTTCAAAGAGACTGCCTTAATCAACACATCAAAGAAATAGACAACAAAAAGCCCTACACAGGGGGGCTTTTCACACCTACCTGTTATCTCACATCAAAGGCTTAGACTACAAGGGGGGACAGGGGCCAGACAACATAACTTCAAAGAGACTGCCTTAATCAACACATCAAAGAATTAGACCACCAAGGGGTGTGAGGGGACAGACAACATAACTTCAAAGAGACTACCTTAATCAACACATCAAATAATTAGACTACAAAGGGGACAGGGGGCCAGACAACATAACTTCAAAGAGACTGCCTTAATCAACACATCAAAGAATTAGACAACAAAGGCACTACACAGGGGGGCTTTTCACACCTACCTGTTATCTCACATCAAAGGGTCTCGAACAATGGGAGGCGGGACTTATCTCATTTGCATAATTGGGGGCGTGTTCATCTGTCACTTTTTATGCATACTAATGTGATTGAAACAGCATCATTATTACTACTGAGGTGAAAACTGCGACTTGCTGTAAACCAAATCTACTGTATATTGTTGTCTCTGTACACACACACACTGTACATCCATACACACACACACACACACACACACACACACACACACACACACATTTCTCAGCTGATACCACTCTTCCACATCCATACCAACACACCTACATCATATTAGTTGCATACATGTATTCCAATGGCTGTCAGGGCCCCATTATACAACAGGCAAAGAAACCAAGAAATGACAAGCATGTAATTCAATGGTAAAATGTCACATCTGGTTTTTACAGTAAAAAGGACAAATTGAACTATTTTCCTCCAATATAAAACCCTGACATTACAAAATGCATGATTTTATACCGGTATGGCGGAGAGATCAAAATATGTGGTTATAATGGGAGTGGATGGGACATTTTTGTCCGCGAGTGGCTAATGTGTGAGTTTTTTGTTTAATCTGATTCTGTGCAAAAACTAATAATCAACCAAAATCAATGTTGTTGCTAATCTTTGACATATCCAAGACTGTGTTAAAATAAAAAAGCTGACCCCCCCCCCAACATTTATCATATGGAAAATAACTGCCTTTTTGTGCATGTTTTTCATAGAAAACGCAAATTCATGTTTTCAAACTGGCAGTTCAAGGGTTAAAATCCTGAACATAATTTAACATTTGGTATTTTTGATCAGGACTGAAGTTGATTGAAAGATTTAACCCCAAAAAGTTTTAAAAAATATTAATCTGTTGTCATTTTAGAGCAGTTTTTGGAAGTGGACATTTTTGTCCCGAATGACTAATTTGTAACTTTTTTGTTCAATCTGATTTTGTGCAAAAACTAATAATGCAAAAAAATCAATTTTGTTGCTAATCTTTGACATATCCAAGACTGTTATAAAAAAAAGAGCCAGTCCCCAGATATGTATTTTTTGGAAAAACAGCGGTTTCATGTATTCAAAATGGCATTTAAAGGGTTAAAATCCTGAAAATGATTACATTTTTGATATTTTCTATTAGGGTGGAAGTTGCTTTAAAGATTGAACCCAAAAAGGTTGTGAAAAAAACCTTTTAATATAATGTTTTTATCAAAGCATTTTGCAGTGGACATTTTTGACTAATTTGCGTAGTCGATTTGTTACACAGTGAATTAAAGACCGATTTCAAAAATTGAAATTGGAATTCCAAAATAGATCGAGAAAATAGCCTTGTTACAAATAATCAGGCCATTTGCACCAACACAACCAAAGTTATTGCAAAATGAAAAGTGAAAAATGACCCATATGGACAAAAACGTCCACAGTGATACCGGAGGGGAATAAGTCTTAATTTTTCTGTACTAATAAAACAATATGTTTTTTTAAATGAACAAAAGCATGTTGTATAGATTGATTGTTAACAATATTAGTGTTCTAATCTTAATAGCTGTGATTAGAACAGTTTATATTCTCCTTCTTCCCCTAAACCTGCCCAGATGATGTCCCACTGACCCCAGGTCAGAACCTCCAGGTCCAGCAGCACCGTGCCCCCCCGCTCTGCTGAAATACACAATTAAACATTTTCTATGACCTATTTTTTGTATTAATAAAATTAAACTGAAGACAGTTCAATGACTTAGAGATATCCTATTATTCCACTGCTTATGTACACATGTTGTAAATAATGGTTAAAACCTCAGTAAATGAAATAAATAATGTGTTTAACAATTACAATTTAATATTGTGTTTTCATCTAATCACAAAGTAGAGGTAAGAATATATCCATCCTCTCTCTGCAGCTTCATGTCTTCTATTATTATAACTTTCATCATTGAGACAGAGGAAATCAATCATGTTATTTAACATCACCAGCAGTAACACAAATATCAGCAAAAGTGTGTTTATGGAGTTGTTTATTTGTATTATATGTGCAGCAAGTATATAGAAGCAGCTGTTTGGGGAATCAGACAGACTCAAGCTATAATCGTTAGATATCTATTAAAAGAAAGGACACATACAAAATCAAATTCTGAAACTAAGACACAAGTCTGTAGGACGGCAGTAAGCAGAGGTCTGGGTGGAGGATGTTCCTGATCGCCGTTTTGCTTTCTCCAGCCCCTCGGGGGGTCCAGCTGGATGGAGCTCTGTCCTGATGATCCGCTGTGCACTTTTCAGATTAGGGGTCCTTCTCCAGCAGATCCATTTCTCCAGAATTGTCCTAATTACAGAGAAAAACAAGAGAAAAAGAAAAAAGTGAATTAATCATATTAAACACAGGGTTGCAAAAGTATTATTGCAAAATGTAACTAAGCATTTCAGACAAACAATCCTTAAGGGATCATTTAAAATTATGTACTGTTCTGGTTTTTAAAAAACTATAGAGATGAAATGACAGTCACACCTGCATCCCTTTGACAGCACAAACTAACATCAAGCAAAAGGCTGCTGTCTATTTTTGATTGTCTTATTATTATTATTATTATTATTATTATTATGGGATTAGGATAAATTAAATAAACTTTAGCCTAAATAAAAGATGCTCAAATCTTACTGTAAACACACTGGTGGGTTGTACATGCTGGGTCAAAGGGGTTATTAGGGCTTCAATTGCAGTTGAACACCTGCCTGGGTTATTTTTAACCCAGAGGTTGCTTTATTCATTTTCCTACTTCTGAATCATTCTGGAACCATCTTTTTGTCATTTCTCACAACACAAGGTATGTAACCTATATTTTATCACTATATTTTACCTATATTTATATACAATTCTGTAACTTGTTGAATCACTAGTAACTAAGTGATTTTGAAAAAACACTAATCAGCCAGTGATTTCACAGAATCACCAGTGTTTGCACACTGTAAGACCGAACATTACAAGCTTCTGAAAGAAAATGGGTTGTTTTAACTCAAACATTTAAAAAAGTTCATTTACCGCAAATTTTCTGATGACTATGAACTGATTTTTAATATTGTGTATACAGTGTTCAACCACTTAGGGTCATATTGGCAATAGTACTCATTTTTACTGAATCTGTCTGACGTCATCACGTATGTGCTCCGCCCCCGACGTGCCTAGACGTTCTATCACCCATGCCTTCACCAGGTCCGCCATTAGCCCCTCGCCTCTGTTGAAGTCACTCAGACTTTTAAGAATACTTTGCCCACCGTGCTCTCACTGCCGGAATCGTGATCCTTTTTTTTGGCCGCACTACTCTGGTGAGTTACGTCTTGCCTTTGCACAGTATTTAAATGATGTGTTATTAATTTCTGCATCTAATGCACTTTGTGTCGCATGGTGTGTTAGTTTGATTTGAGCTCTTGTTAGCTAGCCTACATTTAATATCTGCCTCACTTGAAAAATGATTTAACTTACGTGTAAGACAGTATTTTTATATTGTTTTAAGTTATATCTCAAAGTGAAACGTTTGTGTTGCAAAAGTTTTCTGGAAAAGTCGAACCTATAATGGCGGCAGGCGGCGCGTTTTCTTTCTTCTTTTTTTACCGCATTTCTGGCATGTTTTATTAACTTAGAGGCATAGAGGATTTACGTTCATTTGATCCACTACAATGTACCATAACCGTGCGTTCTGCATGTTTTTAAAAGCAAGCTAACTTGAAACACTAGACTATTCATTTTACAAGGTCATTTATACCCACCAGCGTTTTCAAATACATGTAACTCAGCAAAGGTAATGATCGTGCAGTGATGATACTAATACTTCTAGAATCTGTGGAATCTCAGCTTTAATCTGATATCTTGTATGTGCAGTTACGATAAGTAGCCTATAATAAAGTATTTCTACCGTGAGTTCTGTGCGCTAATTTAGACGCTTCTTTTGAGACTTGTGTTTTGTTTCGGTAAAAATGGTTCATATCTTCAGTTAGCTGAGTTTCGTTAAGTGGGTATGACACATTAATAGGTTTTTAAATGTTAAGAAGCCCTGAGACAAAGTTTCGTGAACAAGAAGCCCTCGGTACCGGGAGCTGCCGGATTTAACAGATCTAGTGTTTCAAGTTAGCTTGCTTTAAAAAACATGCAGAACGCACGGTTATGGTACAACGTTAGTGGATTAAAATGAACGTAAATCCTCGTTTTATTAACTTATATGCCTCTAAGTTAATAAAACATGCACAGACATGCATGCTGTAACAAAAAAGAAGAAAAGCGCGACGCCTTCCGCCATTTTAGGTTCGAAAATAGTATTTCTCATTTTGTGAAAACTTTGCATCCTAGCTAATGTTTTTTCTCTTAAGGAAACTGAAGCAACTGGCAGATATATGGCTTCTTCAATCTGGTAAGCCTCACAGTAGAGAAACTTCCCCTACACATGGCGGCGTGCGTTGACGCTTCTGCCCATTCACTTTGAATGGGGTGACGTCACCATACTTGCCAACCCTCCCGATTTTCGCGGGAGACTCCCGATTTCATAGCCCTCTCCCGGTTTCCTCCCGGGGTCATATTTCTCCCGATTTCTGACAAAATCAGATTTATTCAGGACTGTTTCCACTCGGACTTTAATACAGCTACACCATTGTTTGGTTTCCATGGTAGCGCGTCTCTTTAGTCACAGAAAACAGAACAAGAAGCGACAACTCTACCCTCTGCTCACTCCTTTCCTGGTTTTGAAATGCTCCCGATTTCTGATGTCTCAAGGTTGGCAAGTATGGATGTCACACTTAGCCGAACTGCATTGTGGGAGCAAAGCGTAGCTTTCATGTGATTGGTTGTTGGTCTAGCTTCAGACATGCCCGCAGGCAAGCGTCAACGCACGCCGCCGTTTGTAGGGTGCCTGTGAATATGGTTACGTTTTCCAATGGCTTGGAGATGCAAACTTTGTGCTGCTGTCTTTGATACAAGGGCAGAGTTACTTGACCATTATAACATTATTATTCCCTTGATTTAAAAGTGAATGCAGACTACCTTTGCCCTGCGGCGCAATGAGATCATCAATGATGAGCTACCTGTTGGAGAGATCCTGGAACGCTGGCCTGCCTTGAAAATGGAGTCACAGGTGAAAATATTTTATTTATTACAACTATATAATTATTTTGTGTGCCTTTGTCACTGATAACTTTGACATGTTTACTCAGATTTAGCATGTTGTGTTTCTGTTTATCTCTGCTGCCTTCAGTCCACATACATTGTACTGTGAATTAAATAGTCATTTTATATTTTGGCAGATTTGTGCAGAGTTTCACAGGATAACAAACCTCAACCTGAAGAACCACTTCTATGCAGAGTTGGATAGACCCCCCCCCCCTCCTTCCGAGCCTGTTCAGGAAGAAGGCGGCTAGCAAAGGAAAGGAAGCTGAAGTTCTGGATCAGCTATTCGCCTCCTATGACCTCCAGGTGAGTCGGTTATGCCTCTTGGTGTTTTATTCTCATACTAGAGTGGATTATCTTTGTCAAAATGGTAATCTCTTCAGTCATGGAAGAGCCCTTTCTTGTGATATCAATTGTTGTGTGGTTATACTGTTCAGCATCCAAAGTAAAACAAAGATGTTCTCACACTCAAGGAGCAAGGTGACGTCCATGTCCTCCGTGCTTTGCCTGCATATCTGCATGAAGATGACTCCACGTTTCTGAGGCTGTGGCATGTAAGTCAGCATAATAACTGTTTTGAATGTATGTGACAGATCATCAAAAAATATAGTTTATCTTGTTACATTGTTTCAGGAGCTCTATCGCAGGTAGACAATTATTTTAATTTTTATAGTGAAAAAATTATAATAAATGATAGATTTAGTTTGAAAAAGTATGAACTGTCCTGGTGTCATCAAAGCTTGATTCTATCACTGAGGTGTTGTTAATCAAACATTATATCTTGTGTTGCTCACATCCCATTCAGGTTCTAGTTCCAAGATTTGAATATTGCCATAAGAATTGTAATTATTGTAAGGTACACAAAGGACATGTTGAACATAATCTCCCTTTACTTCAACATTTCAGAGGTGTTGAATATGATTTCTACTTTAGGATTTATTTGAAATTAAGCTCTAGGTTTCAGTGTAAAAAATGGGCTCACGTGATTTAATAAAATACACAATCAAGAGAGGGCTTTCTTTCCTGCAGCATCAGTGTTCAATACAAAATAATCTCTAGTGTTCCCCATATTTTTTTGTATGTGTAGTAGGGAGAGATTATACTGTAAATACATATTCAGTTGCCAGTTTATTAGGTACAACTAGCTAATAGTAACAGTCTAATACAGTGATAAAATAAATCCTACCCTTATGAAGGTTATACATGTTTTTTTGTTGAAAGCATTTATGTCAACTGATTGGTTATTTTGGAGGCTGACGTTTCTGGTGCTGTAACATTATGTTGTGCAATGCTAATAGGCGTTTCCTTAAACCCACATTATGCACAAAACATACGGTTATTTGATGTGATATGTCACTGATGTATTTTTCAGAAAACACATTTCTGAGATAGCCAAGTAATGTTTATCTGTTCTTGTCATCAGGTGGAGCAGTCTGATGATACAGACACAGAGGGCATCGCGGTCGGACTTCTCATGATCAGTGCCAGGTCAACAGACACCACGCTCTTCTGCCCAGAGAGGATCGCTGTTGTCATTGCGGGTAACGGAGTTATGGAACTCCCCACACTGGCTGACGCATTCATCCTGCTTTTTGCACTGACCTTTGCCCTGCATCTGAGCCACCCAAAAGACTTGGCCAACACTTTCAACTTCACCCAGAAAGTGTTGATGGGCCTGGATGAGGGGAACTTGAAGCCCAGGGTGTTGAGCCTGAAAAAGCATTGGGCAGTTTAATCCTACCAACAAAGTTGCACTTTATCAATCACACACACACACACACACACACACACACACACACACACACACACACACACACACACTGTTCTCCTCTGTTTACATCCTGCTGCTTTACATCTGTGTTCTGTTGTGTTCATTGACAGATTTGTTACTGTTCAAGTTGAAGGACTGTTCGTAGATGTTGTTTTATACTTTTATATGTATTGGGTCTTTATGGTCCATGTGTTAAATAATACGCAGAACTGTTCCTGAAAATTGTGTTCACTCATAAGTGATGGTTAAAATACACACAGATATTTCTCAAGGCCCTAGCACTGTTTTTAAGGTGTTTTTATTTTTATTTAAAAGAGTTAAATATATTGAATTTGTATTGTGCTAAAAATGCATTGTTCTTTTATAGTGGAAATGGAATGTTGGCGATTTGCCAAAGCTGTTCAAATTATCAATAAATGCATTTTTATATATATATATATACGGTGTGTTTGGAGATAATTCATTACACTATTATACATTATTATTATATTCTATTTAGCCCAACAATATAGTTAATTTCAATCACTAGCTTGGGTCAAATGAACAACCCAATGTATGGTTTATATTAATTTAACCCAGTGATATAGTTAATTTCAATCACTAGCTTGGGTCAAATGAACAACCCAATGTATGGTTTATATTAATTTAACCCAGTGATATAGTTAATTTCAATCACTAGCTTGGGTCAAATAAACAACCCAGCACATTGGTTAAAATTATCCAGCCCAGCACATGGGTTAAGACAACCCAGCGTGTGTTCTGTCCTATAGTGACTCAGCAGCTGGGTTATGATTGGGTTATTTTTTAACCCAGTAGTTTTAAGAGTGTAGGCTTTTCTTTTAGCCCTACCTCAAAGCAGCATGAGCTGAATAAAAAGGTTGTAATTTTGTCCCAAAGTTTAATAAACAGTAAAACATTGGAACATGTCAGAAAAATAAATAAAGCTAACAGCAGCTACACGTCAGGGTAGCGTTTTATAAATCCCACCGTACTGTAGGCTATACCGGTCTAAATGTTTTCACTTTGGTCTATTTATGCAATATAAAGTATAACTTATCTATAACAGAGCCAAGATCGCTGTATGACTTTAATAAACTTCTGAATTGAATTAAATAAGTGTAAATAACAGTGCAGCACGTCCAGCTAGCTAGTTAGCGTCACATATTTATCCGTATTATTTAACGAAAATGTACGTTGTAATGTCCCTTGGGTTTGACGTGTGTGACGTCAGTTAATTTAAAGTAAGTTAAAACCAAGCGGCAAACTCTGGGGAACAGCCGGGACGCCAATACGGAAGTGCCACACACTGCAGTTCATACATGGGCCGCTAGGGACTGGCTGCAGAAAGGAGCAATTTCCATAGACCCCCATGTTAAAATGCCCAACTTTACAGCAGAAAAAAACATGTTTCTACCCATGGATGCAATAAATATTATTATCGATATAGTTAGATTCCACCTTCATGATTATGAATCTGTGAGTGAATTGTTTTCTAACACGACCCTTTTATTTATATTAGGTCTTAAAGTGTTTGCATAAATTAGGGCGTGGTCACTTTGATGGACACGTACATGCCTCACTGTCAGCTAACAGCAACTTGTCCACTCTGCTAGGCTACAACATGGATGTATAATAAGAACTGGATACAGCGTGGGAGGCGGGGCCTCATTCATTCCTATGAGAGTTGCTCATTAGCGCATGATGATAAAATGGCCCAACTTTTGAGAGAGCGAAACGTCACAGATTACCCGGCATGCCTGAGAAGTACCCGTATGTGCGCACATAGCGCATGCGCAACTTTAACCAAAATGCTCGTTCACATCAAGCACGTCAATTTGCGTACACGTAACAACACCGCACGTTCATGACAGCTTGGTAATGATTTGTTATTATGATGGATTTGATATTAACGAGGCGGCAGTTAGCAGCTAGCTAGTCATTATGCTAATGTAAACATCAATCGTTATGTACTTATATTACGCTGTAACAGGATCTAGTGATATCCAAGCAACAGAGCTTCATTTAGCATGAAAGAATGATTGTAATCTTATAATAATAAGTAACTTATAATAATAAGTAATATTAACTTTATTTAATACAACATTTACGGTACAAGATTTAATCATACAGCCCATGTAGTATGATAATGAATTATAGCAAACATGTGCAATATATCCATTATTACAGCTCCGTGGGATGGCAGTAAGACGATATGGGTCCGTTCTTATTGTGCATCCATGGGTAAAGATAAACGCAACTCACATTGGTTTTTCAAACAGCATCTCTGTAAACTACGTGTATTCACTGAATTTCACTCTCTGCCTTTAACGGCTCGTTGTAGCTCAAATAGCTCCAGCCCCCACCCTTCCTGTAAGCACAGTGCTCTGATTGGTCGGGACACGTAACATGAACGTGCCGGGCGGCGCGGTCCCGTGGGTTAGATGCACGTTCATAATGCAGAGGGAAATAACTCTCAGAATAACGTTATTAGCACATTATTACAACTTGAGGAACGAATGTTTTTAATAAGGGCTATACAAGTGTTCATACTGGGTAGTTTATTTAGTTTAAAAAAAATTATCCAACGATTTACAGACCACTCTTTCCCCATGTAAGTCAATGGGAAAAAGTGTTTCCGGGCCTGGCAACCAAACGGAAGTGTAGTACCGCCGTTTGACCAGCACGAATATTTTCATCTGAGTCCGGCGCACTTCCTGGGGGCTTGGGCTACAACCATAGAGGCTACAACGTTAGTTAGTCATAGTACTGTACTTGACCCTTTAGCTTTAGCCGTGTTAGTGGTGATTGTGCCTTTTAGGGAATATTGTTACAAATACCAGACAATTAAAATGTCGTGCTGTGCGCTTGAATGTACTAACAGAACTTCCAAGAAGTCTAAAATGATAATATTATACATGTTAACCCCGTTCGCAGGTGTTTGTGTGCTTGGTAGCTTAGCTTGTTACTTATTAGCCAGCTAAGGACGTAACCCTTTATGCATACATATACATTTTAGTTTATGATTCAGCCTTGGGTAAGACTTTTATAGTCTATGGCTATGACGCCCATAATGCTAAACGGGAGCAAATGTTAATAGGGGACCCAATTATCCCAGTGGTGGCCGCCGGAGCTAACGGAGCCGCAGGGGGCTAGCTCCAGCCGGCGTCCCGGAGCTAGCCCACTGCGACTCCGTTAGGTCCGGGCGGTGGAGTCAGTCTTTTCTCAACGTGTGAATGACAAGCATTAAGAATAACAAAATATAGCTAATTCTCTCATT
Organism: Pogonophryne albipinna; assembly: GCA_028583405.1. Classification (NCBI taxonomy): domain Eukaryota; kingdom Metazoa; phylum Chordata; class Actinopteri; order Perciformes; family Artedidraconidae; genus Pogonophryne; species Pogonophryne albipinna. Next base: position 35,230,189 of record CM053251.1, read on the forward strand.
TGATTATGAATGTAACGTTTATATAGGGGAACTACACTGTTAGCAGTAACTTGGTATGCATGTATTTCATGTTAGCTTAGCTTCTTAGCCTGAGCTAGCTCTGTTTACTTCCAGTTCGGAGGCAGCAGGTCCCGCCTCGGCTCCGCCTCTTTGCCCTTATTTGGAGCAGGCGGGATTAGACTCTGGCGTCACAGTCGAGCCGTTAGTGGCCGACTCCGCCTACTATAGAGGCTTCTCAATTCTTAAATTTCCCCTCCTCGACTCCCCTCCTCGAGACTTAGTCCCGCCCACAGGAGATGCGAGCGGAGGACCGAGGAGAGAGGAGGGGAAGCAGCAGACGTTTAAAGAAATGAGAACTCCTCTCCTCTGAGCGGTCATATTAAAGCGACGTCCATTCATTATAGTGATGGGAATTCCGATTCCCTTCGGGGACACAAATCTTTTGATTCAGTTCACTTGAAAGATTCGTTCACTGATTCGTTCACCGGTTCGCGAACGACTTCTGGTGATTTGCATGTTCGCGAACGATTCGTCTTTGTACTTAATTCGTTCAGTGAGTCTTCACTACTGCCGAAGTCCGTACAAGAAGTTTGCTGGCGTAACATGTATGATATTAAAACACATTTTACACCTCACCTTGTTGCCCCATGAATTATGCTCTGGGAATAGGCTACATATTATTTAAGAAATATAATTGGCCATTGTTAAATCTCTCATAAATGTGTGCCTGACTATACGATGTATTACAGCAGGCTAGCACGTTATACTTTCAAACCCATGCACGTACTATGTGGCCTAACTTAAATCCCAAAGCATTAAACTCCATTTGGCCGAGTTCAAAGTGAATAAAAAAATATATCCTCTACATCGGTGACGATTTATTCATATTCTATAGTATGTACCCATCTATGTTTACCTTTAGCTAGCGGCTAAGCTAGCTGGACGCTACGGAGCCCAGCTATCCGCCCTCTGAAGCTTATAGGGCCGACAGGGAGAGGAGAATGTCCCGCTAACGCTGTGTGTGTGTGTTTCACATTAGCGGGATGCTATGGAGCTCAGGTATCCGCCATCTGAAGCTTTTAGGGCCGACAGGGGGAGGAGAATACAACGCTGTGTGTATTTATCGCTAAGCTAGCTGGACGCTACGGAGCCCAGCTATCCGCCCTCTGAAGCTTTTAGGGCTGACAGGGAGAGGAGAATGTTCCGCTAACGCTGTGTGTGTGTGTTTCACATTAGCGGGATGCTATGGAGCTCAGGTATCCGCCATCTGAAGCTTTTAGGGCCGACAGGGGGAGGAGAATACAACGCTGTGTGTATTTATCGCTAAGCTAGCTGGACGCTACGGAGCCCAGCTATCCGCCCTCTGAAGCTTTTAGGGCTGACAGGGAGAGGAGAATGTTCCGCTAACGCTGTGTGTATTTCACATTAGCGGGACGCTATGGAGCTTAGGTATCCGCCATCTGAAGCTTTTAGGGCCGACAGGGGGAGGAGAATACAACGCTGTGTGTATTTATCGCTAAGCTAGCTGGACGCTACGGTTCCGGTATCCGTCCTCTTTATTGCGGACAGGTTGAGGAGTGTGTGTGTGTGTGTGTGTGTGTGTGTGTGTGTGTGTGTGTGTGTGTGTGTGTGTGTGTGTGTGTGTGTGTGTGTGTGTGTGTCGGAGCTCAGGTGAGAGGGCTCTGATTACAGTACACTGTAGGAAACAGTTCAGAACTGTAGGAAACAGTTCAGAACTGTTTCCTACAGTTCTTTAAGTTCGTCGTTCGCGAACAGCTTCTCTTTAGCTTTTGGCGGAAGGCGGCGACTCAAACAAACAAATCGTTTTGTGGGAGGAATCAGTTCATCTCGTTCACTTCAAAGATTCGTTCAAAAAGAACGAATCGTTCGCGAACGACCCATCACTAATTCATTATTACGTGGCAACAGCTGCATCAGCTGTCGAGTGTTTTGTCATAGCGCTGTATTTTATAATCTCTGTTAGATCAGCTGAACATTGTTCCCCCACATATTTACTTTGAATTAATTGAGAGTGCGGTATAATGAGACAATAACAGGCTACAGATGCGGACACACACACACAAATATATTTATATAAATATATACAATTTAAAGTATGAGAGCACTCTCATAATAACGTAACACAATCAGAGACTGGATATATCCCCCCCTCTCTCTGGTCGCTGAAATGGGGAATTGAAATTACGGGCCGAAAGTTGTATTTACAAGTATTAAAAGTAAGCAGAGGACACCAAACCAACTGAGACCCGTCTGTCCGCCGCATCTACGCACTGTACAACACACACCTACACACTGTACCACACACACACCTACACACTGTACCACACACACACCTACAGCTCCTAAAGCATAATCAGGCTACAGCCGTTGTGTATTTTATTATGTGAAGCACTAAATGGTTTTAGAAAAATATCGACTCTTTGTTTGTAGTTATCTAGCCTCCTAAACTAAAGCAAATAAAGAGAGAAGGACTGTTATACTGAGTGATATATATTTTACACACTGCTCTGCTTTCTGCACGGACCTCACAGCTGTTCTCTCTGGAAACATCGCGACGGATGAAAGCAGTTTCTAAAATAATATCCAGGGGATGCATGCAGAGCTGTCATTGGCTGAGATAAATCCGGCCGTGCGTCACGCCTCCACCGTTCCCGGAAATACATCCGTGGAGGAACCATCAGTGTATCCTCGGTTAGAGCTCCTCCAGAGAGCCTCCTCGACGCTCGATCCTCGGTGTGCATTTAGAGAAATGAGACGTCCTTCAACATGGCGCGCTGAAATTCATTTCCGGGTCACTACTGGAGGACCGAGGAGTCGAGGAGGGGAAATTTGAGTATTGAGAAGCCTCTTATGGGCTTCACGACAACTCTGCAGAATCCTATGGGTGACGTCACGGACACTACGTCCATTTATATATACAGTCTATGGTTAAAACCCAATACTCACATTTATTAGTGATTTAAAAGCAACAGCAAGCGGAGGGCTTGCTGTTGCTTTTAAATCCATTCTGCTGGGGAGACCGGAAGCCATTTCATTTGAAAAAAACTCCCTCTTCCCTGCGCGCATTGCACCCTGGGATATGGTAGGCCACGGAGTGTACATCAGATGTATCCTTCAAATTGGGGAAAAGTAGGCTGCATTCGTGGGCCGCATTCAGAGGAGTCTCGTCTTTTTTTTTAATTGGGACAGCCTTCTTTCGGCGGAAGTGACGTGTGCGGTCTACGAATGCACCCTTCTAAGGATACAACCCCTGAATTGAGACACGGCCCATGGATGTATAATAAGATAAGATAATAAGTAGAGACCGGTCTCAAGTCAGCACCGCTGTCACTACCCGATCCGTCCTCCTGCCCGATCGGTACTGCGCATGTGCGAGATGGTCCGCCATATTGGACAACTCCGGACGGCAACCCAAGTAGGACAATATTGACACAGTGGCTTTTAGCAAAGCTCAAAAAGAAAACTCGAGAGAGATGAGTTATTGTTATTACAACGTGCCTTCACTATTATTTAACAACTATTTTTATTGGGTTATTTTATTTGGGGTTAAGTACATTGTCAGAATAAGTGAGAAATTGATTTAACTTCTGTTAGACAGCTATCATACTGAATAAATATTTACTGTGAATGTATGCAAAAATGTATGGCATATGGCTGTCTAACAGAAGTTACATTTATTTCTCACTTATTCTGACAATGTACTTAACCCCAAATAAAAGAACCCAATAAAAAGAGTTGTTAAATAATAGTGAAGTCACGTTGTAATAACAATAACTCATCTCTCTCGAGTTTTCTTTTTGAGCTTTGCTAAAAGCCTCTGTGTCAAGTGTCCATCTTGGGTTGCCGTCCGGAGTTGTCCAATATGGCGGACCATCTCGCACATGCGCAGTACCGATCGGGCAGGGGAACGGATCGGGTAGTGACAACCGCTGCAGACTCGCTGTTTGAGGGCTTGATAGCCCACTCCCCCTCCACACTCGTTGCTTTGGAACAGCCCTCAATATGGCGGACCCTCCGCGTGAACGCGCAAACGGAGGGGTAGGGTGTAGGGGGCGGTTTGGGAATGGGCCATAGATATATATAAACTAGGGCTGTCTGTCGATTAAAATATTTAATCGCGATTAATCGCATGATTGTCCATAGTTAATCGCGATTAATCGCAAATTAATCGCACATTTTTTATCTGTTCTAAATGTACCTTAGAGGGATATTTTTCAAGTTTTTAATACTCTTATCAACATATGAGCAGACCCGGCGGCAGACATACGTCTCTGGGCGGGCATTTGATTTACCAGGGTGGGCCCAGGGCCCACCCCGAAACTTACATTAACCGGGAAATCTCGAGATTGGTCAAGGGGGGGGTTTAGGTTGTCATAAGGCTGTTGACGGTCTTATTATAGGCTACATCCATTGGTTGGTTTTGTGGCACATTTGTAACGCTGTGCCAACTTGGGCAAGCACGCAGGCAAACTTGAGCGCACACAGGGTGGAAAGGTGGAGTGAGGTTGAGCGATGGAGAGAAAGGGAGAGAGAGAGAGATTGAGCGAGGCAGAGAGCATGTGCAGCGGTCTGCTTGCGCACAGAGCAGTTTGTGAGAGAGCCGGCTTGAGAGTCAATTTCTCTTCAAAATATAATTGATTGCCAGCCTCCCTTGTCCCTGGCTGGCTTGCGAGCTCGTTGGTAACGTAACTGATGTCTTCTAATGTGCCTGCATCTGGCGCTGAGTTGCCATATTCCTTTCAAGTGTATATGTGTGAACCACTTCCTGATATCCATTGTTGCAGATAAATATAAATGATAATAGCCAAACTAACCTAGCAGTAAACTGACAGGCTGCTGTGCCGCATCTCACTCAAAAACCCACACGACTCAACCCAGCGGAAAACCAGTCTCGCGCGCAGCCTTTCATTCAGAATTTCATTCAGAATTTCATAGCAAAATAAATTGTTTTTTATTAAACTAATCTTTCAACATAGTTTAAAATAAATATTAGGACAAAGCCCTACAAATAACAACAATAAACATAATCAGTGGCGGCTCCAGAGTATTTGTGTTGGGTAATCTATGGTAGGGCTAACCCATACAGTGGTGGGGCTCAAGTCAGTATTTGCAATGTAATTACACGCTCCCCTTGACAGTGAAACGCCACGCGTGAGGTTTAGATTATTTCCCTGTCTCAATCCAAATTGAACTGTATGAAATAAAAAGGCACATTTGTCTTGTTGTAAATAAAAAGGGCGACCTGGAGTTGCAATTGCAATTGCAATTTCTCCACAGGTGAAAGAGTTGACATGCTGAAAGCCCAACCCCTGCAGGGGGGTCTGGTGGGATTCTCCTCCAGGAGATTTTTTGAAATACTAACATAAAATACACATTCTGGTACTCTCTTGAGAAGAACAATAAATACATCTATTACTACACGACATATTTAAAAAAATGAATGGTATTTTAGTTTTTTGTTACTTTGTTCTGAAAGCTGAACCTGCTGCTCCTCACAGAGACAAGAGGAGAGGCTGTGTGAATTACTTTACATTGTGGATAAGAGTGGATAGCCCCCATTGTTCTGTGTGTCAAAATGAAAGACAGCCCACACACCTATCAATCATCAAACCGTGGGGTCTTATTTCATTACGTATTGATTTCTATCAACACGTAATGTTGTATCGATGTATATAGAGATTTACTACAGCAAAAGTATTCTCCGTCGGGACTTCCTGCAACAACACCACGCCGTTATCTTGATTCTGATTGGCCAGAAGACATTATCAAAGATGTTCTATTGAGAAGATGATCACTACGTGACAAAAGTTTTCAAACCGTTTCTAGTCTTCGGTATTTACTGCTGTCTGTGCAATTTACTCCGCGAGTTGACAGACTTTATTTTGCTTACTTTAAAATCATTTTTCATGGTGGGGCTAAGCCATTTCTTGGTATGGCTGTAGCCTACCCCAGTATACCCTGGCACCGCCACTGAACATAATAATAAAACAATTAAAATGTTGTATTCAGCCCTGATTACAACAGCGGGCCCAAATCCTGGATGGGCGGGCCCGGCCCCATGGGGCCCGCCCATGACGCCGGGTCTGCATATGAGTGGACAAATATGCTTTATGCAAATGTTTATTAACATTTGAACAATGACAAATATTCTCATGAATATTAAACACAACAACCTCTGAACATTACAAATATTCGCCTCAATTCAACCTGGAACCTCTCATACAATAATACAATACAAAGTGTGTGTGTGTCTGTGCGTGTGTGTGTGTGTGTGTGTTTGTGTGATGGATCGTTGGAGCTATGTGCAACTCAAGGCATATGCTCGAACGGGAGCTGGCCTGGACGCTGCAATCATGTTGCGCACACTATCCGAGCTGAGTGCGCTGACTTTTCGTACAATGTCCCACTGTCTGGCTTCCTGCATAGAGTCAAGTGCTCAGCGCAGTTGTTGGCGAAATGTCACTCCTCTGTTTTCTACGGTGGCCCTGAAGTGCAAGACACCACAGCATTTCAGAAAACACAACAGCATTTCAGAAAACGCTACAGCATTTCAGAAAACACCACAGCATTTCAGAAAACGCCGCAGCATTTCACAAAACACAACAGCATTTCAGAAAACACAACAGCATTTCACAAAACACCACAGCATTTCACAAAACACCACCGCATTTCACAAAACGCCGCAGCATTTCACAAAACACCACAGCATTTCAGAAAACACCACAGCATTTCACATTGGACGGAAAGGGTATTCCTTAGGGAGAACACTTCTTGTTTGTGATTGGACAGAGCCAGCCAGAGAAGCATTGCTGTGATTGGTTGTTTTTGCTGCCAGTCAAGAAATGACGCTTCTTGACACATCAGCCGTTAGCTGTTAGCACACACTCAGTGCTCACAGCTCCTCATATCTGTTCAGAAACTGGACAAAAGTTAAACATATACAAAACACAGACTGTCTATGTCATGGCGAATACAGTCGCTGCTTTATTTATGTCTGTATGACGTTGTTGTGAGTGTGGACGGATCAGCTACAGGTTAGTTTAGCCTGATCGATCCGATTCCGATAGGATTTACATGGAGATACGCCCCGCCCCCTCTCCAGCGTCTTGTTTGAATGACAGGAGTAAACACAGAATTAATGCTTTATTAATTCATGGTTTTTAAGGGGCTTATCTCCATATAAATACTATGGTAGACTACTCAATATTCGCATCGCTCTAATCACTGGAGTTTCACCTCGGCTGTCAGCTGTGTTTGCTCCTGTCATTCAAACAAGACCAGCTGGAGAGGGGGCGGGGCGTATCTCCATGTAAATTCTATGGGAGATACCAACTACAATAAAATGAACATATTTGACCGTGATTTAATTGTAATACATGTTTCAAAGTGATGCCGAAGTAACTACTGATAACGGTTAGTAAAAACCATGAATTAACGCTTTGACAAGTCTGCAGACAAGACGGCAGGCGAAAAGCTTTTAAAATGCGTGTTTTCTGAATGGAATCGGATCCATCAGGCTAAACTAACCTGTAGCTGCTCTGTCCACACTCACAACAACGTCAGACAGACATAAATAAAGCAGCGACTGTATTCGCCATGACACAGACAGTCTGTGGTTTGTACATGTTTAATTTTTGTCCAGTTTCTGAACAGATATGAGGAGCTGTGAGCTCTGAGTGTGTGCTAACGTCTGATGTGTTTGGACCGGTTGGGACATATTGCGCTGTCGGGCGTTGACCATTCACGAAGCGTCATTTCTTGACTGGCAGCAAAAACAACCAATCACAGCAGTGCTTCTCTGGCTGGCTCTGTCCAATCATAAACAAGAAGTGTTCTCCCTAAAGGAATACCCTTTCCGTCCAATGTGAAATGCTGTGGTGTTTTCTGAAATGCTGTGGTGTTTTGTGAAATGCTGCGGCGTTTTCTGAAATGCTGTTGTGTTTTCTGAAATGCTGTAGTGTTTTCTGAAATGCTGTGGTGTTTTCTGAAATGCTGTGGTGTTTTGTGAAATGCTGTCGTGTTTTCTGAAATGCTGTAGCGTTTTCTGAAATGCTGTTGTGTTTTGTGAAATGCTGTGGTGTCTTGCACTTCAGGGCCACCGTAGTTTCATTGAAACAGCTCCTTATATCCGTTAGCGCAGCTAGCTTGCACCAGATGCTAACAACAACAATACACGTAAGGTCTCTCCCGGTCCTCCCGATGGCCAGTCAGGGCCTGCCGGTGAGCGTGGAAGTGTGGTCTGCAGCAAGCGGGCGGCAGGAGCGGGGCTGTCAGCATCAGCTTGTAGATGGTATTTTAAACTCGATGCGCTCTGAAACTACGGGGTGGCCGAGGACAAAAAATGCACATGCGTTAATCGCGTTAAAATAATGTAGTGGAAATTTCATTTTTACGTATATGCTTAAACCAAATGCTTCTTATAACCTTCTCTGTGTCTACCTATATCATTTCCTGAGATGTGCTGTCTTCTTCTCTTCAAGGCCACACAGCTGATTGTTTAGAGAAGGGTGAGACTCACACAAAGTCTAAACAAGAACGTCCCTGGTTCTGAGAACACTAGCTACAGCTCAAGGACAGGGGTCTAATAACAATGAGACCTTGTGAAGACAGATGTCTGAACTTTCCTCTCTTTCTTTCTGTATATAAGCTTGCTATTTTATTATATCTGCGCACACTCTCTCAGATTATTTATACTCTGTGAGACCTGTGTCTCTGTGTTGCATTTTTTATGTTATTTGAAGCTTCAAATAAATTAACCAGAAAGACAACTCTGTTTGTTTCACCATTTATTTGTTTAACCACTCTGACTTGTACTCCCGAGTATTGAGCTTAAGATTTCCACAACAATTGGCGCTGCGAGCAGGATCTCTGCAAGTTCGATTGGGGACACCTACGGACGCTGGTGGTGGGACGCTCCAGGATCCTCGGATCCTCCTCTACCTCGACAGAAACCGTATGGGACGAGAGGACCAGCGCCGGGGGTGGAACCGATTGACTTCACGAGATCCAACGAACTCAAAAGGATTTCAAAATACTCGGTGAGATGTACAGTGTCTAAATTGTTTAAAGTAATTGTTTAAAAGTAAACGTAAGCAAACTCGATGACATCTATGAGAAGGACTGCTCGAAGGCAGGATATTGTGAGGATATCCGAATAATCGTAGCTTGTGGATTACGATCAGTTTTTGTGTGATTTGTACTGAGAAACAAATATCACAACGAGTGTTTTGATAAACACGGGGTGTTTAAAAACGTTAAACACTTTAAAGACTTTGCTATGCGAGCAAAGCAGAGAACAGGGGGCTGGTACATCCTCCGGAGGGTCCGATTGTAGATGTCATGCGAGCAAAACACGGTGAAAACAGTCTGTCTAAATTAAAAATATGGACGGAAATGTTCGGATTTCCAAAGGGAGGTTCTTTTAGTAAATTAAAAATCAAAAACCTAAGGGATAAATTACAAGAACGTGAGGATGGAATGAAAAAGAAGGAGAAGAGTAAAGTAAAAGAAGCTAGAAGAGTTTGCAGAAGGAGAAGAGTAAAGTAAAAGACTTATAAAAAGCTGGACACTCACAGAAAGTGTTTATAATAGCCTACTGGGGGGATGAAGCAGAATGCCCTGAAAGAAGGCAGTTGGCCTCGGGGCATTAAAGAAAATATTAAGGTTGAAGATTAATGTGAATAAAAGAAGGGAAATAAATTATTTCCAAAACCATGTAAAACCCAGACATCTGTGTGTCCTTCCATTGCAGGCTGGGTGACCTCTCCTCGACTGGGTATCCTTTCCCTCCCCCGGAGTACAACCCTGGCAATCCGGCTGGCCCACCTCAACCACCTCCAGTGCCACTACAAGCCCCAGCCATGCAGTCAACAGACTCCCCGTCAACTCCAAGCTCGTCCACCCCCATCAGCCCCAAGTAGATGGGGACAACAGCGGGATAAACAAACCTGTTGCCCAAGCAGGTGTTTGGGGGACACCAAAGTAATGCCTTTCTCAACGGACTCACAGACACAGCGCAAGCTACGCAGAATGCTGGCCGCTCAAAATACCGAGGGAGAGGCAGAGGAGGTTTTCCGAGGCAGAGGACGAGAAGACGAAAGGTGTTTCAAGTGTGGCAGTGTTGAACATTGGATTCTGGGACTGCTCACAGAACACTGGCAGTGGAGGCAGAGGGGGACAGCAAGGACGGGGCCATTCACAATCAGACTGACCTACACCAGATGGGGAGGAAGGGGCCCGATCGAGCGAGACGGAAATTCAGCCAGCAGCATCGAACCAGGGAAGTGACATACAAACACAAACACACACACACATCATGCCATTGAGTAAATTGGAAAATGTAGAAAACACATTCTGTGGTAAAAAGGGCAGATTTGCCTGATTGCAAATTTAGTGGTAGATTTATTCACTCAATAGGAGCGGCTAGGGTAACTGTAAAGGAGAAGTTTTTGTATCACTTCAGAGTGAAGATAACGGTGATAGACAGTCATCCATTTCCCACATCAGTCAAAAACAGTTTTCCTTTATCATCTGTTCTGCCCAATAAATTTACTGGGCAGAGATCTGATTCTCCGGTTCGGCTTGGACCTCATTTTTCCACAAATGAGGGTCTTAAAGTCCGACAGCCATCTCCTACGATTGTTCAAAAACTAGCATTTGATGATAAAGAACTGGTGAATGTGTATCAATGGCTGCTGACATATCCTGATTCGCAGGCGGTGTTGCATTTGACTGATCAACGTGTTTTTCCACCTGCTGTGTTCATGGAGGCTTCTTATTTGCATTGTACTGCTAACGTTGTTGATGATCCGTGTAAATGCTATGATGAGAGTTTTCTGTTAGAATGTGTGAATGATGAGCTCATGCTTAAAACTATGAAAGGGGAGTTTGCTGCGCAGAGCTGGTTCCTGATACACTCACACCCACACACACCACAACACAAGCTGTGTCAAATCCCAGGGGCGGTCCACACATTTCACTAGCCAGGGGCCCACTGATAGATAGAGGGATTTGGGCCCAATCGTTAAAGATTGGGAGGCAGTCACTGATTGGGCACCTACACACACAGAATATGTCATGTACTCTATGTCACGTGACATGTATAAGATGAAAATCTGCACGAATGTAGCCGTTCTGCGCACATTGCTGTTGGTTGAGGAGGATGACGTTGGTGATGCCATTTTATTTTTATTTTTTTCACCTTTACGGGTAATTCTCATATCTCTGAGCTTCCTGCCGCGCTTTCAGATGTGCCATACTCATTCTGGGCAGCTCACAGATATGACGTAGGTTTAATGTCCACGTTCCGTCCAAACCCCAGTACCCATTGAAACGTGAAGCTGTTGATGGCATTCGGCCAGTGTTTACCTCTCTGCTTAAACAAGGGGTCATTATTCCGTGTAACGATTCCGGTACGCACTCCAGTGTTTCCTGTCAAAAAGATCAGAGACAAACCTCCTGACGAGTGGAGATTTGTCCAGGATTTACGAGCTGTAAACGAGCTGTGCATGCCGCTCGTCCCAAATCCTTATCTGAGAACATCACACATGCCTGTTGGACATGCCTAATGTTTATGTCAAACGATGTAACACTCTGAATCCAGCGTCTCTTATGCCTTTGCCTGAAGTTGGTGACGAACACGACTGTGTTGCCGAACTTTCCATTGTGTGCACACCTAGACCGGACTTAAAAGACGTTCCTCTGACAAACGCTGACCTCATTTTGTATGTTGATGGGTCTGCCTTTCGCGACCAAGGGGGCACTAATCGGGTGGGTTTTTCTGTTGTTTCAGATTCTGCTGTACTCCGTTCTGGACCGCTTCCATGTCACCTCTCAGCACAAGCAGCAGAGCTCATTGCACTAACTGAAGCCTGCACGTTTGCAGAAGGCAAAACCGTGACTATCTACACTGACTCACGTTATGCTTTTGGGGTAGTACACGGTTTTGGGGCAATTTGGAAGTGTAGGCAATTTCTGAAATCTGATGGCAAACCAGTACTTAACCATGTACTGGTTGCAGGTTTACTAGACGCCATTCTGCTCCCATCTGAAGTTGCAGTCTGTAAATGTGCCGCACACACAAGCAGTACAGACCCAGTTTCCCTAGGAAATGCGTCTGCTGACTCAGCCGCAAAGGCAGCTGCTCTGATTCCTCTCGCACCTCACGCACACTCATTTGTTAAAATCCCTGTCTCCTCCTTCACTGACAAAATGTCATCACTGACTTCCATGCAGCAGCTAGCTACACCAGTTGAGAAGGCTCAGTGGAAGGCTGCTGGAGCTGTGTTTGACCCAACCTCCAGCATCTGGGTTGGTCCAAATTCCAATCCATGTCTCCCAAGACATTTCTTCCCTCATTCTATCTATCTATTCTATTTGCTAAGTTGACACATGGGTTAGATCATGTGTCAAAAGGGGGAATGTTAGAGGCTATCAATCAGGAGTAGGGGGTGGGGTGGAAAGAGAGAACGGCACAATAAAAAACAAACTAGCAAAATGCTGTGCAGACACAGGTCTGTCATGGACACAAGCTCTGCCCATTGTGTTGATGTACATGCGGATGCGGAAAAGAAGGAGGAGTTAACTCAGCCCATTTGAAATCCTTTTTGGGGCTCCTCCACAGATTGGACTCAAGGCTCCAGGATGTCCTTTTCCCTCCACAACTTTGTGTGAGGATGCTATGTTGTCATATTGTGTTAACCTATCATCCACTTTAGCAGACATCCGACGTCAGGTAGCCGCAGCCTTACCTACCCCTGCCACTGGTCCACTTCACCATCTCCAACCCGGCGACTTCGTGCTGGTCAAGGATTTCCGTAGAAAGAGCTGGAAATCCAATCGTTGGCAAGGTCCCTACCAGGTGCTTCTCGTCACCCAGACGGCGGTCAAGGTCGCTGAGAGAGAGCTACGTGGGTCCACGCCAGCCACTGCAAGGTCGTAGTCACAGGAAAGGAGAAACGGTAGAAACGGAAGACGACAACAAGTGACGTGTCCTAGTCACCAACGGAAGATGACAACAAGTGACGTGTCCTAGTCACCAACGGAAGATGACAACAAGTGACGTGTCCTAGTCACCACCAGCACCACACTTGCACTACATACACCAAAACAAAACACACACTACACACAAGGTGTCACGAGCGAGTGCCAGCTGAGCGGTTCCATATGCTCTCTGGTTCCTCGTTTGTGTTATCGGTGTGCGGAGTCTGACTGTTCGTGTCACAAAATCGACCAAGGGAATACACACACACACCCCATGGAGCATTCCCGCCTCGTGATGGGGGCTCGCCTGGAAAGACAACGCAACCGTGAGCAATGTGGAAAGTGCGGATACTACTGGAGAGCCTGGACAATCATAGAATGGTTCCTCTGCATACTTGCCGTGATGGTTGTGTTAGGACTGGTCCTGTGTTTTATGTATCCATGGTCAGCACACAGCATGTCAGCCAAAATCGAGGTATCTAAGAGGTACATGGGGAAACCAGGGCGAACCACATGGGAAGAGGGGCTGGTCAAGACAGGGATTGGTAACATTACTCTAAGGGATGGGGAAGATAGCACAGTGCAGTTAGACCCGTGCGACTACATATATTGCTCCGACCCTAAGAAACTGGGGGGGGCAGACGCCTACATATGCTATGTCGAAGATGGCAGTCACAGCGCCACTCACTGCTCGGGGGGGTGGTTTTTTGTTTTATGGACCACCGCGTACACCGATTGGGGTTATTCCCTATGGGCCGACAAAACAGACATCAAAAGGAGATTGTCTATCTCCAAGGTCAATTCATCGAGCCCCGTTATCCTGTTGCAACTACGGGCTGCCCGGATATCAGACAGGGGTTATTATGTTGTCTGTATGTATGTATCTATCCGGCACCGACCCGTGTGGCGCATTTTACATAGACATCGCGCCCAAAACTCAGACCCCCTTGCCAGAGAGAAAGGGTAAGCAGCCTTTGACGCAACTGTTGACATCCATAGGTACATCTACATTTCTAAAACGTAACCTATACATAGGCAATAACGACCATAGCAACATTGATGTGGTTCAGATCAGTAATGGGATCACCGGTAACGTCTGGTGGCACACTCTGAGATCATTCTTGCAGGCCGCAGGACAAAATGGGTCATGTTATGCATGCACCCTTTTCCCCCAGGACTCATCAATGTCCGTGCCAGTTCGTCCGCGCTCTCTGACCCAGGTTGAATACCTCTGTGCGTTTATGGCTATGACAAGGCCCATCAAGGGTGAAGACCGCGTAACCGAGTGGCGTTATGCCAGGCCGCTTCCCCCACCATGCACTAATCGGTCTAACTCCCCTTTGCGTGCATCTACGTTCGATGACACATACGCAAAGTACCAACCCGTGAGCCACGTGCACCCCAGCCATTTGAGAGGGATGAAACACACACTCTGCATCAAGAGAGTGTACCACAAGACGTCTCTTACACCACCTTATTTTTCCCTAGGCACTACTACTGGTTGTACTCGTATCCTACGAAACACGTGCAGTTACGGTGCTTACAATATCTCGTATTGTCGCATATTCGGGGTCTCTGGAAGAATCCTTTCTAACGTAGCATTCCCTGATGTTAAACATATTTCCCTCCAACTGGCCTGGCCCAGTGATAGTGGGTTCAGCGCGCCACAAGATTACGTTTGGTTGTGCGGCGACAAGCTCTATCAGGTTCTGGCTCCCCTCTGGATAGGTACATGTACTCTGGTGGATTTGAATCCAGCAGTCACTGTCCTCACGTCCTTAATGTACACGACACATCATTACCCAGAGTTCCAACACCCCGACCACCACAAGGTAAAAAGAGATCTGACGTCCGCTGGAGTTAAATTAGTTGGCGGCCTGTTCCCATGGTGGGGCACAGTAAACAATGCCCATAACATAGATACCTTACACGTTCAGCTAGAGAACCTCACTTACGAGACGACGCAAGGCTTCCAGGCATTGACTCCATTCATAATAGCCTCAAGGAACATGCTCATGCAGCACCAATTTGCTCTTGACCTTTTGTTCGCCTCAAAGGGTGGCCTGTGTCATGTGATCGGTGACTCATGTTGCACTTACATCCCCGACGCCACCCAGAACATCACGGCCACCGTGCTGCATCTTAACAACCTGTTAGCCGACATGAAAGGGGATGACATATCCAACACAGGGGGCTGGGACTGGTGGTCCTGGCTTACATCAGGCGGGTGGGAAGCATGGCTGGCTAGGATAGTTACACCCGTGGCGATCATTTTCGGACTATTAATCAGTTGTACCTGTTTGATTATCCCAATACTGAAGAAGTGCGTTTCCAACATGGTATCCTCAGCTTTCGTTCAGTATACTACTATTCCATTACACGACAATCCTTTGCTCCACAGTGAGATAGACCAGATAGAATCAGAAGAGTCTGATTCCGACACCACAATGTAATCCATGTGAATCCTCCTTTATGCTTACATTATATTAGGGGTCTGTCCTCCACAAAAACAGCCAGTTTTCTATGATATATTTGTGATGTGTTTACTTAAACCAGCGATGGAGTGTATTCATTGATGTGTTATATCAGTCTATCCTGTCATTTATTATTTTTCATTGATCAAGTATGATCAAAAGGGGAGAATGTAGTGGAAATTTCATTTTTACGTATATGCTTAAACCAAATGCTTCTTATAACCTTCTCTGTGTCTACCTATATCATTTCCTGAGATGTGCTGTCTTCTTCTCTTCAAGGCCACACAGCTGATTGTTTAGAGAAGGGTGAGACTCACACAAAGTCTAAACAAGAACGTCCCTGGTTCTGAGAACACTAGCTACAGCTCAAGGACAGGGGTCTAATAACAATGAGACCTTGTGAAGACAGATGTCTGAACTTTCCTCTCTTTCTTTCTGTATATAAGCTTGCTATTTTATTATATCTGCGCACACTCTCTCAGATTATTTATACTCTGTGAGACCTGTGTCTCTGTGTTGCATTTTTTATGTTATTTGAAGCTTCAAATAAATTAACCAGAAAGACAACTCTGTTTGTTTCACCATTTATTTGTTTAACCACTCTGACTTGTACTCCCGAGTATTGAGTTTAAGATTTCCACAACAATAATTAGTGGCGTTATTTTTTTTTTGCGTTAACGTGTTATTAACGCGTTATTAACGCGTTATTAGCGCGTTATTAACGCATTATTAACGCGTTATTAACGCGTTAACTTGACAGCCCTAATATAAACACTAGATGGCTCATGGGAGATTTTCCAGCGTAGCTCACCGGCCGCCATCTTGCTACAGTCAACAGCTACTCTGATTCGCGTTATTGTAGCTGTTGTAAGGTGAGTGATCTGCACAAAAATACTCTTAACTCGCTGAAATCTTGACTGATTTACAAACGGTTTGGTTTATTATAAACATTATTAGCATGGCTATGATACAGGATGCTTGGACATGTTGCAATTGCAGCTTTTCTTTGTGTATGTGGTTGTATTTATTAGCTGGCTAATAACAAGAGGCTGTGAGTGAGACCTAGTATTACAAAGTTGACCCAGCAACTTTACACCAGTGGGAGAGGCAGAACTGCTCTTTCTTTTCAACATAACTTAAGTTACACATGATTTCTTCCAAGTGGTTTGGCTTGTTAAAAACATCTTGCATTATGACACAGGAAATTGCTGGCTTTGTGTTTACAGAAGTACCTGACTATGCCGGACTTTTGTGCAGCCTACGGATGCTCTAATCGCCGCAGTCTGCAAACAAGAACCCGTGGAATCACCTTTCACGTGTAGGATATGACAATATTATGACTATAATTAGGATAATCGTTAATTACTTAGTGGATGTATGTACATTACAAGTCCTGCTACACAGGATCAGTGGGGCTATGTGAGATAATAGTATTGCAAGATTGATGTTGACCCAGCCTCTTTAGAATATGTTGCTACCATTTCTTTACACAACTATGTAATGTTTCTTTTGGACACCTTTTTTATAACTCTTAGTGTGGTTGTCTTATTCTTAAAGTATACATACATACATTACATACATACACATACATACATACATACCAAAAATATGATAATTTCGGTGTGTATTTTTGTCCTTACCCTTAATGTTAAAGGAAAGAAGGGCGGACAATGTTGACAATAATTTATATATCTGGCTACCTTTCTCATGTTTTTAAGGTTTCCCAAAACCGGAGAGAGGAGGAGGCAGTGGGAAGTTGCCCTAAGAAGGGACGGTTTTGTTTCCTGTGGCAGGACGCTGCTCTGCAGTGATCACTTCAGGAGTGAGGACTTTGACAGGACGGGGCAGACTGTCCGGCTTAAAGATGGTGTTGTGCCAACAGTATTCAATTTCCCAGCTCATCTTCAAACGGTATGTGTATCATTGGCCAACAAGAATTCAAGGTGTATAAGATTGATATATAAATATGTGATTAAATGTCACACTTTAGTTTTTATTTCTGCAAGTTTAGGAATAAATAATGTGTTGTGTATTACAGCACATTTTAAACACTCAAAATGTCTTTAATTATGTTTATTTTAGCCGGAAGCAACAAGAAGCACAACCACTTCAAGATGAGCGGAAGATGAACCTCAGCCTAATGTTGTGAGTATTCTGAATGTGGCCAAGACCAGAGAGATGGTCATTGATTTCAGGAGGGTGAGGACGTCTCCTCTACCCCTGTGCATTCTGGGAGAGGATGTGGCTGTTGTGGAGGACTACAAATAACTGGGAGTGCACTTAGACAATGGGCTGAACTGGAGGATCAACACTGACGCTGTGTACAAGAAGGGGATGAGCAGACTCTATTTTCTGAGGAAGCTGAGATACTTCCACGTGTGCAGCAAGATGCTGGAGATCTTCTACCGGTCTGTTGTGGCCAGTGCACTCTTCTTTGCTGCCGTCTGCTGGGGGGGGGGGCAGCATCAGAGCCGGTGACACCAGCAGGATCAATAAACTGATCAGGAAAGCTGGGTCTGTCATCATATTTTCATAAGAAAGTCCATGATTATAAGTATGCAGTATCATAACTACATCTTTGATGTTTATAAAAAACCAAACCGTTTGAAAATTGGTTGAAAATTGAGCAAGCTATGGTTATTTAAATAGTAAACCATAATGTTATGAATGAGAGCACTGCCTGTAGCAAGATGGCGGCCATGTGGCAACATCGGTCTCCATTGGCCAGCAGCGCGGGTGACTCATCTAGTGTTTATATGTATCTATGATTTAACATACATTTAAACAGTCCTTCGGCGCCACTCGATGACGTAGTATACTTGAAATAGTTGCTCTGCAGCAGTTTTACTTGCGATTGAGAAATGGCCACAGATTGAAGCAAGCAGCAGCGCTGAGCGGCAGAGCCATACATGTGTTTCGAAGGTAAATCAGTTGAAAGCCGAAGTTCAATAAACATCCCAATCCCCTTTGTCCTATTTTAACATTGACAAAACCATGATGATCAATCAATCAATCAATCAATGTTTATTTATATAGCCCAATATCACAAATGTTACATTTGTCTCAGTGGACTTCACAGTTTGTACAAAATATCAGTATGACAATACGACACCCTCTGTCCTTAGACCCTCACATCGTACAAGGAAAAACTTCCGGAGAAACTTTATTAGAGATGTGTCTGATGTTTGTGTTTATTTTTAGTGTCAGGATGGAACCCTTGCCTTTTTCTCTGCAAACAGAATCTACCTACGGGTACAAATAAATAACCTGAACCTGAACCTGAACCCTATGCCGAAGTTGCAAAAACACCAAGATCTTATGATCCAATTCTATCAGTTTCCCAGTTACACAGGGACGCGGCAAGTCAGTCAGGGTTGGGGGTGCGTGCAGCGTCTCGCAGCGGAGTAACTGTGGTGCAGAGGGGGGGCTGCGAGTGGAGCCTCGCAGTTTTTTAGGTTGATATGTGAAGCTCATTAGCTAGCCAACATGTATCTAGCAAATGTTTAGCAAAATATTAGAAGTGAGGCTACTAACGTTAGGTCTACTGCAATAGCCTCACTTTTAATATTTTGCAAGACATTAGCTAGCACTAGTGTTTTGCAGTTGCTAGCAGCTTATTGGGATTTTATGCTAGATAGACAGGCATTGTTTTGATATAATAAATTAAGCATTATTGTTAGTTAAGCATGTCAGCCTGCAGCCCCACTTTTAACTCTCTGTCTCTCTCTAACTCATTGCAGATGCCTGCACTAAAGAAAAGGGCACAGAGAAGAAACCAGTTGTAAGATGTTTAAAAGTTCAATAAACATAGGCTAATATATGCTTAAATGCATTTCAAAGAAGTTGTGTTGGAGTTTGTGTTATTCTACATTTTGACACCAAGATTTTCTGATTTTACTGCAAATGTATATCGGTTCCCAATATCGGTTATCGGTCTCCTTGATTACTAATAATCGATATCGGTATCGGCCTTGAAAAAGCCATATCGGTCGATCCCTAAAAGAGACACTGTAAATCTTTGGATAATTTATTTTAAACTAAATAAACTATACCAGTATGAACATTTGTATAGCCCTTATTAAAAACATTCTGTCCTCAAGCTAATGACGTTATTCTGAGAGTTATTTTCCTCGGCATTATGAACGCGGATCTAACCCACGGGACCGTGCCACCCGACACGTTCATGTGGATTACAGTATATGATTATCCATCCATCCATCCATCTTCTCCCGCTTATCCGTGGTCGGGTCGCGGGGGTAGCAGTTCCAGCAGAGAGCCCCAAACTTTCCTTTCCCTGGCCACATCAACCAGCTCTGACTGGGGGATCCCAAGGCGCTCCCAGGCCAGCGAAGAGATATAATCCCTCCACCTGGTCCAGGGGCGGACTGGCCATCTGTAGAATCTGGAGAACCACAGAACGGCCGGTCGTCAAGGGCCGTTGACGGCTGGCCGGCCCTTTAAAAAAAAAAAATAGTTTAACGTCATCATTTAAGTTGCGCTGACGGCCGACAGAGGGCGACAGCGGCCGCTAATGCAGTTGTGTGGTTCTTATCTGGCAAATAATAACACACGAAGAAGAAAAAAGACCGGCCACACGAAGAGAAGGGATTAGACGCCGCGGCAGACAGGGAGAATGAAAAAACATGGATACAAATCAAAGAAAACGGAAAAAAAAGGTGGGGCCGAGAAGGCAAGAGAAAAAAAGGTGAAGTCACTCGTAGGTGAAGCATATAAATGTCGCAAATTGACAGACCTTTTTGGCAGCTACAAGCACTATCAGCAGCAGCTTAGAACAAGTGCAAGATGATGAAGAGAATGATGAGGGCGCGAGTTCAGATATACAGCCAGCCTCATGCGTTCATGATGAGGGACAGAGTTGAGCTGCTGGAAGAACCAGCTCAACTGGCACATACAAGTGCAGGGCAAGAGCAAGAGGTGGGTGAGAATTATCCCTTGAACTCAGTAGCGTTTTCTCCTGGAGGCCAAGGGAAGCCAGGCTTCCCCTGAATTTTGGATTGTAGTTATAATTTTAATAAATAAATAAAAACTCTTAGTTTAGTTTCGGTAATTATTCTGCCGGCCCATCTCTCCCCCATTCTCTTTGAGTATTTTACAAAGAGTGAAACAGCGCCCCTCTAGATGTTATGGTGAAACAGTAGATTGCACTCTCTGTTGCGAGAGGAGTCTAGCCGAAATTGGCTTCCCTTGGTGAAAAAAAATGGAGGGATTGACCAATCAGATGAGGCTCACGTCATGCCTCACAATCCAATCAAATCGCATCAACTTCAGTTCGTACTGTATCACCGCCCTTAAAAAGTAGCAAGCAACAAGCAAGTGCAATTATGGAGGGTAGAGATTGAGTATTTCTTCAAAAATAATTGTACTAAACTTCCGCTACAGCAGCAACTAAAAATGAAATCTGATGACAGGCCAATGCCCAAACTGGAGCTGTGTACAGAGAGGAAAAAAGGAGCGAATCGGACATAAAACTTTAAATAATAAACAGCGGATTTCTAACATTTGACATTTCATGTGGCCAGACTGGGTCAGTTTCCAGGGCTGAATTGTAGTCCCAGTCCGCCCCTGACCTGGTCCTAGGTCTACCCCTTGGTCTCTTCCCAACTGGACGTGTCTGGAACACCTCCCTAGGGAGGCGCCCAGGTGGCATCCTAACTAGGTGCCCGAACCACCTCAACTGGCTCCTTTCGACGCGAAGGAGGAGCGGTTCAACTCTGAGTCCCTCCCGGGTGACTGAACTTCTCACCTTATCCCTAAGGGAGACACCAGCCACCCTGCGGAGAAAACCCATCTCGACCGCTTGTATCCGCAATCTCGTTCTTTCGGTCATGACCCATCCTTCATGACCATAGGTGAGGGTAGGAACGAAAATGGCCCGGTAGACAGAGAGCTTTGCCTTCTGGCTCAGCTCCCTTTTCGTCATAACGGTGCGGTAAAGCGACTGCAGTACCGCTCCCGCTGCTCCGATTCTCCGGCCAATCTCACGCTCCATTGTTCCCTCACTCAAGACCCCGAGATACTTGAACTCCTTCACTTGGGGTAAGGACTCATTCCCTACTTGGAGTGGACAGTCCATCGGTTTCCTGCTGAGCACCATGGCCTCAGATTTGGAGGTGCTGATCCTCATCCCAGCCGCTTCACACTCGGTTGCGAACCGATCCAGTGAGTGCTGAAGTTCGCAGACCGATGAAGCCATTAGAACCACATCATCTGCAAAAAGCAGTGGTGCAATTCTTAGTCCACCGAACTGCAGACCCCCTCCACCACGACTACGCCTCGAAATCCGATCCATGTATATTACAAACAGGATTGGTGACAAAGCGCAGCCCTGGCGGAGGCCAACCCTCACCGGAAATGGGTCCGACTTACTGCCGAGGACCCGGACACAGCTCTCGCTTTGGGAGTACAGCGATTGGATGGCCCTGAGTAGAGACCCCCTCACCCCATACTCCTGCAGCACCTCCCACAGTAACTCCCTGGGAACTCGGTCATACGCCTTCTCCAAGTCTACAAAACACATGTAGACCGGATAAGCGTACTCCCAGGCCCCCTCCAGGATCCTTGCGAGAGTAAAAAGCTGATCCATCGTTCCACGACCAGGACGGAATCCGCATTGTTCCTCCTCAATCTGAGGTTCGACAATCGGCCTGACCCTCCTTTCGAGTACCTTGGAGTAAACTTTCCCGGGGAGGCTGAGTAGTGTGATGCCTCTGTAATTGGCACACACCCTCTGATCCCCCTTTTTGAAAAGGGGAACCACCACCCTGGTCTGCCACTCCTTCGGTACTGTTTCCGACTTCCACGCAACGTTGATGAGACGTGTTATATGATTATATGAATACTTTTGTGACGTTTCGCTCTCTCAAAAGTCAGGCCATTTTGTCTTCATGCGCAATGAACGAGGCCCCGCCTCCCACGCTGTATCCGGGGCTGCGTTTCACTTCTCTTATTTTTAATTTTCTCGCTCTTCGGTCTCGGTCTCACCGGAGGTTGATTTGTCTGCGCCATCTTGAGTAGCGTCCCAATGGCCTTATTTTTGCCGGAGGAGCGATAATGGAGGAGCTATAATCGAGGAACCACCAGACCATCCTTCGATGAAATCCTCAGACACTCGCCCCACCCCCTTACTGTGTATCGCTCACTGATTGGACGATGCAGTGCATGCACTGATCTGATGCTTCTTGACATGAGAGCAGTTTCCCAGCGGAGTGAAGAAAATACATGAACCTCACGGGAGTCACTCCTCAGTTTATACCGTGTTTTGTTTCAATTAATGTATAATTTAGTTACAAATATGTGATATATCTGAACAACGAAGTGGTCAAAAATCATTTTACTCATTTTTTGGAAACATTTCATGATCGCTTTTCTCGTTTTACATTTTCATTTATTGTCATTTCCATTCAGTCAGTCATTAAAGAGCCTGTGACAGCATCCCAACAACTGTTGTGCAATGAAATATTGGGCTACTAGTCATCTCGAACCGTCAGTTTAAAAAAGAAGATGCGATACCGTTCTGATAAATATCAATAATTTCGAACATCGCGGGGAAATTCCTTCGACTCATTTTGAAGTTTTGGGGGAACCCGGAAGTGACGTCAATGCGGGAACGCTTCAATGTGCGGCGAGAGAGCCAAACACGGACAAAGTGTGTTGTCATGCGTAGAAATGGTGAATTACTGAGTTTAGGCACGTTAATAACGTTTTAATGAAGTTGACTACAGTATATTCATATTTGTCAGTGCTTTCATGTCAATTTGGCGAACATAAACATAAATGATCGTGGAGAAGATGATTAAATTAGGATTACAAATCGGTAGTGAGAGCTGCTGAATTTCCTCCCGTAGGATGTGATATAAAAACAAATCGATTATTTTTGTAGTTGTAAACTCAAGTGGATGAAACTATTAGTGCTTTCATGTCAATTCGGCGAACATATGATACATTAAATGATCGTGAGGATGATGATTAAAAATCGTTTGTTTGAGCCGGTCTGCATTTCCTGATGAGAAAACAAACCGATGCTTTTTGTAGTTGTCGTACACCAACATGGATTAAACGTGTGGTTTTTTACCACAATGTTGGGGAAATTAATGGATAAAATGCACGGATTATTATTATTATTCCCACTCCGATCGGGACACTAGGTCCACCGTTTCCCCGCAGCGAGGCTCCCCCCGTTGACAGTTTACCTGGGCTGGGTGCAGTGGCGGACTGGCCATCGGGACGAATCCCGATGGGCCGGTACCGAAGTGGGCCGGTCGGATAAGTCACTAGCACATCCCCCATAGGCGGCACGTGAGGCTCAGGTTTGGGAAGGCTAAATACTTTTTTTTACCTGACGCTGCCCGCCTCCTCTATAGAAAAGAGATCAACTCAGTGTGCGGAGTTTAAATCTCTCAAGTCATATTACAGGATAAAGGAAATACAGTTTAAACTGCCGTATGCAGAGAAGACGCCGACGTGTCGCACTTATCATTCATATTACATCATCAATCAGATCATCGATCATATAATATCATAATATATCATATTTCCTTATCTGAGTCAGCTTCTCCAGCCGTATCTGGCCGTGCAACACTTACAGTGTCACATACTGTATGCAGAAGTATTATTTTAAGCAACACATTATGTTGACGAAACACTCGAGTCAAATGTAATTAAAGTCAGATCCACTCGTGTCTTAGATCAGTGATATCATAAAACTATACGCTTTCAAACACTCGGTAGGCCTAGTTATTTTTTAACCAGTTGTTCTGTATTCAGTTTGCAGGTGCAACTCTGTGGCTTGTATCCTGGATTATATGTTTAAGTCATGGATGTTTAAAGCTCATATTTGTCTAATATTAGTTTACTTTTCATTAATGAAGTATGACGCTGCGCTGTCAGTACACTTGTCCCTGTTTGTGATTGGTCAAATGTAGCTAACCCCGCCCCTTTCACGTGAATGCGCTCTCAGCTGGTGAGAGAAACCCTGGCTTGATTTACCGAGTTGATAACCAGCGTTGTAGGACCGCTTAGCGAGATCTCGTTTGTTAGTTTGTTGTTGTTAGTTTGTTTGTTACTCAAACATATCCAGGGTATGTTGAACTGGCTTCGTAGTACAGGGCACAGGTGGCTAGCAGTGCTATTGTCAAAGACACAGACATTATACATTATATTTGTATTTTACCAGGATGCAGTGACACAAATATTTGGGAAGGCTTAGCCTTCCCTAGCCTACAGCACCCGCCGCCCCTGACATCCCCCACTCCCCCCGTTGACAATTTACTAGCGGTACCGAAGTGGGCCGGTCGAGAGTCCCGGGATGATTTTTAGTCCCAGTCCACCACTGGCTACATGACCGTATGATCGCCCATATTGACGCACCTAATTCCTGAACTTCTAACAGATACAACATAAACCGATCCTTCAGCCTCATATGAGCTCTCAGACACGTTCAAAATTAAACTGTCATCGCTGTCTGAGCTTGCTGCTGTGTGCGCCATCGTGTTTACATGCAGATGCTGGGATGCTGAACGGTGCAGCTGGAGCGCTGTGCCTGCAATGACGTCACACATAATTTGGCGGGACTTGAAGAATCCCCGAGAAGATCCAGAAAATGGTCAACATTGAAGGGCAGATTAATGGTTATCAAAGTACAAATATCCAAAATCAGTTCAGTAACGGTTTTCAAGGGGACAATATTTACTCAAATTGATGGGTTTGGATGATGGGGGAAACTCGTGTCACAGGCTCTTTAAGTGCTATTTAAAATGTTAATTTGCTACATATCCACACAAACAAACAAAGTGTGCAATCCAATGAATGTTAATCTAACTGGGTTTTGATAGATAATGTAACCAGTCTGTCAGGTGTGTGAAAACTGGACCAGTATTCCAGGTTCTTAAAGGATGGGTAATAAATGAAGTCGAACACCAGAGTGTATGAAGTGAATACTGAGATGTTATAAAGGAAAAAATATATACAGTGGGGCAAAAAAGTATTTAGTCAGCCACCAATTGTGCAAGTTCTCCCACTTAAAAAGATGAGAGAGGCCTGTAATTTTCATCCTAGGTATACCTCAACTATGAGAGACAAAATGAAAAAAAAAATCCAGAAAATCACATTGTCTGATTTTTAAAGAATTTATTTGCAAATTATGGTGGAAAATAAGTATTTGGTCAATAACAAAAGTTCATCTCAATACTTTGTTATATACCCTTTGTTGGCAATGACAGAGGTCAAACGTTTTCTGTAAGTCTTCACAAGGTTTTCACACAATGTTGCTGGTATTTTGGCCCATTCCTCCATGCAGATCTCCTCTAGAGCAGTGATGTTTTGGGGCTGTCGCTGGGCAACACGGACTTTCAACTCCCTCCAAAGATTTTCTATGGGGTTGAGATCTGGAGACTGGCTAAGCCACTCTAGGACCTTGAAATGCTTCTTACGAAGCCACTCCTTCATTGCCCGGGCGGTGTGTTTGGGATCATTGTCATGCTGAAAGACCCAGCCACGTTTCATCTTCAATGCCCTTGCTGATGGAAGGAGGTTGTCACTCAAAATCTCACGATACATGGCCCCATTCATTCTTTCCTTTACACGGATCAGTCGTCCTGGTCCCTTTGCAGAAAAACAGCCCCAAAGCATGATGTTTCCACCCCCATGTTTCACAGTAGGTATGGTGTTCTTTGGATGCAACTCAGCATTCTTTCTCCTCCAAACACGTCTAGTTGACTTTTTACCAAAAAGTTCTATTTTGGTTTCATCTGACCATATGACATTCTCCCAATCCTCTTCTGGATCATCTAAATGCTCTCTAGCAAACTTCAGACGGGCCTGGACATGTACTGGCTTAAGCAGGGGGACACGTCTGGCACTGCAAGATTTGAGTCCCTGGCGGCGTAGTGTGTTACTGATGGTAGCCTTTGTTACTTTGGTCCCAGCTCTCTGCAGGTCATTGACTAGGTCCCCCCGTGTGGTTCTGGGATTTGTGCTCACCGTTCTTGTGATCATTTTGACCCCACGGGGTGAGATCTTGCGTGGAGCCCCAGATCGAGGGAGATTATCAGTGGTCTTGTATGTCTTCCATTTTCTAATAATTGCTCCCACAGTTGATTTCTTCACACCAAGCTGCTTACCTATTGCAGATTCAGTCTTCCCAGCCTGGTGCAGGTCTACAATTTTGTTTCTGGTGTCCTTTGACAGCTCTTTGGTCTTGGCCATAGTGGAGTTTGGAGTGTGACTGTTTGAGGTTGTGGACAGGTGTCTTTTATACTGATAACGAGTTCAAATAAGTGCCATTAATACAGTTAACGAGTGGAGGACAGAGGAGGCTCTTAAAGAAGAAGTTACAGGTCTGTGAGAGCCAGAAATCTTGTTTGTTTGTAGGTGACCAATTACTTATTTTACAGAGGAATTTACCAATTAATTCATTACAAATCCTACAATGTGATTTCCTGGATTCTTTCCCCCCATTCTGTCTCTCATAGTTAAAGTGTACCTAGGATGAAAATTACAGGCCTCTCATCTTTTTAAGTGGGAGAACTTGCACAATTGGTGGCTGACTAAATACTTTTTTGCCCCACTGTATATTGGCACAGGAATAAACAACATTCTTCTAAATAAAGCGCTTGACACTTGGGTGAACCCCAAATAAAATAAAAATAAACCCCCAAAAGAAAATAGTTCTTTGATCAGTTCCTGTAAGGTCCTCTCAAAATCCTACCACTGGTAGCGGAAAGATGAGGTGTTCAGGTTGTCATTGGTAGCTCGCCATCCCCCTCGTAGGGAGAAAATCCAGAGTCCACAATCCAGAATCCAGAAAATCCACAATCCACAATCCAAGGGTATCCTAAAAAACCCAGCCGAGGAAAATAAAATAACAATCAAAACTCCCGCTTTCCAAAGCAGCTCCAACCTCCAACGACAGCCCCAGAGATTGGTCCACCGCCGCCCCGGTAAAACTCTCAATTTGCGCTGTTTTGTGCATATAATGATCACAAGTGTCTCCGTTCTTCCAGCGTGACGCTGCTCCCTCACACACACGTCTTCAACGTGCCCTCACTAACCTGAGTAAGGAGGTGGGACTTGGCGGATTTTAGTCCAACTGCAATCATGATTGCATTATGAACCAATGAGCTTTGTTAACCTTGTAACCTTGGTTTATCCAGTGGGTTACACCCTCCCCCCTTAAATATATGCACGCCCCTGTGCATGCTTAAAGGGCTGCTGGGTAACTGGTTCTGTAACCGCATTAGGAATGTCTGTAAACCAATCTGTACTGTTACGATCATTAAGAGAGTTAACAATGGCAGTACTCAATCCTTGAAACAAGGAAGTAACAACAGAAACTAGTGGATTTCCAAGCTCAGGATAATGGAACCGACGTGACGGCTCACGTTGTCTGAGTGATCTCCTGACAGGATTATTTGCTTCTGTCTGTTCCTCTGTCTTTCCTTGACTTGACTCCATTTCCTCATGAACAGTTGCCTCGTCTGGGTTTGTTATATCTTCCACAGAAGGGAAATTCGCAGCTTCCAGTTCAGCAGGAATTACTTCTACAGGTTCTGTACTGGCTCCAGTTGAAGGAACATCAAGTAGGTCTCCAGGTAAGTTTTGAATTTCCATTTCAGGAATGATTTGTGGATCCAAGTTTTCTGTTTCATTGAGTGTTGGTGTCTTTGGGTGCTCATCTGCTCGTATGACAGATGTTTCATCACAGATGTTACCCTCTTCATCCTCCCTTTCTGGTGAGTCATGCACACTCAAACAACTTTCTCTTTCAAAGTGATGACCCTCATTTTGTATTAATGCTTCTGGAACTGAACTCACATCGACACAGAATGGGTGAGAGTTCGCAGGTCTATTCATGTGTTCGCCTGTGACAGGTACTCTGTTGTGTTTTGGTACTTGATACACTTTGACAAACCTCCTGTCAAGGACATCTGGTATAGTGTACCAGCTGTCATCATTGTCTGTGTCTGAAGCAAACGGTTCCTCATCCTGTTGGATGGCACTTTGCTGTCTTGTTCTGGGTTTCTTGGAATTACTTTTGGTCTTTTCTTCCTCTTTTTCAGTTTCAGGAAGAAATCCACAAGGTAGTAGAAGGTCTCTGTGTAAAGTCCGGTTTGCTCCTTCCTCCCTTTCAGGTTTTACAGAGTAAACAGGTAAGTCTCCCATCCGTCTGTTAACTACATAAACTGTAGGTTCCCAACGATCTGCCAATTTATGTTTGTTTCGCAGCCGGAGATTACGAACCAGAACTCTATCTCCAACATCCAGTTTACATTCTCTGACAGCTTTATCAAATCACTTCTTGTTTTTCTCTGCAACCTTGTGAGAGTTTTCTTTCGCAACTTGATAGCTTTCTTCAAGGTTAGATTTAAGGTTCCTCACATATTGAGAGTGTGAGTGGGACTCTTTGTCTTTTACTGGCAATCCAAAAGCTATGTCTATGGGTAGGGTTGGGTACCGAGAACATTTCGATTCCAACGGCATCATTTAGAAATGTGAATTTCGGTTCCGCTTTTCGATGCCTGAGGAAATGTTTCTCGCCGCTCTCCGTAGCCTACTGTATGACTGCGGCGAGGCGGGAAATGTAGCGTTGTACCTACACTTCCTACAACGTAACCTGGGACCAGGGCCGGCCCGTTGCACTGGCGTTATAGATGTTCGCCTAGGGCGCCAGATCTGGGGAGGCGCTGCGCTGACAGCTCTGGGAGGGAAAACAAATGTTTTGACCGTTGGGGCTCATCCTAATTTTCGGCCTTGATGTAACAACATTCATAATTAAGTAAATGTAACACCCTTTTTCACCCCGGTTACACATTTCATTCGCCCTGTACGATGGGCGCTGCAAGTGATGAAAATGGGGGATGTTGGCTTATCTGGCGCCCGCAGCTCACAGCCAAAGTGCGAGTGAGCGAGGGAGAAAGGGAGGGTGCACTGGAACCGGCGCTGTTGTTATTAGCATCTGGTGCTAGCTGCTCTAACGGAAGAAGAAGATGTACTACAATGATGTGGAGGGAGAGTCCTCCATCAGACTGAGTGGCTGATAACTACAGCTCAGTGAGGTAAAGGACTCTGAGTGTTTAGATAGTTCACTTTAGTCTAAGTTATCTCAGTGGGTCTCAAACGGTTTGATCACAATTTATGTAAACACATATTTCCAAGGCACTCCTTTATAATTATTGGGATAAAACAGGTTTGAAATCATTCCAATGTATACTATAGGACAGTAAACCAGACATATCGTTTTAAACTGGAGAGATAAAAAAATATGCATAAATAAAATAGTAAAATAAGATATGAATGAACAACAAAAATAAAATATGTTACATGTATTTGTTATTGGCTATGGTAGGTTACTGGTTATGTTCACATACATATTTAATTATTAAAATGTAAACCGATCTTTTTCATATGGGTGTTTAGAGTTGTACCCCCTAGATCTAGTCTCTAGTAATTCTGCTTAAAGTGCACCAGATTGAAGCATTTTGCTTTAAAATGTTCAAACATTTCTTCCTGGTATGCCTGAGAAGGCAGATATGCTTGTTTTTCTCAACAAGAACTTAATCATTTTTTTTACCCTGCCCCTCAAAGAATCGGAATTGAGAACCGTTAAGAACCGGAATCGAAAAGTAGAATCGGAATCGGAATCAGAATCGTGGAAATTCAAACGATACGCAACCCTATCTATGGGTAGCCTTGGCTGTCTCCCAAACATTAGCTCATATGGGGAAAAACCAGTGACGTCATTTCTGGTACAGTTGTAAGCATGAGTGAGAGGTTTGACATGTTCTCTCCACTGTGCTTTCTCTTTGTCCTTCAGAGTACCCAACATGCTGAGTAATGTTCAATTGTAGCGTTCAACAGGGTTTCCCCTGGGATGGTAAGGACTTGTTCTGGGATTGGGCTATATAAATAAACATTGATTGATTGATTGATTGATTGATTGTTCTCACCTTCCGTATGCCTGCTAATGCACATAGCTCTTTAATGGTATGAGACTCAAAGTCTCGACCCTGATCGCTATGTAGGCGTTCAGGAAAACCATAATGGACCAGGAAGTATTCCCACAAGGTTTTGGCAACGGTGCTTGCTTTCTGGTCTCTGGTAGGAATAGCGACAGCTTATTTGGTAAAGTGATCTGTAATGACAAGTATATCTTTTGTATTTCGACTGTCTGGTTCTAATGATAGAAAATCCATACAGACCAACTCCATTGGTCTGGTGGTCTGGATGTTCACTAATGGAGCAGTCTTTTCCGGCTGGGTCTTCCTTGGAAAACATCGCTCACATGTTTTCACTTTTCTCTCAACATCAGCAGCCATCTTCGGCCAGTAGAATCGTGATCGGGTAAGTTCCAGGGTACGTTCGATCCCTAAATGTCCCATGTTGTCATGGAGATTTTTGAGAACCGTAGTTCTTAGAACTTCGGGAAGTACAAGCTGAAACCGTGTTTCTCTCTCAGATTCACATGTCCGATACAAAAGGCCTGATTTCATTTGAAACCTTTTCCACTCCCTGAGAATCAGACGCATTTCAGGGAATTCTGCTGTGTAATTTGCAGGTAAGATGTTGCTGCATTCCATCAAGCTTAGGACCTTACTGATGACAGGGTCTTCTCTTTGAAGTTTTGTAAGGTCAGACTCGCTGTATTTTGGCACTGTAAAGACTCCCTCATTTGACTCATTCTCATCAAAGATAGCAAGAATTTCTTCAGCATTAATGGCAAGTGATTCTACATAGCCAAAGGAGGAGGAGTGCTCCTGACTGAGTTCAACAGTGTGTCTTTGGCAAGTAGCGTTAACAATGTCTGGGGTCAAGGGCTCAAATTCTTTCTTGGATGCCAACAGCTGGGAGGTGAACCTGCCAATCCTTTGGCTTTCCTCTTCTGAAATGGCATCATTTTCCAGTGCACCATGGGGTCGTCTAGACAGACCATTCGCATCCATATTCTGCTTACCAGCCCGATATTTGATGTCAAAGGTGAATGTGGATAATGCAGCTAGCAGCATCAAGCTTGGCTGTGGTAAGTAGGTAAGTCAACGGATTGTTGTCTGTAACAACAGTAAAGGAGTTGCCGTATAGATAGTCGTGAAACTTTACTGTAACTGCCCACTTAAGGGCTAAGAACTCGAGCTTGTGCGCTGGATACCTCGCCTCGCTGCGAGAGAGTCCTCTACTAGCATAAGCAATCGCATGCATTTCTCCGTTCTGCTCTTGATACAAGGCAGCTCCCAATCCTGTTGTGCTGGCATGGTGTGGAGTACATAGGGACGTTTTGGGTCTGCATAGCCAAGGACAGGGGACGATGTTAGTTTGTGTACTATGTCCTCAAAGGCCTGCTGACACTCTTCATTCCAGCGATCACCAAATGATTCTTTCGGGTTGAGGTATTTACCATCACCAACGCTGACTTTGACCCCTTTTCGTCAAGGTGGGTAACCTGCAGTGAGGTCGGTTAAGGGTTTGACTATCTTTGAATAATCTTCAACAAACCTTCGGTAATAACCGGTAAATCCAAGGAAAGATTTGAGTTCTTTTAAGTTCTGCGGTCTCGGACAGTTTTTAAGGCTTCAGCCTTTTCAGGATCAGTTTTAACTCCATCGCTGGAAACAATATGCCCCAGATAACGGACGGAATTCTGGAAGAACTTACATTTATCAGGGGAAAGCTTCAAACCATACTCCCTGAGACGGCTGAGTACATGAGTGAGCCTTCTCTCATGCTCTTCCAATGTGTCTGAAAAGACGATTATGTTATCCAGGAAAACCAGAACTTCCTTAAGGTTGATGTCACTCATGCACTTCTCCATTAGCCGTTGGAACATGCTTGGAGCATTGGTGATCCCTTCGGGCATCCGGTTAAACTCCCAGAAACCAAAGGGACACACAAAGGCAGTTTTTTGCTTGTCACTTTCGTTCATCTCGATCTGATAATATCCAGCCTTCAAGTCCATTACTAAGAACCACTTGGAACCTGTGAGAGCAGAAAATTACTCCTCAAGGTTTGGCAATGCGTATGCGTCTTTGATCGTCTGCAGGTTCAGTTTTATGTTGCACACCGAAACCTACTGATTTCAACGCTACAACAACAGAGGTCGAGATATTATTATTGTTGTTGAATATTAAATGAAGGTACAGTTTATTTGTGTACGTTATTGTTTACAGATGTGGGTAGCATGTGACAACTTCCGGAACGACCATAAACCAAACTGCTGTGAAGTATTTCCTGTATTTTTTGGAGTATTGATTACAGCGTTTAGAATGTGTTAAATGAAAAGTCATGAAAGAGTTAAGGAAGAGAAAAGGCGTGTTTAGATATATATTGAATGTACAATGTCTGAATCCTCTGATATGCGAAACAACGGACATTAAGACGTGGAGAGCCGGCCCGCAGGGAGGAGCCAGCAGAGGATATAAATACAGCGGGACCTGGGGGGTTCGGCCTCTTTCTTCACCTGCCAGAGCCAGGAACCACAGCTGTTTTTCCTGTCGAACAAATATTCTGTTTGTAACATAACCGCGCCTTTATTTTTAATTAAAGTACCAATTTGACCCCATCTCAGTGTCACAAACGAGCTGAGGACCAAAATGCAGAACACGGGAAACCAGGGATAGTCGGTAACCAGCTTTATTGAAGGCAATAGGCTGGTAGGAGACAAAACGGCAGATAGTAGGCAAAGGGCTGGTCGGGGACAGGCGAGGGTTCCAGGAGAAAGCAGGACGGGAGTCGCAGGTACAGAACGGGTCAGGGAGCAGGTGAGGCAGGCTGGTCAGGGACAGGCAGGGTCGAAACCGGGAGAGCAATCTGAAGGGTAATGCGGGAAAGACTGGCATGCTGCAAAGTACGATCTGGCACTGAGGTGAAAGTGAAGTGGGCCTAAATACTAATGGAGCTGATGGGTGTAACAGAGTGAGAGAGAGACAGGGTGTGACTACCAGGTGACTAAGGAATGTTAATGCAGAAAATAGGTGAGTGAGAAAGCAGACTGTGACAGAACCCCCCCCCTTAATGGACGGCTCCAGACGTCTAAGAAAATTCTAGGAGAGAGAGAAAAAGAAAAAAAAAAGAAAAACTTAAAGAAGAATCAAGAAAAACCCTACAGACACAGGGTGGAAGGTGGAGGTATGGGAAAGGTCAGTACTCATCTGAGAATGCTCTCTCGGCCTCTCCCTCCTGGAAATCCTCGTCCCCCTCGACTGATGACGCTTCCCCCTCCTCCTCGACGAAGCCTCTGGTCTGACGAGTGCCCCCTGGCTTAACGCCTGGTTGAGCGTGGGTCCTAGAAGGCTGCTCCGGGTAACGCAGGTGGAAGTCTCGGATGAGTTGAGGGTTGAGGATATGACGAGCAGGAATCCACTGCCTTTCCTCAGGACCATAGCCCTCCCAGTCCACCAAATATTGAACCCCTCTTCCTCTGCGACGGGAACGGAGTAGACGACGAAGGGTGTAGGTAGGACCCCCATCGATCATCCTAGGGGGTGATGGTGGAGGGGCGGCGGAAATCATAGGACTCTCCCGGACAGGTTTAATCCTAGAAACGTGGAAGGTGGGATGGATCTTCATGTTCCGGGGAAAACTCAGTCGAATTGCTGCAGGATTAATGACCTTGACAATCTTGAAGGGTCCAATAAACCTGGGCGCTAACTTCTTAGAGTCCACCCGAAGGGGAATGTTCTGAGTGGAAAGCCACACCCTCTGGCCTACCTGGTACACAGGTGCCTTGGTGCGTCGGCGGTTCGCTGATGTGGCGTACCGGTTAGCAGACTGAAGCAGAGTTGTTCGAGCCTGCCTCCAAGTCCTCCGACAACGTCTGATGAAAGCCTGGACAGACGGACAGGTAACCTCCTTCTCCAATGCAGAGAACAATGGGGGTTGAAAACCGTATGCACACTGAAAAGGGGAAAGACCAGTAGCGGAACTGATGAGGGTGTTGTGGGCATACTCCACCCACAGGAGTTGTTTTGACCAGGTCGTGGGATGATCGGAAGCCATGCAGCGGAGAGTGGTCTCCATCTCCTGATTCTTCCGTTCGGTCTGGCCATTGGCCTGTGGGTGGAAACCGGAGGTGAGACTGACCGTCGCCCCGATCAGTTCACAAAACTCCCTCCAAAACACAGAGGTGAACTGGGGCCCCCGGTTGGAAACCACATCAGTCGCCAGTCCGTGAATGCGAAAAACGTGGAGAAGAATAAGTTCTGCCGTCTCCTTAGCTGACGGGATCTTAGGCAGGGGTACGAAATGAGCCATCTTACTAAACCGATCTACCACCGTCGAGATGGCAGTATGTCCGTGGGACGGTGGTAGACCAGTCACAAAGTCCAATGAAATATGTGACCAAGGGCGACGTGGGACCGGTAATGGATGAAGGAGGCCAGCTGGCGCTTGGTGAGATGGTTTGTGCCGATTGCACACAGGACAGGCGTTCACAAACTCCCGGGTGTCAGCCTCCAGCGTGGCCCACCAGAACCGTTGTAGGACCATCCCTCTGGTACGTTGAATTCCAGGGTGGCAGGAAAGTCTGGAGCTATGAGCCCACTGAAGCACCTCAGCCCTCAAAACCTGAGGCACAAACAAGCGGTTAAGAGGACAAGAACTAGGACCGGGTTGGTCCACCAAAGCGGTCTTAACCCTCTCCTCAATCTCCCAAGCGAGGACGCCGATCACTCGAGGAGCAGGAAGGATAGTGTC
Organism: Pogonophryne albipinna; assembly: GCA_028583405.1. Lineage (NCBI taxonomy): Eukaryota > Metazoa > Chordata > Actinopteri > Perciformes > Artedidraconidae > Pogonophryne > Pogonophryne albipinna. Next base: position 35,265,363 of record CM053251.1, read on the forward strand.
CGGAATACCCCAGGTGTCTCCCTCCCTCCCGAACTGCCGGGACAAAGCGTCGGCCTTCACGTTGCGGGAGCCCGGGCGGTAGGAGAGGAAAAAATTAAACCGGGTGAAAAATAACGACCACCTGGCTTGCCGAGAATTCAGTCTTTGTGCCGACCTGATGTATTCCAGGTTCTTATGGTCGGTCCAAACCTGAAATGGTTGTTCTGTCCCCTCAAGCCAGTGTCGCCACTCCTCCAACGCCAACTTGACTGCTAGAAGCTCCCGATTCCCCACGTCATAGTTTCTCTCCGCCGGACTCAATCTCCTCGAAAAGAAAGCACAGGGGTGGAGCTTCTGGTTCTCACCAGAACGTTGCGACAGGATGGCCCCCACCCCTACGTCAGAAGCATCCACCTCCACCACCAACTGACCAGCGGGGTCTGGTACTTGCAGGATAGGAGCCGACATAAACCGGCCCTTGAGGTCCTGAAAAGCCTCCTCGGCTGCAGGGGACCATCGGAACGTCACCTTGGACGAGGTCAGGGCGGTGAGCGGGGCGGCCACGGTGCTGTAGCCACGGATGAACCGTCTGTAAAAGTTGGCGAATCCCAGGAAACGCTGCAGCTCCTTCCGAGAATCAGGGATCCGCCACGAGGTAACTGCTGAAACCTTAGAAGGATCCATCTCCACACTTCCTTGACCCACGATGTAGCCAAGAAAGGCGACCGAAGAAGTGTGAAACTCGCACTTCTCCGTCTTGACGAACAGCGAGTTTTCCAGAAGTCTCTGGAGGACTGTCTGGACATGATGGACGTGTTCCTTGAGGTTCTTTGAACAAATCAAAATGTCGTCCAGATAAACAAAAACATAACGATCCAACATGTCCCGGAGTACGTCGTTCACCAACGCTTGGAAAACTGCAGGGGCGTTGGTAAGTCCAAATGGCATCACCAGGTACTCGTAATGTCCCGAAGAGGTGTTGAAGGCGGTCTTCCATTCGTCCCCCTCACGGATTCGTACCAGGTGATAAGCGTTTCGTAGATCCAGCTTAGTGAAGATAGTAGCCCCCTGTAGTAACTCGAATGCTGACGAGATGAGTGGCAAGGGATAACGATTCTTCACCGTGACGTCGTTCAGGCCCCGATAGTCAATGCAGGGTCTCAGGGTCTTGTCCTTCTTCGCCACAAAAAAAAAACCTGCTCCTGCGGGTGATGTGGAAGGACGAATAATTCCCGCAGCCAGAGAGTCATTGATGTAAGTCTCCATGGACCTCCTCTCCGGTGCCGAAAGCGAGGTCAACCGGGCCTTGGGTGGGACTGCGCCTGGATGTAGCTCAATGGCGCAGTCATAGGGCCGATGAGGTGGGAGAGATGTCGCCTTAGCCTTGCTAAAAACCTCCTTAAAGTCCAAATATTCAGCCGGAACCCCTGTGACATCCGGAACCAGGTTCATATCCACAGATAGTTGAGGTGCGGCGGCCTGCTTGAGGCAAACCTGATGACAGGAGGAACTCCAACCTGGGATGGACCCAGTTGCCCAGTCAATGTTCGGGTTGTGGCGGCGGAGCCACGGATAACCCAAAATCAGAGGGATTTGGGGGGACCGTAGCACATGAAACTGGATTGTCTCATGGTGGTTCCCCGACATGAGCATATGGACCGGTGTCGTCTGGTGTGTCACCGTTCCCAGCAGGTGACCATCCAAAGCATTAGCCGGTACCGGCTGGAGCAGCCGAACCTGTTGGATGCCCAGTTGTAGTGCGAGCTCCTCGTCAATGATGCTAACATCTGATCCGGAGTCGATAAAAACTGCCAGAGCCTGAGATTTGCCTGTCAGGAGGAGTCGAGCATGGCACAAGGGTCTTAGATTGGGGATCAGCTCAGAGGTTTGGCCCACCAGTATACTCCCCATTACTGATGAGCTCTGCCTTTTACCGGACAACGGGAAACCATATGTCCAGCCTGACCACAGTAAAGGCAAAGATTACCTCTTCGACGTAATTCCCTCTCCTCAGAGGTAAGACTGGTACGACCCACTTGCATGGGCTCGACCTCGTACCGTGAGTCAGAGTAGGAATGGGAATTCTCCGCCGAAACCGGAAGTCGAAATCTACCGGAAGTTGTTGTCGCGAGCAGCGGCCCGCCGCTCGCGTCTGTTGCTCTCCTCTCCGGGTCTGGATTCGTCTGTCAATCTGAGAGGTGAGCTCAATCAACCCATCCAAGGAAGCAGGGAGATCATAGGAAACCAGCTCATCTCTCATATAATCCGCTAATCCTCTCAGATATGCGTCACACTGCGCCGGCTCGTTCCAGCTGCTGCGGCGACTGCTGGTGCGGAAGTCAATAGCGTAATCCACCACCGTGCCGGAACCCTGGCTCAAACTTAGCAGACCTCCGGCAGCGTCGGGACCCAGACGAACGGAACCGAACAGCTTCCGCATCTCCGCGGAAAATGCAGCAAAAGAGGCGCAGGCTGGAGTCTGCTGCTCCCACTCTGCAGTTCCCCATAAACGGGCTCTCCCCGTCAGATGATTAACGGTGAAAGCTACACGAGCCGCCTCGGAGGCGAAGGTGTGTGGCTGCAGTGAAAACAATATGGAACAGTTTGTGAGAAAAGGACTGCATCCCTCCGGCTCACCAGCGTAGCGTTCCGGCGTTCCCACACCATGCTCCGGAGCGTATCCCGTCGGGCCAGGGGCTGGAGCGAGCATCGGAGCTGCGGGCGGAGGGACGGTAGCAGCCATGGTAGCGGCTAGCTGTTGTACGGTGGCGGCCATCTGTTGCATCTGGGAGGTAAGGTAAGCCAGCGTTTGTCCCTGGGTTGATATTGCCTGGTGGGTCTCGGTAGCTAAGGTAGCTATCGTGACCTCCTGTCTTTGGATGGCATCCTCAACCCTCTCAAAGCGGTCTCTAGGAGACCCGGTGTTTGCTTGGTCCATTTCTGGCCAGATCGTTCTGTCACAAACGAGCTGAGGACCAAAATGCAGAACACGGGAAACCAGGGATAGTCGGTAACCAGCTTTATTGAAGGCAATAGGCTGTTAGGAGACAAAACGGCAGATAGTAGGCAAAGGGCTGGTCGGGGACAGGCGAGGGTTCCAGGAGAAAGCAGGACGGGAGTCGCAGGTACAGAACGGGTCAGGGAGCAGGCGAGGCAGGCTGGTCAGGGACAGGCAGGGTCGAAACCGGGAGAGCAATCTGAAGGGTAATGCGGGAAAGACTGGCATGCTGCAAAGTACGATCTGGCACTGAGGTGAAAGTGAAGTGGGCCTAAATACTAATGGAGCTGATGGGTGTAACAGAGTGAGAGAGAGACAGGATGTGACTACCAGGTGACTAAGAAATGTTAATGCAGAAAATGGGTGAGTGAGAAAGCAGACTGTGACACTCAGAGACTCCATTTAGTCTCCTTTTAAGCTTCTCTCCTGACGCGAGAATAACCAACACAAATAACAATTGGGACCAGCTGACGTGATTTTCGTAGGACCGGGAGAGACTAACAACCAGCTGTTTGCCGGGAACGCGGCGTCCGTTCAGACACACAACGAGCTCGAAAGACTTGGTAAGAGGAAACCTGTTATGTCGAATTCCTCATAGTTTATGCAGGACAATGTTAAATTTGTATGTCTGACGGAGGCCAGCGGATCCTGAAAATAGCTGTGCATTTAATGTTAAAACAACCAAATTTATAACAATAACAATCCACATGGCGTTGCTTTGTCACAAGCAGGGTGAGTTCAAATTACTTATTTTTCTTACATTTAACCCTGCATGCTATTCGTTTGTCTGTTATTACATGTCGGCGAGGCCAATTGCTCCAATAAGTGTTCTTTGTTACGTTTTAAGTTAACGTGAATGGTTTGAGGCTATTTAGCAGTCGGGACTGCTTGAGACAAAGAACACAATCACAGTGGAAGCTGAGAATATTGGAGTGAGTGTTTGTGTTTTTTTAAAAGTCCTTTGTGTGATGAGGGCAATCATTTCAAAGTGTTTCTTGTTATGTTTTAATTTAACGTGAATGGTTTTAGGCCATTAAACAGTGGGGATTGTTTGAGACAAGAACAAAGTTGAGTGAGTGTTTTAATTGCAGTGTGAGGCTTTCTTTTTAAAAAAGTCCTGTTCGGGGAAAAGGCCTGTAAAGTTTGAAGCTTTTCGGTGGTGTATTTTCTGTTTTCAAACAGACATTGCGTGTGGATTACGACGAGAAGTGTGCCATTCGTGCGTTAGATAGACGATATTCTGCTGATTGTGTTTGGATAGCGTCTTACTTTGTCCCATTATAGCGTGTTTAAACAGAGGAGATAACCATACTGGCTCTTAAAGTCAAAACATTACGTACATGGGTTGCTATGACGTAAGGGTATGAGGCCCATTTATAATTGTACATTACATAGAAATGTTATTTTAAACTGCAGTGTTGTTTTGTGTTGAATTTTCTAGCATTATTTCAACTCCGCTGTGAGAGCCACGAGGTGTTTTCAAATCCCTTTGTTCTTCAGGTCAAAGGTTGGAAAATCAGTTGCCATCTTGTCTTGCCCTCATGTTTACAATGAGCAATGGCAGTCGCCATTTCGTGAAATGCTAATTGAAAGTACTCAGTCCTATTCACATGAGGCTAGGCACTCCATCTTGAGAAGGACAAATCATATTTCTTTGCAGAAGTTGGAACTATAAAACAGACAGGTTATCTTACTGTGGGAAGTTTGGTATTTGTAGGGATCTGATTTTGGAAGTTTCTTTGCTGCTTGCAAGTGTGAATTGACGGTTTTTTGAAATATTCTAGTTTGCAAATGTGTTTTGGCGGTTATGTGCTGTGTTGTTTTACCATGGTGTAATGTTCTTCCCTAGTGTAATTCTCTTTCCATTTTTAAGAAGAAAATAAGCTTTTCTTGTTAAATAGAGGTTAGTTTTGAAACAGTAATCCCTAGTGGATTAACCTGGAAATTACAATAGCGCACTCTGCTGGTAGTACAGAATTATTACATAGAAGAAACACTCAAATAGCATTTTGAAGTTTAATTTTAAGTGTTATAAATAAACACATGCTTCATCGCCGAGATAGAATTGCAAGTGGTTTCTAATTATAAGATAAGAAACTTTACATAATACTCTTTCAAATAAGCGAACAAATATATTGAAGCTAACACAAGTTATGACATTTACATAATTTCATACACTTCGGTATGCACTGTACACAGTAGATTTAGATTTTCACCAGATTTCTAATTTTCATATTTCAAAGTCAAAACTATACACTATACAATTTTTATTTTTTAACAATTCTGATTTTAAAATTTGCATAAAAAAGAAAAAAAGTCACCAAAACAAACTAAACTGGGACTAGACGCAGAGCCAGGCTCAACTGCAGATATCAAGGGAAGGATAAAAATCAGATCAGATGCTATAACAGCTCCAAATCTTAGAAGAAAGACATGGAGCCAAATGGAGAAACTGTTGGAACAGTGGCAAACAAGAGGACTGGTTCCAGCAGATGATCAACTTGGACCAACAAAAGCCCATAGAAGAACAGATGAAGGCTGCTACAAATGTGGTCAGCTGACACATTGATCCAGAGAGTGTCCGCAGAACATTGCACCAAACAACGGCCCTCCATGCAGTTACCCCGGGGAGGTTTCCATGATGACAACGGAGGCAGGGGGTCCCAGAGATGTCAAAGACGAACAGGGGTGCCAAACATGACCCAAATGCCACTGACACCCTGGTATCAACCACAACAATGAGGAAGCTTAGAGGGTCAGACCACCAGGTGATGCATCCTCAGCCCAAGGGTATTTTGAAATCCAGCTACATTGAGCCATATCTGTCACCACAGGAGGGAGAGTTTGAATGTTATTCAAAAGATAGTGAGTAGCATATTGCATTTACACATAAAGCATCCACAGAATAGAACATTTAGCAGACTATTATTATGAGAAGAAAAGAGATTACGAGTGATGTTGTTCCCCTACACAGAAAACTATTGTGTCCACACAGCTAGTGAGGTCAAGACGACGGGTTTCCACAAAAAATATGAAGACGGAAACCTAGTACTCGCCCAAGACGGAGGATCCTTACCAAGTCCTCCTGTTTACACCGACTGCAGTTCAAGGGGCGGCGATACACCTGACGTGGAGCTGCTGAGACCTGAAAACAGAAACTTGATTCTGCTGTGGTGAAGTCTGGCTACAAAGGGAGGTGTCCGATAGGGTCGCTTGTCTCAAACCAGTGAAGAAGTCAACAAGAACCCAGCAGAACTAGAGAGTGACTTAGCGGGAGAACAGTGACGGATCGACAGAGACTGGCACAACATTTACCAGCCAGTACATAGATAGACCCCGTCAGAAGACCGGGGCTGTGTTTAAAGGGGAACTTCATTTATTGTTAGTGGAAGTGTAGTTTTTTAGTCAAACAATTATGTGATTTATGGAGTCAGATTACATTTTTCTCATAAACAAAATTTTATAATCGGTCTGAAGTATCTGTTTTAAGGCAATAAGCTGCAGATTAAATAACATAACACTGATTGAGAGCTTGGATGACAAAGTTGTAGGGTTTTAACAACAGTTTCAAGAATCAGTTTTTATTTATTTATTCTTGAGTAACTTTACTGATTTATAATGTAGTGCGTAAGGCAATATCTCATTTTGAGTGAGGGGCACCAGCCCTCCATACATGTCACCCTCTGTGAGAATAGTTCGTATTTTCCCTCTAGTTTAGAGAAATATAATTTTATCATATCTTTGTCCAGCAGTATCAACCAATCCTCTAATCCTAGAATTATTGAGACGCATTAGCGACACCAGGGGTATTGTTTTTCACAGCAATGATGCATAACACCAGGACAAAAGCCATTATTGAAACAAGTAAACAATTTTTTGTGCTAATGGCAGATTTGAGTTAAAATGTTTTTATACCATCAGAAAACCATACATCATACGATATTTTTTGTACGCCTTATGGGTACACGGACAAGTTATATTTATTTAATGCAACGTTAGGGGTTTTACATGTCCTGTTCAGAATAGGGTAATCATTGCAATATTAATTGAGCATGTTATGCTCAAAGGAGGGAGTGTCATGATTATACAGATATGTTGATTTCAGTGACGTTGTAGTTAATAAATAATAACATGTAGTTAACAATAGGTCTCATAACAACAAGAGGTATGCCAAAGCTTGGGCCTTCTCCAAGGAGGGAGTGGTCCAGTTTTAGATATTAGACGAATAAGAGTAATGAATATGTCAGAACTCTGAGTAATATTATCCAAGTTTTGTCTACACAGGCTAGGAAAGCTACAGAGATACCAGACGAGACACCAGAAGAGACTCCTGTTCGGCCAGGTGATTGGGTGAGGGTGAAAGTTCACAAAAGACAGTGAGCTGATCCCCGGTGGACGGAACAGTGAGAAGTTGTAATGAACTTCACACGCGCTCCGGTTTAAAGGTAAAGAAAAATGAGCAAATTTACACCACCTCACACATTGTCACTCTTCACTGGCAACTTCCAGAACATTATTGGGAGTTAGGACTGATTTGGCAGAGCTGGAACAAAACAATAAATAGAAATAAGATAAAGATAGAAACAGCTCAAAAGACTAATTGTCTATAGATTTTTATAGATTGTACACTAAAAAAACTATTTTTGCTTTACATCTGAAAAAGAGTCCAATTTTTGTATATGTTAAATAGTACTCATTATTTAAAGTCTGTAACTGACACAACCAGGGATAAAATAGAGATGATGTCAAGAACAAAGCCAAAGCAATTGTGGGGTCCCCTAGGGATAAGAGTCAGAATAGCATTGTTGATTGTGCTCATTACACTTGGCACCTTTCTGGTTGGATGGGGAGTACAATATCAAGTAAGACATGGATCCATTAGTCCACTCATAGATAATGCCCACATCACTAACAAAACTCCAGCTGTGTTTCAGAGACTTTCACTTATCCCCAGAGCCAAAAGATCAGCTGAGCAACAAGAGGAGGAGTTAGAAATACTCGGTCCCAAAGGTGAGGCGGTTACAATCAAGATGATTCACCCCCCATATATGCAGTTCTTGTATCAAATGATGAGATGGGTTTAAGTGATCGGGATAATCAGTGATGGGGATTTAAAGATTAGGCGAATCTCCAAATACACTGGATCCATGTTTTAGTCTGTACCAGAAACACCCCCTGTTAAGTTTATGGACAACCGACCGGTGACCTGAGCACAATTATTGAAAATGATTACAGTAGAAACAGGCTACTAACCCACAAGTACAGCTTTGTACGTACAAACTCTATGAACAAAATTCCCCAGCAGATTGTGGCGACATTGCAGATATGTCCAGTCACAGAAGTTACTTATGTTCTAAATAACAGTGAGATTTAAAGTGATGGAGAAAATATGGGGACGTTCTTTTATAGTGTGTGAAATATGTGGTGCTTGAAACATGTAGGTATTTTTAATTTATAGAAGAAAATGGTTTCCTGAAAGAGTTATTTGAAGTAGCCATGTTACAGTTGGTGGAAACAATGTTTAGGGATATGGCACAACCATTAGTAGACATTAATTGGGTTTAGATGACATTTAACATCTAAGACAGATAGTAAGATTAGGAAAATAGCGTGGAAAGGATTGGATATATTTAACCTCAGTGTGTTAGAATTAGCTATAGGTAATGCGTCCCGAGATCTCTCTCTCTCTCTCTGCCTGTCAGAATGCTACAACCCCATCTTCAGACAAATGACCTCACCACAGGAGACTCCTCCTCCTCCATCGAAAAGACAGAGAACCCGAGCTGAACCAACAACGACCTGAGGCATCCAGAACCATCTCCACCTGAGGCATCCAGAACCATCTCCACCTGAGGCATCCAGAACCAAACCAGCATGCTGACAAAGAGGCAAACTCTCATCGGTCCCAGTACAGGACATGAAGTTCCAGCCTGAGCCACGAGATTTGGCACAAGAGCAGAGTGTGGGACATGAGAGCGGAATACGCCCTTCATGCAACAGCATAGAGACTGAAAAGGAGGAGATGAAATGCAAAGCAGTTGGGCCACTGAAAAGAGTTACAGCGGGAGGATCTAAGAGCGGATGGACTGAGGAGAAGACAGGACAGAGGAGAGGACAGAACCAGAGGAGTTCGCGTGGTCCAGCAGAACGTGAGGGGGTCGTGGCTTGACAACCAGAGGGGAGAGAAGGAACACGGGAGTGAGTGAGTTTACACATAAACACACTTATTAGAAAATAATCCTAAAAACACACTGAGGGTAGAACATATTATTCAATCTTTTCATCATATAAACAAATTATTCTTATAGAGATTCTTATTCATGTGAGAATTTGGGGAAGATTTAATTTGTTACAATATAGATAGCAGGCAAATCTTTATTTGAATGGAAAATGTTAAAGGTAGAGCTAGAACCAGGCCAAAGAAAGTATTCCAATCTAGCATGGTTATTACCATAGGAGAACTGTTAAGGTGGAAACAACATTTGTTTGTCGTCCAAGATGTAGAGTTTTAAAAAGACACTAGGCAAAGAGCGATTGAAAATTTTAATTTTGAAAAACTAGTATAATTGGGAGTAATACATGCGGGGCCTTGGATCACTCATTTTAATGGTGCATATTTTCGACAACCAATATCGTTCAGGGAGAAGGGGTCGCTCAACCCACCCTGCAGATGTTTTAAATCTTACTTGCAGCTTCAGAGGGAGCACACAGCACCAGAGTAAGAGTTTTAAAAGACAAGTGCCACCACCTCCTAATGCTCGTCCATTTAGCCAGATGACCTGACATTTAGAGATGTTATTTAAAAGGAGAAACATATCTGCCAAGAGTGAAAATTCCTGAATTGAACTACAAACCATTAATGAAATGACTTCTGTTTTTAAAGTCCTTGTTAAAGGAGGGAGTAATTATCACATGCTCGGGCACCCAAGGTTCCACACACTGTTAAAAGGGCTCAGCATAGTTATTTAAGTAGACCAGAATTGAAAATAAATTAGTATAATGCGTTATTGATATTACACCGGTTTTCACACCATTTCAGGGACTTTATCACTGTATTAGAACAGACCACCCAAAGCCACCAAGTAGGAACTTTTAAGTGATGAAATTCTACAACAGTTGTAATTGACCAAAATCTTCTCCCAGAAATGACTGTCTAAAGTGCCGTACCCCAGAGTAGATGTTTGAGCGTGGTATGAGAACGGTTTCTGTGAAAGGAGGGAGGAAGAAATGTTCTGATACCAAGCCATTGCTGCTATTTTGAATGTTAACACTAGAAGTTATGCACAAGGGAAAGCTTTTATGTTTGAACAGTCAAAGTATTTTTGTAAAGTTGAGGCTATTCGAAACATTCCATTTTTATTGTATGTTTTTGATATGAGTTATGTACTATGCAGAGTTCAGATGAAGAACTCATTGATTTCAGTATTATACACACCTTTTAGGTGTGTAAGGAGGGACTGTTAGAAATTAAAATCAATGTTTTGATAGTATAATGAACTATAAAACATACCGTCAGTTTAAAAGCTGTTTTATACTGAAAAATCAGAAGTTCCTGTGCACAACCAGTTGTTAAGCTTTTATATGATGTTGCACACCGAAACCTACTGATTTCAACGCTACAACTACAGACGTCGAGATATTATTATTGTTGTTGAATATTAAATGAAGGTACAGTTTATTTGAGTACGTTATTGTTTACAGATGTGGGTAGCATGTGACAACTTCCGGAACAACCAGAAACCAAACTGCTGTGAAGTATTTCCTGTATTTTTTGGAGTATTGATTACAGCATTTAGAATGTGTTAAATGAAAAGTCATGAAAGAGTTAAGGAAGAGAAAAGGCGTGTTTAGATATATATTGAATGTACAATGTCTGAATCCTCTGATATGCGAAACAACGGACATTAAGACGTGGAGAGCCGGCCCGCAGGGAGGAGCCAGCAGAGGATATAAATACAGCGGGACCTGGGGGGTTCGGCCTCTTTCTTCACCTGCCAGAGCCAGGAACCACAGCTGTTTTTCCTGTCGAACAAATATTCTGTTTGTAACATAACCGCGCCTTTATTTTTAATTAAAGTACCAATTTGACCCCATCTCAGAGACTCCATTTAGTTTCCTTTTAAGCTTCTCTCCTGGACGCGAGAATAACCAACACAGATAACAGGTGGCATCCCCTGGCAGAAGTATATGCTGATTTAATCGCAGTCATATCAATTAATGTTAACTTGGAAAGCCACAGTATTGATATTTTAACTCAATAACATAGGTGACATTATTGTGGCACATCAGTAAACATAACATATAAATATATAAGGTGGCAGACATAATTGAATGAATTTTAACTGAACAATAACTGAATGAGTTTGACTCTTAGACCAGCAGGGGTACCCAGTGGCGACTGGTCATTAGGGGCAGCCCCATCTAGTGTCAGCAGAAAGTATTATAATGATTACAAAAAAATGCAAAAAAACCTGATTTGTCTGTACATTGCTGTTTTAGTCTGTGTTCTTCTAATTAGTGTCTACAGAGTGTGCCTATTGAGCCGTTTTGAGCCATGTGGGACAAAACCCGATCATGCCCCTCCCTCTCACTGTCTAAGTGACTGTTGACTGTAAAAACTACACTGCGCATGCTCAGAGTATTTTTCAATTTAATGTGTGTGGCAAAAAAATTATGACCATAGGGGCACTGAGCTGCCATCCCCACCATACGTCATCTCACATAATTCAGAGCTGATTGGCTGTAAGTACGTGTGCCGCGAAAAGTGTGTGAAGAGGAGACGAAAGAGGTGCAGTGACGCGTCCTAAAACCCGGAAGAAAGCTGCGCATGGGTTCCCTCGACAAAAAAGCAATGAGATTTCTCCATAGGATTTTAGAAAATAGCTCCAAATAAGATCTGTGGGAAACGTATCTGTTGGATAAATGCACGTTTTGTTCAGCCGGATAATATCCACATGTCTACCCTACTTCGAATCATAAATCTATCGATTAGATTTATACTTTTTTTATTACTTTTGAAACTACAAGAAGATAAGGAGGACTTTTACAAAAAAGTAATAGAGATTTTTGTCCAGAAGGATAGCATGGACTTCATCTTCAAGTCAAGGTAAGACCACAATTTTCTTGAAAATGGAATCTTACTAAGAGAGAACAATTAAATATTTAAATGATAGTTACATTTTTTGGGTATCCTTTTGTTGAACTGTCTGTTTAAAAGTAATCGAAGCATCAGACTAAAAAAGCTTTTGAAAATAATATTATATTTTGATTTAGGTCAAAATATAATATTTGTAAACCTGAAGAGTCAGTGCCTCACCAGCCATGAGCCTCACTGCACGTCACTTCAGAAGCTTATATATAGACATCTACGTTGTTTGTGCCCAACCACTTTTGTACATATAAAAACGCCACTGGGGGTACCAAATCTATGCAGACTGCTGCAATAAGTACATTAATTAACTGTCTCGTCGATGTTTGTCTAAATTAATATGATACTATTAACAATCATATTATTCCTATCAGCTGTCAATCACTGTTATGATTCACATATTCAGTGTTATTATTAAATAAACTATATTTTTTGGAGGAGTTAATGATGAATGTTCCTCAAGATGCTTGCTCACCCTCCTTCAAATTTGAAAGACAAGTAATTACTATCATATATCAAAAGAACAGTTCAGCGCCCCACAACTTCATTGCAAACAGTTACAACCTTGACTTTACATCAGAAAGAACAAACATTATTGAACATACAGTCACCTTTATTGAACATACAGGAACACAAATACTGATCTGTGATTATCGTCGCGTTGCGTGAGGCAGTCGCAATTTCTACAGGCTCGCACTACCTGTTAGCATCTGGCATCTGTTAGCATATAGCTGTCCTGCTTACAAACATTTAGCCATTCCTGCTTATACAAGTAGTAGTTTTAGTTGTCTGCGATCTGCGGAGGCCTACTCCCACCTGTTGAGTATGGCTGTACTGAGGTGTTTTTCCCCCGGAGACGTCGCGAAGAGACGGAGCGGCTCCACCTGTTGCTGCCTGCGATCTGCGATCTACGGAGGCCTGCTCCCACCTGTAGAGTACGGCTGTACTGTAGAGGTTTTTACCCCGGAGTCGTCACCGAGAGACGGAGTGGATCCACGCTTCGGGCGTGTGCTGCTGTGCGGAGGAGGATTTTACCACGGCTGGGGCCTGCTTTCCACCTGTCCTGGTTCTGCTGTTGCAGAGGCCTGCTTTCACCACGGAGGGACCGGAGCATTTCCAAGCTGCTGCTTTCGCCCGTCCTTTGCTGCTGTGCTGATTTGCTCCAGGAACATCGCGGATACTGTGTGCTGGTCTGGGAAAATGGCCCATATCGGGATTCTGCTGTGCCTGTTAACTGTATTGGACTATGAGAAGATCTCTAGTCATTCTGAGAAGTCTACTGGATTCAGGTCTGTTCTGCCACCCGCAGTCGGCATCCCCTGCAAAGGTTCGGATGCACAAACAATTACCGGTTTGTTACGAACTCAGGCACTTAGGGGGTAGGACCCAATTGCACGACCCGGGAGACAGAGGTAAAGTATTGTAAGATACTTTATTTTTCCATGAATAGCAAAAATGAACAAAAAGGTAACCACCAAAACTCTAGTCGAGATGACAAAAAACAGAGAACAAAAAATGAAAGCGCTCACGCAGTGAGGAATCAAAAACCTCTCAAGAGTACCAGGAGCATAGACCTTACCAGGACAATAGACAAGACGAACTGACACTGAACACTGGGGAATTTAAACACAGGGTAACAAGACACAGGTGGGAACAATCAGGGGCGGGGCTGACACTGATGAGCACAGAAGACACAAGGAGTGACAGGTGAAAACAATCAGGAAATTAGACACACCAGGGAAACTAACGACAGACATGAAAACACAGGGAAAAAAGACCAGACAATATACAGGGAGGAAACATGACAAGGAGAACGAAAAAACACCCACACCTAGACATAGAAACGTGACATGACATAATAATCCTGACAGAACCCCCCCCCCCCTCAAGGGACGGATACTAGACGTCCCTAAACAAAACAAAAATCCAAAATGTCCAGCAGGGTGGGTGGACGGGGTCCGGAGGACGGGCCTTGACTGACAGCCCAGGGCACGGCAGAGGACCAGGAAGGGGTCTCGGGCGGACGGCCCGGGGGCAAGGCAGAGTTCAAAAAGGGGAACTCGGGCGGACGGCCCGGGGGCAAAACAGAGTTCGAGGAGGGGCGAAGACCACAGCTCTCAGGGGACCGGGCAGGAGCCGGTGTTGACCGGACAGGAACCGGAGCCGGTGGGACAGGTGATGTCGAGGCCTCCAACGAAACAGGACATGGGGCTGGCAGGACCCCCGGCAGAAGAGTAGTCGGCGGGGCCTCCAACGGCACAGGACAGAGGGTTGGCAGGACCCCCGGCAGAAGAGTAGTCGGCGGGGCCTCCAACTGGACAGGACACAGGGTTGGCAGGACCCCCGGCAGGAGAGTAGTCGGCGGGGCCTCCAACGGCACAGGACATAGGGTTGGCAGGACCCCCGGCAGAAGAGTAGTCGGCGGGACCCCCAACGGGACAGGACATAGGGCAGGCAGGACCCCCGGCAGAAGAGTAGTCGGCGGGGCCTCCAACGGCACAGGACATAGAGTTGGCAGGATCCCCGGCAGGAGAGTAGTCGGCGGGGCCTCCAACGGCACAGGACATAGAGTTGGCAGGACCCCCAGCGGAACCTCCCACGGCACACGAGTAGGGACTTGAGTGGAGACTCGAGAGGAAACTTGAGTCGACTTGAGAGGGATCTTGAGCGGGAACTTGAACGGAGACTCGAGAGGGGACTCGATAGGGATCTCGAGAGGAGACTCGAGAGGGAACTCGAGAGGTGATTCCAGAGGGAACTCGAGAGGGGACTCGAGAGGGGACTTGAAAAGTGTCTTGAATGGGAACTCGAGAGGTGACTCGAGAGGTGGCTCGAGAGGGAACTCGAGAGGGAAATCGAGAGGAGACTTGAGACGGTCGGTACGCCGACAGGACACGGGGAGCTGGCGTCGGCTGGAGAGCCAACAGGAGATGAGGTGCTGGAGTCGGAACCATGGCTGGAACTGGGGCCGGAACCATGGCTGTATGGGCCAGCTCTGGAGCAGGGACCATGGCTGCATGGGGGCGGTTCTGGAGCCGGAAACATGGCTGTAAGGTCCGGAGCTGAAGCAGGGACCATGGCTGCTGGGGCCGGCACTGGAGCCGGAACCATGGCTACTGGGCGCGGAGCAGAAGCCTGGACCCTGGCTGTGTAAGCCAGGTAATGGAGTATGGAAGCATGGCTGCGTGGGCCGGTACTGGTGCACGGATCCATGGCCTTGTAGGCCGGTTCTGGAGCCGAAACTGGGGCTGGAACCCTGGCCTTGCGTCTCTTAGGAGTCTTTTGGAGGCTTCGTGGTCCTCCAAACACCAGACCAGACCCCAAGAAAGGGTCAGAACATGAAGACTGGCACTCAGGGCTATGTGAGAAAACCCTAAGCCACTCGGGCAACAAGCTCCAGAGCCAGGGCTTGCGAGCAACCTCCTGACGTGCCTCCTTCAACGCAGCCTCTCTACCCCGTCTAGATGAGGCGCCTTTCCACGTTTAAAAAATGTACTCCAGAGAGTATCCAAGACGTTCCACCTGTAGCATCAAAAGGGCTGAGTCTGCTGGGTCCATAATGGTCAGTTCGTTCTGTTACGAACTCAGGCGCTTAGGGGGTAGGACCCAATTGCACGACCCGGGAGACAGAGGTAAAGTATTGTAAGATACTTTATTTTTCCATGAATAGCAAAAATGAACAAAAAGGTAACCACCAAAACTCTAGTCGAGATGACAAAAAACAGAGAACAAAAAATGAAAGCGCTCACGCAGTGAGGAATCAAAAACCTTTCAAGAGTACCAGGAGCATAGACCTTACCATGACAATAGACAAGACAAACTGACACTGAACACTGGGAGACAGGGGAATTTAAACACAGGGTAACAAGACACAGGTGGAAACAATCAGGGGCGGGGCTGACACTGATGAGCACAGAAGACACACAAGGAGTGACAGGTGAAAACAATCAGGAAATTAGACACACCAGGGAAACTAACGACAGACATGAAAACACAGGGAAAAAAGACCAGACAATATACAGGGAGGAAACATGACAAGGAGAACGGAAAAACACCCACACCTAGACATAGAAACGTGACATGACCATAATAATCCTGACACGGTTGCCTTGTCACAGACAATCTGCTCGACAAAATATGTTTGTCTTTTTTGTTTTCCTGCGATGATGGTTCTTCAGGACTGCTTCTTAAGCTCAAATCACACTCTCGCAGACTTTTCCGGTGTTTCTAAAGTAGATGACAATGTATGTGTGTCGTTTAAGAGGAAAAGATGCCTGTTTTTTGTTGTTGCTATTACTGTCAGGAAATGTACAACCTAACCCTGGTCCGCCCAGTAGTAGTAGTCAGATCGCTACTCCTGCTGATTTTAAAGATAGGTCTGGGTTGGGTTTCATCCATTTGAATGTGCGCAGTCTGTTAGGTAAACTAGATTTTGTCCGCATTTGGGCGAGCTCGACTGACGCTGACGTCATTGTTTTATCAGAAACATGGCTAAATAAATCTATTTTGGCCTCTGACATTGCCTTAAATGGTTATAATGTGTATCGTTCCGACCGGCCTAATAAAGGTGGTGGAGTTGCCAATTATGTTAAGAATAAGTTCAGTGTATCCACATTAGTTTCCAAATCTATCAGTAAGCAATTTGAATTTTTAGCCTTAAATATAGAAGTGGCAAAGGGGCAACAGGTCATGGTGGTGGGCTGTTACAGACCCCCCTCAGCTGTCAAGGACTCCTTGTCTTCGCTAGCAAATCTTATATCGCAGCAAGACTACAAAGAAATAGTGCTACTTGGAGATTTTAACTGGGACTGGTTAACTGCAGTATCAGAGGATTTTAAAAACCTTTGTATCTCTTTAAATGTTACTCAGATTGTTGACAGTCCTACTCGCCCTAACATTAAGTCCCCTAATAAATCCTCCCTAATTGATCTCATCTTAACTAATGTTCCCTATAAATACTCATCTGTTGGAGTATTTGCGAATGATGTGAGTGACCACTGTGTTGTAGCCACAATTAGGGACACTAAGGTCCAGAAGGTTAAACCTCATATTATTATTAAGAGAGACATAAAACATTTTGTGGAGCAGGGTTTTGTTCATGATCTGTTTGGGTTTGATTGGGGAAAAATCGATCTGTGTGCTGATGTAGAAACTGCATGGTCTTATTTTTATCTTGGTTTTATGGAGATCATTGATAGACATGCACCCCTGCGTAAATTTAGAGTAAAGGGACGAGACAATCCTTGGTTTTCTGCTGAATTATCTAGTCTCCTACATGAGAGAAACAAGGCCTGGGCAAAGGCTAGGAGATCAGGCTCAGAGGTAGAATGGCTACGCTTTAGGCAGCTAAGAAATAGTTTCACATCGCAAATCAAAAGTGCTAAGTCTAAGTATTATCTGTCAGTTACCACAAAGAACCTGAATAATCATGGAACATTTTGGAAAGCCATAAAATCGATATCCACCGGTGATATCCGTAATGAGCTTCCTCCGTGCATTACCACAGCATCGGACAAGACCACTATGCTAAATTGTTTTAATGAGCATTTTGTGTCCTGTGGTTCTCTATTTTATTCTGTCACTAACTCTGCTTCTGTGAACACCACAGTCTGTGATTCTCAAAAACTTGTTTTGGAAAACCCTTTTTTTTTTTACTCCTTTTACTGTTGATGTTGTTCGTGAAGCTTTAACCAAGTTAGATCCTAAGAAACCGGCTGGCCCGGACAACGTAGAGCCTTTCTTTTTAAAGATAGCTGCAGATTTTATTGCTCCACCTCATCTCTAAATTATCAGTTCTGGCTAAGGTTCTTGAACGCCTAGTGAGTGAACAGGTAAAGGTGTTTTTATGTACAAATGACATCCTGTCTAAACATCAGTCAGGCTTCAGAAAGCAACATAGCACCATCACTGCGACAATGAAAGTGGTGAATGATGTGGCGAGTTTTTTAGATAATAGCAGAGTTGTGCAGCTCTATTTATTGACCTTTCCAAAGCGTTTGATACCGCCGATCATCGCATCTTAAAGCAGAGGCTACTCAGTATTGGCATATCCAGCCATGCAGTGGGATGGTTTGTGAACTACCTCTCTGAAAGGTCCCAATGTGTTCATTTTGATGGGCTGTCTTCTGAATGGTTAAACATTACTAATGGTGTTCCTCAAGGTTCTGTTTTAGGTCCACTTTTATTCTCCATCTACATCAATAGTTTAGGTGAAAATGTCGATGGAGCAACATTACATTTTTATGCGGACGATACCGTGATGTACTGTGCAGGTCCCTCCATTAAGGAGGCTGTTGTTGAATTGCAAGCAGTTTTTAACATTATTCAGACTCAGCTCTCTGAACTAAAGCTTCTTTTAAATGTTAATAAAACCAAGGTAATGCTCTTTTCAAAAGCTAAAAAGACACCAGAGCCTGTTGTAGATATTGTAACTACGCAAGGAAAAAAAATTGGTTACCTGTTGCAAATACCTTGGTATCTGGCTTGATGATTGTCTCACTTTTAAACGTCATGTCAATAACCTGCTTAAAAAACTGAGGGTTAGGCTAGGTTTCTTTTTCAGAAACAAGTCCTGTTTCTCGCTTGAGGCCAGGAAAAGGCTAGTCACTGTGACCTTTTTACCTGTGCTGGACTATGGTGATTTGATTTATATGAATGCACCTGCCAATTGCCTGGTCAAGTTAGATGCTGCGTATCACAGCGCACTGAGATTTGTGACAAACTGTAAAGCATTAACCCATCACTGTACCCTATATATATATATATAGGGCGGTGGTGGCGAAGTCAATAGGGACTTGGCTTGGCAACTGGAAGGTCACCAGTTCAAGTCCTGGCAAGACCAAGTGCTACCAAGGTGTCCCTGAGCAAGGCACCGTTCCCCACACTGCTCCCCGGGGGCCGTTCAAAATGGCAGCACACTGCTCCTAACTCTGCTCAAATGCAGAGAAACAATTTCCCCACAAGGGATTAATAAAAGTCCATCTTATCTTATCTTATATGCAAGGGGTGGTTTGCCTTCGCTAACTGTACGGAGGCTCAGTCACTGGTGCATTTTTATATATAAAGCCATGTTAGGGAAACTTACATCCTACATCTGCTCCCTGATCTCACGGCAAATTGTAAGTGGCTACTGCCTGAGATCGCATGCTGTAGTTTTATTAATTGTGCCAACTGCTAGGACTGTCTTAGGGAAGATAGCTTTTAGATGCGCAGCTCCTCTGTCTTGGAATAGTCTGCAATTGAAATGGAAACTAAGCAATCTGGTGCCACTAAATGTTTTTAAAGCTCGGTTGGATGCTACTCAATCGGAAGCTGTTGGTACCTGCTCATGTGGATAGTTATTGTAAATTGTAATCCCTGTAATGATGCTGTAAAATGTCCTTTTTGTTGTTCTGTTTATGTTTTTATGTTTCATGTGGAACCTACTTGAGCAGGTCTCCCTTGAAAAAGAGATCAATGATCTCAATGGGATACACCTGGATAAATAAAGGTTTGAAATTAAATTAAATTAAAGAAGTGACTAACTGCATCAGTTTGGGTTAAAAAACGTGTATTCAGCTAAAACACATCGCTGCAGTTATTATCCAGTGGAAAGTCCTTACCTACTGGCCTAGTTAAATCAAAGTGGTTACTTTTTTTTGGCTGGGCAGTGTAGTTTTACATACCGTCTTATTTTACTTTATCAGGACTTGAAACTGTTTTTTGGGGGCAGACCCCCTCAAAGAAAAAAAATATATACACACATAAGGTCATCATCTTAACAGTTTTGTATGCTCATCGAGTCATCCGTGAGCAGAGCATCAAGTTGGAATGCCTATTACAGCTGAATGCGGCGATTACCATCTTGTTCAGCAAAACGCCTCACAAACTGATTAAGATCCAAGATCCGTTTTGATTCAATGCTGAGTACAGCCAAACTTCACAGTCTCTTCTCTGTCATAGTAGACCGCAAATACCTCATTCCTTCCGTCTGCTTGGATCCGAAATGCTTCTCGTTTTGTGCTGTCCCCCGTTCAAATGAAATCGCCGCCAATCATATTTCCACGCTCGCGCCAGGGCTGGGGGAGGGGGAGGGGTTACAAGATTCGCGTCTTGTGCTGCATTCACTTGCACTCGGACAGAGATTTTCTCTCATAAATGTCCGATGAGCCACAACTTTTCTTTCAAAACAAAGCTGCCAATTGGGGTGGCAACTAGGGTGGCAAGGCATTTTTCTGAGGTGGCAGCTGCCACCCCGTGCCACCCTGTAGAACCGCCACTGTTCCATGGTCATCCGGCTCCTGGTCTCTGCTGCCCGGGTCCCCAGCATTAGCTAGCTCCGTGCTAGCGCCACTTCACTGGATCATGCCGCTGCTCTACTCCCTGTCAGATCTCCACTCCTTTAATATTAATATTACATTACATTACATTACATTGCATTTAGCTGACGCTTTTATCCAAAGCGACTTACAATATGTACATTCGACCAGGAAGACACAACCTTGAAGAAAACAGAATCATATAAGTACATCAGGTTTCATAGAGCCAAACATTTCAAGTGTTACTCAACTGGCTATAGATAAGCCAGTCCTTTATTAGTATATAAGTGCTCTGTTAGCAGTTCTTTGTTAGTAATTCTATCGCTCGAAGTGGAGTCGAAAGAGATGAGTTTTCAGTCTGCGCCGGAAGATGTGCAGGCTTTCTGCTGTCCTGATGTCAATGGGGAGCTCATTCCACCATTTTGGAGCCAGGATAGCAAACCCACGTGTTTTTGCTGATGGGAACTTGGGTCCCCCTCGCAGCGAGGGTGCAGCGAGTCGTTTGGCTGATGCAGAGCGTAGTGCACGCGCTGGGGTGTACAGTTTAACCATGTCCTGGATGTAGGAAGGGCCAGATCCATTCGCAGCATGGTATGCAAGTACCAGTGTCTTGAAGTGGATTCTAGCAGTTACTGGAAGCCAGTGAAGTGAGCGGAGGAGCGGAGTGGTGTGGGAAAATTTAGGAAGGTTGAAGACCAGACGAGCCGCTGCATTCTGGATGAGCTGCAGAGGTCGGATGGCACATGCAGGTAGACCAGCCAGGAGGGAGTTGCAGTAGTCTAGGCGTGAGGTGACGAGAGCCTGGACTAGAACCTGCGTGGCTTTCTGGGTCAGCTGGGGACGTATCCTCCTGATGTTGTAAAGCGTGTATCTGCAGCAACGGGTTGTAGCAGCGATGTTTGCAGTGAAGGACAGTTTGTTATCTAGGATCACACCCAGATTCCTTGCAGTCTGAGTCGGGGAAACAACAGAGGTGCCGATGTTGATTGTCAGGTCAAGAGTGGGACAATCTTTTCCTGGAAGGAAAAGCAGTTCAGTCTTGTCAAGGTTGAGCTTGAGGTGATGAGCAGACATCCACTGTGAGATGTCAGCTAGACAAGCAGAGATGCGTGCGACGACCTGGGTCTCTGAGCGGGGAAAGGACAGAATGAATTGGGTGTCGTCAGCGTAGCAGTGGTATGAAAAACCATGCGGGCTAATGACTGATCCAAGCGAGTTTGTGTACAGGGAGAAGAGGAGGGGACCAAGAACAGAGCCCTGAGGGACCCCTGTAGTTAATTGACAAGGGTCGGACTCGGACCCTCTCCAAGTTACCCTGTAGGTACGGTCTTTGAGGTATGAGGTGAGGAGGGAAAGTGCAGAGCCTGAAACTCCAAGTTCTTGGAGAGTGTGAAGGAGGATCTGATGGTTCACCGTGTCGAATGCAGCAGACAGGTCCAACAGGATGATGACAGAGGAGAGGGATGCTGCTTTGGCAGTGTGCAGTTCCTCAGTGACAGCAATGAGAGCAGTTTCTGTGGAGTGACCTGCCTTGAAACCAGACTGGTGCGGATCCAGAAGGTTGTTCTGATGGAGATAACAGGAGAGTTGTTTAAAGACAGCACGTTCAAGTGTTTTAGACAGGAACGGGAGGAGAGAGACAGGCCTGTAGTTTATAACATCAGACGGGTTGAGAGTGGGTTTCTTTAGGAGAGGGTTAACTCTTGCCTCCTTAAGACTATTTGGAAAGTGACCAGAAGTTAGAGAAGTGTTGATGAAATGGGTGAGAAACGGTAGAATATCAGGAGCGATAGTCTGAAGGAGGTTTGAGGGGATAGGGTCCAGAGGACAGGTGGTAGGGCGGGCAGAGGTAATGAGGGTAAGAACCTCACTTGGAGAGAGAGGGGAAAAGGAGGTTAGTGTGTGGGTGAAAGGAGGGTCTGGTGACCCAGCGGTGAGTAAAGGTGAGTCAGAAAAAGAAGAGCGAATATCATCAACCTTTTTTTCAAAGTGGTTAACAAAGTCGCTTGACAGAAGGGAGGAGGGGGAAGGGGCTTTAGGAGGGTCCAAGAGGGTGGAGAAGATGGAAAATAGTTTTTTGGGATTGGAATAGGAAGATTGGATCTTATCTTGAAAGAAAGTGCTTTTTGCCTGAGAGATCGAAGCAGAGAAAGAGGAGAGGAGAGCCTGATAGGTTAGGAGGTCGTCATGGTGTTTGTATTTCCACCGTTTCCGCTCTGCTGCCCTAAGGATGGTTCTATTAGCACGCAGTGTGTCATTTAGCCAGGGAGCAGGAGGGGACTGACGAGCCTGCCGAGATGTGAGAGGACAGAGAGAGTCCAGAGAGGATGAGAGAGTAGAGAGGAGAGTTTCTGCAGCAGAGTTTGGAGGCCGGAGTTGGAACGAGTCAGAGGAAGGGAGGGCTGAGAGCACCGATGAGGCAAAGGTAGAGGGGGAGAGGGAACGAAGGTTACGGCGGACAGGTGCAGGATGAGAAGAGATTAGTTTGTTATGTTTGGAAAGGGGTAGAGAGAATGAAATTAAGAAGTGATCGGATGTGTGGAGCGGGTTTACAGAGAGGTTAGAAGTAGTGCAGTTCCTTGAGAATATGAGATCAAGGACATTGCCAGCTTTATGAGTTGGTGGGGATGGAGACAGTGAGAAAGCAAATGCGGTTAACAGAGATGTTAGTTCGTCTATCTTCCCTGTCTGGAGGTTGAAGTCTCCGAGAAGTACAGTGGGAGGGCCAGTTTCAGGGATGTGTGAGAGGAGATTATCTATGAAACTAGATGTTGGATCTCAGTGGAGCATGTGGGATAGACGAGAGCAGGCCGCCTGCCTCCAGACTGCATGGACATCCTCGCAGATAATGAAATACTCCGCAAACGCCATCCACCACACAGAGGCTCTGGCCGTAAGTTTTTATTTCATTCCATGTCTCCACACTCTATCCCGTCCATTCGGTCCTGTCACACGCCCAGACTACGCCATCACAACAAACAACACGTGAATCTGACCAATCTCCTTCCACTCCCCCGGTCCACACAACCCCCCCAATGCAACGTCACCTCAGAGCAGCCCTGCTCAACACACGCTCCATCCACAATAAAAGCCACATTCTGAATGAATTCATTAAAGACAATAACCTGGACTTTCTGTATCTGACCGAAACATGGCAAAAACGCCAGGACTATTTTTCTTTAAATCAAATCACCCCAGCAGGATTCACATACATTGACAAACCTCGCCCACAAGGGCAGGGTGGTGGTATAGCTGCAATTATCAGAAAGGAAATAAAAGCTACCATAATCCCCGTCCCTGATGTTTCTTCATTTGAACACCTGATCTTCAAACTCTCTGGTCCCACTCCCCTGGTCACAGCCATCATATACCGTCCCCCGAAGCCAAACCCCTCCTTTCTCTCCGACCTCTCTGACATTCTCACTCAGCTTTCTGCCATATCCCCATCTGTTCTCCTCTTAGGTGATTTTAACATTCATGTTGACGACCCGACCTGCAAATATGCCTCTGAATTTAAGGAAACCCTTCACTGCTGCAACTTCTCTCAACACATCAACTTCCCAACACACAGCCGTGGTCACATCCTGGACTTGGTCTGCTCCACTGGTCTCACCATCCATCATCTGTCCAGCCTCAATCTCCACATCTCTGATCACCTGGCCATCATCATGGACATCAACATCCCCATCCCCGCCCAAAAGCAAAAATGCACAATAACCTACAGAAATCTCAAATCCATCTCACCTTCAGCAATCACTGCCTCCATTACCTGCAAGATGTCTGTTCCCCCCCCCCCCCCCCACACTTTCTGAAAACCCATCTGAACTTGTGGACTATTATAACAGCACCCTCTCCTTCTGTCTCAATGAACTGGCCCCCACAAAAACAAAAAATGTCTCTTTCATACACTCCGCCCCCTGGTATACCCCCGAACTCCGCCAAATGAAATCAAGGAAACGTCAACTTGAACGCCAACACAAGAAAACCACACTAACAGTCCATCTTGAAATCTACAAAGACTATCTCCAGCAGTACAGTAATGCACTCAAAGCAGCCCGGTCTAATTACTACTCACAACTCATTCAGTCTGGCTCCAGCAACCCCAAGCGTCTGTTCTCCATCATCAGCAAACTTCTCAAACCCTGTGACAACGCCACCTCGTCCTTCACCACAGAACAGTGCAACTCCTTCCTCTCGTTTTTCCAAACCAAAATCAACAACATTTACAGCAATCTGACACCCTCATCAGCACCCCCCACCTCCCCTCCTGGCTCCCCCCCCTTCACCTCACAGCCCCTGTCCCACTTCTCCCCTGTGACCCCCATGCAACTGTTCGACTTCATGACTGGAATTAACTCCACCTGCACACTTGACCCAATGCCCTCCAAATTTGTTAAAGAGAGCCTCCCTGCCATCTCCCAACTCATCACCACCATCATTAACTCCTCCCTCAGATCTGGATCAGTTCCCCCCTCTCTCAAACTGGCTGCTGTCACACCCATTCTCAAAAGACCTGGACTCACACCTGACATCATGTCCAACTTCCGGCCCATCTCAAATCTACCCTTTCTCAAAAATACTTGAACGTGTCGTTGCCTCACAACTTAAAGCCCACCTCAGCTCCAATGATCTCTTTGAGCCATTTCAATCCGGTTTCCGATCAAAACACAGCACAGAAACAGCTCTTCTAAAAATCACAAACGACCTCCTCCTCTCCTCTGACTCCGGCAACCTGAACATCCTCATCCTCCTCGACCTCACCGCAGCATTCGACACCATCAACCACACCATCCTGCTGTCCCTGCTCGAATCATCACTCAACATCACTGACACTGCACTCTCCTGGCTGAAATCCTACCTCACCGACAGACATCAGTTTATCAACATCAACAACTGCACCTCCTCCACTGCTGTCCCAAGGCGTCCCCCAGGGTTCGGTGCTTGGCCCCCTCCTCTTCATCCTCTACATGCTCCCCCTTGGCAAAATAATTCGTCGCCACAACCTTCAATTTCACTGCTACGCCGATGACATCCAACTTTATATCTCAACAAAAACCATCACCCCCACAACACACTCCACTCTCACTAACTGTCTCTCAGAAATAAAAGCATGGATGCAAACAAACTATCTCCAACTGAACAGTGCCAAATCAGACATCATCATCATCGGCCCCCCATCCCGTATCAAAGACATCCAGAATTTCAACTTCACCATTGACAGCCACACTCTATCTCCCCCCCCCTCACATCCGCAACTTCGGAGTCATCTTCGACAGTCAGCTCAAATTCAACCACCACATAAATCACATCACCAGGACCGCCTTTTTCCACCTCAAAAACATTGCCCGTCTCCGCCCATCACTCTCCTCCTCTGCTGCTGAAACCCTGATTCATGCATTCATCACTTCACGACTCGACTACTGCAATAGCATCCTCTACGGCATACCATCCAACCTCCTCAATAAACTCCAACATATCCAGAACTCTGTTGCCCGCCTCCTCACCCGCTCCCGAGACCACATCACTCCCGTCCTCCAGAACCTCCACTGGCTCCCCGTCCGTCAAAGAATCAACTTCAAAGTCCTCCTGATTACTCACAAAGCCCTCAACAATCAGCCCCCCCCCCACCTCACAGACCTGCTGCACCACCACACCCCTTCCCGCTGCCTCCGCTCATCAGAAGCCAACCTCCTATCCATCCCCACCCACATCAATCACCGGACCTGGGGGGACAGAGCCTTCTCCGTTGCTGCCCCCTCCCTCTGGAACTCACTCCCACAACCCATCAGAGACTGCACTGACCTCACCACCTTCAAAAAACTTACAAAAACTCACCTCTTCAATCTGGCTTTTAATGTGTGATTGTTTTTGTATTATTTGACTTTAACTTGAACTATATATTTATTTGTTGTTCCTCTATTTTATTTTATCTTCACTATATATGTAAAGTGTCTTTGAGCACCTGTAAAAGCGCTAACAAATTAAATCTATTATTATTATTATTCGACAATACGACATACAGTTCCCCATAACCTCAATCAGTAACCTGTTCTGTGTGATTACGGCATTTGGTTCACCATATGTCACTTTAAATGTAGGGTTCTGCCACCAGGTGGTGCTACTGTTACCTCACCTCCACTTTAGACAGATATTTGTACCTGAGTGGGTATCCAAACTGTTGGACAGACTCTCTGAAGAATGCAGTGTAGTAGAAGAACAGTTGTCATTTGATGCTCCAAGGTACATGATCTATATCAGGGAGATGCAATCAATTCATTTATTTATATTTTAAAGCTGAAAGGAATACTAATAGCGGTCAGATTATTGAAGTCGGAGAGGTTTGGTGTAGTACATAATGTGTGGATTTGCCGTTAACTGGATAAAAACATTAGCGTGTGTGTGTGTGTGGATTTTTAAGTATTGTAACACACATTTCTGGAGAAGCCATCAATGCCTCCAAAAATGACAATGTTGTAACTGTAAAACGAAAAAAACGATTGAAACATATGCATATGTTTAAATAAATCCCAATATTACTTACATAAACGTATCCTGACCATAGCAATGGCAAATAAACACAAAGTTGAATTTCTATAAATAATCACTTCAAACTTACCGGATAAGTTTGTGGTTGGTATCTATGTGCACCAGATATTTGGGACACGGTACAGAATATGTGCGTCTTACCGGTCTTACCACACAACCCAAACGTGTTAGTCTTGACAAAACACCAAGAGTGTCTACACGGTGCATTGATGCCCTGACCGGATCCCACTGTACTCTGTGTCCTTGTGTGAGAAGAGCCCCTTTTACCAAGCGGTATCCAGAATTAGGCATTGTTGTCTTGATGGTTGACACCATTTCGTCAAGCTCATGGTTTGTACATGTGCTGTACAGTCTCCTAACAGAATGTTTACTTAATTCATCCGTCTGTACAGTGTTGTTCTTGACACTGTTAGAAATTAAAATCAATGTTTTGATAGCATAATGAACCATAAAACATACCGTCAGTTTAAAAGCTGTTTTATACTGAAAAACCAGAAGTTCCTGTGCACAACCAGTTGTTAAGCTTTTATTCTGAAAATCCTTCATCTCCGGTTAGCATTTAGCATGAGGCTAATATACCATTTACTATAGAGGTGAATTTAGCAGCGAGATGATATGATGTTGCACACCGAAACCTACTGATTTCAACACTACAACTACAGACGTCGAGATATTATTATTGTTGTTGAATATTAAATGAAGGTACAGTTTATTTGAGTACGTTATTGTTTACAGATGTGGGTAGCATGTGACAACTTCCGGAACGACCAGAAACCAAACTGCTGTGAAGTATTTCCTGTATTTTTTGGAGTATTGATTACAGCGTTTAGAATGTGTTAAAAGTCATGAAAGAGTTAAGGAAGAGAAAAGGCGTGTTTAGATATATATTGAATGTACAATGTCTGTATCCTCTGATATGCGAAACAACGGACATTAAGACGTGGAGAGCCGGCCCGCAGGGAGGAGCCAGCAGAGGATATAAATACAGCGGGACCTGGGGGGTTCGGCCTCTTTCTTCACCTGCTAGCGAGAGCCAGAGACAGCTGCTTTTCTGTCGAACAATATTCTGCTTGTAACATTACCGTGCCTTTTTTATTAATTAAAGTACCATTTGAACCTTCTCAGAGACTCAATTTAGTCTCCTTTTAAAGCTTCTCTCCTGGACGCGAGAATAACGAACACAACATAACAACACACCTAACACATTTGCAGTTACCGTTGCAGGCATGCCCATTTCAAGCAGATAAACTATAGTGCTCAGCAGGCCCGGACTGGCCATCGGGAGGACCGGGAGGTTTCCCGTTGGCCTGGCCTGTTAAGTGGCCTGCTGGCCTTTTTATGTATGTATTGTGAACGCAACGCTGCGCAAATGTGGGTCTGACTCTGCCTCACAGAGCGTGACTGGCTGTCTACATGATGTGGCCTGCCCACATGGCCACTTTCATACAGATCATACTAATGCCCTCGATTGGTCTCTGTGTGTCATTCAAGCTCGGGAGGGTGTGTGTTACGGCCCGTCCACACTACAGCTTCGACAGCTTCAAAAACGGTTTTCAACGCGTCTGCCCATTCACTTTAAATGGGAAGCAGAGCGGAGCTTTCCTGGCGTTTCAGGCTGCAAAAGTTGAGCAATGTTCAACTTTTGAAGCTTCTGAAGCTTTCGGTGGAAGCGTCAGCCAATCAAATCATATGCCAGTACAAGCTCTAGCCAATCAAACCGCTGCTTGTGTGTCAGGGGCGGGAGATTCATGTGATTGGTCGTTGGTCGAGCTTCAGAAAAGCCCAACCCCCAGCTTTTTTTGAAGCTGTAGTGTGGACGTGCCATTAGTGTATGTGTGGCGCGAGCGAGTGAGATAAAGCGTGCGCACCGGTTACGTGTATTGTTGTTGTTAGCATCTGGTGCTAGCTAGCTGCGCTAACGGATATAAGGAGCTTTTTCAACAACAAGGTGGAGGAGAGTCCTCTCCAGTCAGACTGAGAGACTGATAACTACAGCTCAGGTGAGGTAAAGGACTCTGAGTGTTTAGATAGTTAACTTAGTCTAAGTTATCTTTGTGGGTCTCAAACGGTTTGGTCACCATTTATGTAAACACATATTTCCATTTGAGGGGGGAGTGATTAGTAAAATATGCATGAATAATAAAAAAAAAACGTTAACTAGGTGAAAAAAGGCAAGATAAACTATTAAAACTTGTTGAGAGCTAAAACTAGTCTTTGCTTCTGCCTCAAAGAGGAACAGGGGGCAGAGGAGGGAGACAGGTGAGGCTGGTTCAGGAGAACAGACACACTCACAACTATAAATGAACCAAAAACAAATAAATAAACAAGTTTCAATGTTTTTTCATATTGGATATGGTATGTTATTGGTTATGGCCATGTTTTTATGATTTTATGATTATTTAAATGTATACAGTTATGTTTCATATGGGTGTAGTCTCTTTATTTCCCCCTCAAAATGCACCAGATTGATGCATTTAAGTAAAAAATCTTACCGGGGGGCATGCCCCCGGACCCCCCTATAGGATTTGAGGTCCACCCCCACTTAAAATATGTTCACATAGGTTCCTAAATAGATTTGCACATTTTTTTAAATAGTAACCCATTTCCATATGTTTATTTTTGGGTAGTAGATTTAGAGGGCTATCACTACGGGCAGCAACGCTGTAAAAATTTACAAATAAATCCAGGAAAATGGCACAAAAGAAAACTGGTAGTGGCCTGGCTGGGTGTATAATTCCCGGCCTGACTTATTGTCCCAGTCCGGCCCTGGTGCTCAGACATTTCAAGTCTGGGGCGTCCGACTACATTCTCACTCTGTTGGGTTAAAGCTGTGATTGGCTGTTGATGGCTTTCCCTGTAGCTCCATAACAAGCAGCTCAGCTCAGCTAACACATCTGTGATTTCCTGGGGAATTTCAATTTGTGATGTTATTGTGCTGATGAACACCATTTCCTGGGTGCATAAGAATTCCAAAATGTCAATGTGCAATGGCCTTTGTGGAGAGCCTGTTGAAGTCGTGTGTAAAGCCTCTCTAAGACATGATGCCTTAGCAGTTCCTGCAGTGGAATGATGCATGTTTTAAGTTACCCATGATGACAAGTTAGGACAAATTAGTTAAAATCCAAAGGTAAACCTGCAAAAAAATCTGTGAAGACTACTTATTGTGTAGTACAATGTGTAGTTCGAAGATATGTAATCCCATTTGTTGCAGTATACGTTTGCCAGAGGGAGGTTATTTGTTGATGCACGGTTGGGACCGTTGATGAACGGTTGGGACCTGTGGGACATCAATAATGGGTGCACCAGTCTAAAGTTCAAAGCATTTGTCCAGTTAGCGTATGTATTTGATCTGAAAGAGCATTTCAAGTAAGGTACTCAAGTATACGCATAACACTATACACATTGAAACCCCATTTAATTTAATATTTTTTTAATGTATATAATAATATTTATTTCAGGGTACTTTTGTATTTCCACATTTATTAATTCCAGTTGTATTACGTAGGTAGGTATAGGTAGGTAGGTAGGTGGATATCATATATAGATAGATGGATAGATAGACGGATGGATGTAGATAGATAGATAGATACTTCATTCATCCCAAATTGTGAAATGTGTGGAAACAAGTATAAACATAATAACATTAAATACAAATTAAAGCAATAGACAGGAATAGATGCATATACAGTGGAAAGGACACGATAAATATTATAACATTTAATGTAGCCTTACTATGAAGGCTGACCTAAATACGGTGCTTTTCTACAGATTACTTTATTACTGCAATGGTAAGGTAAAATTAGGCCAATTAATAAGATGTGAAGTGCTTTGTAACTTTGACCCGCTTGACTGAATACACAAAAAACAATGAAGAAAGAGTTATCTCTGGGCTGCTTCGCTGCCAGCTGCTCCTCCCGGGACCCGAAAGTGGCGTATAGCCTGTACTTCAACATCAATGCATGTGCTCGATATATGCTGTATTGAACCGATAAACTAACACAAACTAACTGTATCACTATAACATGATGATGATGGTGATAAAGAATGCATCTAACGTTCCGCTGTTCATTATAATGAAAAAAAACAGAGTATTAAACAAACCATCATGCTCTTACTTTGAAATCATGCGGAAATGTCGTCATCAGCAGGCCATCATGTGGTTTCCGAAAATAACCGAGTGACACGAGTAGATTTTAGCCGAGACCGGCGGAAAATATGTCTCAAAATTCCGTGTGTGTAAAAAGACGATCCACAAGCAGAAATGTGAGATCCACGAGCAGAGATTTGAGATCCGCAAGCGCATTTTTGGTCGACAAATACAAAATGGATTCACAAATGCCTGATCGAAAGTTGTAAATGTTAAAGAGATATTCACAGATCTTTTTTTATTTGTGAAAATATTTAGCGTATTTACAAATCCGTTTTACATTTGCAAATGTATCTGTGAGTTTGCAAATCTTCTAAATGCATTTGTGGATGGTGTTTTACATTTCCAAATCACATATTTACACACAAATTATTTTTCTGTTCACACAAATAATTATGAGACTATGCCCATACTTTAACTTCAATATTTAAAAAAAAAAAATCTTCCCGGGGGAGCATGCCCCCGGACCCCCCTAGAGGAGGTGAGGACCCCCCAAGAGGATGTTAGGTCTGCGGTGTTTACATGCTTATTTATACAATATGTGTGCTTATGCTAACATCATAAGACAAAAGTTGGTTCCGTGTTGTGTGTATATAGAATGCGCTAGAGTGAGGGGGGCCCCCAAGCCAAAGCTCGCTTAGGGCCCCCAAAAGTCTAGGGCCGGCCCTGATGGGCAGCATAGACAGGTATTTTCTGTGTTAGAGTTTTACTCGCTACAGGGTGTACTTTGAGGGTTTTTGACTCTGCAGACCGTTTACTTGCAAAAAAAGCTACATAACACACAAGGGGACGGGTAATAACCGGTAATAACCATAGACTGGTAATAATGTAATAACCGGAAAAGCATGACATGGGACCTGCTGTCAGCTATACAGGCTGGGCGTGGGCAATGAATGAGCACTAGGCGGCGGTAATGCATCTAATGTTGCTGTTGGTTCCCAGATGCCATTCAAACAAACGCAGAAGAAGAACGCCCATTTTGCTCACATGCATCGAATTGAGCTGAATTATCATCAGACATAAAAGGATAAAGAGCTGCAATGGACGGGTAAATGCCTTTTTTATTGCAATGAATGCTTCTAGCTACATTTCTCACAGCTGTGCTTGGATATGAACTTAATTGACTGCCCCCCGTGCTTCATTTAAGGGATGCTACCTGTTAGCTCAGCTGCGAACCTTGATACTGTAAACCACGAAGAACAAGACGTTAGCTATAAGCCAACTCCCCACCAAGAAATGCGGTCGACTAATGTTGTTTTGCTTGCAGAGAACAGTAAACTGATGGTAGGACATGGTTAAATAGCATTTAACGTATCATATGGTTCTCCTGACGGCAAATTCATAAGGAGCAAGGTAGTTGGCAAAAAGCTGTTACTGTAGTTTAGCATCACCTTCTCTCGTGCGCCAGTTACCGTTAGCTTGAGATGAATGTAAAATAGCTAACGGTTCCTGTAAGGTTGAATGTTTGCGTGATAAAGCAGTTATTATTGAAGTTGGTGTAACAGTAAAGCAAAACAGCAACTATGTGATAGTGATGTAATCTCCGACATGGTACGCGCACCTGTCAGTTAATTAAAGTCCTTTGTCTGGAGCTTACGTCACAAAAAGTGATTTACCATTAAGCAGAAGGTGATCTCCGTTACAAAATAATGAAACGACACATGGTAATTACATGTATCAGCTAGAGGCAAAAACAACTGATTTATTATAACTCTTACACATGTGTGGCGTAATTTTAAATACGGAATTATAATTTATAATACATTGTGATCAGAGGTGGAACAAGAGGCGCATTCACACCGCAGTACTTTTCCCACAAAGGTTCATGATAACTTAGTTCATAGGCGCATTCACACCGCAGTACTTTTCCCACAAAGAGAACACTTTATGATCAATCATTATAAAAACATATCCTATATATTATACTGAAATGGACCAATCTGCAAAATGACTACTTTTACTTTAGCTACTATATTTTGATGCGAATACTACTTGTACTTAACTTACATTTTGAATGCAGGACTTGTAGCAGAGTATTCCTACAATCTGGTACCGAGTACTTAGGCGCATTCACACCGCAGTACTTTTCCCACAAAGGTTCATGAGAAATTAGTTCATGAGAACCTTTTTACCCCCACGAAAGTCCCTGCTAGAGAGCAGGGACTTTCGTGCGGCTCTCTTGTGAGAAAAGAGCTATATTTCTGATTGGCTGGCGGATTGCAAACAGAGTTGGGTGTAACGCGTTACTGTAATAATATTACTTTTGTCGGTAACGGAGTAGTGTAACGCGCTACTTTTATAATTCAGTAATCACACTACAGTTACTAACATTGCCCCGACACGCGTTACTTCGTTACTTACTAAAAATCAGTCATAATCAAACCTCAACAAACACCTGCAAAGAACACATGCTAAGGTGAAGCTAACGCACAGCTATTTGTTGTTTGTTTATATCACGTAGTCTGTTCTTCTTCTCTGTCTTCCGGTTGTTGCCTCTTTTGAATGACGAATACACACTACCGCCGCCTGCTGGTAAGGAGAGTTATTGCCACTCACGCATGCGCAGTTCGTACGTGCTCGGCTGAAGTCTTTGCGGTGTGCTCCAGTCTGGTTCCAGTGCAACACATGGCCAACACGCAGGAGAACACGCCGACGCAACAGCGTGAGCAGAGATATACTGCGCAAAATATACAGATAGCAGGAGACAGAGGACAGCCATGGTCAGATAGGAAAACATTCAGGAGCTATCTGGATCAGTCTTATGCGACAATGGAAACTGAACTAAAGAGAACATTAGAAACTTTAGCAGTCTGCGTGATCTGCCTGCAGGGAGGGGCGGGCCGGCCCTGCGAGTAAAGTAAAGAGTAAAGTAACGAGTTACTTTATGTAGAGAGTAACGAAGTAGTGTAATATATTACTTTTTTAAAAAGTAATATGTAATATATTACTTTTTTTTAGTAACGACCCCATCTCTGATTGCAAACCACGCCCCGTAAAACTCCCAAAAAGTTTTGTGAAGCCGCCATTTTATTATCCTCGCATTAGCATTATTAGCATTAGCCCAGTGCAGAAACGTAGAGAGACTAACTTATGGCAACACAAAATAAAACATGGGAGCGGTGGTACTGAAGCCAGTCCCCAACTCCGGGGACTTCCGGCCGGGGACTTTGGGCGGCAGTATACGCCGTGAAGTGGTTTGCGGCCTGCCAGTAAACCCAAAGCAGAAGAAGAAGAAGTGACGTCAGCGGCTTCATTTGCCTAATCCTCCCTCAGGGACTTATTCTGGTGTGAATGCGATCTGTACTTAGTTCATGAGAACTCTTTAGTTCTCATGAACTAACCATTTCAGTATAATATATATGATATGTTTTATAATGATTGATCATAAAGTGTTCTCAAAGCTGGTAAAGGTGCAGCTAGTTTGAATGACTTTGTATACTGCAGGGTAGCTTTTGAATTTACTCTAAAGTAACTAAAGCTATTCAATACATGTAGTGGATTAAAAGTACACCATTTACCTCTGAATGTTAGTGGAGTAGAAGTACAACGTAGCAAA
This sequence comes from Pogonophryne albipinna, assembly GCA_028583405.1. Taxonomy (NCBI): domain Eukaryota; kingdom Metazoa; phylum Chordata; class Actinopteri; order Perciformes; family Artedidraconidae; genus Pogonophryne; species Pogonophryne albipinna. Next base: position 35,300,034 of record CM053251.1, read on the forward strand.
AATATTCAAGTAAAAGTCCCTAGAAATTGTACTTGTAGTGTCAGTACAGTACTTGAGTAAATGTACTTATGATACTTTACTGATTGAGGTCTTCAGATTTTATTCTGAGTGATTTAAATAGCTAAGCCTTCATTATGATGTTTTGTTCATTCCTTTTACTGAGTGATGTCAAATGTTGAGCATGTCTATCTAAACTTCTATTATGCATGACTTTGATCCAAATTGCTTTTCTTTAGTAACTAGGCCTAACATGATTTTCTTTTCTTTATCTTTTGTCATTTCCCTGCATTCCCTCCATTGACAGTGATGTTGCGGTTGGTGTGAAGGCAAGCAGAATTTCATTTTACCATCTTTGACTTTGCACTCTTGCATTTTCTACATTGTGTTGTTCACATATGAAGAAAAAGATAGGCAATTGTTGCATTTTATTATAGGCTGGGGAAAATAGATTGTATACTATACAGATGTATAGTGTTGGCTTTGATGTTACAAAATATCATACTAAAAAGATTAATGTTAAACTCTGGAATGGTAGTATAAAACAGATGGTGTGACTTAACTAGGGATGGATATCGTCTGAAATGTATCGATTGTATTCTGCTTATCGATTCCGGTTCTTATCGATTCCCCGTTTCGATTCCAAAATTGTAAAAGAAAGAGGTCAAACGTTTAGATAACAAAAATATCTTTATTCTTTTAAGCTTTAACTGACATTTTTACAAATAAAAAAATATACATGCAATAGCCTGCAAATGTATTGCACAATAGCTGTGCTTTATTTTAACTGAGCAATGCCTGTGTCAAGCTATTAACTTGCCACAGGCATTGCACTGTGCCTTGTCTTTTTTTTTTTAGTGTAGTGGAGCCTCATTTCAGAGCGTTTACCGCGATCCATCATTGGTGTTATGAAGTGACTGAGCTCGTGAACCGTCAACGGGAGGGCGGGGGGAGCCTCGCTGCGGGGCAACTGTGGACCTCTGTCGCCTGTCAGCGCAACTTACATGATGCCGTTTAAAAAAATTAAGGGCGGTGCCGGCCGTAAGTGAGCTGGCCGTCAACGGCTCGCTGACAACCGGCCGTTTTGTGATTCTCCAGAACACACAGATGGCCAGTCCGCCGCTGGTTACCCTGTATTCCGCCGCGGCGCAGACGGACCCGGTGGAATACAGGGTCTACCGTGTTTAGGAACCGTTAAGCAGAACCGAAATTGTGTATTTTGTATGGGTACCCGGTACCCGGCATCGGTTCTCATCTGGAACCGAGTTTCGGTTCCCAACCCTAGACTTAACTAAGATTAAAGTAAAGTTTTTAGTAATTTTGCGCTTTGTTTGCTGCTGCATGTTACAATGTTTACGTTGCAATGTGTACATTGCAGTTCAGACAAGCCAGGATGAATACAGTATGATGTTTAATGTATGTTTGGTAGTATTTTGTCACTGAGAATAAACATTTACTTTATTTCCCTTTTTTTCCTTGTTTATCCAGAGAGGCTCAGAGGAGCTCAACATCTACAGCAGCAGCCCTACCTCTATGACTGGTAAATGTAATCCTTACGCATCACAGCTGGCGTCAAGAGATTTAGAACATGGAGAAGTGGTTGAGAAGTGTTCCAATGGTGGTATATGTTTGTCAGTACTATCAGGATTCAAAAATGAGAGGCTGTCTAGGATTTTGATTATTGAATGACTATCCTGCACAGATGATCAGAAAACATTAGAATCATGAATAAAGGGAGCTGAACAAGCAGGGTACTGTATGTTATATATAAACCTTGCATACTGGATATGTTAAATAATTGTAAGGTTCTGTATCTGTAAGCAAACAAATTACATCGAAAGGGAATCTAGATTTTGCGGCTAGAAAATATAATCTTCTGATTCAACTACCAAACTTTTTTTTTAATAAAAATTGAGAAGCTGGAACAAGGGAATATTTGTCATTTCTGCTGCTGAACTTGATTTTTTACATTAAGTTGACGATTAAAAGAATTGCTAAATATTCTTCTGTCAATGAAATAATGAAAGGCCAATTTCCCAGCAGACATTTTGACTTGTAATGGAGGACAAGCAAAAGTGCTAACAATTGTTATTAGGCTATATTCTTTTCAAGTGTTCCAGCAAACCATAAGTGAGCCATCATGTATAATGCCAGGAATAAGGCAGCCAAACAGAACTCAGTCATCATTTATTCTACTTAATACTAGGGGTGTAACGGTTCACAAACATTTCGGTTCGGTACGTACCTCGGTTTTTAGGTCACGGTTCGGTTCGGTACGTTTTCGGTACAGCAGAATTTTTTTTATCACAAAACAAAATATATATATATTTTTTTAAATTATTATTAAACTGTGAATAATGTATTCACACAAATAAATACAAAATATAATAAAATAAACATTAAGGTGCAGCATTTCGATGAACTGAAATAATCTGTATTTGAACTTTACTGTACTAGTACTCACAAAACATAAACTATTAGTTTTGGGTTTTTAATTATTATTAAACCGTGAATATTCACTCAAATACAAAATAAAATAATCATATAAGGTGCAGCATTTCGATGAACTGAAATAATCTGTACTTGAACTGTACTGTACTGTACTAGTACCTAAGCAGCCAGTTTGACATTAGGACTTGCTTGTCATTGTATTTTCATGTTTTTTTAAAGAAAAATTAACTTGTCCACATTGCTTGCCGAAAGGGCAGATCTGCTGGCACTAACAATGTCTCCTGCTGTGGAGAGCACCCTCTCTCTAGGGACAGAGGTAGCAGATACAGCCAGGTAGCGCTTTGCTAACATGGCAACATAAGGATATTTGGCGTTTGTAATAGCTTTGGCTCGGTCTGAACTTTTTGCGAGTGGTGGAGGCTTAAATGCTAGTGGGAGTTGGGTTTGCACTTCAGTCTTTTGGTACCGGTGATATTCACGTTCGGGTGATGCCTTTTCAAATGAGTGTGCAAGTTTGATGTATTGCCAGCCGCGTAACCAATTTTAGTTGAACAATGCCGACAAACAGCTTTGGTTCGGTCCACCTGTCTTTATCAGTCATCCTTGTACGTAACTGCGAAACCAAAATGTTCGCAAACCGGAGACTTCAATGATGCTGGAGGATTTTCGAGCTCAACTTTATCTGCGTTCGTCATTTCGACAGTTCCTCAAATTACTGACTACATTTGAACGCATCCCTGTGACCAGCTCTCATAGTATGCCTCTCGTCCAATGAAATGACTTGCTCGCTCTATGACGCGATGAGCCCAATGTGAGGAAATTACTCTGAATGCTGCGACGCAGCACCTGAGATTACTTCCAAAAAGTTGTTCACGTTCTCATTTTTTTACGTTTAACGTTATATTCGTTCGGTACACACGTGTACCGAACCGAAGGACCCGTACCGAATAATTTCGGTACGTGTACCGTTACACCCCGACTATATACACTTACGGACTTGTGGAGCCATATTCTGATTAATGTCTTAAAATATTATTTGTGCAGCAAACGGCAGTGACACTAAGAAACAGCGTCTGGACGAATCCCCTCCCTCCAGAGTTCTCCACATCAGGAAACTTCCCAATGAAGTATCAGAGACTGAAGTCATTGCTCTGGGGCTGCCCTTTGGAAAGGTCACCAACATACTGATGCTGAAGGGGAAAAACCAGGTAAACTCTGACACAACGGCATCCCACTTTTACCTTCAACTGAATAAAATGTTCCCTCTCTAAAGAAAAGAAGACAGTAAAACATTGTCCTGGATATTATTTGTTATTCACATAAAGATAAATATGACTCTGTTTTTCAGGCTTTTCTGGAGCTGGGTACAGAAGAAGCAGCCATTACGATGGTGAACTACTACACAGCTGTCACGCCACAGGTGTGTGGTCCATTCCTGTTGCACAATATAATTTCTGCTGTAATCTCTTGATCTGCTAAATGATTTTCTTATTAAATGGTTCCTATGCTATTTAGGTCCGAAACACTCCTGTCTTCATCCAGTACTCTAACCATAAGGAACTGAAAACAGACTCCGCTCTGAACCAGGTACACAGAGATATATTTATACACTTGACTTCAGCTTCACCAGTCTGAGGGCCTTTCCCCCCATCATACATCCATTGTTTTCTCTCCACCCAGAGAGCCCAGGCAGTGCTGCAGGCGGTGTCAGCCGTTCAGGATGGAAGCTCTCCATCCTCTGACCCTGGAGTTTTAGACCTAGCTCCACCCCCCAGCCCTGTCCTACGAATAATCATCGACAACATGTTTTATCCTGTCACACTGGACGTTCTACAACAGGTAACACCTGAACATGTTGTCTAGACCAGTGGTTCCCAACCGGTGTGTGCCGCGAGCACTGTCCAGGTGTGCCGTAGGATCTTTTTACGTTCCACATTTTTTTCTCACTTATTAAACTTCACTTCATATAAACTTAATTGTATTACATGTACAATGGAGCTGATAAGCTAATAAAACATATATTGCTCAGATTTAGAAATATGAAATGCCGACTGCTTAAATTCTCATGATTTACATCAGCCGTCATTGTTTACGGCGTGCAGAGCAGCTTTTTATCCTCGCGCCAAAATATTACAAGAGAGTAAAGAGAGTGAGAGTGCTGGAGGAGAGGTTTGAGTCATATTTCCCTCCCATGAATGAAGACTTTGATTGGCTGCGGGATCCGTTTAATCCTCTGATTAATATCAGCCACTAGTTGAAACAGCAGAGCTCAGGATGAACTCGCAGCGCTATTACATTACGTGTTACTTGTTAGACGCTTTTATCCAAAGCGACTTACATACTCAACACTGTGGACAATCCCCACAGGAGCAATTTGGGGTGAAGTGTCTCAGGGACACAACGACATGCTGACTGCAGTGGGGTTTGAACCTGTGCTCCCCTGATCCAAACACCAACGCACTAGTCCACTACGCCACACACCACCCCGCTATGGACTGCTCCCTGAAACTGAAACCTGAAACTGAAGCACGGTGAACTACTTCTGGATATCTTTTGGCTGATTGTGGGACACAAGTATCCATCCCTCTCAGAGAGTGCTACCAACGTGCTTTTACCGTTTCCAACCTCCTACTTGTGCGAGCTGGCGGTTTCCTCACACGCATATGTCAAAAACAAGACCCGCCCCCGGCTGTCAGTGGAGCAGGACCTCCGCGTTGCTCTGTCCACTATCCCCCCACGCATAAAGAGACTCTGCTCCCAAAAGCAGGCACATGTGTCGCACTAACATGTGACTATCATAGTTTTAGTTTAGTTTTACGGTTTAAACTGATTAGTCTGTTATAATTATTATTAAAGGGCACATGTCATGCTTTTCCAGTTATTACCCGTCCCCTTGTGTGTTATGAAGGTTGTTCTGCATGTAAACGGTCTGCAGAGTCAAAAACCCTCAAAAGTACACCCTGTCGTGAGTAAAACTCTAACACAGAAAATACCTCCCCAAAACGCCTCGTTGGAGATTCGTCACCGATACGTCATTGTCCAATGTTTCTTCCGGGTACGGCTTAACATCATGCGTTACCCTGAACCAAATGGACCAATCCGTGGAGCCGTTACGTTACGTCCGCGGAGCCGTTACGTTAAGCCCCCGCTGATTGGTCCAAATTGACCAATCCACGGACTTCCTCACACACACACTCAGTGCAGGCAGCTCTGCTGATTTCTCCTCCCTGGCTGCAGGCTGATAACAGACAGTTGGGATCGCGGCGAAATTCTCTCTGCAGACCCATTCTCACAGCGTTTATCAACCTTTTTCTTACTCAATATCAAGCCACACTTATTGTTTTTACTTCGGCCGTGACTTTGTGTGTGCTCAGGATGAGTTTGGCTGTGTATCGCTAAACAAGGAAACCACACCTCCACGGAGCTCAGCGCGATTCACAACGTCCCGACCAATCAGAGCACACTGTGCTCACAGGGAGGGTGGGGGCTGGAGCTATTGGAGCTACAACGAGCCGTTAAAGGCAGAGAGTGAAATTCAGTGAATACACGTAGTTTACAGAGATGCTGTATGAGAAACCAATGTGAGTTTGGAAAATTGCACAATTTAAATCTATTTTAGTAGACTTCAACAATGGAATTATGATCAGTGGAAATGGCCATGACATGGGCCCTTTAAGTTATTATTAATTTTAAGTTATCATAGGCCTACCTCTTTTGAAACCCAAATGTAAAATAATAACTCAGAAGGAGAGTCGTTTTTAGTCTGGTTCTTGTCATTATATGATGGATTATATGTTTTTCAGGATGACTTATATTTGATTATTTGTTCTATAAAATGTTCTATTAAATTAAATAGACATTTGAAAACCAATTTATGGTGTATTTATTGTTTGTAGTTTAAGCTCTGAAGTGTTTTTTAAATCTACGAGAAGTTGGTGTGCCTTGGCGTCGAGAAATATTTTCAGGTGTGCCTTGGTAAAAAAAGGTTGGAAACCACTGCTCTCGACCCCCCATTGGTACACACACACCCCCATTTCTTTTCATTTATGACTAATGTTTTGAATATATTTTTGTCCTTTCAAAAGCACATGTTGACTAGGGCTGCAACAAACGACTAATTTGATAATCGATTAATCTATCGATTAATGAAACGATTAATCGACTATTCGGACTATTATGCCTTTCACAATTTCTCAAACGCTCTTATTTAGCCATCAACTTTTAGATGTAGCTTGAGGTTGTTTTAGGCATGTGGAAACTAACAATGAAGACAATAAAGATGAATACTTGATTCAAAAATGCATATATTATTAAATTAACTTAACACATTTTGAACAAAATTAACATTGCTTTTTATTTAAAGTAAATAAATAATATTTCACATCAAAAGAAACAACAATGTTTTAACAAATCGTATTAAATAATGTGATGACAGAACTGTAAACAGAATAGCTGAAACTTTAACAAAATAACTAACTCAGTTACCTCTAACCATTAACCCGTGTTTGTATCATTGAGTTAGCTCCGTGTGTTGCTGCTAGCATACATAACACCTGACGTGGAAACGTTACTCGTTTAGAGCTCGTCTAGACAGTCGAACCCGGTGCATTTCTCCGTCTGAACGTGGTGCACTTTTGCTAAATGTTTAGACAAATTGCTCGTGTTACCGCCCTTACATGCTAAACTCTTATTGCACTTTTGGCAACGAGCATTGTCCACATCGAGACGGGTAAAGTTTAACCACACCTCGGAGCGCGTTCTCTCCGCCATCTCCGCCGTGTGTTGCTGCATGTAGCAGCCGCGTGTGTGTAAACTGCCCCGCCCCCTCGCACACAGACGGGGGAGAGAAAGATCTCTCTTCTGGATTGGAAAGATCGAAAATATATCATAGATGCATTTGTTTGTCTTTTTGCATATTAGAAACGAGTTGGCGACACTAAGACTGCGATATAATGTTTATGTAGCAATAATAGAGTGTGTGTGTGTGTGTGTGTGTGTGTGTGTGTGTGTGTGTGTGTGTGTGTGTGTGTGTGTGTGTGTGTGTGTGTGTGTGTGTGTGTGTGTGTGTGTGTGTGTGTGTGTGTGTGTGTGTGTGTGTGTGTGTGTGTGTGTGTGTGTGTGTGTGTGTGTGTGTGTGTGTGTGTGTGTGTGTGTGTGTGTGTGTGTGTGTGTGTGTGTGTGTGTGTGTGTGTGTGTGTGTGTGTGTGTGTGTAATATTTTGACCTGGTGAACTGTTATTTATATCCTAGCTTTGTGATGGTTTTTTTCACCATGAATTATTTGAATTTTGCAGATCTTCAGTAAGTTTGGGACGGTAATGAAGATTATAACCTTCACCAAGAACAACCAGTTTCAGGCTCTTCTGCAGTTCAGCGACCCCGTCAATGCACAACAAGCTAAACTGGTAGGACCACACACACACACACACACATGAACATTTTGGTTAACTGATATATGGTTATTTTATTATAATTTGTTGTTGTTTCTTATGCTGCTGCAATACAAACAAGTACCTCTTATCTTATTTCTATTTTAGTCAAGTTTCTAACTATGCAATAACAGGATTTAGATTCAATTTAGGCAGTTAACATATTGCGTTTCAGCCATTTTAACATGTTTGACTTTAGATGTAGACGGACACATCAGCCAAGGAGATTAATAACTCTAAATGTCCAGTTTAGTATGTATCATGGGCACAAATCTTTAAAAAAACATTCAAAAGGAATTCAAGATTGTTTGTTCATGTAAAGGACAAACAATAACTACTCCTCTTTCAGCTGATATTTATCAATGAAATGTTGTTGAAAGAATTGTTTAATTCTTTATCCCGCTTCCCACATCCAGTCTTTGGATGGACAGAACATCTATAACTCATGCTGTACTCTGCGGATAGACTTCAGTAAACTGGTGAACCTCAACGTGAAATACAACAATGATAAGAGTCGAGACTACACCAGACCTGACCTTCCTACTGGAGACGGAGAGTCAGCCAACAAGGATCACTCTTTATTGGGTAAATACACTTCTGTCGTTGTCTAACTACACTACATCCATTCATGTATCCCAATGGAGTATTTATAATACCGAACCTCTACACAAATGGCCCCCTCTATCTGCTAAAAAGACCCCTCTAAGTTGTTCCTTTGCTAGTGCTAGCAAACACCTACGTGTGCATCAGTAAGGGTGCCTCATAATCAGGGTTCGTACGGGTGCTTGAAATCCTTGAAAAAGCTTGAAATTTTACGTGGTGTTTTCAAGGTTGGGAAAGTGCTTGCATTTTGGGAATGGTGCTTGAAATTGAGATAAAGTGCTTGAAAATGTAAATGCTTTACTTTTACAATAAATTGCTGTCTGACTGAATAGTTCGCTTTTTAGATTAAAAGAAAAGAATTGCTTCGCTTCTACATAAAACAGCTCCGCTGCGGCCTTCCCGGGCTATGCGCGCAACCTGCAAGTGTTTGTGTTAAGCCCCTGTCACACTGTCCCGAAGTTGACACACGAATATGGAATTGTGAATTTCGCACGAAGATGGCCCCGAACCACACACGAAGGCAACATTTACATTACATTTAAGACATACAACTGCAACGAAAGTAACAAAAACAATTATGTAACAGTACTATGATACTGTACTGATATTTTCAGACTTTGTACTTTACTTTCTCCGTCTTTATATGTGGAAGATTTTACGTTTTCTCCGTCATGTTGTTGTTTCCATAGCAACAACAACTTCCTGTCAACTCGCCTTCAAAATAATATATTATATCCTTTTCAGTTTCACAGAACACAAATTGGGTTATTTACATAATATGTTTACATAATTTTGTTGTGCAATAAAACAACCAGATGGACCCACGATAAAGGACATGTTCAAATTCGGCTCTGATCGTAGCAACATCGGGCCATTCGTGAGGGCATCTTAAGCCTTCGTATGACCGCCGGTGGAGTTTCTCAGGCTCCGGCAGCAACTTCGTGAGCGGTGGCAAAATCTTTGGCATGCCAAAAAATTGCCGAAGGACCTTGCAAAGGTTCATTTTCGTGTTGAATTCGTGTGTCAATTTTGCCCTTCGTAAGGCCATCGTTAGGGCATCTTGTTATCATCGGTGCCATCGGGCATTCGCCCCGATCAGAGTGAGGGCGAATGCACCGATGATAACACAAAGATGACACGATTTGACAAGATGCCCTCACGAGTGCCTTACGAAGTTGCCGCTCACGAAGTTGCTGCCGGAGCCTGAGAAACTCCACTGGCGGTCATACGATGGCTTAGATGCCCTCACGAATGGCCCGATGTTGCTACGATCACAGCCGAATTTGAACAATTCCTTTATCGTGTGTCCATCGGGTGTCAATTTCGGGACAGTGTGACAGGGGCTTAACGTGTGACCTGGGCATTCTGATGAGAGTGATAGATGACTGTGTGCCAGGAGGTTGCAGTTTCAATGAGCGTTGGCTAGCAGAAGACAAATACAAGCCATGGCTAAGACGAGGGTCAATCCCACGAGTAGCCTCCTGCAAAAATAACGATGCGAGAGTCTGCGCTGACGAGCCACATGAAAGGTACGCCGTAGTAGAGCATTTTAGATTAGGCTAACGTTGCATGTTACGTTTGTTTAAGCTAACGTTAGCGAGCTGAATAGCGAACTCGATGAGGGATAATAATTGCAGGGGACAATCATTTCAGAGGAGCGTACCTATGTTATGTGCGTTACAGTCGCCATCGTGTGGTGTTCAGAGGATGAAGCACTCACGGCATTTCGTGTTATAGTCACGAAATATAATCTATTGATTCAACACAGAGCGATTTTAAAAGCAAAGTATTTCTACTGGTAGTATGTTTCGTGCCTAAACCAAATGTGACTTGCTCTATCGAAATCAGTCACATTGACCCGAAGACACATTTTCGTTTGTATTACTGGTCTGGGGGAAGCTTGCGAGTGTGTTTGTGTATTTTTGCGTTTGTGTACTGGGGAAACACTTACAAGAAACACCGGCTGTTGTTATGCTTGCTGTGACGTTACATTACTCCGTTCTCTGCTTGTAATTAATGCCGTTACAAGCTTCAAAGTTGTATTTATCATCTGAATTTGCCGAAACAAGTTTAATATTCTGAAAGGCAATACTTTGTTTATTTGAAATCAGATGAAAACAAACTGTCTTTTATATAAAATGTAAGTATTATACAAGTAAAACTACATTTAGCTTTAATCCCATGTAATTGTAGAATGAACACAGTCTTCCTTTGAAGATGTATAAGTCAGGTGTCTTAAGTAGCATTACCTACAAATCATTGTACACATTTGTAAATATTATTTTCCACTTGTTACCATTGTGAGTCTATTTTTATGCAGCTCTGCGTGATTTTGAGGCTACAATTCAGGCTAATACACTACCAGAGGTGGAATAAGTACTCAGATATTGTACTTAGTAAAAGTAGAAGTACTCAGATATTGTACTTAGTAAAAGTAGAAGTACTCAGATCTTGTACTTAGTAAAAGTAGAAGTACCAGAGTGTAGGAATACTCTGTTACAGTAAAAGTCCTGCATTCAAAATGTTCCTCAAGTAAAAGTAGAAAAGTATTCTCATCAAAATCTCGTTAAAGTAGCGACAGTAAAAGTAGTCGTTGTGCAGATTGGTCCATTTCAGAATAATATATATGATATGTTTTATAATGATTGATCATGAAAGTGTTCTCAAAGCTGGTAAAGGTGCAGCTAGTTTGAATTACTTTGTATACTGCAGGGTAACTTGTGGATTTACTCCAGGTGGAACTAGAGTCTGATTTAACACTTGATTATATTTCACATCATTCATCCACATCTGTGAAGTAACTAAAGGTATTCAATACATGTAGTGGAGTAAAAGTACACCATTTACCTTTGACTTATGTTCACTGCCAACCTAAAAGTACTTCAAAAATAGTAATCGATAATGTATTGAAAAGTTATTTGGCTGATTGTTTTATATTGGCTCAGCCAGGTTATATGGGAGGCCTAGTCTACGTACAGATCACTAATTTTGAAATATTAAACTTAGTTTTCTTTTCTTTAATTTTTTTCATCCTCGTGTAGGCCTTCTACACGAGGATGAAAAAAATCACGAAACACACATTTGGTTGTTTATAGCATAAAGAACATCTGATTTAATGTGAGGTAGGGAAATAATCATTTGAGTATGTGTATATAAATATGTAATTTAAAACAGCTGTAAGATGCTGGAAAATGCACCTTGAAAATGCTTGAAAAGTGCTTGAATTTGACTTTGGAAAAGGTGTAAGAACCCTGCATAATACAGAAAATAACATATAGATAGGTTTATTTGTCACATGCTTGTGGTAATGCATGCTTCATCCTATCTTTATATCTTTTTTTACATAGTCACTGATGTATTTTCTTTAACACACTTTATTTACAATTATTAGAAATATATTATTCACATGCATTCATGTTTCATCACTAATCATAGCAACCCAGTCATAGATAAAGTGTTAATCCTGGTCAGAGATCAGTTATAACAACCTAGCACACTAAAGAGTCAGGGCTGATCAATACATCTGAAATTAATTAAAAAACACAACATGGACCGAAGTTCAATATCCAATTTGCAGGTGACGTAATAATCATTAAAGGCAAAATATGTTTTCAAATACAATGAATTCAGTATGGAGTAATACAGGAATGAGTCCTAAACCCGGAAATTGGTTAGCATGTTAAGGACCCCGCCGTCTCGAAGATTTGAAACATTGACTAGAATGTGTGGTTAGATTCCCAAAATATGGTCTGTAGTTAACTCAAGCTTACTTGTTCTACGACATCAAATAAGTCACACGAGGTGTATTCACATTATGTTTGGATGTATGCTGCATCAGTAGAGTATCCTCTTGCTGGATGGTATATCAATATCATTTACCTATTCTGTCATCCAATTTTTTTCAGTTGACAAGTTATTGCATTGATGATGGACTTTGTTTCTTAATAATTTATAATCGTCAGATTCATATTCAATAACAGTTATGCTTAAGAGAATACTTTTTCTATGCTGTGGAACCACTCCTATATTTATATATTTATTGACCATTTCATTTATATTTCCCATCTTTGTTACTGTTTTTTAATCGGGGTGTGAATGTGGGTCAAAATACATGCGAACAGTTTATTTGATAAACAAGTACATTTGACCTGTGTTATCCTACTCCTGAGGTTAATTAACTAAACAAATTGTAAATAATTTGAACTTACAGAACTGTAAAAAAAAAAATGTACTCCAAAAACACAGTGGTACAGAGCAACACAGGTGAGGCATACAGGCAGGGCTCGACATTATAAATGGCCCGCTGGCCCGGAAGCACTATTTAGACACCCCGGGCCAGCATAACGTACTTTCCATTTGCCCGCCCGGGCCACAAAAAATATTGCTTTAAAAAATTTTTCCTGTGGTATTGGTATTTTGACTAGCAATTGTGTTAAATTGTTTCTTTTATTAACGCTACAACATAGCGTTCCGTGAGTCGGTTGTCGTTGTTGGGTGAAAAGCAAACAGCTGTTTACTGCGCAGCGCGAGCAGGCTCCCGTGAGCGCGCTCCTTCACAGACTATCGCGCCACCTAACCATTCGCCAAAATGTTTTTAATACCAGCGGTAACCGGCCAAGCGCCGGGCAAAAAACAATCTTCAAATAAAAGAAAGTCACCGGAGGAGTGACAGGGAGCATGAGAAGAAGAGGGAGAGAAAGTTTCAGCCAGCTTGATCGATGGAGTTGGCTTCTAGTGGTGCAGTGACGCGTCCTAAAACCCTTTTATAATTTTCTAATCATAAATCTTAGATTCAAAAATGATAAAAATAGGGTAGACGTTGTTGTGGCAGATATCTCTGCTCCGCGCCGATCATATATGAGTTTGCTTTAAAAGAAGGGAAACCCAAAACAACCAGGATAGGGGTTAAACAAGAATCTGCTTTAATGATAAACGGTAAGAATACAAATACACTTCTCCAAAGGGGTAGGCCCACCCCCTGCTCTGGTCCAAATGCCGGGAGAACCTTTCATCTTGACGGCAGGAGGAAAAAGAGAATGAACTAAATTCAAACCCAGCTTTTATACCCAAAAATCACCGGAGGAGCCGAGTCAGTCTATCTCATTGGAAGATGTAAAAGATGACTTTTCTTAGCGAATCAGCGCGAGCCAGCCAGGATAATAAACAAGTGTCTCTGAGATGGTAATAAAATGTATCTGGTGTCCGTTATCTCACTTTCCTGCATAGACTTCCACACACACACACACACTTTCCTGCACATTCCAGAGGCCTGAGCTGTATCCCTTTGTTCACAAAGATAATACATATTAATACTCTCATATTTTCAGCTTCTGGTTACACAGACTGCTTATTATGAATACAAAGTAATTAAACACACACATATACTATTCAAGATATGTTGACTTCCCTGAAACATGACATACTGGAGATCTTAAGCAGAAGGAACTCTCATCCAACTCTCACCCTGCCATCTATACCTCTCCCACAGAGCAATAAAACCTGTTTACTCCAAGCACCCCAGAATGTTTGAGCAAGTTTTAGTCCTCACATTTATGACAGGATAAAACAGAGAAACCAATACAAAACACAAACACAGGTATTGTTTAAACAGTATTCACTTAACTGCTACTATTGATAATTTCCAGAGAAACTCAAGGGGCCTCTTTTAATATCTGGAAGTTGCAACAAGACTTTCTGCCATTTCAAATGTAACACACTTCCCAAATATCAGATGATAATAATCTTCAATAACGTGTGGAGATTATCCGGCTGAACAAAACGTGAATTTATCAAACAGGTTTGTTTTCCACAGACCTTATTTCCAGCTATTTTCCAAAACCCTGTGGAGAAATCCCATTGCTTTTTGTCGAGGGAACCAGCAGCTTACTTCCTGGTTTTATGACGCGTCACTGGCTGCACCTCTCAATATGATGCCAATATAAACAAGGTCTTCTGTCGGCTCTGTACATCAATGCCGACCTATGCTGACAAGTAAGTGAAGTAGAAAATATAAAGGTATTGGCTATAGGGAAATGTCCCAGCAGTTTAGGATAATGAAGGATCTAATCTAATCTATTACATAGCCATTACATTTCTAACTCCTAATGACAGGAAGGCAGAAAGCGCATTATACAAATAATAATACTCATAACAATAGCAGACATTTTTTAACAATGACCACAATATCATTATTTTAATAAACCAAATATGAACAATTGAGGAAAATGAGGAAGAACTGATGATTAAAATGTTGCAGTACAAGTAGTAATGTAGTTAGTGCATAAATTACTATTGCAACAAATGTGTTAATTTTCTTCATTATTAGTCGATTTTTTTGGACGAATGCTCCGGGCCAGTGGTTACAATGGTGGGGCCAGTGACAATACAATTCCACCGGCCCGGAGGGCCAGTGACATTTTACCCTTAATGTCTACCCCTGACAGGTGTGTGTGTGTGTGTGTGTGTGTGTGTGTGTGTGTGTGTGTGTGTGTGTGTGTGTGTGTGTGTGTGTGTGTGTGTGTGTGTGTGTGTGTGTGTGTGTGTGTGTGTGTGTGTGTGTGTGTGTGTGTGTGTGTGTGTGTGTGTGTGTGTGTGTGTGTGTGTGTGTGTGTGTGTGTGTGTGTGTGTGTGTGTGTGTGTGTGTGTGTGTGTGTGTGTGTGTGTGTGTGTGTGTGTGTGTGTGTGTGTGTGTGTGTGTGTGTGTGTGTGTGTGTGTGTGTGTGTGTGTGTGTGTGTGTGTGTGTGTGTGTGTGTGTGTGTGTCAAAACTGCAATATAATGTTTATGTAGCAATAACACACGACATATATATATTTTTAAATGTCTCCAGTACTGATAAAAAGACAGATAACGTCGGAGCTTAATGGTACCACAGTCTTTAATAAGTCAGCCCCGGGGCCCCTTTAATACCGGGCTCGGTACCCATCCCTAGTGTAGCACTGAGGTGCTAACACATGAGAGCTTAAAGCCCGTAAAAATGCTCATACACTTGAAAACGAAGCACCCGTCTCTTGCCACTAAACCAGCAAATGTTTTCCGCCGAAAGGAGAGAGAATTGCAAAGCCAAAAGAAAGTCCTAACCAAACAACAATCCTTACCAAAGCTCAAAAGGCATCATATGAGGTGGCATAAATAATCGCACAGGCAAAAAAGCCACACACAATCGGGGAAACCCTAATAAAACATGCTGCTCGATAAAGAATGCAATCTTTTTGGAAAACAACCCAAACGTCATTTCACTTGAAGTTATACTGTCTTTGTATTTTTGACGTATAAGTGTGCTATCATGAAAGTCACCCATACTCATCAGCTCGCACTCTGAGGACAAACATGCTCAATCTACTGTCTGTCCCACGTACTCTCCTTAAGACCCGTGGTGATCGAGCGTTCCAGGCTGTGGCTCCTAAACTATGGAACGCTCTGCCCGCTCACCTACGGTCCGCTGACTCTGTAGACTCTTTTAAATGTCATTTAAAGACATTCCTGTTTGGGCAGGCGGTTGGGTCACTTGTGTGCTTTTATTCTATTTTACTGTGTTTTTCACAATTGATTGTGTTTTGAGTACTTCATTCGTATGATGTTTTAATGCTTTGTCAAGCACTTTGTGACTATGTCTGTGAAAAGCGCTTTATTATAAATGTTATTTACTTACTTAAAAAATATTGTTTCTAGTCTGTTGGGAGCAAGATAATTAGTTATATTCATTTCAGCTACAAAACGAGTTCCTTCAACATGTTCCCACGGTATCATACCGTCACGGTTTCAATCATTTGCAGACTCAGACTGTTGTTGGTCTTTTGGTATTTGTACTCTTACACTATATCAGTGTTTTGCAGAGGTGTGGACTCGAGTCACATGACTTGGACTCGAGTCAGACTCGAGTCACCAATTTGATGACTTTGGACTCGACTTGACAAAACACTTGTGACTCAACTTGGACTTGAACACCAATGACTCGGGACTTGACTTGGACTTGAGCCTTCTGACTTGAGGTGACTTGATCATTTAATTCAGGGGTCTCCAACACGCCGATCGCGAGATGCCGCTAGAAGAGCAGACTCCCTTCGGGGAAAGCAGAATCTTCAGCCGCTCCTACTCTTGCTGAGAATCCTTGCAGGCAGGGGCGGGTCTTTATTTAGCTGGGCCACCATGCGGCCAATCATATGCGAGGACACACTAGGATCATACCATTATGTGAAAGAAGGGTGGGGGGCACAGCAGGTGTAGTGGTATAGGCCAGCTGCACAGAGCGACGGGGAGACAGATTTAAATGCAAGCACGTCGGAAAAAGTCAAGAAATGAGCGAAAACCGAAAAAAGAAGCAGCATCTGACTGCTTTTCAATGATATTGGAGAAAGCAAAGCTGAGTGCAGGATTTGTAAAATGAAAATAACCTTCAGAGCAGGGCTTTTATTTTTGGTAACCACTCAGGATGTATTGCCAGAGGTGGGAGAAGTTCAGATCTTGTACTTGAGTAAAAGTACCAGAGTGTAGGAATACTTGGTTACAATAAAAAGTCCTGCATTCAAAATGTTACAAGTAAAAGTAGAAAAGTATTATCATCAAACTATACTTAAAGTACCACCTGCAGAGGGATCTAGATTCAGGTGTTCTTTTCCCCATAGAGACGCCTGGCTGCACATTATCCCTTGCATAAAAATAGATTGTGGGTCCCTTATAACATGTTGTACACAGTGGAAATAAACATTCTGGTTACCTCAACATCAGGGATCTTATACATTAAACTCCTTCTGAATCAAACCGTCACGGTAGCATTACCTTACTGATCCCTCTTAAATTAGAAAAACACATGTTACTTTAGCAGCAGAGAGAAAATGGATTATTAAATTATTAATGTGACTAATAAAGAGCAGTTTGATTATTAAGTATTATTCTGTTGATCGATGTCATTACATTTGGTGAAAAGCACATAATGACTTGTTTAAGACTCGTTTTGTCAAAGTTTAGGACTTGGACTTGACTTGATCTTGCCCATCCTGACTTGAGACTTGACTCGGACTTGAGTGCAAAGACTTGAGACTTGACTCGGACTTGCAAAACAATGACTTGGTCCCACCTCTGGTGTTTTGTGGTATAAATCTAGTTGTCGTTGTCTCTTAGGTACCCCATCTGGAGCGCTAGCTTCCTACTCGAGTGGAGGAGGATACTCAAACTCTCTCTCCCTCTCGCAGGGCGGAGGTACCTATCTTTTCATCATTCCTAATAATATTTATTCTGTTTTCCATCACTCTATCTCTGCTCTTTCCTTCATGCTGCTGGCCTGTCTCATGTCATGTCCTATTATCGTTCTCTAAAAGTGCAAGCACTGGAAAATAATTCAAATTCAGGTTGATAGTACAGCTATATTAATAGATGAGGCAAATATATTTATGATTAGCTGGAATCAGTTATGTGGTAAACATCGTTTTCTATATTACATATTTTGATGCAGGTCAACAGGAATTGATAAGCCTAAATTAATTGTGACTCAAAATGTGGCTTAGATTTTTGTAAACTGAGGTTCCTTAGCTAATTACTTCTTAACCAGCTGCATATGTGTAGTGCAGAAGGCCAGCACATCTCCATCCTTCATTATAATATATTTTTCAGATTTCTTTGCATTATTTTGATGTCGTAAAACTTTGAGATAATTGAGATTAAGATTTGTGTTGGGTTTGTTTTTTGTTGCAAGTGTTGTAGTGGTTTGTGCTTCCTGCTGCTGTGTGACATGTTGATTGTCTCGTGCTGTGCCACCAGGAGCCATCAGTCCTCTGAGTGCCGCAGCGGCAGCGGCGGCGGCGGCTGGTCGTGTTGCTCTGTCCGGGTCCGGAGTGTCAGGAGTCCTGTTGGCATCAAACCTGAATGAAGAGGTACACATGCCATAAGTTAACTCAATGAGTATCTGCAATCTCCTCTTTAAATCACTAATTTCCACAATTGAACCCACACCACTGGATCATTTTCAGCTTAATTGAAGTATGATTTACTGTGTTGGTCTGTGATTGTGTTTGTCCACCCTGAAATAGTACATTATGTCTCTATCTGATCTCCAAAGTTCTGTTTTTGAAGCTCTGTTTCTCTTAGCTAAATTCCCACCTTACATACTTATATCTTAGATTTCAGTTTCTTCTGTCAGTTTCCATTTTCTTCTCTAATTCTAAATGTGTACCTACTCCATCTGGTCCTCTCCAGTATCTGTTATCTGATCTGTGTTCCATCTCTCCATCAGAGTGCTCTGGGTTCTCTCTCTGTTCCTCTGTCAGACTCCATAGTGGAGTCACGTTTCCCTTTCTAAGGGGATTTTGTATCTTGGCTGTTCTCTGGTGACCAATCAGCAGCATACACTTGGGGGGGTTGATTTTGGTGTGGCCATTGTTCACGTTGTGAGTGTTGAGTCCTGGGGATGGTTTTTTCAGTCACTTGTTCATTCTTTCTCAACTGTGTCATCAAATGGACAGATCTCTGGTCAGAACTGAGTCAGTTGTATGCAGTACACTTCCCCTGTCTCCAGCGTAGCTTTAGAAACACCAACATAATATACACATTTGACTGTATAAACCCAGTTTGCTTGAGAACTGGACCAAGTGAGACATTTTCTATATTATACTCCTGGAAAACATGATGTAAAAAATTATGATACCAGTACCCATGAAGTTATAACGATACCAATAGATTCAGTCAAAACCTTTTTCAATACCACCACCATTGAATATTTACTAGACAAATATATATTAAAGTGTAAAAAAAAATTGAAATGTATTAAATAACTGTACAAAACTGTTAGATGAAGTATTAATTACCAACTCCGTGAAATGCACACTTGACATATTGCATGTAAACAATAACGCAGCCATTGAAATGCAGGTATCATTTGACTGCAGAAGCTTCAAAACAACTTGCTACTGTGTGATTTTGGTCATTCCCGAAACTGAGACTTTTATTAGTCATTGACGCTGGTAACACAGCTTACTGAGCAGCCCACTATCCCGCTGAATCAAAAGAAATATGGCCTGGCCAAATTAGAATTTTTGAATTTTGCGGATTATATTTGAAGATTTGAACCTATGAATATATATTTTTGCAATAAAGTTACCAAATGTAAGTGGGATTGTTCGTTCCCCTTCAGTGGCCTCATATGATCTGTTTGTCCCTCTGCTCCATGGTCCCGCCCCCCTTTGGTCTGATATCTCCTGCCAATCACAGTTCATACCTCATTCACTTGTATATTTCATGCTTTATTCATTTTTCCGTTCTCAAATGTATTATTTTCTACCCATCCTTTCTTGACCTCACTGATCAATGCATCCAGCAGGAAATATGCGTGTGAAAACAGAAGTGTGTGTGAGGAATGGAACCAGCCATTATTCAGACTCCGTTGATGTTCCACTGATGCTCTGTTTACTGACCTCTGCTTTGGTTTTTGTCCTCCTCTCCTCCTTTCTCCCTTCCCGCTCCTTTCTTCCCTCCTCTGCTCCCCCTCACACATTTATGTTCTCCCCTTTTGCCCAAACATCCTTTAATGTCATAAACTTCCCCTTGAAACCTTTCCCTCATTTTTTTTTTAACTCCTTTTCCTATCTTCCCTCCTCACCGTTTTTAATCCGGTCCAACCCGACTTTGGGTTTGCCATTTTTGACCCCTCCAAAACCTTCCATCTTTGCTCATCACCATGGAAACCACCACCTCCCCCCTCGTCCAACACTGGGCGTCTGATCTCTACCTTCGTCTCTCCTCTTCCTCTGCTCCTCCTCTTCCTGTCCTCTGCTCTGCGGTCTCTCTCTCTAAAGATGGTCACGCCTCAAAGTATCTTTACCCTCTTCGGTATGTTCAACCTCTTCTATTCTATCTGTATATCTCTCTCTGTTAATCCAATTTTGTTCACTTTCTTCAGTGAGGTCGTGGACAAGCTATTCCTCTATATCTTTCTGTATCTCCAAGCCTCCCTCTATCATGTGTGTTACACAGGATACTGTGTGTTTGGTCCGCTTATTTCTTTACTGATGAGATCAGAGACACCAAAATCCTTCCTGTGCTGTGGAAACTCTGTTCCATGACGTGGTGTGAAGCGTCCCTCTACTTTCACACAGAGGTTATTTTGAGGTTCACAATAGTAGAATAATAATACTCAAACTATTAGCATATAACATGGCTGCAGCTTGCAGAAACAATAATTACCACAGGAAAATATTTCATTGTACAAACTATATAAGGACAACTGTACTCGGCCAAAGATGGAACTGCTCAAATCACTACTACAGATTGTAGTGGCGCAGTGGTTCAGATGGTCACAGGTTCAAACCCCACTGCAGTCAGCATGTTGTTGTGTCCCTGAGACTCTTCACCCCAAATTGCTCCTGTGGGGATTGTCCACAGTATTGAGTATGTAAGTCGCTTTGGATAAAAGCGTCTAACAAGTAACATGTAATGTAATGTAGTCATTTATTCATTTCAGAGTCTGTATGTTGAATGGTTTTGGAGCTTTACTAAGACTCATTCCTCTACAGTCCTTCTGTCCTTCTGCTTTTCTTCTCCAGATTTGGACTAATAGAGTATTCATAGTTCACCTTTTCATTTAAATGTGTACAACTATGACATTGGGTTTACTCTAACTCTTAAACTAGGCCCATCGTAACGCTCACAGTAGACGTGTTTGTTCTGACACTTATTAGTTACTGTGTAAGCTACTTGAGGCAGAGGTCGCGTTAACCGAATATATTCCGTCTGACGGAATTCTTTTGACAATAACGGAAAAATCTGAAAGCAGTCCGTCATTTTGACGGATTAGAACAAACTCAGAACAGCGCCAAAGTTTCCCCGCAGCAGGGCTCCGGTGTTATTCCCTTATGTCGTTTCCAGACCTAACTATGCCGTACAAATCATTGAAATGT
This sequence comes from Pogonophryne albipinna, assembly GCA_028583405.1. Lineage (NCBI taxonomy): Eukaryota > Metazoa > Chordata > Actinopteri > Perciformes > Artedidraconidae > Pogonophryne > Pogonophryne albipinna. The sequence goes on from CM053251.1 coordinate 35,321,399, forward strand.
CTGGGAGTTTATGCTTTACACTGTGGCGCGCTCCCGCGAGGTGCAGTGGGCATGCACAACACGGCATAACACCGGCGCTAATCCCCCCCCCCCCCCCCCCGTCGACAGTTCACGAGCGTGCTCTGCCGCCCCCCCCCCCCGTTAGTTGTGTACAGACCGACGGGTAATAATGGATTTTGACGGAAATTTTACGAACCTGTCCGTCAAAATGACGGGCAGCGAAAAAGTCTAGCGCAACCTCTGACTTGAGGATACGCCTATATCTTTTAAAGCCTTACATTATCAAGGCCTAAAAACTACAAATGGTATTAGGTCTTCTTTCTGTCTTTAATTGTACATATTTGTCTCTGCAACATATTCTATCAGCAGTTAGTGCATGTCTTTTCAAAGGTTTTCTAAAAATAGATTTTTCTCCTACCCTGTGCAGTTACGGTTTTACATTTTGAAGCATTGTATGTGGTTGGTGAATCTCGGCGGAGTCACTCTGCTGTACAGAAGGCTCTGACTGAGTTTCTAGTGGATGTCAAATGGGAGGATTCCATCTTTTCCTTTCATTTGTCGTTCTAGCACTAACTTTATTCCCTTCATCCTTCACACCTCTTCTTTTTTATCTTCGTTGGCTCCATCTCTCCTGCTCTGTCTGTTCTGTCCTCTTTCTGGTCCTCTACTCCACCCTGCTCTCTCTCTCTCTCTCTCTCTCTCTCTCACTCTCTCCCTGTCTTGGTCTGCCTCTCTCGCTCTCTCTCTACCTTCAGGAGTGTATGGTGATGTCCAGAGGGTGAAGATCCTCTACAACAAGAAGGACAGTGCTCTGATCCAGCTGTCTGATGGCAACCAGGCTCAGCTGGGTGAGTGTTTACAGCAGCAGCATCATATTTCTGTAAGCCCACCGGACAGTTAGCATCGCAAGGGATTTAGAGAAGTCTCTTTTAGACACTCGTTAGTAACCGATTTAATCAGACATTCACCAGTGGGGTGTTAACTGACATATTTTATGTCCTGGAACAACATTTCAAATCTCTTCATCTTGTGTTAAACACAAACATTTAAACCAAAACACATTAAAAAAAGCAAGAACTCCAAGACCAGGAAACTAAAAGCTGTAAACTGCTGACTCGTTTTAGGGCTGAATTCTGCACCACTCTTTTGAAATGCAAAACAAGTTGAATCAAGATTGGATGTGTTTGACTATGAAAGCACATGTGATGGTGAAGACCTGATATGCACACTGTCCCCCTGCTCCTGGATTTGTATCCAATATATAGAATACAGAATTTAAAACAGGATATGCAATAAATGAACATTTTCTCTGAGAGAAATGTGGAACACAGCAGTTTGTGCTCAGCTTAACATAAAAAACATATTTTGAAATAAAGTTAGTGAAATCAATATATTTCTGTACCGACTATTTAAAACATTGACATTCAAATTATGTATTTTTTTAAATTATTTAATTGTTTCACTTTTGTTAAAGCCCGTATTTCTGCACAGTTGCAGATAAAGGTTAGGCTACACCAATACTAGATATATAGCAGGGTAATGTATTATTTAACCATAGAACAATTGTATGGATTTTATATAATGGACATACGGGCCTGATGTACTGTGTCAGCATATTTGGAAATGCTTTTATGCTTTATCACTAATCCGTATTTCCTTTGTTGTCCTCATGTGTAGCGATGAGCCACTTGAATGGTCAAAAGGTGTTTGGTAAAGTTATGAGAGTGACGCTGTCCAAACATCAGACTGTGGCTCTGCCCAGAGAGGGGCTGGACGACCAACTGCTAACCAAAGGTAAGGAGTCTCTGCATCTTGAATAAAAGCTACTCCAGGTTTATTTCCTCTTGACCAATCTGTTTGGGTCACATTGTCATTATGTCTATATTGTGTTTGTGTTGGACAGATTTTTCTGGCTCACCTCTCCATCGCTTTAAGAAGCCAGGCTCCAAAAACTTCCAGAACATCTTTCCTCCCTCTGCAACACTTCACCTCTCCAATGTCCGGTAGTACAACCACTTCATCTATCAGTCGTAACACTCTTTTTCTTACGCCATGCCAATAGTTGAATCAGTGTATCCCTCCGTGCTGCTGTGCTCTAACACTGCGTTACCTCTGCTCGTCCAGGGATGGAGTTGGAGAGGATGATCTCCGCCTTCTATTCTCTAACAGTGGAGGAACTGTCAAGGGCTTCAAGTTCTTCCAGTAAGAATCATTTCAACACCTGAACTCTTCTTAATTATTTTTATATTCTTATATATCTATGAAATATTTCAATATTCAACTCAATCATTTGATAGTAGGGGTGTAACGGTTCACAGAAGTCACGGTTCGGTACGTACCTCGGTTTGGGGGTCACGGTTCGGTACGGGTTTGGTACAACAAGGAAAAGCAAAAAAAAAGTCCCAAATGCATAATGCAAGGTTTGTTGTTATTTATTTTTGAACGTTAGTGCAAGTTTCAGTTTAAAAATAAGGAACTCTGACATTTTGAATACTTAACTGTATTACACAGTTAAAAACAAACCACAAACAGTACCACAAACACTCAGATGGCCATATTATCTATAATGGCTGATGTCAAACAAAAAGGTTCAATAAGCTGTAAATCTAAAAAGAATGTCTTGAAAATATGACATCATAAATAATAAGAAATTGTTTCAAGAGCGCATAGTCGTTGAAAAACATATGCCAAAAGCTTCCGTTATATATTTTGGTCTCACGGCTTTCATGTCTATTGGCTTCTTAAAAACAGCGGGGATAAGCTGTTGAACTGCTGTTGTCTTTTGCCGGGCTCCGGTGATTGGCAAATCTGGGTGATGCCTTCTGATATGATTTAGCATGTTTGACGTGTTACCACTAGCATACCGCACCGCTGTCTAACAACGCCGACACACCGTCCTCGTCCGATCCACCACTCGCATACTTCATCGTTATTGTAGTCCACAGGGAAACCGAAATGTTCCCACACAGCTGATTTAAAAGAAGCAGGTGGGTTATCTGAAATCGCCATACTAACTTTTCTTCTTCTTGTATTTTGTTCGTTTTGTTGTTGTGTTTCTTCTTGTTCTTCATTTGTTGTTTAAGGGCGGCTGGCAAACAGCTTTTAGGTGCAATACCGCCCCCTGGATTATATATAGTGTAGTGGATACTGCCCTGAATGACAGATTTTTTTCCCACTCGTAAAAAAAAGGCGTATTCGTCGTGTGACTGCATGCACCGAACCGTGACGTCCGAACCGTGACGGTACGGGACGAATACGGATACCGTTACACCCCTATTTGATAGTAATATAAAAACAAACTAGACTCTTAGTATCTTATGTACTATGCATTAACAATCGGTAGGTTCTCAGCTAACCTTCCAGGAATAATCCCTACCCTGCAGAGAGATGAAATATGTGGCATCTTTCCCGGTTACTCACCATGATATTGAGCGGTTTGTCTGTGCTGCCTCCTCAGGGACCGTAAGATGGCCCTGATCCAGATGACGTCGGTGGAGGAAGCCATCCAGACTCTGATGGAGCTTCACAACTATGACATGGGAGGAAATCACCATCTGAAAGTTTCCTTTTCCAAGTCTACCATCTAACCCTGACGGGAGGAAGTCCACAACATTTTTGGACATTTTCTGTTAACCTTTGCTGCACTTTCCCCAAACATTTGATTAAGTAGTACAATGTTTTATCACTTAAATGTGCTTTCATTTCCAAAGCATCAAATTAAACATTTTCTTGATCAGTAGAAGTAGAACAAGCATCAGTGTTGGCCTAAAGGTAGTTTTCAAAGTAAACACCATTCTGCTGCAGACAGCAGCTGATCATCCTGTTTAGATGATCTCCTGTTGCCGTAGTGATGTCTACAGGAGCACCCTTCTGACCACAGCCTCCTGTGAATCTGAGAATCTGCTCATCGGTCCCAAAACCTTTAAAGAATTGTCCAGAGAGGAATGTTGAACACTTCTTTTCAGCCTGTTGTTTCCCTTTATTCAGCAGAGAGTTTTGGTTTTAGATTAGATTTTTTTTACAAGGGCAAACAGCTGTTTATTTGTATTTCCCTACCCAGTGATCACCTGTCGGTTTTGTAGTAGTGTTGTTTTTCTCCTATATTTAGAGGTCTGTTATTTCACATGTGTTGCTACTTGAACCACTTATTGTTCCCCAAGCGAATGCACATTTGAAACCCAAACTACCAGATGTTGTCCATACAATCATTTCCCTTTTTTGTAGTAACTCCAAAACACCTGTCATGATGGACTCCATCATCACCATGGTGACGACTCTTTCCTTCTGGAGGGTATCAGCTGCTGCCTCGCTACACAGTTGTCTTTAAAACAGTTTCTCAGTGGGCCAGTTCACTCCTCTAAATCACTTTGGGGCACTCAAATAGTAAGTAAAAACATTTACAAAATAAAAGTAAAGAGATGGACAGGATTTTCATTAAAGCTTAGCGTGCATTTCATGCTGTTCTGCTCTCATCTGCAATGTAAATACGATACGATATACTTTATAGAATAATATGACCAGTTTTACATTACCAACACACTTGTATACTTTGTAGGCATGTTGGGTACCTACACAAGAACACCTTGCAGCTTTAAAAATGTTGCTGCAGCACACAGAATCACTTTAAATGAAGTTTCAACACCACATGTTCCTTGTTGTTCAGTGACGTACAATTTGAAAATATAAAAATACCATTTTCCCTAATATTCCAGTAGCTGAACAACCACGTTGATGCTGTTCATAGATTATTTAATCGAAAGCTTTGACAAACCCTTTCTAGGAGGATGTCTAAAGGCATTCTGGGACATTTGAATCATTCTTTGAGGCTCATGATGCTTGTTGAGGACAATTGATTATGATTACTTAACACATAATGATATTGATGATCCTAAAGTGGAGTTTTTATTGAAGAATGGAGCCACCTGAAAAAGTGACCCTCTTTTCTGAACCAGTGTGTGCACACACACACACACACACACACACGGTTTCAACATGTGATTCTGGTCTTGGTCTCTGATTGTGGGAGGAGGCCTGTTGGGACCAAAGTGTGTGCCTTTAGTCTGTTCTGATTTGGTCTGTGTCTTCAAACAGATGTACTGCTAATGTCTGTTGATCAGGTTTTAAACGTGTAGAAACAGATGTATTGTTGATTATTACTCGTCCTCCAGTCCTCTGTCTCATATGAAGCAGAGATGCACAGACACTGGTTCCTGTTCCATCTGAGGATGTTTTTTCACCCATCTCTGGTGCTTCAGCTGCAACATGTTTTCTTCAGGAGATGTTACAAATGCTCTGCTTGAGTCCATTTTCTTATGTGGTAAAAATTCAGATTAGCCCAAATTAAACACATATTTTCTACCAACAAACCCAAACGATATTGTGTGTTTGTGTCACTAGCTTCAGGCCTCTCCTCTGTATCTCAGCTGTCAATAAACGTCTCTCCCTCTGTCCAGTTCTGTCTCTCTGCTCTCGCTTCTTTCTTTCTACTTTCACATCTTTAAGGCTCTTCTGTCTGCATTTCTGCGCACTCTTGAAAGCATCCACAAGGACATTTCTCCTTGGTTCAAAGAGATCAATTGTGGTTCATGTTTGCCACCATTTCTGCATCGACATCTTTGCAACACCTCATCACAATTCTTATTTCAGTTCTCGTGGTCCAGTTGAATTTCCAGAGACCCAAAGGTCTGTTGGATAAAGCTAATAACACACATTTTAAAGAAGTCAAAACTACTAAGACTTATTATTTTTATTTCAGTAATTATGCCTTTTATATGACCTACATAAGCAAACAAGACCATCAGTGAGAAAAATGCTATTTTCTATAGAAGTAGTTACAAAATCTGTCAAATCTATCAGTTTACTTTTGCACGCAGACCGGAGGAAGCCGGTTTCCATTTTCAAAAGCAAAGATAGCGTTGACGTACGCCACTCAAAAGGAAGCAGAGTTTTCCAAATGATTTATTAATGTGGATGTTTTATTTGTTTAAATATTGATGGTACTGGGGAAGGATCAGCTAAGAGAAGGATTGAAGTGTTGAAACAAGTATTTAAAGAGCCAAAAGGGTCAGTGATGCAGTATGGGCGAACACGTTCAACAGCTTTATTAAAAGGATTCAAAACCAATCCTCATTTGTCGCGCTTCCCTCCTTAAAGTGGACCTATCATGCTATATTTGAAACATATATTGTAGGGCCATACCTATATAAAGTATATAAATATTTTTATTTTTTTTCAAAATACCAAACGGATCCTGCATTTTAGCCATGCCTCATTTCGCTCTATTTGCTCTTTCCAGCCCTGTTTTTGCAGGGGGCTGATTCTGTGAGCTGCAGCTGACCACGCCCCCCTGCAGGAGAGGAGAGTTGGCAGTTCCTTTGGCATTAGGGCAGGGATATCTAGATACTTTCCAAGGTTTGACATAATGAATTGTGCTACTTTTAAAGCAAGCAATGATGTTTTCAAATCTGTAATCAAAAAGCTCCTCAAAAACGCTATCGAAGCACTTCCTGCCGTTGCTACGTTAGTTCAAACAGTAACTACAACGGACTATTTTTCGGATGCATGTCAATTTAAATCAATACATACAACTATTTTTTAAATCAATAAAATCATTTTCTAAATCCATAAAAGCATTTCAATTAATATTGGGAGTCATGTCGTTACTTTGTTGAGAATGTGGCCATGTAATAAGCGGGATAATGTGCACATTGCGAAGCGGAGGGTTCTAGATCGGCCTGAAGGCACATTATGCAATGTGCACATTATCCCGCTTATTACATGGCCACATTCTCGACAAAGTACATTTTGCAGATCTAGATCCCTCCGCTTCGCGTCGGACTCCTGATCAGCCTGTCGGTGTTCTTTTCCCCATAATGACCGCGTCGCTGCACATTATCCCTTACATATGATTATATAGTCATTATTCATTTGTTTTAAAGCAGGAGGCGCAAACGCTTGCCTCGGGGAGGGAGAAAAAGAGCCACAGTGGAGAATAAACAGAAGGGCAACCATGCAAGGGAAGTCTTCTTAGCTGCTTTTGTGGCAGACTACAGCGCCACTTAAAGGCCTGGCATATGTACTACAGCGTCTCCAGCGCTTTCGAGCAGCAATGGCCGGCCGTGGCCCAACCTCTCATTCCCCTGATAGGTGGAGAATTTACCAATAGCCGTAGCGCCACTTTACTGACGTCAGTAAAGTGTTCAAATCTGGATCAGTCTGTATCAGATCCGTTGCAGCCCCTTTTTTAGAGATTTGGAATGGAGGAAAATAGAGAGGGTTGTGTTTTCTGACACTTGGTGAGTTCCCTGGAACACCGGGGACACATATTCATGTATAAAAGACGTACAAAAGTGCATTTTGCATGATAGGTCCCCTTTAAAGTATTGTTATATTTCTTTTCATTATGAAATACATTGCAAGATGTGATATTGCATCCAAGTGATTGTGCAGATTGTGAAGGGTACGCATGAACTAAGAACATGTGAAAATTGAAAAATAGAATTTGTATTTACCTAATCCATTTACAAAGTAAAGAATGGGTTAAAAAATAAAACTTGAAAAGGTAATTATATATTTTATGAGCAGCACCGCCTTCCTCTATCAATTTAAGATGATATATCCATGCTGCTCAATCCATGGTTCATTTCAGGGGGAGAAGACTTGCTCTCTTCTTAAAAAGGCATGGTGAAGAAGACACCACTCTTTTTTAGCAGAATGGTACAGTCCAATTATACAGGTCCTGCTATTGAGACAGGTGTTATTCAGCAGCTGCAGGACACTGACAGGAAAGATGTTAGCACTTTACAATTAACACACAGTAAGTAAAGACAAGAAAATATAACAATATAAAACAGGTAGAAAAAGTGCCTTGGTGAAAAAATATCCTTCAATGATCCTGGTTTCTTGTGTGGCTCAGGCACGTGCACACATAGACATCAAAGTGGGCTTGAGCCCCTGCCCTTTTTCTTCCTCCAGAGAAAGTGCCCTTTTTCCCCCCTTTTTTTATATTTTTTATAAATGAATATATATCTACTGCTGTTTGCGCACAGTTTCCCTTTCCAAAAATATATTGATTGAATACAAAATAAAAATTTCATGTCGGGAGATTAGACTGTGAAGTTCCGTAGCTCTCCCTCCCTCGATGTCTCCTGCACAGCGGTGCCGACATCGGCAGTCCCTTCAGACAGACAGGTAGCAGCACCTCCCACTTTACTGTCCCATGTTATGCCGGCTTTTCTTTGCTTATTTTGAAGGTGAGTGGAGATGAACAAATTACTAAACTGCCAGTGCCTCGAGTTTACAGCTAATTGGCCAAAAGACAATAACAAATATAGTTAACTAGGGTAGGCTACGAGCTAATGGATAAGTTAGCTCAAGGTTTAGCTAAGGCAATTTATCATAGGCTAATGTACTGTACGAGGAGACACTTAAAGTGAATACAGTCAAATTTATATCTAAAAACGTCATCACAATCGCTACATTGATATGCAAATTAGGCGTTAACTAGGCCTAATTAAAATGCGCTAATTTGCATGCAGTTACCAAGGCATTGCAGCCGGTGAAAAGGATAAAACAAAAAAAACACATCATCTCACAACTTCCCCAGATAGTTACTTACGTCAAGTCAGTATTTTCCCCTGAAATGTTATGTTTAAATGCAGATTAGCTTTAAATCTATAGATGAATTCAGACATGGTAAAACGAACACCATCTATGTGTTTCTTGGAAGTTTTATTTCCATTAGAGTGAAAGAAAACATGGAAGCAAAATAGACCAAAATAAGTACATGAAAAAACGAACTTGTTGCCTGTAATGTCCTTAAACAGTAACTTCATAATTTTGATTGTTGGCTGCTAATTTAATAACTATTAATTTTACTAGTTTGTTGGCTGCTCTTGTGCATTGTGAATACTAAAGAAGACCATTGTCTCTGTGTTAGCTGATTATTTTGTTGAGTATTAAACAATTGCGTGAGTGTGAGGGTATTTAAATAAATTGGTCAGTAAGTCAGGGATGTGCAACTATATTTAACTTTTTGTTTTAAAACATTTTTTTATAAATGATTATGGGAAGTGCCCTTTTTCTCACTTGAGCACCCACCCCCCAAAATGTCTGTGCACGTCCCTGGTGTGGCTTGTAGTAATAGCTATATCAAATTACACATCAGTCGAGTCAGATCCTTTACAGCAAGTAGCCTACTTGGTTCCATTAACCAGAGCTTTATGATGCAGCTTCGTTCTGAAGATGAGATGAGGGGAAATGAGCACTCTCATTTGTCTGTTCTCTGCCTTTGATTTCTTTATCAAACACTCACTAATGAGGGTCTTATTATGGCACATGGGGTCTTAAAAAGGGAAGACAAAAGAGAGAGTAAATATAGACTAATGGACTCATCCGGGTTAATTACCCGTCCTCGGTTTAATCAGCCGTGATTTGGTCAGGCTGGAGCATCAGCGCTGCAGATTGCTTTATAATCTTTATAAAAATGTGAAGGCGTGATCAGCGGGACACACACACACACACTGAACCGAGCAGCTTGGGTCTAAAGGCAGAGCGTGTGATCAGATTCAGCAGAGACATCATTACTCTACTTTCATAAGGAACATGTAACCTCATTCTGTTTATCCACAAAAAGACTCAACACAAAGTTAGATTTGTACTTTGCTCACACCCCAACAGACCTTTTTATTTAGTTTTGGCCTGTCATTGTAAAAAGCAAGCTTTATTGATCGCATGAGAATTGACTGCATCCTATCAGTGAGCTGTTTCCAGATGCTGGTGTTGTATTTGTACTGTCCTTACTGAGACACAGAGCCATTGTTAACCCAAACCTGGCTTTTCCTGTTTTGCCAACGTGAGATGATATGTTTTAAAAAGGAATTAATTATGAATGACTTACCACCTCTAATGTGCAGTTAAAACCTGTGTTTATGATGACTAAACTGGTGAAAAGATGTTGCCAGGATACACTTGTGGAAGCCAAGTGTTGCCAGGTTTTTAGTGTTCTATAGAGTGGTCCCTCCCCTTCTGGTGGACCTCCATGGGACCTTATTTTGGAAAAATTATGTATTGAAGTCAATGGAGAGAGAAAGATTATCTTTCGATCCCGTTGGAATTGTGCCACGAATTACACATATGCTGTTTGTCAATTTAAAAGATAATTTTGCAAGTAAAAAAAAGTGTCGTAAAACTGTGAAGTAACACATTTGTTTGTGTGAAACGCTCAATGAACTACATCTCAGGTCTCGCAGAACAACACATGTCACCAAGTTGGCCGTCACTACTGTCTTGTCAACAAAACGATTGACTACCCTCACTATCACCACAATGAAACACGTCCAGAAGAATGTCATGCAAAGCTTCCTGCCTGCCTTCCTTTGATTCTCTCTGAACTGCCTGATCTTTTTAATGTTTAATGTCAACCATTTGTGCAGATAGCATGAAGTAGAACAGATCGCCCATGCTAATGTAGCGTTAGCATTTCTCCCCCGGGCTTAAATGGTGTATTATAGAATGATCACACCGGTGTGACAGTACTCTTCAAAGGGTTCACGAAATATGACTACTACTCTTACTGTTTAACATTTTGGGTTACTTCATGTTACTTCATGTTAAGGCTAATAAAAATGACAATGCTAAGGCTGTAATGCTAACTAACGTGCTTGCTACTAGCTAGGTAGCTAACTTGATCCAGCCACTCCTGGTCCTTTCATCAGACGGGAAGCGAAAGAACGAGCAAGACCCATTGCTGGTATGATAACAACCTGGTACTAAGCACACAGGCATCTTGTTAAAGTTATCTTATCTTAGCTATCTCTTATATTTAGCGGAGGAAAACAATTGTGACATCAGTTATGACACTTAAATCACTCTGGGATTTGTAGTCTTTCTAGTTGCGTATTTTTCATAGTCTTATATTTCAACACTTTTACGACAAACTGTGACTTTTTTGACATGGAAATTATTTTTTAAGATTGACAAACAGCATATGTGCAATTCGTGGCACAATTCAAACGGGATCGAAAGATACGTTTTCTCTCTCCATTTACTTCAATACATCATTTTTCAGAAATAAGGTCCCATAGACCTAGATGGGCGTGACTTCGCCACTCTATAGAGAACCGCAGTGACGCGTCCTAAAACCCGGAAGTAAGTTAGCATTTTTACCACTTCCGGTTCCTTCGACAAAAAGCAATGCAATTTCTCCATAGGATTTTGGAAAATAGCTGTAAATAAGGTCTGTGGTTGACACAAATTGAAGAGACAGATCCCGTTTTCTTCTACGACATTAAATCATTCAGCAGTGACCCCACTGGTGATTTTTGAAGAGATTACGTGTCTGAAAAACGATGGTTGTTAACAAGTGGCTGAATAGGACTACAGAAGTTGTCCAGGCCGTTTTACTTCATTACACCGAACACGTAAAACACTCCCGCTAAGTTTGTTTGCCCTGTTCTGCTTGAAAGCAAGTACCTGCCTCCTGCAAACTGTTCAAACAAACACTTCAACTTGTACCATTTACAATCTGTATGTTTGAATATGGATCTTAAGTTGGCATGACGTTGAAGCAGCGACCCTGCTGTAGTTCCTTTATAGCATAACGTTAGCATTTTGCTTCTTGCGACTAGATTTATGCTTCGAAAATTATAAAAGTAGGGTAGACATGTGGATATTATCCGGCTGAACAAAACGTGATCCGTCTCTTAAATGTGTGTCAACCACAAACCTTATTTCCAGCTATTTTCAAAAATCCTATGGAGAAATTGCATTGCATTTTTGTCGAAGGAACAAAATCAGCCCCCCTGTCATGCCTTTGCGCCCCCCCACTATGAGAAACACTGGGCTAGTTAAACCAATAATAATTATACGGCTGCAACTGACAGTTATGTAGGCACATTTTTATTTCATCTTAACGCTGTGTGATTAAAAGAATAAACACAAATAGCAGGATAGGCACAATTATTTGCTATATCTTTCCCCACTGAAAAGGCACTGCACCAATACTGTTAAAATATTGGCATAGTTCATCCCTGTGCTGCTTGGCTCGAGCTGTAGCATGTAGCTATTTGTTGTTTGTATATCCAACCCAGTCTCACGGCATTTCGTGTTATAGTCACAACATTTAATCTATTGATTCGTGTTCACCAACACAATTTACACTTTTTTCGTGTCACACAGAACGATTTTAAAAGCAATGTATTTCTATTGGTAGTGTGTTTCGTGCCTGCAGCACGTCTTTTTGTCCGGTCGGGTCTTGGAAGACCGGAAGCTGTGTGATTCATAAAAACATGTTCTTACTCAATATCAAGCCACGATTATTGTTTTTATTTTAAATCGTATAGTGTCAGACTTTTTTTTACCATGCGCGAGGAAAAGAAATGGGGCTCAGAGCCTCAGAATACTGAAATCTGTATTTTTTAAATATTTTTTTCCTTCTAATTTGTTATTCTTTTCTAAATAACACACTGTTATTTACTCACCAATAACACACTATCATCCTTGTTTTTATTTATTTGTTTAATTCTATAATCTCTGGCTTTTTTGCCGTCCGTCAGGAAGTGAATTTCAAAATAAAGTAACCGGAAACAGACGTATGCCTATAAGGGACATTTCGAGCATCATTGCGATACACACCCAATGAACTGATTACCCAAGATCCTTAGCTATGGTTTAAGCCCGGTGATTGGATGTTTTAGCCGCAATGCACGTTGGGATATGATGTTAATGCAATATGAAATCCAAAAAACATTTCGTAGTTTAGGATGGCCGAAGACACTACACTACCCATAATCCTCAGCTATCGTTTGGGACTACAGTCCCTTTGCTTGACAAACCCCGTGATTAATCTTCAAGCTCTGGTATTGGATGTTGGAGTGGCAGTGCGCCAAGGTTACGCCGAGCGTCAAACAGCACTTTGAAATGGAACGAAACCACGGCAGACTATCCACAATTGGACTCAAACGGGACCAGCTCATTGTTACTTTGTAATTCTACTCCACTACAATTCAGAGGTTAACCTGGTATTTTTACTCCACTACACTTATTTTAGTTACTTTGCCGATTCTGATTAATGATGTGAAATATAAACAACCCTTAAATCAGACTTTAGTTACACCTGAGTAAAATTCAGTGAAGGTGATTGTCAAGTGCCAACAATCATGAGAGATATTTGATAGTTGGTGCTTGAGAAGACTAAACATTTATCTGCAGATCCCTATAAAGTATATTCATTACTCGTTAATTAAAAACTGTATATAAAGGCTATTTGGCACATCCCTTTCAAGATTTCAAGATGTTCTAAGGTTTATTGACAAATCATATACACAACTAAGTTGAAGTTATGCAATGAATGAAAGACTTGGTCCCCAGGTTCCTCAACAGTGCATTACAAGGCATCTATCCAGTGGCGGCTGGTGGAAAATATTTTTGGTGGGGCTATGGAAATGGTGACCAAACCATACAATGCCCCCCAGAAGAAAATGTTGAGAAATTACCCCTTAAATTATGACTTCTGGTGATGTTAGATATTAAAAATATGAGATAATCCATAATCTTCAGTTTGGTTGGCTATGAATCTTCCAAATACCTTGTGCTGGACCTATGTACAGTATATACTGTGCAACAGTACAGTAGGCCCACACAAACTGCAGAACACTGGTGCTTTGGGAACACACTACCGCCGCCTGCTGGTAAGGAGAGTTATTGCGACTCACGCATGCGCAGTGCGTACGTGCTACTTGTCCGTCGGCTGAAGTCTTTGCGGTGTGTTCCAGTGCGACACATGGCCAAGACACAGGAGACGTGAGGCGACACAACAGTCGGGTCCGTCGGGACGTGTTCTTTGGTGTCAGTTTGGTGTGTAGCGGCCTTTACAACAGCTCTATCAGCAGCTCCCCTGCTTCTGTCCAGAGGTTATCACCAACTACAATCCTAAAGCAGTTCCAGATACCGGGGAATAAATGTTTTGTAGATACTGTGATCTGTGGGGTGTAATTCAGTAATCAAACTGAGGTATTAAATTGTTGAAATTGCTCTTATTTTTCTTGTGAAGTTGTTCCTAATGTTTTGTAAAAATATAGTTAATTAAATGTGAACATTTTCAGAATGTAATTTTTGCACTAAAACAAAGGGAAGGAGTTGTTATTTATATGTTATTATGATATTATTTTTACTGGTCGGGCCCACTTGAGATCAGATGTGGCTGGATGTGACCCCGTAACTAAAATCAGTTTGACGCCCCTGTCATTGCACATGTCTGTAATAATGTATGATACAAGTGGTCACTCACATTTGGAGATACATTCTAATGCCACATGTAAACTGATGAGCTCAAGGCCCGGTCCATCAAGACAATCCTCCCCCCAGGCTGTAGGCAGAGGGGGAAGAAGTACTCTTGGAGGAAGATCTTGTACTTGAGTAAAATTAGAAGTACTAGAGTGTAGGAATACTCTGTTACAAGTAAAAGTCCTGCATTCAAAATGTAAGTAGTCATTGTCCAGATTGGTCCATTTCAGAATAATATATATAGCCGCTTTCACACAAAGTACTTTGCCGTACTTAGTTCCCAGCACTTAGTTCCCAGCACTTATGGCGCATTTCCACTGCAGGGCCTCGCACGGGTTAGTACGGTACAGTTAGGCCTTGGTAGGCCAGGCTCACTTTATGCTGCGTTTCCATTACAGTTTAGTAGCTGGGGCAGTAACTATAGTAACGCAGTGTAGGCGGAGCCGTGACGTCATCTTCAATGCGAACCACAGAAAACCAACATCAGCCGTTAGCTGTTAGCCCTCAGAGCTCACAGCTCCTCATATCTGTTCAGAAACTAGACAAAAGTTAAACAAGTACAAACCACAGACTGTCTGTGTCATGGCGAATACAGTCGCTGGTTTATTTATGTCTGTATAGGCCGTTGTTGTGAGTGTGGACGGTCGGAGCATATACTGCGTTAACTTAGCCGACCTCCATTCATAAAACACGCATTTTAAAAGGTTTTTTGCCTGCCGTCTGTCTGCAGACTTGTCAAAGCATTAATTCATGGTTTTTACTAACCGGTATCAGTATGTTGTTACTTCTGCATCATTTAGAAACTTGTATTACAATCAAGCCCGCCTTAACCTGCCATCAGGCCCTGGGGCTGATAGGTTTTGTAGGCCCCCTATTTAAACAACAAATCAAAGTCATTTATAGCCTCAGCAGGCTCTGTGATCGCACTTCTCCACTCTGCTCTACGCGCGCCTGGTCCTCTCCCCCAGATGAGTGACGTATCGGGCCTCCCTCATGTATTTGTCCGGTTGCCGTTGGCTCCCCTCCACGTAGCAAGTCCTCGTCGTCCTCTCCATCTCCTCCAACAGATAATGTCCCTCCTGTCTGTTTTTCCTCTCCCGCTACTCCATCGCTATCAGAACCAGACGGCCTACTTGGCTCCGAGGCCCCGCGGCCGGCACCGCTGCCGCTCGGTACAGAACTAATCTGTCCTTCCTCCTCATCCTGGAGAGGCTTCGGCATTTTTGTAATAGCTGCTTGTCTCGAAACTCCTTTTCCCTCAACAATTTCCTTTTCCGAGCGCCACTCTCAAACTTTTTCTCCTAAACAACCTTCATCTGTCACTCAATCACTCGCAATTTGAATAAGTCACATGTGAAACATATTCTCATTCTGATTGGCTGTTAAGTGGTGCCCACTGAATGTTTCGGAGTCATCATTTTTGAGAAAAATGGAATCCATCGATCTGATTGATTAGCGGAGCAAATGATCAAAATACTACGGAGGGAAGATATTTTCGTTTGAATTACTGGTCTGGGGGAAGCTCACGAGTGTGTGTGTATACGTGTTTGTGTATTTTTGCGTTTGTGTGTATTGTGTTTGTTTCCCGAGAAACACCGGCTGTTGTTATGCCTGCTGTGACGTCAAGTTACTCCGTTCTCCGCTTGTAATTATGCCGAAGCTTCAAAATTGTATTTATCATCTGAATTTGCCGAAACAAGTTTAATATTCTGAAAGCCAAGACTTTGTTTATTTGAAATCAGATGAAAACAAACTGTAACGGACCCTGCTGTGTTATCTATGATTACTATACGCTTACATTCATAATTTCAGCGGAGGGAGGGGAACAGCAGAGTGGCGAGGGAAAGCTGTCTTCTTCCCTTTACTAGCTTCAAAAATGTATTTATCGTGTGATTTTGGAAATAAAAGTTTCATATTCTGAAAGCCAAGACTTTGTTTAATTAAAAAGGTAAAAAAAACATTCTAAATAAAAAAACTTTTTTTTTTTTTTTTATTGGCTCATGATAGGCCCCCGATCTCCGTAGGCCCCTGGGCTTCAGCCCAGGTCAGCCCGTGCATTAAGGCGGCCCTGATTACAATTAAATCACGGTAAAATATGTTCATTTTGTTGTAGTTGTAGCCCCCTTGCCAGCGATTCTCTCACTAGTTTAGCATATTCAGCGAGGTTGTTGGCCCTGAAAGAACCTGGATTTTGGAGAGCAAGAAAAACTGTGAAACAGTACCCGTTAGCCGGTACTACCCCTAGAGGAAACGCAACCAAAAACGGGCCATGTTTGGCACGGCACGCTTAAACCGCGCTGTAGTGGAAAAGAGCAGATCGTGTTCACACCGGAATAAGTTCCTGAGGGAAGATTACGCAAATGAAGCCGCTGACGTCACTTCTTCTTCTGCTTTGGGTTTACTGGCTGGCCGCAAACCACTTCATGGCGTATACTGCCACCCGAAGTCCCCGGCCGGATGTCCCCGGAGTTGGGACTCCCAGCAGCTTCTACTGAAGCCTTCCGAATAAATCGCTAGAACGCCGACACCTCCTCATCACTCCACCGCTCCCATGTTTTTTTGTTGTGTTGCCATAAGTTAGTCTCTCTCCGTTGGTGCGCTGGGCCAATGCTAATGCTAATGCCAGCAAATACAATGGCGGCTTCACAAAACTTTTCAGAGTTTGTGGATAAGCGTGTGAATAATGTACGTCTCGCCTCCATTAGCATTGTATAGCATTATCCTAGCATTATATTTTTCTAATGATTCCGCTCCTACAATAGTTTTGAGAGTGTTACAGGTAAACGTTTTAATCGGCACAGTATTGCTGTCACTCTCTCTCGCTCGGGAACAGCTGATCGCTGCACTGAGCTGTCCCTCCCTCCCTCAAGGTGTGTGTGTGTGTGTGTGTGTGTGTGTGTGTGTGTGTGTGTGTGTGTGTGTGTGTGTGTGTGTGTGTGTGTGTGTGTGTGTGTGTGTGTGTGTGTGTGTGTGTGTGTGTGTGTGTGTGTGTGTGTGTGTGTGTGTGTGTGTGTGTGTGTGTGTGTGTGTGTGTGTGTGTGTGTGTGTGTGTGTGTGTGTGTGTGTGTGTGTGTGTGTGTGTGTGTGTGTGTGTGTGTGTGTGTGTGTGTGTGTGTGTGTGTGTGTGTGTGTGTGTGTGTGTGTGTGTGTGTGTGTGTGTGTGTGTGTGTGTGTGTGTGTGTGTGTGTGTGTGTGTGTGTGTGTGTGTGTGTGTGTGTGTGTGTGTGTGTGTGTGTGTGTGTGTGTGTGTGTGTGTGTGTGTGTGTGTGTGTGTGTGTGTGTGTGTGTGTGTGTGTGTGTGATTCACTGTCCCTCAGGTCCAGTGGCGGTTCTAGACCAATTTGAGTCAGGGGGCCAGGCTGGGGCCAGTTATTTTCTGAGGGGGGCACAATAAATGCAGGACGAAAAAGACAAAGACAGTATGAAGTAATTGCGCATAAGAAAACAATGCAATACAGTTATTGGTATTTGTTTCAGTACACTTATTTATTTCAGATACTTATAGTTACAGTTTTTACACTCTAATGCAGGGGTCTCCTACCTTTTTTAGGGTGAGAGCTACTTTCAAAATATAAAACAAGTCGTGAGCTACTTTTACTCCTCTTTTGTTGTTTTTTGCAGTGTATATATGTAGCACATTTTAACATTATTATATGCTTACCTTTAACCTTTGTGTGCTGTTTGGGTCTGTGGGACCCGTTTGCAGTGTTACTGTTTACAAAAAGAAAATGTATTTTATTTAATTATTTTAACCTGCTTTATTTTGGGTTGGACCTCACATCCTCTAGGGGGGTCCGGGGGCATGCTCCCCCGGGAAGATTTGTTTTTAAATGTTGAAGTGAAATGCATCAATCTGCTGCACTTTGAGCACAACATGAATTTATGGATACAGCTCTCAACACTCAGATGAAAGGGAGCTGTATACTTTTCAATAATCCAAACATCTTTAGAATATGATCACAACCAATAACAAATCATTTAAACTGGTTTATTCTTATCTTATGTTAGTTAGTATTCTTTCTTTTTATTTATGCATATTTTACTAATCACTCCCCTTTTAAACTGTTTTTAATTTTTGTTACTGTCCTATAGTACACATTGGAATGATTTCTTACTTTATTTTTTACAACTATATGAAATTGATAAAGGTGTGCTCTCTCTAATGGGTCCGACTAGAATTACAAATATCGGTAGTTCCACCTATTCCGTCAGCCAAGAAATCGTTTAATCATAAACTTTTTTTTTTCATGTGTTTTTCATTGTGGTGATAGTGAGGGTCGTCAAACACTTTTTTGACAAGACAGTAGTGACGGCCATCTTGGTGACGTGTGTTGTTGTGAGAGTCTGCGAGACCAGAGATGTAGTTCATTAAGCGTTTCACACAAAAAAATGTGTTACTTCACAGTTTTACGACACATTTACATTTTTCATCATATGTGTAATTCGTGGCACAATTTAAACGGGATCGAAAGATAATCTTTCTCTCTCCATTGACTTCAATACATAATTTTTCCGAAATAAGGTCCCATGGAGCTCCCCCGGAAGGGGAGGGACTTCGCCACTCTATCGAAGTTGTTCAAAGTTGCACCGGTATGAGGCGCAGTGAGAACCACGCACCTGTCAGACTAGCGAATGGGCACATTTAAATTTCAGGAGAATAATGAAGAAGTGATTGGTTGTTCCACTCCGTTTCTCACGAGACCAGCGAGCTGCTGTTTACATTAGTGTGGACTGGACCGACTGAAACTGACGGCAAGGTTAATTATTGTGGAAGGATGGACCCACATCCTGCAACAAAAGGCAGCAAAATGTGCTAAAATCACTGATTTAGTATAGAATGACGAAGCAGAAAGTAAGTGAGCGAACATTATGAGCCACTTTTCTTTCTATATTGTAGCCTGATACAAACATAATAAATCACAAACATAATAAATCATTGGATAGTGTTCCTCAAATGAAGGGGGAAAATAATGAAATAAAGTAATGTATTAAGACTCGGTGCGAGTTATTACTTTCTTCCTTTACTTGGCATTCTTCAAAAATACACAGACATTGCAGCACATCGTTTCACGTCTTTGTACGGCCTTTCTCAGCAGCAGAGTAATGTGTTGGTGAACCTTTGTTTCCTCCTGACAGCTCACTTAAAGTTATACTCAATTCGATTCAATAGCTTTATTAGCATGACCTCAGTTACATATAGTATTGCCAAAGCTCTGTATAGTTGCAACATCTATACAAAATATATATATATATACAATATATATATACTCCCCCTTGTGGCCAAAGGGGGACACAACTCTTGTCGTCAGATGTATGCTTGAGTGCAGCAAAATGTAGCTCAGTGACTATTTTGTCAACTAAACGTCATAAAACAATACATATTTTAGTAAACGGGACATTATTATTTATTATTATTAATATAATCTCTGCACATTAACTCTATATTTGCCTCTGCCATGGTGCCAAAATGAAACGAAATAAAATAAACAATATATAGGGGTTGCTTCTTCTCTGAACTTCTATATACTGCATCCCTCCATATCAAATACACCATAAACAAATACATAAAGTCGTGTTCACTGCAGCGATCTATTTCACACACAAAACTATGAAGACTTGGTGATATAGAGTGGCGTTTTCTCCTGGAGACCAAGGGAAGACAGGCTTCTCCTGTTTTTTCAGCCTTTGTTATCATTTTGATCATTAAAAATATATATTCTTGTCTGTGGTTGTTTTTGCGTTCAGGGCATACAAGAGGTGTAACATCATTTGAATACCAAAACTACATTGAAATAGAGTCTAGCTCGAACAGCAACTAAGTAGCTGTAACATTACTGGGTTATTTGGTGATAAATACCAAAGTAAAGTAACTTCAGACGCAGACGTCACGTAGCTTCTCAGACGAGAGGGGTGGCGACGACAGTGTCACGTTACTTCTCTCGCGGCATAGTTCACGGCATGGTAGGCGACGATCGACACGATTGGTTGCTCAGTGAGTTCGTTCTTTGGCACAAATCACACCTCATAAATCACACCTCATAGGGGCTTTGCCCGCCTCGCCCCCGGAGCAGCCGTATTCGTCGCCCCAAACACCGCCACCCCTCGGCGGCCCGCTAGTGCCAGAGGACCTCGGCAAAACAGAGCCTGCCCAGGTATATTTAAACAAGTTCCCAACTCGCCTGTACAGTGGGGTAAGGCGCTCATTTTGCAGCTCATGGTTTAAAAACAGAGATTGGCTGGAATTTCCTGTAAAAAAGATGCCATCTTCTGCTTTGCATGTAGACATTTCGGTTCAAATACATCTAACTCAGATGCCTTCACCACAATTGTACCAGAGTAGGCTACCAAACGCTGGCTCCTGGTACTCATCTGAGTAACTCACTAAAAATGAAATAGGCCTACTATATGACAGTAAAACAAGAATCGAGTTTAAAAGGGGAGTGATTTGTAAAATATCCATAAAGAAAAAGTAAATCTGTTAACAGTTCTGTTTCATATGGATGTTGAGAGGTGTATCCATAGATCTCTTCATTTTGCTCTCAAAATGCACCAGATTGATGCTTTTAACTTCAATATTTAAAGAAAAATCTTCCCGGGGAGCATGCCCCCGGACCCCCTATAGAGGGTGTTAGGTCCACTCCCCACTTATAAAAATAGCACTTTACCACTGCACCCCCTCTAATCTCAGATGCACACTGAGTCATTTTGTTTACGTACAGTGAGCCTTTCTAAAATATACAGTAAAGAGACAAAGCCACCAGCATTATAGGATATACTACGACTTTGAGCCAAATACTTGTTTTTGGGCTGTATACATAAATTGACTTTAAACAGTTGCTGATTTAGAGTACTGGCACCTTTTTTATTCCAATTCAAGCACTAATTAAAGTGTTATCAAAGCTGGTAAAGATGCAGCTAGTTTGAATGACTTTGTTGATTATATTTCACATCATTAATCCAAATCTGTGAAGTAACTAAAGGTATTAAATACATGTAGTGGAGTAAAAGTACACCATTTACCTCTGAATTGAAGAGTAGAGAAGTAAAAATTAGCAAAACATTGAAAAACTCAAGTAAAGTATGAGTACTTCAACATATCTTTGGATGTCATTTGGATTTTCCTCCTCCTACATTATTGCACATATTCTCTATTCATCATTCCGTGAGTTTATGCACATTTATTTGACACTATATTGCACATTCCTACATAAACTGTTAAGCTCTTCCATTTTAAAACAGATACATTGTTCATATTTCTATGGTCATATTTGTTGTTTGTCTTATTTTTCACTAAATAAATGTGAATGTTAAACCTAGTTGAGATCAGACAGTTTTTTAAATGAAATGAAGTTTGAGCATCAGGTGGAGTTCCTAGAGAATCCACCAGAGGTCAGTGTGCACTTGTCCATCGGAACTCAGAATGATGAAATCTGAAGAATATTGTATTAGTTCCACTGAGATGAAAAGTCATCTGGAAATTACAAGGGTACATCAATGGAATTATACATTTATACATAATATCAAGGCACTGAGCTAAAGATATTGAAAGGGGGGGGGGCATTACTGTGAGAGAGCCTCAAAAACCAACTAGAGTTACAGTGTTATCTCCTGAGAATGCTCATAACACACACACACACACACACACACACACACACACACACACACACACACACACACACACACACACACACACACACACACACACACACACACACACACACACACACACACACACACACACACACACACACACACAGTTTTGAAGAGGAGAATAAAGGGGATAGAGTTACAGAGAGAGGTGAGATCATGCTGGATGGAGCTTTAAAGCAGAGGCTGCTCTCTTGAACTCTACAGGATGCAGTCAGCTGATGTAACACCAGCGGCCATATTGGAGGTGGATTTCCTTAGATCTGTAGTCTGCTATTGACACTACATCTCCCGTTGACTACCTGTGTGAGCGAACAGACTGCTATCTTCTGTTCTCTGACTGAAACCTCAGCACTCAACCCTCTGACTTAATGTGTTTAGTTCATGTTTGCGAATTATTGCTAACCATAGCATTTGAGCATGGGACTCAATACAGTGTTGCAGGAATGAGTCCTGAACCAAAAAATGAGTTACCATTTCTCAGCACTTCTAGTTCTGTCGCTTTGGAGCAGGCATGGGCAAATGCCGGCCCGCCGAATATTGGTGCAAAATGGTCCAAATTATAGTAAAGACCGCATTCATTTTTGCCTTTTTCCTGCAATACCAGGCATTTCAGTGGATCCCACTAGTGCACTCTAGACACAATTGACCATTGCTGGAGTCGGCAGCTAAAGGCCCGGACACACCAAGCTGACACCAAATAACTGACACAGATGGACCCGACTGTTGCGTCGCCTCGCGTCTCTGCGTCTTGGCCATGTGTCGCACTGAAACACACCGCAAAGACTTCAGCTGACGGCCAAGAAGCACGTACGAACTGCGCATGCGTGAGTGGCAATAACTCTCCTTACCAGCAGGTGGCGGTAGTGTGTATTCGTCATTCAAAAGAGGCAACAACCGGAAGACAGACTGCGTGATACACCGAGAGAAGAAGAACAGACTGTGTGATATAAACAAACAACAAATAGCGTGTGCGTTCCATTTTCACTCTACAGCGAGAAGCTCATGGGGCTTTCCTGAACCTGTGTCGAGAGCTGGAGCTAAATGAAATCTCAGATTTGCCTTCTTAATAGTTTGTTTGGGTCCCTCACTTCCGTTTCGCTTCTCATGCACTGATTCGCTAGCTGAACAGCCAATCAGAGTGATTTATTTTGCCGACAGCCTTTGCCCGTCGAAAAAGGTGTCGGCACGGCTGAAAAGACACGACGGTGCGGGACACACCAATCTGAGTAGGGCGTGTCGACGCTCATCGTCGGCCTGACGCCCATCGATGGCCAAAATCGACTTGGTGTGTCCAGGCCTCAACAGGATGAAAGGTCTGTGGCAGACACACATACTCACACGTTTTGTTCAGCAGGATAGTCTCTACATATTAACAGCACTTTTGTAATAGTTGAAATGTAAATGCAATTGCCAGAAGTAATAAGCTAACGTTAGACTTAAACCAACTACATCATGGTTGCGCTTCGCCACCTCTAACTTAAAGGCGGCTATTGTGTGATGATAAGTAGTCTCATTTAGCCACATATTAGCAACAGCAGTTATGAAGACAAGTAAAAGCTTCAGACATTGACAATTGGGGTATTCTTGATTCATTTAAAACGTAAAAATATTGTAAGCTTGCAGACCTTAAAGGTCTCCTATTATACTATTTTTAGGCATATAGGCCTATTATAGGTCTCAGATATATCAACATATATAAAAAGACATGTCTCTGAAGTGTTTTGTTCAAAATACCAAACATGTAGCCATGCCTCAGGCTCATACCCCTCTATTTCACCCATGTTACTAAAGTGCTGATTCTGGGTCCGTAGCTTTAAAAAAAATAAAAAAAAACTCATGCAGGAAAATTCTACCGGCAGCATTAAAGCCTTATTTCTGAAACAGTATGGAGCTCAAAGGCTTTCTCTCTTGCAGGTTTACTACAAGGACAGTACCTTTTATATCCGGCTTCTTTACGCATACTCTCTCCAGTACAGCGTTAGCTCTGAGTGTTAGCGATGCTTGCTAATGTAAACACAGACCATATTACTTCCAAAACACGTAGCTCGTCGTTTCTGATAGCGACGTTTCTGATAGGGCCAAAATCGCTGATGGGCGCCAGGCCGACGATGAGCATCGACACGCCCTACTCAGATTGGTGTGTCTTTTCAGCCGGGCCGACGCCTTTTCGGCCGAAAACCAGTCGGCTGTCGGCAAAAGAAATCACTCTGATTGGCTGTTCAGCTTAGCGAATCAGTGCATGAGAAGCGAAACGGAAGTGAGGGACCCAAACAAACTATTAAGAAGGCAAATCTGAGATTTCATTTAACTCCAGAGGCCTATGTTACGAAGCAGGATTTTCGCTTAGCGAACTAACTTCCTGGATTTCCGGTCCTACGACGCTGGTTCACTTCTTAGCGGGCTAGATAACTTATTCTGAACGGCTAGCCTGCTCCGGAGCAGGATAGGTTCCAGGATAAGAGATCAACTGTGCGGAGTTCTTCTTCTTTTTTGCTTTAACGGCGAATCGCTTCCACTTGGAGCATATATCACCACCTACTGTTGATTTATTTAATGTCCATGTTAAATCCTTGTCCTCAGACCGTTTCAATAACGATAAATCTATTACAGGTTGAGGTAGCAACAGGGCCGCCCCTCCCTACAGGCCAATCACGCAGGCTGCATGGGGCCCCGCCTTGCGCAGGGGACCCCGCCCAGAGGGCCTCAGCTGCTGTGCGCAGTTCTCCGCTCAGTTCTCCGCACACCCCCGTGAGAGTGAGAGGTGACAAGGGGAGCACGTCTGTAACCCGACACCGTTGCAATGAATCGACATCTGACCAATCACGGCTTTGATACGGCCACTAGTGCAGGTGAAGAGATGTCGGTGAAAAGACAGTTTCAGTCCGGTGCAAGCAAGAGGGGAAAAAAACAAAACATGAAGAAACTAGAGCATCACTCGAAGGTGGGTTATTGTATGAGTCAAATGTACAACTTGCGAATGTTGCATACGTCAAATCGACAATTGCCATATTAAAACATCAGCTGCAATTCAGGACATGAAGAAGGCATTCTCTACATAGCATATAAGCTAATGGAGATGCAGTTATTTCCAGAATTCTTTATTTAACATTCATTCAAGTATGTTATGCCTTTTATCTGCTAATGTACAGGAGGAAGAGAGATAAACTGTCTGTCTACTTGGCTTACATAACAGTTAAAGTTTACAGCCTAAAAAACATGGAGCATTTTTCCCCTTTTATTCATTTTTATGTCAATTTGCACATTTCATGGTGATGCTCAGCCTCTCCCCTTAACTCCTGCAGTCATCATCATGTCAACCACAACACAGAGAAATACTGATAGAAATGTGTGTGTAGTTGTTGATACATTGCTGACAGAGGGAACTACATTTGAATACAGATTTAAGAAGTATCAGTTTTTGAGCATGTCATAAGCATGTTTTGTCTTGACTATATTACAATTATATTATAATAAAATAATATAGTATTTATATTATTGAATTGATTATGATTATGAATATTATTATTAGTAGAAGTAGTTTATTTGCATTAATTATATTTTAATCTTTCTGAGGCTAGTATTTGGCAGGAAATGCAGACGTATTCACCTGTAAACGCATACTGAACGACATACATGCACATTTACCATTTACCTCACTGTATAAAAAAGTAACTGTGTTGATAATAATAATAATAAACAGGAATTATATTTGCAAAGTAGCCTACTTTGTTTCCAAATCATTTTTTTTTACTCCTGTCGGTTGGGGGGGGGGGGGGGCCTCATCTCACAATGTCGCTTGGGGCCCCAAGTTGGCCAGGGGCGGCCCTGGGTAGCAACCATGGTGGAACAGCTGATAACAACAGTGTGCAGAGTTTAAAGCGATCAAGTCATTTTACAGGATAAAGGAAATACAGAAAAACTGCCGTTGCAGGAAAGATGGCCGACAAAAATCACCGACTGTGTGAACGTGAACATTAATAGAATATCACCTCCATCTTTAGAGCAATCTGACTATTATAACATTAGCGTTAAGAAAGCTTACTTAAATATCTGCCACAACACAAGTAACCGGATCAGAGTAACATTACGTACAGTCCGCGGCACTGTGAGTGCAGACGTCGATGTGTCCCATTATCATTCATATCACATCATATCAAATCATAATGTATCATATATCTCCTTATCTGAGTCAGCTTCTTGAGCCGTATCTGGCTGTGCAACACTCACAGTGTCACATACTGTATGCAGAAGTATTATTTGAAGCAACACATTAAGTTGAGGAAACACTCGAGTCAAATGTAATTAAAGTCAGATTGTGTCTTAGACGGGCCGTGATATCATAAACCTGTTAATGTACGCATTCAAACACTTTTTCTGTTACCAGCTGTATTCACCTTGCAGGTGCAGCTATGTGGCTTTTATCCTGGATAAAGTGTTTAAGTCATGGATGTTTAAAGTTTAACTTCTTCATATATGTCTAATATTATAGTTGACTTTTCATTCAGAAAGTATGACGCGCTGCGCTGTCAGTACGCGGCTTGTCCATGTTTGTGATTGGTCGATCGCTCCAAATACCGTCCCTCTATGTGAACGCGCACCTAACGAGTTGATAGCCAGCGTCGTAGGACAGTTAATCGAGAGCGGGTTTGTTTTGGATTAGGTCAACCGGATAACTCAAAACATATCCAGGATATGTTGAACTAGATTCGTAGTACAGGCCCCAGCTCTCGACACAGGTTCGGGAAAGCCCCATGAGCTTCTCGCTGTAGAGTGAAAATGGAACGCACACGCTATTTGCTGTTTGTTTATATCACGCAGTCTGTTCTTCTTGTCTCGGTTAACACGCAGTCTGTCTTCCGGTTGTTGCCTCTTTTGAATGACGAATACACACTACCGCCGCCTGCTGGTAAGGAGAGTTATTGCCACTCACGCATGCGCAGTTCGTACGTGCTTCTTGGCCGTCGGCTGAAGCGGTGTGTTCCAGTGCGACACATGGCCAAGACGCAGAGACGCGAGGCGACACAACTGTCGGTTGTCAGTTATTTGGTGTCAGCTCGGTGTGTCCGGGCCTTAGAAACATTCTAAGGCTGCAGGCTTCACAAATGAAATTCCATTCAACTCCATTGAGGTGAGGCATTCATTAAACATGAAAGTGCATATAGAGTTGTGTGATGTGAGTGCCCTTTGAGATCATGTTTAATGGCCGCTCATTCACATATCTACTGAGATATCCTGTTGTTCCGTCTGTACCTCCTGGTTCTCCCATGAACAGAGTTTTCAGGGGTGCAGAATCTGACCATCTTAATATATGTCAGGTGGGCCGCTGATGTGAATATCACCAGATGTGTCTGTGTGTATTAGCACTGTTTGAATGGGGGCCTCTCTGACTTATCCAATGCATGCTGGGATAAACCTCCAAAATAAAGGAATAAAGGATGTAAAGAAAGAAAGACATTTCATCTATGACCTTCCAGCAGACCAATAACATGAAGCCTTCCTGATGTGTGTGTGTGTGTGTGTGTGTGTGTGTGTGTGTGTGTGTGTGTGTTCAGTGATGCAGATGATCCACGGATCTGTGGTTGATCTGCTCCACCCCTCCCCCTCCATACCTCCATGTTCTCCTCACACAGTCCTTGGTGGTGAGGGGGAGGGGAAAGTGGGAGGAAGGGGGAGGTGTAGGTCATTAGGCAGCCGGGTGAAAATGAGAGCAGTAGGAGCAACACACACACACACACACACACACACACACACACACACACACACACACACACACACACACACACACACACACACACACACACACACACACACACACACACACACACACACACACACACACACACACACACACACACACACACACACACACACACACACACACACACACACACACACACACACACACACACACACACACACACACACAGGGGAGCGTATCTTGGTCTGTTACTGGTACTGGGAAGTGTGAATTTCCAAGTTCCCGGTCAGAGATTTGAACCTGAAGACGATGTTCTGTCAGTTTGGAGAACATCATCAACCCAAACCTCAAAGTATAAGATGGCTGCATCAACTAGTGACAGCTGTATTAATATACTGTTTATCACTGCTTCTGTCCTATTTGTGTCTCATTTAATCAGTCATACACACATTATCATTCAACTTGTATCCGTGGACATATTGCTACAATGCTGGAAATATACTATGTAACGTATTGTTCATAATGGTTGGACTGGTAGCGCTTACAATACCTAACAAAGCTAACAGTTTTCTATCTTGTTCCTGAAACGCGGTCAACTCGGGTGTGATGTCATGTCATTCCCATCTTTGAGTACCAATGTCTGTAAAGGTAAATTACTACAACATGTATCTATGGCTAGTGACATCATTGTATTTGATACTATGTCGACTATGTGCAGATATCTCCATTTTAACTTAAAGCTAGGAAACAAGCTTTTAACACATATGAAAGCATCTGAACTGATTTGACCCTTCAATTATCTAATGCCACGACAGTTAGAAGAGCAACTCTCCAAAACGATGGTGCTCACCTGTTGTATAAAGAGTAAAAATAACCAATAAAAGGTGTGTTTCAGGTCATAGAGTACTACTGTGTCAGTGGTATTAACATGTTGATTTAGGAAGAAGTATAGACCTCTGTTTCCCGCTCTTAAGGCTACATTAGCTGCTATTAGCATAATAAACCCAAATATGCTAAGGGTATTAGATTTGCATTGTGGGCAATGTAGGGGCAAGAAAAGGGAGAAGAATGAACATTCTGTTATAAGAACGAGTTGCTGTGGTTCTGTTCTTCATGACATCAACTATGTTAAAGGTATTATTGATAAAAAAAATAGTGTGGACCATTAATTTAGGAAAATAGTACAAAAAAAGCTTTTAGAAATGTGCAGAATAAACGCAACACTTTTCCTAATGTCACGTTATCATTATTTTTGTAATATTGTTGGATCTAAAATGAAGATTTTGTTGCGCTATATGATATATCTAACGTATGGTTGCCGCCAGGGTTGGAGGCACATTGTCGTCAGCAATCAAGAGTCTTAGTAATCGCCAGTTAGCGTAAAGAAAGGGAGAAGTAGTTTGTAAGCTAACTGGGAGTTTATGCTGACACAATGCAGGGATCTACTTGACAACCACAGTGTTGTGATGTAAACACAACGCCAAACTTTACATTACACGTCACTTGTTAGACGCTTTTATCCAAAGCGACTTGCATACTCAATACTGTGGACAATCCCCACAGGAGCACTTTGGGGTGAAGTGTCTCAGGGACACAACGACATGCTGACTGCGGTGGGGTTTGCTATCCCCTGATTCGAAGTCCAGCACACTATCCACTGAGCCACAGCCTCCCTCCCTTTAACTTTGCAAGAGTTCCATGCTAAATCAATGGTGACCCTTTTATACGTCCAGGATTCACATTAAGTCTGCCGGTGCTGTTCTTTAACCCGATGCAGCCATGATGGACTGCAAAGTGAAAACACACTAAAGTAATGTTGGAGCTTTATATTGATTCATATTATTTAATAGTTAAACATGTAAATGTCTTGCTGTTATTGTTTACTGTAAATGTACCTTTTTTTCTGTAATTTAAGTTAATTGAAGTAATTTTTTATGCTTTTAGCTTTGGGCAGCTGGTGATTATATATTGGAGACTGGTGGAGGTGGGATTAGCGCAGTAATATAGGCATTTGTTTTTTTACCAGCAGGACCAAGTAAAGCCATGGGGAAGGCTACAGGGCAAGATAAAAGAAACCACTCATTGTATTTTGATGCCTCAGCGGCAGTTTGATTTTGAGTCAAATGTTCTGTTTTATTTCTTAGATTTTCGCTGCTACAAGTAATATTTAGCGATTTGCCCTTTTTTATCTGCTTTGCTGAATATTCAATTCAAAGACCACTGAGGGAGTCATATGTACTGAACATATTATCTTAATGAGATTAGCTCCATCTTCAGCTGTCCATCCGCACGTCCGTCCGTCCGTCTGGCCACTCATCTATCCATCATCTGTCTCTCAGCTGGCCAATCAATATCTGATGTCAGGATGAGGTAAGTGATGACTTCAGAGCCATTAAGCCATATGATAGGCCGACACAGTGCCATCAACAGCTGCTGCAGGAAATGGATGGACCCCAGACACCCTGGGTCGTATTTCACACACACACACGCACACACACACACACACACACACACACACACACACACACACACGCACGCACGCTGGCCCAGTGAGGATCTCGTATCTCCTGCCATAGAAATGGATTTCCCCCCTGCAGACCAAAAGGGCTGATTCATATCTCTATCGATTTAGATGAGGAGATGAGCTGAATGAAATCAGCCTCAGAAATAAATTACACATAAATCAAATTAATCTGTTCAAGATACACACATAGAATCCGTTACATGTATATAACATAATCAATTGTGACAGAAAGCGATTGTAACAGCGTGAAGCTTGAATCTGATGAATTATGAGATAATACAGCTGAAATAGCCATGAGTCACCTCAGATATAGCTGGAGGTCTCCACAATACAAAGTGGAGAAGCAGCCGTTCAGTTTCCAGGCTGCTCATCTTACTAGACTGAAGCTCCAGCCTCCAGAGAGTCAGGAGGAGCCTCAGCAGGAAGAGGCTGCTCAAACCAGCATGCTGCCTGCCACACACACGCATCTATTAACGGAGGTGGAAGAAGTGCTCAGATCGTTTACTTCAGTAAAAGTAGTAATCCTGCAGTTTAAAAATACTCAGTTACAAATAAAAGTCCTACATTCTAAATTGTTCTTTAGTAAAAGTACAAAGGTATAAGCATCAACATATACTAAAGTACCATATCTAAAAAGTATTAGTTATGCAGAATGGCCCATTTGAGGACTATATTTATTAAATTATTGTATTATATTTTTGAATGCATTAATCTGTTCATCACTTCAATGTTGCACTTGGTAAAGGTGGGTTTATTTGAATTTTTTGATATACTACTGTGTGGCTTAACCCATAATAATGTATACAAATATATTAGTTGATTTGTATTAATAATCAAAATCTGCAAAGTAACTTAATCTGTAAAATAAATGTAGTGAAGTAAAAAGTGTAAAGTAACATGATGTGAAAATATTCAAGTAATGTAAAAATACCTCATGTTTTTACTAAAAGGTCTCCAATTGTGCAAATTCCACTTTCTCATGTCTCTTCTACACCTTATCACCTGGACCTCCTCCCAGAGCACCATTGTGTGTGTTAAACCAATCATCTCTCAGAGGGGCGTGGCCAGTAGCAGCTCATTCGCATCATTCACAGACACAGAATCAGCACGTTAGGAACAGGGCTGAAACAGAGGGGATTATGGGATTTTCAAATGATCTGTTTGGTATTTCAGCCAATCAGAGACATGTTCTGTATATAACTGAGACCTATGATATATTGTTGGAAAAGAGTATAATAGGGGACCTATAATTACTTTACACCACTGTCTATTCACCTGCAACAACATCACACTGCGTGTCGTTTTAAACAACAAATCAATTTAATTTGTGAGCATACTAAATTAAATAAGGCGGTTACTCTCTTCTTTTTTTGGACACTGTTTAATGATTTACTGTAGGCAGTACTATTTAATGCAGTACAAACCAATTGTTCCTTTCTAGTAGCCATTTGCGCATTACAGTTTGAAAATGAACTTGATGCAGGTGTCAGGGTCACTTATTTTCATGGTGTTCCTCTTTTGTATTGCTCTCTACGATGAGGTCGTATGTAGATGACAACCATTGATTTGCCAAACTCTTGGGATATGGTTAAAGTTAGACCCTGACCTGGAATGGTGAAGGTTAACCCTGACCTGGAATGGTGAAGGTTAGACCCTGACCTGGAATGGTGAAGGTTAGACCCTGACCTGGAATGGTTAAGGTTAGAACCTGACCTGGAATGGTTAAGGTTAGACCCTGACCTGGAATGGTGAAGGTTAGACCCTGACCTGGAATGGTTAAGGTTAGACCCTGACCTGGAATGGTGAAGGTTAGACCCTGACCTGGAATGGTGAAGGTTAGACCCTGACCTGGAATGGTGAAGGTTAGACCCTGACCTGGAATGGTGAAGGTTAACCCTGAACTGGAATGGTTAAGGTTAGACCCTGACCTGGAATGGTGAAGGTTAACCCTGACCTGGAATGGTTAAGGTTAGACCCTGACCTGGAATGGTGAAGGTTAGACCCTGACCTGGAATGGTGAAGGTTAACCCTGACCTGGAATGGTTAAGGTTAGACCCTGACCTGGAATGGTGAAGGTTAGACCCTGACCTGGAATGGTTAAGGTTAGACCCTGACCTGGAATGGTTAAGGTTAGACCCTGACCTGGAATGGTGAAGGTTAACCCTGACCTGGAATGGTTAAGGTTAGACCCTGACCTGGAATGGTTAAGGTTAGACCCTGACCTGGAATGGTGAAGGTTAGACCCTGACCTGGAATGGTGAAGGTTAACCCTGACCTGGAATGGTTAAGGTTAGACCCTGACCTGGAATGGTTAAGGTTAGACCCTGACCTGGAATGGTGAAGGTTAACCCTGACCTGGAATGGTGAAGGTTAACCCTGACCTGGAATGGTTAAGGTTAGACCCTGACCTGGAATGGTTAAGGTTAGACCCTGACCTGGAATGGTTAAGGTTAGACCCTGACCTGGAATGGTGAAGGTTAACCCTGACCTGGAATGGTTAAGGTTAGACCCTGACCTGGAATGGTGAAGGTTAACCCTGACCTGGAATGGTGAAGGTTAACCCTGACCTGGAATGGTTAAGGTTAGACCCTGACCTGGAATGGTGAAGGTTAGACCCTGACCTGGAATGGTTAAGGTTAGGATTAGCAGTCGGTCAGTTTATCTTGCAAGAGTTTTTGCAAAGTTTGCAAATCCTCACAACCAAGAAATCAGCACATCTGAAAAGAACCACATATATGAAGCACACATACAAGTTGAACCATAGCAAACACACATCCAGGCTAGGAGCATTGGTTCTTCAACTCCCTTATAACAGCCTGGCACACCCCTGACTCTGACATTGACTGACATTAAATGAGATATCTCACATAGTTTATGATCAAATATCCTGAAAACGTATATGACATTCGATCAGCCTCAGCGTCACTTTGTGTTGACTGGTGATTAGCAAACATTAGTATGCTAAAACTAATCAAGCTCATTTATCACGCGGTTTACACAAATGTCGCAATTCACACTTCACATAACCTTTACATGTGTTCATGCTGCAGGGAAGATTGGCTTTGTGTTGAGTTTTCCAACACAACATAAGGCAGTTTATCCTGAAGCTACATTTAGGGATTTAAAACAGCAGAGAAAGAAACAAATAAGTGGTCTTTCAGAAGCAGAAACAGAGCAAAGTAAACACTGAGTGTGTCTCTCTGGTGTTTGGGCAGTTAGTTTGTTAACGGCTATCCACACCTGGCGAGAGCTACATATAAGAAATCTAAATATATTCATTTCTTCGCTTTACACTATCTGCAAGACACAATTTAGGTCCAATGTGATAATGAAGATGGTTGTGTAACATTCATATATGGTGGTGAAATGTGTTTAACATTAGCACTAGCCTTGGTAAAACATATTTCATGAATGAACATAATCCAGGGTTTTTCAGGATTGTCCAATGGTAAGAATCTTGCATTCTCCCATTCATCATTCAAATAACCTTTAAAGTAATAAAGCCCCCCCACCTGCAGTACTGGATAGCAGGAACTACCACAACATGGACGTGGCACCTGTCATCAAACAGCTATCCTTTTCTTCATGGTGTCAAATCTGAGCTGAACTTCAGCAACAGTTATAATAAACAGAACATCTAGAAACATCTGAGGAGAGGAAGAAAGAGTTTATCTCCAAACTCTCATTATTATTACATCCTCTCTCTGCCGGAGCAGGAAGTGAGGTTCAATGGGGGCCATTATGTGTGTGTGTGTGTGTGTGTGTGTGTGTGTGTGTGTGTGTGTGTGTGTGTGTGTGTGTGTGTGTGTGTGTGGGGGGGAGGGGCAGGAATTGATGCACTGGCTCTTGATGTCATGTTTTTACCATTTGTCTCCCATGGAATCAGAGAGAGGACTTTAAACTGGGAGCAAACAGGAGGACATCTGGACCTCTCTCTCCCTCTCTCTCTCTCCCCCCTCTCTCTCATTTTCCCTTCCTCTGCCTCTCTCTCTCTCTGGGGGCCATCAATCACGGTTGCCGTGACGGCGGCCGGGCTGTAGGTGGTCATGCTGACGGCAGATGGCTCTTTATCGCTGGAGCCCTGGCCTCTCCATGACAACCGCAGAGAGCAGGAAGTGACACATCCAGCCGAGTGGAGAGAGATTCATCTGGACACACACACACACACACACACACACACACACACACACACACACACACACACACACACACACACACACACACACACACACAGTAGAGTAACACAGATGAAAGGGTAAGAGGAAGACCGGCTGTCAAGGTATATTTAATTTATGATATTTAACTTTATTTAGTTTTATGTTCATTAGTCGCTGTATAATTACTAATTACAGTTGTAATGATCATTCACCTCTGGATTGGTGTCTCTGTTTAGATTAAATAATGGCTGTATTTTTGGATCATATAAAAATCCCTCTGGTGTTTCACAGTCAGAGTACAGCAGTGGCGAGCCGTCAGGGCCCTCTAGGCCCTCTGTGAGGGCCTAAGATATTCTAAGAAATAATATTTGAAAACATTAAAAAAAAAAAATTATATATGTTTTTGTTGTTATATTTTTCATTAGTTTTACCAAAATAACTTGATTTAATTGTATTTAAAATAATATTTCCTAAGAAATAAATCCTTTGAATCTGCCTGTTCAGTTTCTGTTGGAATGTGAAGGGTTAAATGCCGTCTCTGCGAGTTACTGTGAAGACGGGAGAGCTTGTTGGTCCCTCTGTACATTCACAGGGGGCCCGCTATAGTAACTCAATGAGAGAGTAATGTCAATTGACAGTACAATTGACCAATCATATCTTCCCTCTAAATGGGCGGGCTTTCTTTTCGCGGACTTTATGACAAGTTCCGCCCGCTGTGAAGTCTATGCAAGTGGTGCAGTGACGCGTCCTAAAACCCGGAAGTAAGCTTCGCTCGGATTCCCTCGACAAAAGGCAATGGGATTTCTCCAGAGGATTTTGGAAAATAGCTGGAAATAAGGTCTGTGGAAAACGAACCTGTTAGATAAATGCACGTTTTGTTCAGACGGATAATATCCACATGTCTACCCTACTTTTATTATTTTCGAATCATAAATCTAAACGATAGATTTATGATCGATAGATCTATAATTAGCATAAGTTCGTTCATGATGGCTCACTTCAGTGATAGTGATGACATCGTTGCGAAATTATTAACCGAGTCATTTTCAAGATTGAATTACAATAATAAACTGGAGTGGCAAAGGATCAGCTGCATGACCCGCCATCAAGTGCTTCATCCAAAAGGATAGGAGGATGGACTTTGTGTTTGAGTGATTTGATCATCAAAGGTAGGCCTAAGTCATTTTCAATGTGGGCCGCCATGCCGACTTAGTTCATTTGTAATTGTTACTTGGCTGTTGGTGCCCTGTCATGATAGGTGTTTATATAAATGGTGTTGTTCTGTGTGGTAGAGGGTCGCTGACATTGATGCGTTTTGCACCCCGGGCCTCTGTTTTGATATTCCGCTGTGACGTAATATCTCTTCTTTTTTTTCGAGGGAAGGGGGGGCCGGGGGGCCTAGGTATAAAAGTCATGGCTCGCCACTGGAGTACAGTCACTAGGCTTGTTTGAGACGCGTTGCGGCTCGCCTCGAAAGTAGACGAGAATAGCCAATCGCAGCCGGGGGAGGTCTCAAAAAGCTCGCCTGAAGTCGGACAGCTCGGAGTCGGCTTCATCTTCTTCTTCTCTCGGTTTTTTGGCGGATTGCAAACAACTTTAAGGTGCATACCGCCACCTCCGGAGTCGGCTTGACTCGGTTTGCATTTATAAAGAATGCACACATGTGTTTAATCGTTAATGTCAGATATGTACTAAGTAAATACATTTGTTCCTGCTCAAGATTAGATTCAACTTTATTGTTATTGCACATATTACAGGTACTGAGACAACGAAATGCAGTTTAGCTTCCAACCAGGTGCAACAAGCAGTAAAGTGAAAAGTAATGTACACAATAGACAGAATAAAATATAGAATGAATTGAATGATGAATAAACAGTGAGGGGTATGAATACACTAGATATCAGCCTGTGAGCAGTATGAACAGTGTGTATGAATATGCTAAGATATATAAAGTATGAAAACGGTAAGCAGTGCAGTATAACATATATAGATATGAATTTCATGATGATAAACATTGTGGAACAATTATGAAAAATGTGAATGGATGTGGCGACGTAAAACTGACACAAAACAACAACAAACTTTTGCCGAGCCAATTGGAGAGTTTCATCACCAGCACGTGGTAAAAACCACCAATGAGCGCTCAGCTCGAGATACCAGCGAGTCGTTTCCCATCAAGCATTTCGCTTCCGCAGCCCGTGGAGAGGAACTGCGCCGCCTCGCCGCGCCTCGCTCTTAAGGCTGCGGGCGTCTTTGTCCCGCGAGATTTCAACGTCTCATGTAGGCGAGCCTCCAGAGCAAGTCGGACAAAATGACTAACCATCATGCAACGCACTAGCAAGACGTTGATCGAAATTGCGCAGGTCTGCGCAGGTCTCGCTTGTCTCAAACAAGCCTAGTGTCTGCAGTGTGCCGTTCTGATCAAGCCCCCAGGAAGTGCGCCGGAGTCTGATGAGAATATTCGTGCTGGTCAAACGGCGGTACTACACTTCCTTTAGGTTGCTGGGCCCGGAAACACTTTTTCCCATTGACTTACATGGGGAAAGAGTGGTCTGTAACTCGTTGGTTAATTTTTTTTAAACTAAATAAACTACCCAGTATGAACGTTTGTATAGCCCTTATTAAAAACATTCGTTCCTCAAGTTGTAAAAATGTGCTAATAACGTTATTCTGAGAGTTATTTCCCTCTGCATTATGAACGTGCATCTAACCCACGGGACCGCGCCGCCCGGCACGTTCATGTTACGTGTTCAGCACTACATGCGTTTCTCTTTACCCATGGATGCACAATAAGAACGGACCATATCGCCTTACTGCCAGCCCACGGAGCTGTAATAATGGATATATTGCACATGTTTGCTGTAATTCATCATTTGTAAAATATTATACTACATGGGCTGTATGATGTAAATGTTGTACCGTAAATGTTGTATTAAATAAAGTTAATATTACCGACGTAGATTAACGTTCCTGTAGCTTCTTATTGCACTTGCAATTGTTTTAGTTACTTGTGGGCTACTTAACATGAATAATCACAGTTACTATCCTTTTACTCCATCACATTTCAAAAAGAAATAGGCTATTGTTGTTTTAACTCCACCACAGTAATCCATCATCAGCTTTACTTTTTAGATAAAGTTTTAACTCACAATTGATCATAACAGGCTTCAACATATACATTTTTATATATTACCAAGTGGTTTCATGTACAACCCACACAAGTATCATGCTAAATGAAGCTCTGTTGCTTGGATATCACTAGATCCTGATGTCAGCGTAATATAAAAGTACATAACCATTGATGTGTAACTTAGCATAATTTACTAGCTAGCCGCTAGCTGCTAACTGCCGCCTCGTTAATATCAGAGCCATAGAGAGATAAGAGTTACGACACTCCCATAGACCTCCGTTGTAAAAAATGGCGGCGCCTACTTCCGGGGTATGGACATCGAAATAGTTCAAAATATTGTCATTTGGGCGTTGGACCTCATTCACTTACATTACGGCGCGTCGATTAGTCCCAGAGGTAAGTTGCTGAAATATCGAACTCTTTTGAATTGTCAACTGTCTATATTGTATCAGAGGCCCTTTATGATGCTTATACTGGTCTTCATTTGTATATGCACAGCGTAATTATCTATATTTTATCTTGGTTGTTACAACCAATTTTGCTAGCATTGCCTGCTAGTTAGCTAGCGCGACTTCGTCAGCTTTGAAGGTAAGATTTCAGTAATGAATCGCTAGCAGCTTATATATCAATGATGCTGGGTAACTAACAAGCAGGATTTAGATTGATTATGTGTTTTTATTGTTATTTTGGTTTTTATCTGCTGAACCTGACCGTGTCAGTCATCCTTAGTCGGCTTTTTCTGTATGATATGACTTAACTGCTAGCACTAGTAGAAATGAGGTGGCGTTTGTGATAAATATTTCATTTAATATTTAATTGAATTTTGGGATATACTAACATTTCATTATGTGACATGTTGACTGTACTTAGTTTTTTTTTGGTACTGTTCCGTGTTAACTCATCTGTACTGTACAACTAGCCTAGCGCTACTTTTTAACGCTTGATGGCATGCTAGGATAGATTCCTTTGTATTGTAATACACACTAGTTTAATGATTGTTCATCAAAGGTATTATTCAGTATTAAAAAAATAATAGCCCACTGAACAGGCTACTCTACAGCAGTGAATGAAGGATGAGCCTAAAACATGGTCATGCATCCAACATGTTTATTTTTAACAAAATAAACACTTAAAAATAATTAGCACTTTTTTTTATTCAGCCTTATATGTCAGCCATAGTTGTTGCTTCTGCTGCTGCTGCTGCTGGAGGAGGGTGCTGCTGCTGGAGGAGGGTGCTGCTGCTGCTGAAGGAGGAGGGTGCTGCTGAATGAGGGTGCTGCTGCTGAAGGAGGCTGGTGCTGGACCGGGAATGGAGATGCCAAGTACATCGATGGCAACGAGTAAGGTGTTTGGCAGTGGCCTAGATGTTATGACCTTCGGTGCAGAGGTCTGTTGGGTCTTCTTTGCCTTCTTACTCTGACTCTTGCTGCCAAGATACCCTTAATGTTTATCCTTCCTCTCAGCCCTGATGCACTTTGATGCAATCCTTAACCTCAGCCTGATGTATGTTGAGAGGATTTTTTTCTTCAGGTCATGTCATGAGGGAAGGTTGCTGTCCAGCAACATGGCTTCTTGTTCCAGCTGTGACACTGCATTTGAGGACTCCATGAGGGAATCGCTCGTCCTCACACGGAACAGCTGCTCCACGTTCTGAACAAGGGTGAAAACCTCATCAGATGGACGGTAATCTGGCTCTAATTTGGTTTGTGTTGAAGATTTTTTTTTTCTAATGCCGAATTAATCCTTTTCCGGTTTACCAGAGCCCTCTCTGCTCTCTTTCTTAGTAATCTCTCGCTTCTCAGTTGCCTCATTAGATCCTCCACGTGAGCCCGGTCACAACTGGCCCTTGGCAGTCTGGTCTCTGGAGCACCTGACCCTGGCAAACTGGTCTCTTCATAGCTGACCCCTGACTGACTGGCTCCTGGCACACTGATCTCTGGTAAGGTGGCCTCTTGATTGTCGGCCCCTGACATACTGGCCCCTGGCAGTCTGCTGACATCTGTCTCACTCTCTCTGTCTGTTATGTCCCTTTCATTCCCTTGGAACTCCACCTCAATATCTCCCTGAATCTCTGTAACAATAACAAGGCAATCTTGCTGTTATATGTGTATGCTGCCTTTACATGTGCACCTATTGTCATTTAAGGGTACACTACACTCCTATAGTGACATTCATCTAAGTTCGTCTATTGGCAATGTTAAAGTATGAAGAAATCTGTAGATTATCTACATGTGGTATATGAGTCTTCAGAGAATCCCTGAACCCTGGTAGTTTTGAAGCTGTATAATCTGAAGGTTGCATTAGGAGTGTAGTCTATCCTTGAATTATATAACATGGGAAACATTGTTAGCTTCATATATCATACCAATGTTTGATGTGCCATAATAGGTGTGGTCATCATTCCTGACATTAACAGCTGGAGGCAAACTCCTTGACGTGGATTTCCTGTTGGAACAGCATCTGGCCTCAACCTCAAATTTCCTCCTGATTTGTTGCCAATATATTGGTCGTCTTCAAAGTGTACCTGTAGGTAGGTAGGTTTGATCAGTTTCCACTGCACACTTCAAATGTCATTGAAGAGTCATAATTCTCTACACTTGGAAATATGATGCCCTTTAAAATGTTAACAAGTCACCTCTGTGAACATTACTTACATGACGTGTTTTCTGCTGTTGTTGTCCTCTGTCAGACACAGGTTTTGTCTGTTGACCATTGCCATCCATCTCTTCCTTGGCTCTACGTCCTTAGGGAAGCCATACATCCGGAACCCCTTCTCGGATCGATTAGAGCATCCAAATGCTGCACATCCAACCATGGTATGACAACTGATCTATTAAAATGCAATATAAACGAAAGTGCCATAATATTTGTTGTCGTTGTGCAAACATTTTAACATGAATATTGCTATGTCCTCTGTTCAGTCTGCTCCCAACTGTATTCTCTCCCCTTATTCACCACTGTTCCTATTCTTGCTCTGCTTTTTAGGGCCCAGGAAACGGATGAAGAGGATGTCTCTTCAGTCAGGCTCCTGGATGCCTTAGAGTTCTGTATTGCTTTTTTGTAAATAGTTGCTTACCCTAACCCTTTTTTGTAAATAATATTTCTTTTTTATAAATAGTTGATTGTTTGTAAATATTTGTAAAATGCCCCCCCCCCCACAATTGTTGTTCACACAATTATGCTTCTGTTTTTCACTTTTTGGTGTCCATTGTTCAGCCACTGTTTGGTAAGCAACAATTTGTTTTGGCCAAAATGTGTTATTCACACTCCTGACTCCAGTTTGATGTGCTGCACTCTCCTCTGAGTGGTCCTGATTTCAGGCAGAGGTCATGGCTTGGAAGGTTTTATATCATGTAGTGCCTCAACAGAACCTAATATGAATTGCTTTTTTCAGTTTCTCTTTTTTTTTTTTATTGTCTCGTCGCTGGATCACCTCCCCCTGGCAAAGTGGCCTCGTCATTGACAAACCTGTTTTTGTTGCTCTGTTGAACCATGGTTCAACAGGAGCTTCTGTAAATAGTTTTGTAAATAGTTTGAATATTTATCATAGTAATCATTTTCAGTCTCCCACTCTGTCTCAATTTAATTTATCGTTTCTTTGCCCCACCATATGTTTTGTTGTCCAAGGGCACTAATTTGGTCTGTGTTGAAGATTGTTTTACACTTTAGATTAATCAAATTGTGTTTTTTGGCTAAATTCATCTTTTTCTGTTTAACCCTAACCCTCTTTGTTCTCCTTCTCATTCATTTTACCTTGTTTTGTTCTAACACACATCACTTTTTCCATACACTGTTCTTAATACTTGTTCACACATTTGTTCGTCCCTTTTACTTTGTTCTTCCTGTTGTTCTTGTTCAAACACATATCAATTGTTCATCCACTGTTGTGGTAAAATTATATTCATAGTCTTAACATGATCATGCTACCCATGCTAACATGAACACAAGCGTTTCCCTCCAAAAATGTAAAACGTATCTAAGTAATAGCCTATTAATTATATTATTATTATTACTAATAGGCTACCAAGCTTTCCGTTGTCACCCTGCCT
This sequence comes from Pogonophryne albipinna, assembly GCA_028583405.1. Taxonomy (NCBI): domain Eukaryota; kingdom Metazoa; phylum Chordata; class Actinopteri; order Perciformes; family Artedidraconidae; genus Pogonophryne; species Pogonophryne albipinna. Next base: position 35,362,890 of record CM053251.1, read on the forward strand.
CTCCAAATGCAAAACTGTCAATAAAAAGTATGCAATAATGCTATTACAGCTGAAAAAGTACTTGGGTGTGTGTGTTTTTTTAATATATATTTACCATTCAATAACGCAATCGCTGCTGTCTGTCTGTCCCATAGAAGAACCTTATATATACAGTCTATGAGAAGAACATGACAGCGCAGCGCAACTATACTACGGACGTGACTGCCCTGGCAGTGACAGCAACATAGCCTGCTTGTGCTACCACACTTTCCCCTCAAAATATCGTTAAATAACGAAACTTGGAAATAGTGCCAATCCATACAAAGTGTAACCACATCATGGAAATATGAAAGCAATCTTTAAAAAATAACAGCGTTGGTTTAATCTATGACTATTTTGAGCATGTTCGTGCTGTTTTTGCCATAGAGAAGCATTGCCACGGAAGTGCGTTTGGAACTGTCCCGGCATACATAAACCACGTGACCGGCTGGCGGTGACATCAAAGAGTGTCGTAACTCTTATCTCTCTATGGCTCTGGTTAATATAAATCCAGTACCATGCTGTCATGAATGCGCGGTGCTGTTACGTGTACGCAAATTCACGTGCTTAATGTGAAGAGCCTTTTGGGCCGTTTGGTTAAAGTTGCGCATGCTCTATGAGTGCACATACGGTACTTCTCAGGCATGCCGGGTAATCTGTGACGTTTCGCTCTCTCAAAAGTTGGGCCATTTTATCATCATGTGCTAATGAGCAACTCTCATAGGAATGAATGAGGCCCCGCCTCCCACGCTGTATCCAGTTCTTATTATACATCCATGGTTCTGATGCCTCCAGTTTGGTGTTTTCGCCGCCGCCATCTTTGTTGTTGTCCTCTCTTTCTGGTAGAACAGGAAGTGACACAATATGGTGCTATAAATCTGAACGAAAAACCATCCCTTTTTTAAAAGACCAAAATGTTGCAATAAACTTTCATGAATTACATTTTAATCACAAGGTAGCCCCGCCCAAATCATTCACTGCTGTTTTGTCTAATTTACTCTAAATGGGACCCTAAAGTCCTTAAACTCCCCCCCTCATACTGAAGCTGTGAATCTTTCAAATGTCCTCACAGTCGACATCTTTCCAGGTTTGTCTAACTGCTAACAAAGATGGTTTCTTTTGGAGTTTTTGCTCGTTGTGTCTGAGGACAGATTTTGACGTATTCTGTAGAAACTGTAAAGTAAAAATGTGTAATTTATGATATTGGGCTAAATAAACAAACATTTGATTGATTGGTTGAGCAGTTTTTGGAACACACTGTCGCTCTCTGGTACAGAGAAGAACGATCAGACTTTGATACTGATGGAACCATTAACAGATTTTTGATTGGTGATGAAAATATCTAATAGATATATTTGAGTTACAGCATTATTTTTTTTTTTATTTTTTTTTAGAACTGTAAACTTATGTATGTTATCTTATCTTTAATAATTATGTTTAGATGCGGACACCCTATCGTGAATGAAGGATGCCAGCCTCCACCTGTTGTCGGGGGGGGGGGGGGGCTTTAAACGGACGAGAGTATGGTGTGTTTGTGGGTCAGATGCTGGAACCAAATGACAAATCATGTTATTCTATAGTAGATCTCATTTGACACGTTGTTTTAAGTATTTTTGGCACATTATTCAGCACATTGTTTCTGTCTCCTTATCTTTGATGATGCCTGATCACAAAAGTGACATTTGGATTTGTATTCATCAATTTTTTCCCGAAAGTCAACCGGAGGTTATTGATTAATAAATCTAAAATGTTCAAGTGGAACCAAACAGCATCTCTGCATGCTTTCTGTGAATGTGTGTCTGACACCATCATGTGGCTTCAGAACGTTTAGAAGCCAGGATAAGCCACTTCTGAACACACAGTACTACGTGCTTTATACAATGTAGAAATGGCATTCCTAAAAGTGTGGGCCTTCTATAGATGACACTCCAAAAAACACTGGCTCCAACATTTCCCATTGTGCAACTAAAGCATTATGGGACCTTTTCGATAGCCAGACTAGCTTGAGGAGTTCAGTGTAAAATGGGTGTTGTGTACAATAAGCTGGATAATCTGAGCAGCTCCAGTGAAGAGAGGCCAGCAGAGCGGCCACCACTGAACCCCCCCCCCCCACCCCCACAGAGGCCGGCTTTGTCCCCACATATCACTGTCACGCACATCATCTATGAAGATCATTCATTAAACCATTCCAGCAAGCATTCATAGTGTATTCAGTGAACACTGACAGACAGTGGCTCTGACTAACTGAATGCACACTTGTAAACAACTGTGTATGTCCATTAGACATCACAATTATTTCTCCACAGCTTCAAAAATATTATAAGGAATTAATGTACATACAGTAATGAGTATCTTATGTGTCCCTGATCTCTGATTATCTGACTGTTTCTGGTACCTCCATACACAGGCAAAGGACTGGAAAATAATCCTTTTTTTTTTATTTCTGGAAGGAGAAATGAGACTACATGCTGTGTGTGTGTGTGTGTGTGTGTGTGTGTGTGTGTGTGTGTGTGTGTGTGTGTGTGTGTGTGTGTGCTATGGGGCGGCTGGTGGATTTCACGTCCCACTTCCTCCAGCAACGCGATTAGGCCAGAAGTCTGTCTCACACACACACACACACACACACACACACACACACACACACACACACACACACACACACACACACACACACACACACACACACACACACACACACACACACACACACACACACACACACACACACACACACACACACACACACACACACACACACACACACACACACACACACACACCTCTATATCTGCTAGAGTAAACACACCCTGGGTCACACACACATCTTTGTTTTACTATCCATGTGAGGACATTCTATTGACTTCCATTCAGTTTACAGCCTGTCTCTGTTTAAAGGTGCTATCAAGCTAACTGACAAAGCCACAGATAAAAGTTAATTCTAAAGAAACACAATGTTCTCCATCCTATGAGTGTCTTTCACATCAAAAAGCCATTGAAGTACATTTTACACAATACACGTCAACATGTATCAGACGCTGGTTGACGACTCTTTACCAACAAAAGACAAGGCAGCACATCGTAAGACTCCGAGTAGTTATTTTAACAAATAAAATGATACATGATGCCCTCATACTTTCTGCAGATGGATATTTAAAGAAAGCAAATACATCTACCGCTTTTGATTGGTTGTTCTTCGTCAGATGACATGGTTCCTAGAGGACAAATGTAAATCAAAGCTTTTCAATAACAGACTGGACAATATCATAGAAAAACACAAACTTCTCACCGAAAGTCAATACGGATTCAGAGCCAATAGATCAACATCGATGGCTTTAATAGACTCACTTGAAGAAATTACTAGCTCAATTGACCAAAAGAAACATGCCATTGGAATATTCATTGACCTAAAAAAAGCATTTGACACAATTAATCATGACATATTAATAAAGAAACTGGAACGTTATGGAATCAGGGGTGTAGTTTTGGAATGGGTAAGGAGTTATTTAACCAACAGGCAACAGTTTGTGAAGCTGGGAGAGTGTTGTTCTTCATATTTGGACATTACATGCGGTGTCCCCCAGGGGTCAGTATTGGGGCCGAAACTATTTATTATGTATATTAATGAAATATGCAATGTATCGACAGTACTCAAGTTTGTTTTGTTTGCTGATGACACTAATATATTTTGTTCTGGGGACAATGTACAGCTACTATTGGAAGAGATCACAGCTGAAATATGCAAACTAAAGTTATGGCTAAACAGTAATACGTTATCATTAAACTTGAATAAAACAACATTAATCATATTTGGAAATAGCAATACACTAGCATCCATTAAGATAGATGGGATTTTCATTGAGAGAGTTAAAGAACATAAATTCCTTGGAATCACAATTGATGAGAAACTGAGCTGGAAACCACACATAAAACATATTCATTCCAAAGTCTCAAGAAGTATTGCTATATTAAACAAGGCAAAACAGATTCTTGATCAAAATTCCCTCTACATTCTTTACTGTTCTTTGGTGTTACCTTATTTAAGTTACTGTGCAGAGGTTTGGGCCAGTAATTATAAAACTACAACACAATCCCTATTTATTCTACAAAAAAGAGCAATAAGACTTATTAAAAATGTCGGCTATAGGGATCATACAAACCCATTATTCTTAGAGCTAAAATTATTAAAACTGTCAGATCTTGTTGAATTCAAAATTGCACAAATCATGTTTAAGGCAAAAAACGTTCAATTACCTGGGAATATTCAGATATTGTTCAATGAAAGACAAGGGAATTATTATTTACGTGGTTCATTTATATTCACTAATATGAACCACTTCTCTTTGTGCGCACAACAAAGAGAAGTTTTTGTGTTTCTGTTTGTGGGGTGAAGATCTGGAACAATTTGAGTGAGGAGCTAAAGGGATGTCCAAACATCAAACTATTCAAAAAGAGGTATAAAGACACAATTCTCACAAGGTACAGGGAGGACACTGTTAAACCATAACTGTTTATATTCTTGTTTTGTATTCTATTTATGAATTTGTGTTTGTATGAATTTGTGTATATATATATATATATATAGACCATTCTCCTAGCTTTCCTGTATGTATTATATGAATGATTATATAAATTATTCAAGGTTAACGTATACATTGATATTGTATGTTAACATATATTAAGATGTAAAAAGAAAAAAGAAAAAAAAAATTAAAAAGAGAGAAGGGGTCGGATTAAATAAGTGTAAACTTCTTCCGACCCCTTTTCGGACGTGTAATTAACTAAAGCTTTGTTGTTTATTGATATCAGACAATGATACTATTATTCAATTATTAATGAAATATTTCGTTTTGTTATTGCATTCATTTGTATAGTACTGTATGTATCATCTTTTGTTTCATTTGTATTTTCTTTGGTTTTACACGCTCGAAAAAAATAAATAAACTAAACCTAAACTAAAGCTGGTAGCAGCCACACAGTTTGGGGTTAGCGGCAGGTTGCCGGGTCTATGCCCAGGCTTAGCCGAGTGAAACAATACAGCAAGGGTATGTGACACACTGCACGACTTATGTGAGTGGGGTGGCGAAAGTATGGGGACGGGGCAACGTGTCAGCAATACAAAATTACCCAAAATGGCAACCACACCACGGCAAGGTCTTTGCATGAAAACTCACAATTTTCATAACTTTTCATCGTCAAAGCATTTAGATGATCCTGACCAATTATAATGTCAAACTAAATCTCTAGGAGGAGTTTTTTAAAGTACGGCACCTGCAAAAGGTGAACAATTGCAGAAAACCAAACATTACATTCAAAATGTCCGACTTCCTTCTGGTTTAGGTTAGGCCTGTACGTCTCCCCATGTTACATGGTAACCACATGTTGACGTCTAGGTGAGTGTTGAAGGAGGGGGCTTTGACCTTGAGAGGTGTTTATGGGCGTGTCTTCAGCAGTTTGCCACGGCCATGTCCGGCCCCCGGATGAAAGCTTAATTTTGACCTCTCCACCAGGTTTTCGAATATTGCAACCACCCCCAAAAAGTTATAAAAAAAGAAATGATAATCCTGACAGTTTGAAAAAGTCCCCGCTCCAAATTTGTTGGTGCTTTGGCCCTCATTACTTGTACATGTTGACATTTTCTCTTGCCCCACCATCGGGACAAAATGTGTATTATGTCCGTTTAAACTACTTTGATTATGAACTAAGAAGTGATGACGGATTCCTCTGATCCTCCTGTCTAACACCAGGGAGCATGGGAGTGTGTCTCATCATAATCAATGTTTATAGTGAAAAACACTGTCGTGCTTCATGGGATTGGAATATTGCACAACAGTCCATATTACCTTTAGATTTGAACAACATTTTTGAACCATTGTGGAGCCCTACTCTCTCAAGCTGGTGATTTTGTGGAACAAGAAAAGCACAGCCAAAATGTTTGCGCACACACGGGTATCTGCCGTCAGTTTGGGTTTGTCATTGTCAGCAGCTCCAGTGGGAGAGAGGCCATTTCTGACAGCTGGCTGGAGCACATGCACACACACCAATTAGTTAATAAATGGCCGTTAAAGCCTGTTTGACATGGCCATTTTACACTGCTTTAAATTAAGCCCCAAAGCCCTCCTCGGCGGGGGCTTTTTTTTTCTTTCTTTCACGACACTGTGTCTCAGGGCATCTTAATATTTAAGAACCTATTAATGTGTTATACCAGATTAACGAGAAGAATCTCAGCTAACTGACGAAACAAACCATTTTTTACCAAAACCAAACACAAGTCTCATAAGAAGCATCTAAATGACCCCTGAGCGAAAAATGCTAACGCACTTTGGCACAAAATTCAAGGTAAAAGATACCCTTATTACTTATCGTAGCTGCACATACAAGATATCCGATTAAAGCTGAGTTTCCACAGATTATTTAGGTATAGTATCATCACTGAGCGATCCGAACTTGTGACAGGGGAAGCAAACACAGACATCACAACACGTACCTTTACAGAGCTTTTACGGGAGATCGTCTCACCGTAGCTGTCAATCTGATCAAAAGACTTGTTCAATGGCATTAAAACGAGAAAAAACGCGGCTGAATCGGTTAATCTATAGGTTGATAATGTTTCTGTGGATTTGAAAAAAAATATTTATAATCCATAATTCAATTTTTATGTAAAAATCGGAGAGTAAAAGTTAGCTGCTAATGGTAGCCACCAGAGTTATCGCAGCTTCCGGTTTTGCTATGTGTCAGTCTCACACACACATTACCAAATAAGGAGTATGTGGGAGTTCCCCTCGATTCCATTGGCTCTGACAGTTAGAAAGAGATGTCAATCAGCAAAATCGAACAAGGGGGGCCAGAGATATGGAAAATCCACCCAAATGACTCCAGAAGTGGTTTTATTTAGCTAAATCTCTCTAAAAAGGTCAAATTTCACTTGTTTTGCATCAATCTTGATACAGGGTACTTATATGTAGTAGTTTGGATTCCTAAAGCTTTTAGTCTACCATCCCATCATTCAAGGGTGGTTTTCACTACAAGTACTTTTTTTTTTTGGACGGACATAATAATTTAATTTTTTTTACTATGTTCAATCTGAATTTACTTTAAAATAAAAACATCTATATTGATTCTGACACTTCTACATCCAACTAACAGGTTTATCATTACTTTGAGAAAAAAGATTATTAATTTAACCCATTTAGAAGTGAAGATATGGTCATTTGTTCTGGGAATGTCATTTTCGAGCATGAGACCTGAAAAACAGGCTCGGGGCTTAACAAGTTAAGAGGTTGTATGGACGGATACATATTGATTAGTGCAGATTTCATTACAAAAACGTTATAGGAAATAGTCCTCAGCCTAATGAATGAAGCTGGTCTCCAGCACTAAACTGCGCGCAGAGCCTCTGACAACATGCGGCAGATACACTCGGCGAGACAAGTACTCAGATCCTTTACTTAAGTCAAAGTAGAAATGTACTCGAAGTTTCAAAAGTAAAACTACTCCGTATACACAATCACCCCTTTGAAAGTACTACATTATAAAATAAATGTTTGTGTTGTAATTGCTTAGAAATAAGCGTAGTACAGTGCTTCATGATATATAAAAGTCATGTGTTTTTAAAGGTAAAAAGCATCTAGCACCTGTACATGTAGTAAACCATTTTAGAGTAGAGTTACAAAGTGGCATACAATAATTGAAATACTTGAGTGAAGTATGACAAATAGTACTTGAGTAAATTTACTTGTAACATTCCACCTCTGTATATAATGTAGGGTTAGGATGCTTCATAAAATCGTAGGAAATGCAGATGATGATTCACAATGGATTGTACTTAGTTAAGGGACTTCATACACACACACACACACACGATAAAAGCATCCAACAAGTGACATGTAATGTAAAGATATTGTGAGAAATTAAAGTAGCAAACTACAACCCAAATGGAATGATGAAAGAAAGGTCCAGAACATGGGCTGCTTCCCATGTTACAACAGGTCAAATAGCAATAGACTTGATTTGATTTTTGATCTATAAGTTCACAGATGCAACAAACTAGTTTTTGTTTATTTAGTACAGCTATGTATAAACCTTTAGCGGTGTTATCAAATATGTTTTGCGGCTCCAGACAAACTTCATATTGCGTCAGAGGGGGCAGATGAACAGTGAACCAAATAATGAGCGTCACACAGCGGTTTGGTTTCCTAGGCGAATATCATGATTAACTTTTATTAAAAGCATCATAGCTACAATTCATCATACATGATGTCTCCAAAAAAACAAAAAAGACAAACACCAAAAAAGAGAAAAAAACATTTACATGGTATGTCTGTAAACTTCAAGGCTAGATAAGAATTTTGAGGTAATGCTCTTCAGCTTGCTGGCTAAAAGTAACAAAAAGTCCATTTTTCAAGAAAAGTAGCTAAGTAATAAAGGTACCTGATTATTTTAACTCTTTAACACCAGTGCATCAACAGGAACAGAGTGAGACAAAATTGATTGCAGTACGTATTTGTCATCATTTACAGTTTAGTTTTTCTATTCATACGACACTTGTGGTTATTCATATAGTGTGTGTTTGTGTGTGTGTTGGGAGAGTGATGTTGGAACATTCAAAAGCTGCCTTGGTTATTGCTGTCTCAGCATTAGACCGAACAGGAAGTGGACCCGGGCTCTTCCTGTCTGTCTGCTGGGCTGGCTGTGAGAGCAAATGTTCAGATGACCACAGTGTGTTTGAATGCATCGTCAAATATGTGAACCACTCGCGTTGCTTGATTTATCTCCGACACTTGAACTGGCCTTGGGAAATGGAAACAAATCAAGCACCTCCTGCATTTATAAAGTATTTAAACTGAGCTCAACTTCATAAAGAAACGTGTGGATCTCCAACTCAGTGGAGAATGTGTCAGTCCTGTAAGGCCAGGTCTGGTGTCAGTGTGTGTGACTACAGAAAGTCTCCAAGACAAGGTCACTAGGGAGCAGCACTTTGAATCTACTGGGAAATGTAAAAAAAAAAAACAAAAAAAAAAAAAGCTTTTAATGTGGCAGCGAACGGGAGAATTCAACCATGTGCCCCCTTAAAGAAGAAACCTGAAACATCACATCCCTGCGGGGCCGCCGCCCCCCCCCCCCCCCCGTCCATTCACAGAGTCCTCGTGAGGCTGCCTCCCACCGAGAGACAGGAAGAGGAGCGGCGGTGGAAAGACTCAGACTGACAGTGTGGGACTGGTAACAGTATTGGTTCAGTGTGACGCACACACACAGGAAAACAGCTGCGGGGGTAGTGTGTGTGTGTGTGTGTGTGTGTGAGGCTTATGATCAGTATGTCAGTGTGTGAGACTGAGTTTAGGCCAGTCTGGTTTCTCTGCCTCCTCAGAGTCTACCTGGTCCGATATGTGAGAACTTAAAACTCTGCTCTGAAACAGAACAGTTCCAACTCCATTACCCACAATTCCTCTCGCAGCAGCGTCGTCAGTCAGACGTAATGCCGTTTTTTTGCGTAGCGATGTGAAGCGATGCTGCCGACAACAACTTAACAGTCCAGGCGTTAAAGGAAGCAAAACGACCAGTGAAGTCTGAGAGCAGCAGCGATACTAATATAATAATGAATAATCATAGCTCTGCTGGAACATGGGAAGTCTGAGGGCAGAGAAGGGTCTGAAGGGTTTTCCCTGATGATCCATCAGAGAGGTTTAACTTAACACACACACACACACCCCACTCTCTGACACATAGTCATACACCTGGTCAAAATAATAACAGTGAGAAATCATCAACAACAATGTAAAGAAAAAACAGGATTCATAACAGTTTGGATATTTCTGGTGGAGGCGTGTAAACGTGGCAGGGGGGAGGGGGGGTTCACTGTGTTATTCAGTCACTGTTGTCCTTCAGTGGAGATACTCCTGCCACCTCCCCCACCTCCCCCACCTCCCCCATCCCTACATCCTCCAGCGCTGAATCTTCTCCTCTCAGCTCATCCTCCTCCTCCGCTCCGTCTTTCTCCTCAGCCAAGTCACTGTCTTCCCCCTCCTCCTCCTCCTCCTCCTCCTCCTCTGCTGTAGCTTTAAGCCCCCCCTTCCTCTCCTGGTTACTGGGGAGGGTTGTGGTCAGGGCGTTGCCCCCCAGAGCTCCAGCCATGGCGCTCTGCAGCTCGGCCAGGGTGGAGGCAGAGGGGAAGCCCGGTAGGCTGAGCCCCCCCAGGCCTGGAGGCAGGAACATGGAAGGGTAGAGCAGGCCAGGGGCCATGGTGGACAGCAGGAAGGGGTTGAAGGCCAGAGAGCTGGCCGACATGCCCGCTGCAGCCAGCAAGGCGGCGGCGTCCCCGTTGATGGAGGCCACTGACGAGTCAGCAGCGAGGGTCTGAGCAGTGACATCACTTCCTGCCTGCTCCCGCCTCCTCCTCTTCCTCGCCTTCTTCGCGGCTCTCTCACCATTAGCCTCCGCCTCCACCTCCTCCTCCTCGTCATAGTCTTCCCCCTCTCCGTCCCCCCCCTCACCCTGCATGGTTCCGTTGCTGTTCTGGGACGTCGCAGCGCGGGGGCTGGATGCAGCAGCGGCAGCTGCCACCGTGGCCAGGTTCCCGCCAAACAGCCCGCCCAGGCTGAACATGTTGGGGAGGGCGGCCATGTTGGGCAGGCCCCCCATCCCGGGCAGCATGAGGGGCAGCATGGAGGCGGCGGCGCTGGCAGCCGCCTGCTTGGGGTCTGAGGGGTGCGGGAAGCCCATCAGCCCGGCAGCCAGCTGAAGAGACTGCAGACTCTGCAGGGAGGACAGGTCCATGCCCCCGAACAGACTGCTCAGCAGCAGAGGGTTGATGCCTCCTACACACACACACACACACACACACACACACACAGTTTCAGAGGAACATCCACAACCCTTCAGAACATTCTACATGTACTCCTGCATTTATTGGTCACTTACAACTTTCTCTGCAACATTTAGCTTATTGTATTTATTTTACTTCTCCTGCACTACTTGGTCTTTTATTTCTACTCTGTTTCTTCTTGAACTAGTCTTATAGTGTTTAGTTTGTTGCCGTAGCTGCTGTGCTTATGATGAGGAAGCCTTTGAATCATAACTGCTCTCAAGTACTCCAACACAGAATTTGTGATTTAACTGATCAGAGATGACAGGGGGTTACTGTGTGTGTGTGTGTGTGTGTGTGTGTGTGTGTGTGTGTGTGTGTGTGTGTGTGTGTGTGTGTGTGTGTACCTGCAGATGAGGCAGCAGACAGCAGAGAGACCTGTGCAGCCTGAGCTGCTGCTGAAGCCTGAGCGGCTGCGGCTGCCTTGGCGATCTCAGATTTGGGTCTTCTTCCTCTGCGGCGGACGCCCTCCTCTCTGACCACAGGGCCGGTCAGGAGACGGTCAAACATGGCTTCTGGGAGGAAACCCTGCAGGGAGGAGGACCTCAGGTTAGAAAACAAACCACTCCCATAGAAAGTGAGAGGGTTGGGCTCAGAGGGCTTACAGGAAACAGATGGTGTAACATAGACTTCTTATATACAGTTAGTCATTATTGACAGGTTTTATCTCTCTTACTAACCGACTGTTTCACGATGTCGGTCCAATCAGGGGCGATGGAATACTCTGTGTTCTCCAGTAACCATCGGGGAAGCTCCTTCATTGGTGGAGCCATGGCCCCGCCCATCTGAGGAAGAGGAAGATGAAATGAGTTTACCTTGGAAAATCAATTCAGTTTCAACATGTAGGCAGTGGTCCTCAGGTATTCACTGCACCTTGCGTCCGTTGCGTCTGTTCACCACAGGCACCCTCTCCTCTCCAGTCAGGGTGTTGATGTCGATCTTGTTTGGGTTTCGACAGCGATGGCGTTTCTGCTTGGGCTTAGAAAACTGAGACAGCAGTACATCCTCGCTCTTCTGTTGTGGGAAGACACAAATACAAAGGTGTGAGTAACTAGAGGCTGAGAAAGGCAAGCAAGAGAACAACAGATATGATGCTTCTGGTTACACTAAGAAAGGATTTAAGGTGAAGAAGATGGATAAATGTAAAGAGGGGCCGTACTGGTGTGAACGCAGCCATGTCCATGGTGTAGGTGGGGTGCTGCCTCAGCCACTCCCCCAGCTCTTTGTTGGACACGGCAGCCTCCTCCTCCTCCATACTGCCAGAGGCCAGAGACCTGGCACTGGGGCTCTGCTCTGGGACGGGTCTGTGGGCACGGGCAGCATCCTGAAGCCCCTCCACACCTGAAGCCTTCGTCCCATCAGCATCATCCTGACGGAGAGCAGGGGAGAAGGAACATTGACAAACTGTTGTGCAACACTGAAATCTGTCCTGCTTGTTAAACACACTGCTTACCCCTCCTGCTCTCTTGTTGCCCATGAACAGCAGCTCCAGGCCTTCAACATTTTTCCTACGGCCCCGCCTCCTCCTCATGATTGGCAGGTCAGCCTCCAGTGAACCATTGGCTCTGTGCGCAGAGGGGGGGGCTTGCAGCAGCAACTCCATCTGGGCTTTGAGGGAGGGGCTTGTCGCCAGGGCGCTGGGAAAGCCAGCCAATGAGGGAGCTGCCTTATGATGATGGTGCATACCCTGAACAACACATCACATCAGTTTTAGTTTGAATACTATATTAGTTCTTTGTCGTTCTGCATGATATGAATGAACGATGGCTGCACCTTGGTGAGGTCTATGGCCTGGCTCTGGGTGTCCGTGGCAGAGTGGCTCTCTCTCAGCTGAGCCACCATCTCCATCAGGTTACGTCTCTTAGTGGCTCGCTCCGCCTCAATCTCGATCTTCCTCCTCCTCCTCCTCCTCTGGCGAGGCAGGGTCAGAGCGTCCTCCTACAACATCAGGGGAAGTTAAACTGCATCTGTCTAACGGCAGGAGTCGCAGTACTGGGAGCAACTAGCACAGATCAGGATAGCGCAGCATTAGGTTTAAGTTTCTAACTGATCCTCAAACTCTATCATTAATATGTTATTACTTACACAATTAAAATAAATAAAATCATGCTGTAATATGGCCCTCCAAAGTGTTTATTTCACAGATAGTCTCCATATTTTTATAGTTCACTGTCAACATATTTTAGTTCTATTTTGAGATGTTTATATATTTTATGTATATATACAATGCCTTGCATAAAATATTCCAAAATGGGGATCAATAATGTAAATGTTTTCTTATCAAGCTTAAAAGTGACAAGTTATAAACAAGGTTTTGAATATATATATTTTTCATAATAAACCGATGTGAGTAGCACTCACATGAAACTGTGGCGACAGTGTTTTGTCCTCGCTCCCGCTGTACGGTGTGTGGATGCCGGCCATGGTGAGCTCGGCGAGGCTCCGCCTCTGCAGCGGGCTCTCTGTCACTGTGGCGGCGGCCGCTGTGGGGAGGGCGGAGCCCTGCCCTGGCAACAGGTTGCCGGGGAAGTCGAAGATGTGGCGTCTGTTGACAGGCCACTTGCCCTTCAGGACAGTCTCACAGATGTTATCCATCCTGTTGATCATCAGCCGGTCCTGGGGGGGCAGAGAGCTGATTAGAGCTGGGTAACAGTATACCTGTGTTGCATTATCTTGAAGTCTACAAATGGTTTATTAGTTCTGGATACAAGCGAACACATGCAGTTATGGTCTGAAGCTGTGATATGACTGTTCATATCCAGCACTAGAGCTTTTCCTACACAGTGCAGTAATACTATAGGCTTATATTGCACTTATATCATTTAAGCTAATGCCAGTGGCTTCAATATTGCCATATCTACAATCACTGTTGAGCTACTCTCTGGAACTCAGCACTCACTGAACAGATGTTCCACATAAAACCCTCAGAGGGTAGAATCTTCCTGTTTCTATTTGTTTCTATAAAGGATCAATCTGCTTCTGATTGTTTCAGTCTATAAAATACCAGAAAATCTCCCTCAGAGTTGTTGATGGCTGAAATCACTAATCCATAACGCTGTGATGTAATCTGAAACATGAGCAGCCATTCATAAAACAGTGGAAACAACTGGAGTTATCAAATTATGACAGTATGATAATCATGCAGCCTTTTTTGGCTGTTCTTTATATGTGACCCGCTCTATCGAAATCAGTCGGAAGTCGCAACGGCTCATTTCAAAATAAACGTGGATTTACGTAAAAAACTATTTTTTCAGGGTTCGGGTGTTTTGTTTGATTTTAAACAAACAAAGTCTTGGCTTTCAGAATATGAAACTTTTATTTCCAAAATCACACGATAAATACATTTTTGAAGCTTGTAAAGGGACGAAGACAGGCACCTCTCACTCGCAATCTGCTCTTCCGCAATCTGCCCCGCCTCCCTCCGGCTGAAATTATGAATGTAAGAGTATAGTAATCATAGATAACACGGCAGGGTCCGTTACAGTTTGTTTTCATCTGATTTCAATTAAACAAAGTCTTGCCTTTCAGAATATTAAACTTGTTTCGGCAAATTCAGATGATAAATACAACTTTGAAGCTTCGGCATAATTACAAGCGGAGAACGGAGTAACTTAACGTTACAGCAGGCACAACAACAGCCGGTGTTTCTCGTGAGTGTTTTCCCCCGAAACAAACACAATACACACAAATGCAAAATTACACAAACACACACACACACACGTATACACAGACTCGCGAGCTTCCCCTCCAAACAAAAATATCTTCCCTCTGTAGTATTTTGATCATTTGCTCCGCTAATAATCAATCAGATCGATCCAGAGAAGAGAAAACTTTGAAGGCCTTTTTCTCAAAATGATGACTCGGTGATAGTCATTATATCATGTGACATATTTCGCTTAATATTTGGAGTACAACAACAATCCTGATATCATTAGAAAGCTAGGAATCTCCTCTTTCCAACAGTGTATACAACTCAAAATGTGTCTTCGGGTCAATGCGACTGATTTCGATGGAGCAGGTCACATATGTCTGGCTATAATTGTACTCACCTTGGGCCAGAATGAGAAGGCGTAGGCGCGCTCCTGTAAGGCGTGCAGTGCTGTGGTCTCCGGCAGGTCGTCGGGGCAGAAGCCATCTCTGGTTTCGTTCTGGGCAGACGTGCTCAGAGAGGCAATGCTCTCCTCATCAAAGTTCTTCTGCTCTGATGCAGCGCTCGCTGTGTTGACAGAGGGAAGGTTAGGCTGCCTCTCTAAATTAAAACGAGGGTTTTCAAAACATATGAAGGGGCTCAAAATTCATTTTTGGAGAACGACAACCCCAATGGGATAATCATAAACAAGAGTAGAGGTAGGTAAGTGTGTTAGAGCTACATGTAGAACTGTCATCATCCCTGTGATAAACATGACAAACAATGAACACACCTTCAGTCAGAGAAATGCATGTTCCAGTACCTTCAGCCTGAGAGGATTTCTCCGATTTGTCATCTTCATCCATCCTCTCTTCCTCCTCGTCCTCTGGGCTTTTCTCTGGGTCAGCTGACTTTGGAGATTTAGGAGACTCTGGGTTCACCTCGGTCTCTGCAGGTTTGTGGTCGGGTTGTGCTTTAGGAGAGGAGGGGGGGTGTTCTGTGAGCTCAGCGGTGGGAGAGTCAGCAGGAGTCAGACTCTTCTTATCTTCTGGTACCTCCTCTTCTTCGTCCTCTGCTGGTTTGGAACTCTTCTCTCCCTCTGCACTGGGCTCCTCTTCCAGCTCTTCCTGCTCCTTCTGCTCCTCCTGCTCTTCTACTTTGGGCTGGGACTTATCCTCCTCTTTCGGCGACGCAGCAATGTCATCTTTCCCTTCTCTGACCTCTGCCTCATTTTCCTTCTGCTCCTCAGGAGCTTCAGTCTTAATACATGGAATGTTGTTAGCGTCTCCTTGCTCCGTTTCCATTTTGACCTCCGTCCTCACCTCCTTCCCTTCTTCTTCCTCCTCCTCCTCCTCCTCTTCTTCTTTAGCTGCATTCATAGCAATCATCGCAGCTGCTGCGGCGCTGGCCAGCTCGTCAGAGGTGAGGAGAGGTCCGGTAGTGTCCGGTGCTCCCATCCCCGCCTTGGTGGTCTCTCCCTTGACTCCCCCTCTCTGGCTGGTGGAACGCTGGTGAGCATCCAGGAAGGCCAAGGTGGGGTCGTTTAGAATGTGATAATCTGTGCGACTGACTCCGTGCTTAGAGGCCCCCAGGATGAGGTCGTGGTCATGGCGGCCGCTCTCCCACCACTCCGGGAGGTCAGGGGAGGACTGGCAGAGCTTGAGGCGCTCAGAGAGCAGCGGGTGGGGGAGGACCTGTTCCCGGATGCGCCGCAGCAGCTCGATGCGGTACAGGGTGCGGGAGGCGCGCTCCTCTGTGATCGGGTCGATGATCAGGGTGGGGTCTGGGAGTTCTGAGGAGGTAAAATACAGAATCAGACAATTTGACCCTAGTACTCAAACAAACTTCAACCACACAGCTGTTATTTAGAGGTGAAATACATTTGTTTCTGTGTCACAGTAACTTACGCGCTTCACTCTTGTTGTGCATTCTGCAGACCCGCTTACACATGGCAATGAACGAGTAGTAATATTTCTCCAAGCTCTCATCTGTTTTCTTGTCCAGTCGAGCAAAGGCCCTGAACTGAGCCCAGTCGAATTTCTGACGCTGAGTGTCAAAGACGACCCCGAAGGTGGACACCACACGGTAGAAATCTGCCTCCTCACGACGAGTCCATCTGATAGAGAAAACGTGTGAGCAAAGGTCCATTTACAAAATAAATACGTGTGTTGGTACAGTTCTTTAACACCATTCCTGTACAAGCAACGTTAAATGAGCCCTACCTTTGTCTCCTCTCCTTGTAGTACATGGCTCCATCAGGCATCAGGGAGCTGGCAGTCATCACCGGTGACGCCTCTGCCATGAACTGCCCACCTTTGGCAAAGTAGGCACTTCCTTTAGCCATATACGGGCTTCCTTCCGTCATGAACACCCCTGCTCCATCTTGGATATAGGCTGCCCCCCCTCCTCCTGTGTCGGTAACCATGCCGATGGCAGGCAGGAAGTCCCTGCGCCGCCGCCTGCGCCCGTCGGGCCGGTTGACGGCCTCCTGGCGGAGCTGCTCCCTGCGGTTGGAGCGCTGGTAGGCCGTGATGAGGCGGCGCAGACGGGCAGTCAGAGCCGAGGCAGCCGGCCAATAGAGTCGCTCGTTGGAGCCCGAAGCTCCGCCCGGAGCAGGTCCACTTTGACCATTCTCACCTGATTTAGCTGCATGAGAGAAGAGAGGAACACAGTCAGGAACCACACTTGCCCCTTTCCCACCAAAGCAGTTCCAGGGCCAGTTCGGAGCTAGTGCCCGATTAAGCACCGGTTCTTCCTGTTACCAAAGTCTCTTGGCCCTGAACACTCGTTCTTATCTGGCCCCACTCCGATGATGGCGTGAGTTATTTCATTATTGGTATTTGAAGGGTATTGGAGGCGGGGGCGCTGAGCAAAGTGACTAGTATGCTACCACACACTTATATAAAGTGAGGCAACACTAACCAGGTATAGAGTGATGCAGTTTGTTTTTACCTTACATTTAATGACCTTCCGTTCGCTGTTGTTTCCCATTTCTAAGACCAGCCTCATACATTTTCCCGTTGTTTTTTTATTATCCCAGCTATTGGGTGGAATCAGTACATCTACAGCTATGCTAACATCACCTGTCTAATGCTTTAGTGTGGTGAGACACTTTAATAACGGTGCTGTGATGCCAAACAGTGAAAACGGTGATATTATTCCATCACTTCTTATACATTTTAGGCTTCATTGTAAAGCACGCAGCAAAGAGCCTGTGTTTTATGTGCTATGACGGAAAAGGCATACAAAACAACATCTTTCTTCTACTTTTTGTTTTTTTTCAAACACACTTAGGATGTGAATGGGTTGGTGAGATCTTTCATGGTTTTACAGGGCTCTTTGGGACGGTGTTAAAAGAAGATTTCACAGTTTGCTTTACTCAAGAGCCTTCTGAACTTCTGCTTATAGAAAGCTTAAATGATTCTGCTGTTAGAACAGCTGTTACCGTGCCTGCCTCTGGGTGTACTCAAAGCTTACCTTCAGCGTCCCCTTCCACTGTGTCATCCAGGGGGGAGTTGGTGAAGTCATCCATGTCATCTTTAAAAGGCATACGCAGGGGCTTGTACTCAGGATCCTCATCCTCGCTGTAGAAACAAGAGAATGGCTCATTTTAACTTCCAATATAACACAAAGAAGAGGAAAGGGAATATTGGAATTAGTTGAAAAATTAAGATATAAATCAAAATAAGGATAAAGTTTAACTTAAGATTTTTCCAATCACCATAAAGTTATTTGGTGAAATTAAATCCCTGACATTTATATTTCAAAGTAATTAAGTATAGAAACTGATAAAACCTTCATATAAGCTAGCAGCAGTTTGAACTGCTGTTAAAATGGGACAAATCACAGAGATGGAAGAATAAAAGCAGGGCTGAGTAAAGGCTGCTCTCTTACCCATCCACACCATCTGTCATCATGTCAGAGCTCCTCTGCTCCGCTGCGATGGCCTTGGCATCCGGCATGCCCACCCTCTCCAAGAAACACAGGGTGGCGTCCGCTCGCATCGAGTTGTACTTCTCATAGCCTGAAGAGCAAGAGGAGAAGATGAACACAGAGGCGTGGAATCCATGTTTGTATTTTTTGTATAATGACAATAAAAGGCTTTAACTTTAACATGTGTTTAGGTGCAGGGGGCTTTAACCAGTAACCAGGCAGGAAATCAAGGAGACTCAAGACAGTTTCAGGTCAGGTCAGGTCAGGTCTACACACACACACACACACACACACACACACACACACACACACACACACACACACACACACACACACACACACACACACACACACACACACACACACACACACACACACACACACACACACACACACACACACACACACACACACACACACACACACACACACACACACACACACACACACACACACACACACACACACACACACACACACACACACACACACACACACACACACACACACACACACACACACTATGAAATGAAGGAGGAGACAAAAACAGCAGCAGAAGGGCAGACCCCAGGAGCCAGCTGCTGACAAGACAGACATCCCACCTGTGTGTGTGTGTGTATACACGCGAGCCTACGTTCTGTACATGCGTGTGCTTATCCAAGTAAGCCTGCAGGTGCTCATTTGTGTCAGAGAGAGGGAGAGAGAAGAAAGTGGAAAAAGTGTGTGTGGCATGGCGTGTGTGAAAGTGAGCTAGTGGGTGTGAGCTAGTGGGTGTGAGGAACTGTGTGTGTGTTTGTCCGTTAGGGGCATTCGAGCAGAACAGATTAGAATGTGCAGATCCTACTGAGACACAGTGAAGGAGAGAAGGAGGAGGGAGGGAGGGGGGAGAGAAGGAGGAGGGAGGGAGGGGGGAGAGAAGGAGGAGTGAGGGAGAGAAGGAGGAGGGAGGGGGGAGAGAAGGAGGAGGGAGGAGAGAGGAAACATTTGAAGGAATGAGGAACATCTGAAGAGCAGGTGAGAGGGAGGGAAAAAAAGGGAGGGGAAAAAGGAGAGAGGAAAGAGTGTATCAAAACAGAAGCCTTCCTCCCTTCACTCCGTCCTTATTCCCCTCACAACTCATCGGGGGCCTTTACAGGGCTGACACACACTTTTCTGTGTGTGTCAGCCCTCCTCCACCCAAAGGACCTCCCCTAGTGAATAAGGATTATGATTAACTATGGGTGAACCCCTTTTGTATTACTGTGCGTCCTAATTGAATCATAGAGGGTGGCAATGATGGAACAATTATGACAAAATAATATGAATGAGGGTCTCAAGCCACAACTTACAGACACTGGGAGTCACATTTATGGGGGGGGGGGGGGGAGGACTGATACAAGCAAGCAGGTTAACAGTAAATGGAGATAAATATGTTATTTTAACTTTAGAAAGAGCTTTGTTTTCATGCTTTGTATCATTTACACCTGTAACAAACTGCAAAGTACACACACACACACACACACAGCTCATGGTTATACCAGCCATCAATCACACTGACGATAACACACTGAGCCTGCCAGCTGCGTGTTGCTATCGCCATAGCAACACCAATCAACCAGTGGCAGCAGAAGTGGGTGGGATGTGTTTGTGTGTGTTTGTGCCCTCGCCCAGTTTGAATGATGATGCTTGCGTGATGTTGACTGGGTTGGAAGCCACTGGAGAGAGAGAGAGAGTGTGTGTGTGTGTGTGTGTGTGTGTGTGTGTGTGTGTGTGTGTGTGTGTGTGTGTGATGTTCATTTTGTATTCGCCATGTATGGCTGCCGTTGGGAGACGTGGATGTGTACATACAGTATGTGGTTGTGTGTGTTTCTCACCGTGTTTGAAGACACCGAGCAGCAGGGATTTGTCGGCCTCGCTGTCCCACCAGTCAGCCGGGACCTCGGCGTGGAACGGCTGCGGAATCCAGATATCCAGCTCACTGTGGCACAAACACACACATCACTGATACCAGAACTAAACTGTTGGTCCATGTTCAATCTGCTTTGGTGCGCAAGAGGGAAAAAGAAAAAAGGGAAGGGCTGAAATAAGATTACGAGTCATTGGTGATGTAATCAGATTGTAAAAGCTGTCAGCCGCAGATAAAAACAAATACCCAAAATGTTCATGTGCACACAGAGTTATCTGGTTGCATTCTACTTATGGTTTTCTTTAGTTCACATGTTCAACTGCACATTCGATACCCTCAAAGTATGTCCAGGTTCTGAATAAATCAACACATTTCAATGAGCAGTCAATGAAATAAAATGCATGAAAAATGATTGATCTAAACAGGAATGACTGATTGCTGCGGTCTGTTTTCTTGCCATGGAAATCTGGAAATTACTATAATGTTCATCCAGATCTTTACAAAAGCAGTGGTCATGCATTACTTCACTTCAAATATGAACATTACTAATATGATTTTATTTGTATCAACCATTTGAATGTGACTCCAGAGGGAGCTGTGGGAAGTGGGATCACTGTGTGCCTCAGTGTTGGCTCTTAAAACATCATGTTTGAAAATGAAGAGGGAATTGCACAGGACAGTCCGTAGCCCACTGCCCATCTCCGTTTGTGCTCAATGCTAAATTAGCTGTTGCTAGCATATATTTGTGGCTCTCGTCTATCCACTTCAGTCCTTTTTAAAAACTGTCCATTGTGAGTCAACAACGTCATGTGTGCAATGCTACATCAGCGGAGTGCTCCTATTTTGACATACTGTTCTCTTCACAGCCTTCCAGTTAAGATGCTACCAATATTCTCCCCCATGGTCTTAATTGTTCTCCATTTAATTGATATAACCTTGAGAAATATATGGAGACCCCTGACGCAGTACCTAAACTTTATTCTTACAAGCGGTTTTTAAATAATTACAACAGTCAGTCCAATTATTATTTGTTGTACTCCTTATGCATGTAAATGACAAACCTAGAATAGTTATAATGAGCAAGGTTTTTGCAGGCTGGATGAAATGTGGTTGCACCAAAAAACAATTCTCCATTATGGAGTGGAGGAAAAGTGGTGTGTTTCCACCAAGTTGGGAAAAGAAGGGGCACAATGGAAGCAGAAAGACAGAGGGTGACAGGAGGAGGGGAGAAACGCTCCCTTATCTCTGCAAACAGCAGCATGGCCACACACACACACGCCTGGGCCAAGACTGGCAGGCTAAATCCCCCTGGCATATGTTGGCACGATGGTACCCCGTATGCTCACGTCTGGCATGCACTGACACACACACATACAGGGGTCTGTCACAGTAGCCACAGAGAGGGAGGAGGGAGAGATCAACATGAAGTGCACGTGCTCCACATTATGAATGCAATCACATCTGGGTGAAAGGGTGATGAGCGGGGGATGGGAGGTGATGAGAGACTGAAGCGGACTGCAGAGAGGGACAGACAGATGGCAGGGAAAGTGTGATGGAGGGAAGATGGAGGGAGCAGCAAAGGAGTTGTCAGAACGAGGTGAAGGAAACCGTAGAGTTAACCTTCACATCTACAACCTTGCACTGCAAAGCCTCGTGCAAAATGCTAATAAGCAGTAGCTTGTCAAAATGTGAGGGAAAGAAACCTGTAAATGGGTCAAAGCTGGTAAAAAAGCTCATTTCCCCCAGATAACAAAGTGTGTTGCATCTGTCAGAATAGAAAGAACTGTGCCAAAGAGGCCACTGGAACAGGCACAAATACACTTTAGTAATAATTCATCACTCATCCATATCCATCTATGAAGTGGCTTTCATGATGCATCCAATACATAAAAGCCTTTCTATGAACTGTAAACACAGAAAGATGTCATCAAAGAAACAACTGGCTGCAAACGGGGGTCGAAGAGCTCTTTTTGGGGTTGGAATTCATTTGGAGATGCAGAACGTACAAGCATTTAAGCTGATCTGGAGTAACTAGTTCTTATTAGAACATGTTGAATGAATTAGCAGGTGTTCTGAGTGGAACACACAAGCATGTTGTTTAGATCAGAAAAGCAACTGAATAGAGAGCTTGAGAAACAAAGAAAAGGAATGAAGGTTAAGAGAGAAGAGGCAGAATCATGTTGGAATCAGTGCTCAATGGAATATTTTCTGGGACAAACCAAGAGGAAGAAGGTTTACTGACCTGGAGTCAGCTCCTTCCAGAATGCGATCGGCCTGATCGCCGATGACTTCCTGACGCAGATAGTACAGCATCCTCACCCTCAGCAGCACCCTGCAAAATAAAGTCATGCTGGTTCAAATGTTGTTCAACACAGAAACAAAAACAACAATTGTTTTAATGACAACTTAATCAAAATAAACACATTTTCTGAGGTAATGCGTTAAAGAAAACCATCAGAATCTTTTAAAGATTACTTTCAGATTTCTTATGCTTTCAGAGGTTATTCTGACCCTTGAAGATCCTCTAGTGTAGATTTGATCATGATCTAATCCTCTAAGAAATGGGTTTGTAAAAGTAAGAATACAGCGGTATACTGCTGTCTATGTGCAGACCGCAGGAGCACTGAACACATTTGAGATGGAAAATGTCCTATAACTCATTACTGCATTTCAGGTTTTTTTTCTTTACAACTGCTTTCTAAGGGATGGTCATCTTCTGTTGATATCAATGACAGATGTTGGCGGTCACAGTGTGTCCTTCAGTGAAATGAATCACTTCAGTCATGGCTCAACAGTGACAGTCACATCTGAACTTGTGACATTGGAAAAGCTGCTATCTGGGAGATCTGCTTCACTGTAAACATTTGCCACCAGGATTTAATGCCAATAGCTGTGTTTGGGGCAGAAAACAGAGGGAAAGAGGGTGGGGGGGTAAGTGGGAGGAGCAGAGGGGGGAAGAATTGAAAGGACAGAGCGGTGCTGGAGGGAACAGTAAGTTTAGAGAGGCAGCGCAGACGGGGGAAGGGTATGAAGACTGTCACTTGCAACTCATTCTGCAATGTGTGTGTGTGTGCATCAATGGCATTGAACGTTGCCGCGTATGTGTGTCTGTTGGCAGGCTGTGTGAGCTCATCCATCAATGTGCCAGGCCTGATTAGCCACACAACGCTGTGCTCCAGCCTAGCAGATGGCACCACATAATCACCCCCAAGTGTGTGTGTGTGTGTGTGTGTGTGTGTGTGTGTATACACGTCTTTCACCCACTTCCAACAGGTCTGCCTGCCTAGCACCTGGCCTGGCACACGGCCAGACGCACACAAACAAACAAACTTCCCCCTCAAGAAGGAAAAAAATAATCTTAGAATTGAAGCATATCTCCCTGACAACAGGAGAGAGAGAGCTGACCACTCAACAAACCTGTGTGTGTGTGTGTGTGTTGGAAGTATTCCTTTACTTAAGTACAAGTACAAATACTATGGTCTCAAAATACTTCACTGCCAAGTCTTGATTACAAAATGTTTCAAAAGTAAAAGTACTCATTCTGCACACAAATGAGTTTCAGAATAATATTTAGTACAGAAGTATAATAATCTAAAATGTCCATCAAGAGTGAAAGTACTTTCTATGCACAATGGCTCTTTATTATATTATTATGGTTATTATATTGTGCTTTTTTTATACATGCAACAGCATTTCAGTATTGTAGTTGGTCAATGTGAACCAAATAATACAGTACAGTGCTGCATTATACCGTGTCAGTATATGTACAAAGTAACTAGTAACAGAGTTATATAAATGTAGTGGAGTGAAAAGTACGACATTTGACCGACCATAAAATGGAAATACTCAAATAAAGTACAAATGTGTCAAAGGACAATACTTGAGCAAATGTACTTCCCACCACTGGTGTGAGGAGGAAGACGGGAGGCTGCTTGGGCTGTTAAAGTTCTATTTACGGTTGTAGAGCTGATCACATTGTATCCATGTCCTGGTTTAAAGCCTGTAGCATTAGCTTGGAATCCATCACGGTTTTTAATCTGTCATCCTTCCATAAACTGTTAATGTCTCCCACAGATACAGAGGGAATGTGTCCGTTTCAGGTGTGTTTGGGTGAGAAAGCCCTACTTGTTACAGTGGTGTTTCAGATGTCTCTTGTAGCTGTCCTCCTGCAGGATGTGGTCAGGGTTGCAGCTGGCCAGCCAATCAGCTCTTGGCGTCTGCGGAGTCGGAGCCGCAGGCTTTCCCTTCTTGCCCTTCCTGCCCCGAGGGACTGGAGTAGAGAGACCTGGAGGGAGAGGGACAGAGAGAGATAGAAGGGTAAGACACGGGTCGGGGGCTTCTGCAGACGACAGCCTGTAATCCTTCAAACATTTCCAGAACCTGCTCCACAGCACAGCCCGAAAGCGTGTTTCAGTTATATAGATGAGGCAGCAATGGCTGAGATAAGACCTCAGCCATGAACCTTATTAGCGCACTTGAATACAAAAGTTTTTCAGAATCTAGATATTTTGGTGCTTTTCCACCAGAAAAGGTTTCCTCTAAGAACAAATATTGATTTGGAATCCTCAGTTCTGCTAGCAAGAACTACAATGTGGTTACCAGTGGATTGAGATGGTTTGATACTTTTAGGATTGAGAGGATTTGCTTGGCTTTGAGATAGCAACTGGTAATCTTTTTTAAAGGATGGGAAGTCCGACCATCATTAGTCTAAAGTGGATTTGTATGTCTTTCTATTATTATCATATGTTCTATGCCCCACTTGTTGAGTGTCATTGAGGTTCACTCCCATAACTTTGTTCTTATTTTGTAGCATGTTTAAAGGTCTGTGAGTCCTGCCTCTGTGTCCTCCACAACATCTGTAATACATTTTTAATCAGATTAATCACAGCTTAAAAATTAATTAATCATGATTAATCACCATTCGAACTATGTCCAAAATATGTCGTTTCTTTATGTATATTGTTGTGGGAATGGAAAGATAAATGAAAGAAGGCGGATATATCCATTTAACATACAGTATCTATGTTTATTATAACATTTTTCTGTGTGTCAAAATGAAAGACAGCCCACACACCTATCAATCATCAAACCATGGGGTCTTAATTCATTACACGTTGATTTCTATCAACGGGGGAGTACTTCAGGAAAGTCGACAGGGGGGTTAGTGGAGTACTTCGTGACCACAGAGTGTGAACGTTGTGATCAGCTGTTTTAGCGCAGTTCTCCAGTGAAGGGGGGGGGGGGGGGGGGGGGGGAAGTGTCTCCCTCCGCAGCCGGTTGGCGTAGTTTTGGCACAATTTCGTTGTACAGACCGACGTTAACAGCAGCCCTGTCTGTGCACACGGAGACCGACTCTGTCGTCCGGTGATCTAACCGCCTTCTGGAAAAGCTTCACAAGTACGTCGGTACGCAAATGCGCTTTGTGACACAAGTCACGGTACGCATTTCAGATTACGCACATAACCTGCGTACCAGTTATGTGCACCCCTGTACTACAGCAAAAGTATTCTCCGTCGGGACTTCCTGCAACAACACCACGCCGTTATCTTGATTCTGATAGGCCAGAAGACATTATCAAATATGTTCTATTGATCACTACGTGACAAAAGTTTTCAAAACCGTTTCTGGTCTTCGGTATTTCCAGACAAGTGGCTGCTGAAATCAATCTGACTAACTGCTGTCTGTGCAATTCTCGGCGCGAGTTGGCGGACTTTATTTAGCTTACTTTAACATTATTTTTCATGGTGGGGCTAAGCCATTTCTTGGTATGGGTGTAGCCTACCCCAGCCATACCCTGGCGCTGCCACTGGTGGGATGTATGGGGCGGGCCATTCTGCACATGCGTTATATGCGTTAAATATTTTAATGCAATTCATTCAAAAAATTAATTACCGCCGTTAACGCGATAATTTTGACAGCATTAATATATATATATATATATATAAAAAAAGAGAATAAAAAAACAACAACCCTTTTTTAATTGTTGAAATAAGACAAACGTATCAAAGTATGGTTGTATTATAACAAAACTCAGACAAAGAGAAGTCCAAAGAGGCAAGATTGAAAGTGAGAGATAAGAGGGATGAGAACAGGACTCAAACTGTGACCAAAGTGCCTTTACACTCTGTTATTACTTTCATTACCACCAAACTATACTTCCTGCTTTCTCTCCCATCAATCAGCCGAGACAGGAGGAACTCTGATATGCAATCAAAAAATATCAATCAATTTATAATTTTAATTACATAAATAATGAAATAACAATAAAAAAAATCTAATATATTGTCATTCTCCCATGTATTATGTTGGTCAGTCCTACATAGTGTGGATTGTATGGTCTCATGCAGTGTATATAGTGTGTGTTACCGGAGTGGTTGGTCAGCAGCTTGGTGGTCCCGTCCTCACTGGGGTTGATCAGGTCCCAGATGAAGCTCTTGATGTTCTCGTCTCCACGATAATGCAGCAGGCAGTAGGCCAGCAGCGCTCTGCAGATCTTCTCCACATCCGACTCCTTCAGGGGTCGTTTGAAGCGACCGTGAGCCAGGATGTCATTCCACCTACCCCACCTGCAAAGAGATATGGAGAACAAAAACCTGTTAGTGGATATACCGTATTTGTTTACCAGATCATAGTATTCATTCAAATGCAGTAAAACATGTCAAATAAGGGGAAAATATCGCATTTCCTGTCAAACCAATGATCCACGTTTTGATTAATCTAATTAACATATTGCACATGATATAAAGACCATACTAAACAACAAATAATAATTATATAATGTGCATTCATCTGTGAAGCAAAGCAAATAAATGAAAATAATGTATTTATTTACAAAGAAATCGATTGTAATTGTTCTGATTTTAATTTAAAAAAAGGTAGCGGCAGCAATTAGTGCATTATCAGTTTTCAACCTATTTTATTAATTGAGTCATTTTTAATGCAAGTAATATATATGTACATTTCTGGATTTGTTTCTATTATAGTTATAGAGTTGAATATCTTTGGGATTTGGATTGACAAAACAAGACATGTTAAGACATCCCCTTGGTCTTTAACAAATTGGTATGGACATTATACCATTTCCTGACATTTTATTGACCAAACAATTAATTTGGAAAATAATCTGTAGTTGCAGCCCGACACAAAGGTCATACATGTACCAGAGTTTTGATCTAACAGTGACTGTCAGTCCAACCAGTGCCACCCAGCCATCCCTGTGTGTGCTAATGGAGGGTAAGCGATCCTAAAGGCTGATGCGCTGGACAGGGTTCCCGACACAGACTACATTTTTTCCAAGGCTGCTTCCAAATCTCCAGTGAACCATGTGACGCAGTGTTACTCTGAGTGATGATTTTAGACAAGGTAAAATGGTAGATGAGGGTGAGTGAGAGAGAGATGGATGATGGGAAAAGACAACAGCGCATTGAGCGAGAGGACGGGCTCAGTCAGACAGTGTGTTTTTGTGTCCTACAGCCTCGGGCCACAAGACTAGACTGTAACAATAACAACGCTGACACACACACACACACACACACACACACACACACACACAATTATCCCTGTATGTGGTAAGTGTGTCAGTTGGCCTGTGTGTGTGCAGTATAATGCATCCATGTCCTGAAAGGCTGCTATGATGTAGTAAAACACGCTCTTATGCACAGGTTAATAAACATTCCTCTTTATGTCTTTAATGCAATTATATAAATCATCCACAGGCATTTCCTACAGAGAACTTTAAAGCGTTTTAACCCGTGCTGGGGTTAAATCTGAACGTTTAACTACTTTCATCAATCATAAAATGGTGTTTTTTAGGCCTTATGATATCCTCCACAGTATCAGATACACACCCACAAAACTAAATGTTTTTGGAAAACATTTTAAGTGTCTTTTTTTTTTCATGTAAACCAGTAGTCTGAGACATTGTTTACAGCCTACAAAGTTGTTAAATAAAATGTGGTGATTAATGGTTTTTATGTAAAAGCAGTTAAAACAGACTGGTCAAATTTGATCGGGACCACCACAACACAGTAAGGGGGGAGAAATGGACATGACAGCAGGGTTAAATGATTTAGAGACATGGTAAAAGCAGGTGTCTTTAGATTAGATAAGTGCATCAGTGTGGTGTGGTGACTGACCCGTAGACCAGCAGGTTCTTCTCCACTCGGAAGCACTCAGATCGGGGGTACCCCTGGGCTTTGTCTTGGGGCCGTCGCGGTTTGGACGAGGGTCGGCTCGGTTCGTCGTCTTCACTCTCCAGCTCCGAGAACTCGAGCATTTCGTCCTCTTTGGCGCTGCTGAAGTGCCGGGTCTGTTTCCTCACCCTTGGTGTGTCGATCACCAGCGTGTTCTGGAAACAAATTAGGTGAGCACATTTAGTTTGTGTTTTTTGAAAGCCAAGATGCATTGTCCTTCTGGAATCTTTTATTTTATTTGATTAATCAGGTTTAAAAAACAGATGGCCTGAAATCTGTCAACAACAATATGCAAAGCATCTTCTGCTTCCTTCCTGTGAAGTGGCCTATTTGTACATATCATGTACATTCGGACTTCTATGACAAGTGTGAACCCCGTGGCATCTTCTGTACAGAATCTGAATAATTGGATGTTTGGCCCCGTGTTTCATTCCTGATGCTGAGAACATTTCTGCCTGGCTCAAACCAACTGCCATTAATTATGTTGTCTAATGAATTACATTTTTGTTCAATTAATTAGATTTTTTCCCACTCGCAAACCCATTAATATGTGCAAACAGGGCGGTAGTTAGCTCCACAATAATCACAGAGGGCTGCAGTCATTTCCATTTTAACATCACACAATGAAATCCCAGGGGAGCAGCCCTTGTTCGCTGGCAGATTTGGATTAAGTGTTCCGCTGGAGAGCCCTCCAAAGGAGGAGAACACAGAACCAGGAGGACAAACACAGATACAAAAAGTGAACAAATATAGAGCGGGAAAATAAATATGCCTGTTAGCAGAGCACTCAATGGGTGTGTAAGAATGCGAGCGAGCTTGTGTAACTGTGTGTGTGTGTAGTCTAAGTGATATCTCTGTACCCTCCAGGCATCTGCGCTCCGTTAAGTGGAGCTAAGCAGCTTACTCTCTCTCGCTCAAACACACACACGAGAGCAGGGAAACATGGGTAATCAAGGAAGAGAGGAGATTCCCAACTGTCAATATTAATCTCTCTTACCTCCTGCTAGCTTGTGGTGATACCGACTACTTACCACTGCATGTCCCCTTTTCTATGAGGGGACACCCTTACTTTAAATCAAGTATTAGGAAGCATTTCTTTATGTTGTTGGGTGGATTTAACATTTAGTGTGTGTGAGAGTGTGTGTGTGTGTGTTTGTAGTACCCGTCCATTCATGGCGTCCATGTCCAGCTCAGCCTTCTTGGCCCATTTCTGCCAGAAGTCTGGGTCCTCCAGAGAAATGTCTGTTCGGTTACCAGCTGCAACAAAACTGGCCTGCAGACGAAAGAGGTCAGTAATTAACTTCACATCCGTGATTTTAAGTAACCAAGTAGATTTACTCAAGTACTGTACTTAAGTACAATTCTTAGATAGTTGTACTTTACTGTAGTTTTTCATTTTTCTACTTTGTACTTTTACCCCACTACAATTCAGAGGTGTAAAGTACCAGATTTGAGTCCGTCTTCCACTGATAATATAATGTCTGAGTATGGAAGCAGAGTTCACTGCAGTAGTTGTTGGATCATGCTCAGGTTTTACCTTAGCAAAGGTAGAGCCCTTGCCCTCAGACTCGATGGTGATGGTGTGTGTTCGTCTCTGGAGGATCTGGTCGATGTCTTCCTCACAGAACTTTGATCCCTCGTCTTCCTCGTCCATCAAAGCTCCGTACGCTCCCTTCCTCAGCAGGTCCTCAACCTCCTTCTTGGACAACTGCTGTACTCCGACAACAAAGGATTCCATGACAAAGTTTAGTGTTGTCAGAGCACACAAACATGGGACGGAAAATATTTGAACTAAACTATCAATTTAACTTATTTGGCGTCAGTAGGTTTCAAAGGATGAACGAGTGGTCCGACAACGTGGTGTGAAGGTCTATCGTTTTTCCAGCCCAGAAAACGAAAACTTTACAGCGCGGGGGAAATTGAATATTTGTAATCCTGTGACAGTGTTGGAGAGTATCCCATATAATACAATGTGACAAACAAAAAATTAACTATTGCATATTGTTTGCTAGATTATTATTTTGAAATCCATGGTGAACTCATATAAAAGATAATTAACATTTACTCAGCTCTGCGCAACTGTTGACGCTTTCATATTAAAGTGCTTTTTTAATCAATCTACTTCGAAGAAAAATGCTCTATGAAGCGACTGTAGCTGTCAAATTCATATTTCCTGGCATGAACACGCAAAGGGTTACGCTATGTTGATGCTTTCGTCATGCGGAAGTGGGCTTGGTTAAATCACAACTGGGTTGGAGACAGTTGTCCAGCTTCTGGAATAGCTTTCTGACTCATGGTGAACTGAACAGATTCACTGTCCAAAAGAAATCCACCTGAAGCTATCTATGGGATATTGGACGTGTGTGTGTGTGATGTCTCACCCCGCTGTTGCTGTTCTCTCGTCCGCTCATGCTCTGCAAAACGGCCTTATCGAGCCCCAGCTTCAGACTGGCCTTGTCGAACATCTCCCTCTCGTAGCTGTTCCTGGTGATCAGCCGGTAGATCTTCACCGCCTTGGACTGGCCAATACGATGACACCTGGCCTGGGCCTGGAAGAGGACGCAGTCAGATAAATGACTTGCAGAAGAGGACTAATTATATGGTCCAGTGAAGCAGAATCAGTCACGTGGAGAGGTGGTTAGAGGGGCAGGGTCCAAGTGAATAAAAGGGCAAGCTGGCGATTTGTGTTACTTTTAAATAAAAATATGTCCAAGATAACTACTTTTGTGACAGTTTAAGTAATAAATAAATTAAGTCCATTTTGGTAAATTCTCCTCACATGTTAACAAGCCAAACTCTTACCACCTTCTCCATAAAGGCATCAGGCAAGATGCTTCAGTAATTACTGGCAGATGCTGATATTGTATGGCTCATATACTTCTACTATGTGTGCTTCTACTATGTGTGCTTCTACTATGTGTGCTTCTACTATGTGTGCTTCTACTATGTGTGCTTCTACTATGTGTGCTTCTACTATGTGTGCTTCTACAGGTGCTCGAGCCCACTTTGAGGTCCATCTGTGCACGTGTCTGAGCAGAGCTAAATGTGGGAGTCAGGATTGTACCTGCAGGTCGTTCTGAGGGTTCCAGTCAGAGTCGAATATGATGCAGGTGTCGGCTGCCGTCAGGTTGATGCCTAGGCCCCCGGCCCTCGTGCACAGAAGGAACACGAAGCGGTCCGAGTCAGGTTTGGAGAAGCGGTCGATGGCAGCCTGACGTAGGTTACCACGTACTCTGCCGTCTATACGCTCATAAGGATATCTGCACGGGAGGAGAGGTATTTTAGTGACATCATGACAGAAAAGACAACACTATGAGAGAGATGTCCCAAAGCTTCTCTATGGCTTATCATATGGAGTCACATTCCCCCAGATACACTATATCATATCAAACTAATTAATCAAGACTATGAAGTGCAACTTATAATGACTTGTATTAACCCTCTGAGACCCACATAGGACATTTCCGTTTTTGTATATTTTTGTGTTTTACCTTATAAATTGTCATTTCTTTACAGTATAATCAAGTTTTACACATCCCAGAAATCAGCACAACCTCAGCTAATGATATATGTCACTCACTAGAGACTTATATACACTATAATAGGGGATATTTGCCCATAAATAAAAATGGAGCTTGAACTTTTTACTTATTTGATTAAAAATAACTGCTAACCATAACATTGAAAGAAACATTCAACACGGAACATTGCACACATTTATTATCATTGTATCAGAACTGATTAGAAGATTCTAACTTATTCTGTTCATTAGTTATGCCCATTCTTTTGGGCAGTGGCCATGGGCGTTTTTTGCCAGGAATTGTCATTTTGTTGTCCTTGCCATACCTTAGTCTACTTTTAAGACACTAAAATAACGTATATAACGTAATAACTTTTATTTTGTTTTCGCGCGAGGAATTATACCGGCTCTCGTTTCAGTACACATAACAACGGAACTGACAGGCAACCCTCTGAATCAGACTCCGATTGGCTGTGACTGCATCCACTCAGAGTGTCCGATTCAGAAACGTGACTCTTACACTCTTTACGTCACAAACAAAGATGGTGGATGAGAATAGATCTATAAAACGATAAGCAATGCGCCAGAATCAAGGTGAGACTAGCCGCATCTTTTAAAACTTTACGCACATTCGTTTCACCAAAATAAGTAAACGCATCTCAATGAAAAACGTAATAGAGTTGTTTATTGCCGTTTCTGTAGTTTAAGAGGAAACACACGGCATGTCTCTGGCTCAAACAGCTGAGAGGTTATGATGCTTTGAACACAACGTCATATATGGTATCGTATACGGTATATTATTTCCCTTATTTTCTTGATGAATCGATTTGTTGTTTGGTGAATCAGGAAACGGGTCCACCAAAGTTCCCTGAAGACCAGGGTGATTATCTTTTCTGTTTTATCTGACGTACAGTCCAAAAGCAAAGACATTCAGTTTACTGAAGTTAAGACGCAAAAATAACACATTAATAATGCATTTCAGCAGCACAAACACGTCATTATTTTTTCTCTGAAAATCAATGAAAAGATAAATCCATTAGTTGGAAAATGTATTTGATGTTGATCAACTAATAGTTGCAGCTCCTACCAGGACCTACAATACTTTGAGTCAGTACCTGAGTAGCTACAGCTGATCTTTACAGACATCAACATTTCTCCTGCTGCTATGTCTTTACATTTTCCCAGGGAGCATCTTGTGAACTCAGCAGCTGTCATTCATCTGATTGGCCCGTGTATCAGCAGAAGCCCGTTCTTGTTAAAGGATTAAAATGGGGTCATCCCTACACTCTGCACCCTTTGAGGAAACGTGTCTCTGTCCTCACCGTTTCTGGATGAGGTAGTCCTCCAGAATGTCCAGGCAGCGCACCATCTGACTGAACACCAGCACTCTGTGGCCCCCCGCCTTCAGTTTGGGGAGCAGCTTGTCGATGAGCACCAGCTTGCCAGCAGCCTGCACCATGGCTTGGAGGGCCATGTCAGGCATGTCTGCCCGGCCACCGTGGGATTCCCTGAACTCCTCCACAATCTTCTCCTCCGCTCCTGGACAAGGGAGGACAATTGAAACTCATCAGAGAAACATTTGGAACATGTAGACCAAGGGTGTCTAACATACAGACACTGGCCCACCAGAGAGTCCAAGAGGGCCAGTGGAGTGACTTGGCAAAGTGTAGAAATGACAGATAAGATATTAACTGCAAAAATATAGTTAATTCAATGTGAACATTTTTTGCACTAAAACAAAGGGAAGGAGTTGTTGTTATTTATAGGTTATCATCCTATGATTTTACTGGTCCGGCCCACTTCAGACCAGATTTGGGTGTATATGGCCCCTGAACTTAAATGAGATGGACACCCCAGATTTATTTGTGGCAGAATTGTTAGTCTTTAATTTAGTTACTGGAAGTGTGTTTATACCAGTAATGAGGTATGGGTGGTTGCAGCATTTCCTCAGCTCCATCATGGTGTTGAGGAGGTTGGGGACTCCTGCTCCTCCACCTGCTCCTCCTTTGGACAGGAAAGTGAAATTCTTCTCCAGAATGGCCCGATAGTATTTCTTCTGCATGTTGGTCAGCTCCACCTGAAAAAGGTTGACGCAATTCTTTTTTCCCTTCTCTGAAACATATCCATGAAATGACAATGTATGGAAACCATCACCAGAACAAGACGGTTCAGACATCAGTCCTACCTCTATGATGGTCTCCTCCTTGGGGGCCAGGTTCTTCTCCACATCCTCCTTCAGTCTTCTCAGCATCATGGGCTTCAGAATGGCCTGCAGTTTCTGGACCTGAGAGCGTGGGAAGCAGGGTTAACACTTCAGTCAGTGAAGGAACCACAGGAAGTGTGAAGGTCCTCCCCTCTCCGAAGAGTTCTCCATTTACCTGCTCTTCAGTCTTTAGGTCTCCAAATTCACTCATGAATGTCAGTTCAGAGGGAAAGCGCTCGGGCTCCAGGAAGTTGAGTAAGCTGAAGAGCTCCTCCACCGTGTTCTGGAGAGGAGTCCCTGTCAGCAGGACTTTGTGCTCCTGCAAGAGGGAGAGACAGGAGAGAGGACGTTTGAGTGTCTCACATGAAGGCTTTGTCCAACTCCATACAAGAGCTTTGAAAAGCTACACAAATCTGGCTAAGAAAACATACCCTGTACTCAGTGTGCCAAAAAACACACAGTGCTTAAAAATACTTATTTTTTTAGTATAGTCACATTTTTTACCTACCATCGCAACTTTTTTTCTTAGAGCAAATTCCCTGCAAGTGTAAACGTACCCGGCAATAATCTTGATTCTGATTCATATGTACTGTGGACCTTACTCTGAGCTCAATTATCTCAGTGAGAGTGTGCAAATGAATAAAAGAATGATTTCGTATTTATCAGCTGACCCATCTTAGTTGCTAGGTTGTTTGTTTGAATACATAATAATAATAAAGCTTTATTTGTAAGGCACTTTTCACAAGCTCAAAGTGCTTTGATAACATGGCAAACATCAAAGATTCACCTCAGGTCAAACATTGAAACCTTTTAGCACGTATACATCATAACCCCATAAATAACAGTTCCAGGGACATAAGAGGTCAAGTAGGTGTGATAATACAAATCAAATGAACAATGATCCCTCTTGGTCAAATAAGACAACGCAAAATGAATAAATACAATAAAATAGTAAAACCTATAAAATAAATAAAACAATAATAATGAAAGTAATAAGAAAATGTCCACTGTAATATTTTCTTAGTTGTCACTTTTTAAAAGCTCAATGACTAACTTCCAAGAAACTTACATTTCTGGTTAACTCAAGATGAAATGTGATTTACTAAACTTGTGTACACAAACTCTGCAGATAAAGATTAGTCGACAAGTTAAGTATTGTTTGTGGAATTTCTTAGGTGTCAAACAGCCCTAGAAATAACCGATGGCGACCACTCGCCACTTGCTGAATCGATTCTTCTTGCCCTAGCCCCCACTCACCATGTCCATCATTTTAAGTCCTTCCAGTAGTTTGCAGTTTCGGTTTTTGAGGCGGTGGGCTTCGTCTATCACCACACAGCGCCAATTCACGTTGCGCAGCTCCGGACAGTCGGTCAGAATCATCTCGAAGGTCGTTATCACAGCGTGGAACCGGTACGCTCCCTTTATTACTTTACCCTGAAGGAGGGGAAAGAATGAGGGTCAATATGACTCATCTTTATTGTCTAAGTCTGTACATTTAATATTATTTCATGCTGTGGATCAGGGAGGGAAACAGTTTTTACTTCAACGAAAAATATACAATCATGGCAACTCCATAGTGAGGAAAGGCCAAAAAACAACATTTGACACCGGTTTTATGTTTTCTTTAAAGGACACCCATCATGCTATATTTGAACAATATATTGTAGGGCCATACCTATATAAAGTATATAAATATAGTTTTTAGCCATGCCTCATTTCACTCTATTTGCTCTTTCCAGCGCTGTTTTTGCAGGGGGCTGATTCTGTGAGCTGCAGCTGACCACGCCCACCTGCAGGAGAGGGGAGCGTGCTCTGAGATCAGCTGCTGGGCTGTCAGAAGAGGGGGAGCAAAAGAGATCTCCGTCTCCGAGGCGCCTGTCGGTGTTCTTTTCCCCATAATGACCGCGTCGCTGCACATTATCCCTTACATATGATTATATAGAGTCATTATTCATTTGTTTTAAAGCAGGAGGCGCAAAAGCTTGCCTCTGGGAGGGAGAAAAAGAGCCACAGCGGAGAATAAACAGAAGGGCAACCATGGCAACCATGCAAGGGAAGTCTTCTTCACTGCTTTTGTGGCAGACTACAGCGCCACTTACAGGCCTGGCATATGTACTACAGCGTCTCCAGCGCTTTCGAGCGGCAATGGCCGGCCGTGGCCCAACCTCTCATTCCCCTGATAGGTGACCAATAGCCGTAGCGCCACCGTCCTGGTCAGGACAGTGTTCAAATCTGGATCAGTCTGTATCAGATCCGTTGCAGCCCCTTTTTTAGAGATTTGGGTATGGAGGAAAATAGAGAGGGTTGTATTTTCTGACACTTGGTGAGTTCCCTGGAACACCGGGGACACATATTCATGTATAAAAGATGTACACAAGTGCATTTTGCATGATAGGTCCCCTTTAATGAAATCTGGTCGAATAGAGAACAGAATACCCCCTTTATTATTATTACTATTTTAGAGATGGCAGACATAAACAGTGTAACCCTGAAGTGTTTTGTGTAGCTGTCCCTTGTATGTAGTAAGCAGGCAGTGCAGGAACACGTGGTCCAGTTCGACCTTGAGGATTACCTCAGCCAGGATTAGGAACAAGCAGCTAGCAAGGACAAGGCTACTCCAGCTTATTTCCTTCAGTGGTGGCGTGGGTTTCACTGAGTGGCTGAGAGTGTCCGCCGCATTGTACAATAAGAGTTTACAGCTCGAGGAGTGTAAAGAGCTTACACAGCAGAGGAGCACGGTCCATCCCCAGCTGACCGGACCCCCCTCCCCCCCACAGGGTAGCTGTTCAGATGTGCTGACAGTCACACTGTACTGCTACATCATCCTCCTCATACAGAGCTGCTAACAGGACGCATCAACACTCGGTCTTCAGGTCTTTCATTTACTACACTTTATTTAGGATGAGCCTCCAAAATATGTACTTTACATTTCAAGCAAATGACACTTGTCTGGAAAAGGCTTTTTATATGTTTGGCAATTCTTGACGGACCTTTAAGAAATTCAACAGAAAGCTAAATGACCGAGAACTGAGCTGAAACAGCCTTTTACCTCTGGCTGTTCATTCTTTGTCTAATTAAACATAACATTTGATGATTTATTCAGTTACACAGCTTAACTACATTGATATTAAGCAACCAGTCATGCCAACATTAATTGCACTGTAATCTGAGTTTTTCAATTTGAACTGTATTGTTATATTATATTTTAACTGTACTATGTATTATTTTATTGACCTGTACTTAAATCATGTTTTATAATTGTTTGTGAGATAGAGATTATGCAATGTTTTTAGTGTTTGTTGATTGTTATGAAATTAGTTAATAGCTATAATCTGGCATAATCCATATTTTCTCTTTTCTGAGATTAATGTATTTGTATGCATGGTCCTTGTTGAAATAAATACACAATATATACAGCAAAGATTTAACTTTTCTTTTCAATAACTAATCAGCAGAGAGGTTATTTTGACTGGATGGTGGTTGAATTTAAAAGACAGAAATAAAAACCCTTATTTTATCAATTTTAATCTCATGTATCTGTTCTGAATTTCTCTTATTACATGTGTTAAAATAATTGATTGTTTTTATACCAACATCCCTCTATTTTTTCTTCCACTAAAAAAAGATGTACATGTATGAATGCCTTCACATGATGTGCAGTTTGGACGCAGTGTGCTCACCTGTGAGTCTCGGTGGTACATCTCGTAGGCCTGGATGGTCTTACGGCTGGCCTGGCTGCCGTGGTACACCACAGCGTTAAGCTCCGTCCAGGTGCGGAACTCTCTCTCCCAGTTGGGGATGGTGGAGAGCGGGGCGATGACCAAGAACGGCCCCTGGATGCCCATCTTGAAAATCTCAGAGAGGAATGTAATAGACTGGATGGTCTTTCCTAGACCCATCTCGTCAGCCAAGATACAGTTACGTCTGTGGAGGAGGGAGGAAGTGCTCAGAATGAATAATGGCATAAAAACAAAGCTCTATTCAGTGTCACTCAACAAGTTAACATTACAAGTCTGACATCTCAGAGACCAGTCCCGCTTTGGCCCTGATGTAAACCTCCGGA
This sequence comes from Pogonophryne albipinna, assembly GCA_028583405.1. Taxonomy (NCBI): domain Eukaryota; kingdom Metazoa; phylum Chordata; class Actinopteri; order Perciformes; family Artedidraconidae; genus Pogonophryne; species Pogonophryne albipinna. Next base: position 35,401,190 of record CM053251.1, read on the forward strand.
ACTTTTACATGACTCAGCAGTATGCTTCCATGACCTCAACCATCTTTCCCTTTAGATCATTATTGCTGCTGCTTTTCCACAGGGGTGAGGCGGTCTGTTTTCCACACCAGCGATCTAATGCAAAAAATGTGCAATAAGCTGGAAAATTATCTGTCATACTCAGAGACTTGATTTGAGTCCTTCATATTCCAAAAACATCCATGAACAGTATTCACCCTCAAACGGTAAGACTTGGGCAGTGGTGTAAAGTAGCCAAGTAGATTCACTCAAGTACTAAAGTAAAATCTTGAGATAATTGTACTTTACATGAGTATTTGAATGTTATTCTAATTAGGGTTGCAGGGTTTAGCAAAAATGCAGAGGATTGCTTGAAGGAAGGTTTGCATGTTTAATGGGACTTTTTGGAGGGAGAGGGGCTCTTTTCATTTAATATTTTGAATGGGACTTTGTGGGGATTTTTGGATGGGGGTGCATTTTTGTTCATTTTTTAATGAGTGGGGTTGGGGGGGATGAGTAACATTTAACTCAACATTCCTGTTTTCGTTCTTCAATTAAACAAATAATTGTTCAATAAAATAATTAAAACTTTTTCTGTTCTACTTTTAAAAAAAATTATCTGTTGAAATGTCATGTTTTTTGTTTAATTTTGCATCGAATATTTCCAAAATTCCCCAGCTTAACTTCCCATGGAAACTTTACGGAAACTTTCCGCCCCTTTGCAACCCTAATTCTAATCCACTACAGTTCAGAGGTACATGGTATACTTCTACTCCACTACATGTATTGAATACCTTCAGTTACTTCACAGATGTGGATGAATGATGTGAAATATAATCAAGTGTTAAATCAGACTTTAGTTCCACCTGGAGTAAATCCACAAGCTACCCTGCAGTATACAAAGTCATTCAAACTAGCTGCACCTTTACCAGCTTTGAGAACACTTTCATGATCAATCATTATAAAACATATATATATATTATTCTGAAATGGACCAATCTGCTCAAGGACTACTTTTACTTTAAGTATATTTTGATGCTAGTTCTTTGATTGCAGGACTTTTACTTAGACTATTTTTACACTCTGGTATTGCTACTTTTATTTAAGAAAAATACCTTAATACTTCTTCCCTCCTCTGGAATTGGGGCATTCAACAGAAAAATGCACACCGACTTACAAAAACCTTGTATCTGTGCTCTTAAATGAAGATTTTGGTGGAACTAACAGGGTGCATGGATAGCGGCAGTGGGAAAACGTAATCCCCAGCATGCTGGAGGGCCACTTAATGTCCCATTAAGAGCATCAGATGAGGGGCCGTCACATGCACAGGCTGGCAGTGGCAGTGAGGAGCTCATTAGAGCAGAATAAACTTAATGGTGACTTACGAGTTGTACCAGTTGAAGGTGAGCCAGTTGAGGCCTTCCAGCTGGTACTCCCTGAGTTCGTTGCTGTTCCTGTAATCCATGGAGCCCTCCAGCTTCTTCCATTCGGCTGCAGGGGGCCGTTCCTAGACGCACAAAACATTAATTACTACACAACATCCAGGCTCATCTATCTTCATCAAATATTTGGTGTGAGGATGGGACTTGTTGGAAAACTGAAGATGGGATAAATTGGATTTCAAGGATCCAAGGGTAATTTGTGATTGTAAAACACGGGGTGGTGCAATAAACCGCAGTTCAAGTGTCATTCAGCTACAGAATAACAAATATTTACTGTGGTACACTGGAGGTTTTGAGCGCTTTGATCTGCACCTGGTGTATGAGAAGTGCTATACAAATAAAGATTTTTTATTATTATTATGATTGATTTGATGTTCTTGCAGAAAAGACGGATGCATTAGGTAGCTTTCTATTACAACCCAAAGTGCATGGCAGCACACAGTAAGCAGGGGAAGGAAGGCTCAGAATAGAGAAACGTCCTCCCATATGTTGCTTCATATGAAAAATAGATTAACATGCGGTTTAGTCTTCGAGGAATCTCTCCATGCACTCAAGTTGTTTTTGACCGGCAAAGTCAGAGGCAGGAGAAAGATAAATATCTGTCTTTTTTTAATAGTTAGGGAGATGTTTCCTGGAACAGTTTGCCAAAAATAAAAATCTAAACGGTGCTTCTGTGGAGCCGCTCCAACAGGGCCCTCAACCTCTTAAGCCCCGAGCCTGTTTTTCAGGTCTCAGGCTCGAAAATGACATTCCCAGAACAAATGACTATATCTTCACTTCTAAATGGGTTAAATTAATAATCTTTTTTCTCAAAGCAAGGTTACATCTGTGAGTTGGATGTAGAAGAGTAAGAATCAATATAGATGTTTTTATTTTAAAGTAAATTCAGATTGAACATAGTAAAACATTTTTTAATTATTGTGTCCGTCCAAAAAAAAAAACATGACTTATAGTGAAAACCACCCTTGAATGATGGGATAGTAGACTAAAAGCTTTAGGAATCCAAACTATAACATAATACGTACCCTGTATCAAGATTGATGAAAAACAAGTGACATTTGACCTTTTTAGAGAGGTTTAGAAGAAAAAAAAAACACTTCTGGGGTCATTTGGGTGGATTTTCCATATCTATGGCCCCCCTCGGTCGATTTTGATGATTGACACCTCTTTTTAACCGTTAGAGCCAATAGAATCGAAGGGAAGTTCCTAAAATCCATCTAAACATTACCCATTGGTGAATGAGTGATGCGCAGCCAGCATGCCCCGGAACCGGAAGCTGGGTTGTAGCTCTCACACACTGATATCTTGTTTGTGCAGATCCGATAAGTAATAAAATATTTCTACCGTGAGTTCAGTGCTAAGTGCGTTAGCATTTTTTCGCTTAGTGCTAATTCAGAGGCTTGGTATTACCCTTGTGTTTTATTTAGCTAAAAAAATGTCATATCGTCAGTTAGCTGAGTTTCTTCCCGTTAAGTGGGTATGACACATTAATAGGTTGTTAAATGTTAGGATGCCCTGAGACACAGTTTCGTGTGAGACACAGTTTCGCCTGCGGGGGCTGCCGGGCTTAACAGGTTAAGGAGAAACAGTAGGCCGCAGTTAAAGAGATGGACGCAGGCAGAGAGAGGAGTGATGAGGCAGAGACCACAGCCAGTCAGCTGCTTCTGTTCAGCATTAAACACACTGTTAGTGGTTTGGCCCGGCCACAAGACCAAGGCGTGTGTGTGCGAGTCTGTGTGCGCGAGTGTGTGAGACCACAAGAACGTGGCCCTGTGGAGAGCAGTTAAGGGAGCTGTAAATCTGGAGGAGGCAGGCAGCAGGCCAACACACACAAACACACGCCTACTGGGAGGAACCCAACGAGAATTCAGACACACACGCCGAAGGAGCTGCTTACCACTCTCTTAGTGTTGGGTGTGCGTGCTGCGATGAGTTCGTAGTCGTCTATCTTGGACTGGTCGATGTCGGCCTTCAGCTCCCAGGTGGAGTCTTCGTAAGGCAGGCTGCACCATTTAACCAGATATAAGGTCACCGTCTACACCACAGAAAAACACACACACACATACAGAGAAACAGGAGTCAGGTCTGGGGAGTGCGTGTGGAGAGAGGCAGAAGCTCAAACCCATGAAAGATGCCAGGAAGAGATCAAAGCACCTCTTCATTTTCATCTGGGCTCTCTGAAACATCGAGGACACGGTCCACCTCCACGTAGTCGGGGTTAAAAGGCTCGTCGTCCATCTGGAATGAAAAGAGCCTGGAGTTTTACCAATAGCAGGGAGGAGGTTTAACGATAGGTCTGCTGACAGCGTGTACTGGCTAAATCTTTTCATGGTCTTTTATCTGGAGCTGTATACATGGGGTTTTTCTCTTTGGCTTTTCCCCTTCAAAAGATGTTGATTTCTGAGCCTCTTAATGTCAGTGTTCATTATTGTAAAACACATGTCTGTATGAAGATAAAATGCTTGGGACTTCACTCTAAAATGCATTTTATTTCTACCATTATTTTCTATTTGTCATATATCTGTGTTTATTACATCTTGACTGTCTAAACCAATGTTTAGACTGATGAAAATACTGTTTTGGGACCATTTAGTACTTAGGGTTGAATTTGTTTTTAGGGTATTTGGTTAGTGTTAGGTGTTTTTAGCTTGTAAAAGGTTTCAGTATAGTACATGAGCTCTCCAATTTTAGATGTGTTAATATCTATGAAATACTTGTTACTTGTACCTGTTCAGTGTTTGTGCCCCTATACTACAGCTTTTGATCCCTATTTCACATATCTCTGTTATGTCTTATGAATTAAGGCTGTTGAATCAACTTTAGTATGATAAAACAGGGCTAGTATTTTAAATGTAGAACCATAATAGTCTTTAATAGGCGCATTCACACCGGAGTACTTTTCCCACAAAGGTTCATGAGAACTCTTTAGTTCTCATGAACTTCTTCTTCTTCTGCTTTGGGTTTACTGGCAGGCCGCAAACAACTTCACGGCGTATACTGCCACCCGAAGTCCCCGGCCGGAAGTCCCCGGAGTTGGGGACTGGCTTCAGTAGAAGCTGCTGGGACTCCCAGCAGCTTCTACTGAAGCCTTCCGAGTAAATCGCCAGAACATCGACACCTCATCTCCACCGCTCCCATGTTTTCTTTTGTGTTGCCATAAGTTAGTCTCTCTGCGTTTGTGCGCTGGGCTAATGCTAATGCGAGGATAATAAAATGGTGGCTTCACAAAACTTTTTGGGAGTTTTACGGGCCGTGGTTTGCAATCCGCCCAGCCAATCAGACATAGGAACCTTTTTCTCCCACAAAAGTACCTGCTCTCTAGCAGGGACGGAAAAGGGGGTAAAAAAAGTTCTGATGAACTAATTTTAATTCCGGCTCTTTTTTGGTGTGAACGCGACATTTCGGAACTATATATCGGAACTAAAGTGGGAAAAGTACTGCGGTGTGAACGCACCTATTGACTTCATTAGGTGTGAAGCTGGGCTGACCGTAGTGGAGAGTCTTACCTCTGTTATGAAGCTGTTGAGGAGCAGCTGCTTGGCCCTGAACCTCTTGACCTTTTGGTGTATCCTCTTGTCCTTCTCCAGCTCCTCCAGGTCTGCCCAGCGGCAGTGGAGGTATGAACTGAAACACACACACTCAGTGATTCCCATCAAAGCCAAAGAGGACAAGACTGCTGTTTGGAATAATCAAACTCTAAATAGGTTATTTACTGAAGGAAAAAGTTGGGTTGATTACACAATTAAAATGTCATTTGCATATGTGTATATCAATTGATGATGTGGTGATTATTTTAAGAGCATCTGTAGCAAACAGTAATTTAGAATACTATTGGTAAGGCAGCAACACAATACTTTATTCAAAATTGTTTATAAACATATTCTGCCTTTTACAGAAATAGTGCTTTCTGCAATTTGAATAAAGCACTAGTATATAGTGAGATTTGGAGAATTTTTTTTTTTCTTCCATCTATTTTACTTGTGTTTCGTATTTTATCTTGTCCTTATTCTTTTCTTCATCCTTTAGCACTCACTCGTGTTTGTTCATCTGCAAAGCCCACAGAGAAACACGTTTTGCGATATTGGGCTGAATAAATAAACTTTGATTTGAATACAATTGGCGCAGCCAGTATGGTAAAAGTGTTTCAGCTGTTGTGTCCACCCAGTATGGGTGGACACAACAGCTGAAACACTTTTAATGACGACAGATGAAGAGAAACACCACATGTGTTTGGCAATATCATAAAATAAGTGTACTAGCAGCACTTCTGCGTTATTGATGCTGGAGTGGTTGTGTAGCACAAAGTGAGCCAGGCTTTCAGGTTGAGTACACAAAGCTTCTCACACTTAAAGATACCTCGGACACCCCGGTGTGTGTGCGTGTTGAAAATAAGTATAAAAGGAAAGGGGGAAGCCCCGCTGTGAGAGACAAAAGAGGCAGATATGGAAGGAATGGGACAAACACGGCATGGTACTCACAAGCCCTTGAACTTGACGTAGAATTCCTCCACCTCCACTTCCTCCCCCGACTCCAGCTGAAAAACACAAAGGTTGATAATAAGCAAATGTAGCTCTGGTGTGGTGTAAGAGTCATTGTTATACAACATGTGGGTGAGTGGCAGCAGCTTCGGTTTAACTCGCTGTGGAGACACTTCTAATCTGGAATTTCCTCACATGTGACTTGAAAAAAGGTTGGGCTCTATTATTGCAGAGAAGTAAAAAAAATATATATATCCGGCGGTGTAAAGTAACTAGGTACATTTACTCAAGTACAATTTTGAGTTACTTGTACTATACACGAGTATCTAAATGCTATGCTACTTTGTACTTCTACAGTTCAGAGGTAAATTGTGTACTTCTACTCCACTACATGTATTTAATACCTTTAGTTACTTCACAGATGTGGATGAATGATGTGAAATATAACCAAGTGTTGAATCAGACTTTAGTTCCACCTGGAGTAAATCCACAAGCTACCCTGCAGTCTACAAAGTCATTCAAACTAGCTGCTCCTTCACCAGCTTTGAGAACACTTTCATGATCAATCATTATAAAACATATCATATATATTATTCTGAAATGGACCAATCTGCACAACGACTACTTTTACTGTCGCTACTTTAACTATATTTAGATGAGAATACTTTTACTTGAGCAACATTTTGAATGCAGAAGTATTTTTATTTTTAATTAAGTAAAAAATATTTTTCCGCTGCGGACTATATCCTTCAGAGTTTTATTGTTTCAAAATATAGCACTGTAATATTTCTCTTTAGATTTCTCCCATGCATGCAGCAGCAGCACGTGTGTGAAAACGAAGCACCCTAACAGCAGCTCCTTTTAAGCGAAGCCATCCACTTCCATTCACTACTGTAAGAATCACACACACCCTCCACCATGCTACTACTACTGTAATGCCATGAATCATCAATCACACACGCACACTGCCTGAGGAAACGCTAGCTTGGCGTCTGGCGAGCTAGCGTTGTGGTTTTGGATGTGGGCCAAGCCCGAGGTCAACTCTGAATGGAGCGCGTGCATGTGTGTGGAGGGGGGGTAACCCATTGGCAGCTGGCTAGCAAAGGAAAGTTGGCTGGTGACTGTTTGTGCGTGTGTTGGCTCGGGGATGTGTGACACACACACACACACACACACACACACACACACACACACACACACACACACACACACACACACACACACACACACACACACACACACACACACACACACACACACACACACACACACACACACACACACACACACACACACACACACACACACACACACACACACACACACACACACACACACACACACACACACACACACACACACACACACACACACACACACACACACACACACACACACACACACAGTGCTGCAAGCGCATACACACACATCGTGAAGCAAGAACTCTCGTCTCTGCTTACCAAAAGAATACGTGTGTGTGTGTGTGTGTGTGTGTGTGTGTGTGTGTGTGTGTGTGTGTGTGTGTGTGTGTGTGTGTGTGTGTGTGTGTGTGTAATCTGCTTAGGCCAGCTGAGGAGCGGCTAATCAAATGACGCAAACCATGACTAGGGCCAGTGTGTCAATCTTTGTGTGTTTGTCTGTGTATTGTGTTGGTGTGTGTGTGTGTGCGTGTGTCACTGTTTCTCACCTGTTTCTTGGTGATGCGTTTGACCATGATCTTTTCCACAACGGGCCCTTCAACCTCGGCCACATCCTGGAAACAAACGGAACATGTGAAGAGTTGGAGCTTCATCCAGCCTCTGCAGCACAGCAGCTACTGACTGACTTCAGGTACAACGGTCACTATACATGTGAAACTGACATAGGATCAGTGCTTGTTTTATAACCGGGGTTTGAGAGGAATACCAAACGGTACTTTTATTGAAAACCTCACTTTAAAAGTTTCTTAGTAATCATTTTTCCCCATTGACTAAAAGGATTTAAATTACATTTTGTATAAACTAAATATCAAACTTTTCCTTAAAGGGGACCTATCATGCAAAATGCACTTGTGTACGTCTTTTATACATGAATATGTGTCCCCGGTGTTCCAGGGAACTCACCAAGTGTCAGAAAACACAACGCTCTCTCTTTTCCTCCATACCCAAATCTCTAAAAACGGGGCTGCAACGGCTCTGATACAGATTTGAAAATAGTGTGACGTCAGTGACGAGGAGCTCCGCCTATATGGCCAACTCTCCACCAATCAGGGGAATGAGAGGGTGCCGTGGCATGGTAACATGACGCTCGTGCCTCGCCCCCCTCCTTTGCAGGGGGGCGTGGTCAGCTGCAGCGCATGCAAAGACAGGGTGGAGGAGAGCAAATAGAGTGAAATGAGGCATGGCTAAAATGCATGATCTGTTTGGTATTTTGAAAAAAAAACACGTATAAATATACCTTATATAGGTATGGCCCTACAATATATTATTCAAATATATCATGATAGGTCCACTTTAAAGGGGCACTATTCTACTCATTTTCAGGTTCATATTTGTATTTGTGTCTCTACTGTGACATGTGTTGATACTTCAATATTAGTGGTGGGGCAAAATCTAATTGTTATGAATGTCTAGCTTCTCCTCGTTTACATCATCATGTGATTGAAAGCCCAGCTGTACCTGTTGCTGTGACGACGATGGAGACTTGGGTGTTGTCGAGTCGTCGCCACTGTCATCGTCTGTGATCTTGAACTCCAGATCCTCCGTGTACCTCTTCCTCTTCACCTGACGGCTGGAGCGGCGCTTCTATTGGACAGAGGGAGAGTTCTGTGAGTTCAGGACGGCTTTCCAAAGTGTAGATGTAAATGTGTAGTGGCGGAGAGAGGAAAATACAGGGCTGTTCTATTCCATCAAACACACTTCAATTGTATTATTCATTACTCTCTTCCATATGGTGCGGCCTGTTATCCATATTGACATCACCCAATTTGCTGGGCTGGAAAAGTAGCCAAATAATGAGTGTGTGTAAAAAGACAAGTGTAGTGAACAGGAGAAAGAGGACACACTTCTTCCGGAGCTTTCCTATTTGAATGAGAGCCACGACTCTTTATGCAGCCAGATGCTACTCTGTTTACATGGCACACGTAATTACATTAGCACATCAAACATTTATCCGTTTGAAGAGGGCTAAAGTGGAGTTCTGTTTGTTACTCCAAAGAGCACCTTACCGAACAGGGAGGAGACATTCTGAATTGTATTTGAAATAAAACATTGATGCACCAACTGAAAAGTTGCTGATAGTGCATCAGATGAACTTGGCAGTTGAGCCTGTGGTTGGTCTGTCAACAAAGCTGGTTTACAACACAAACAGAGGACAGCTTCTATCTCTACAGGCTGTGACACTGAGGGATGTTTTAGGTGTTATGCCTGAAACAAACACTGCAGTCTTTTCTTCTCAGGAAGGTTCCTAACAGAGGGAAAGACCCAAAAGTACCTATGGGCCAAAACGCATTTCTGATCTCCTGCTACATTATGAACCACACAAAACTCTCAGGGGGTCTGGGAAGATTTGCTTTCTGTCCCCAGAGTCAGAACTAAACATTGAGAAGCAGCTTTCAGTTATTATGCTCCAAATATCTGGAACAACTCCCAGAATCCTGCAGGTCCGCTGCAACTCTGACTACTTTTAAAAAAAAAATGTCACTGTAAAGCCAACACATTTATATAGAACTAGGGCTGTCAAGTTAACGCGTTAATAACCAGGCAGCTCCCGTTCGAGCATATGCCTTGAGTTGCGCACGCACGCACGCACGCACACACGCACACACGCACACACGCGCACACACGCACACACGCACACACACACACACACACACACACACACACACACACACACACACACACACACACACACACACACACACACACACACACACACACACACACACACACACACACACACACACACACACACACACACACACACACACACACACACACACACACACACACACACACACACACACACACACACACACACACACACACACACACACACACACACACACACACACACACACACACACACACACACACACACACACACACACACACACACACACACACACACACAATTGTATGAGAGGTTCCAGGTTGAATTGAGGTGAATTTTTGTAATGTTCAGAGTTTGTTGTGTTTAATATTCATTAGAATATTTGTCATTGTTCAAATGATAATAAACACACATATAAAGCATATTTGTCTGCTCATATGTTGATAAGAGTATTAAAAACTTGAAAAATATCCCTCTAAGGTACATTTAGAACCGATAAAAAAATGTGCGATTAATTTGCGATTAATCGTGATTAACTATGGACAATCATGCGATTAATCGCGATTAAATATTTTAATCGACTGACAGCCCTATATAGAACGCATGGGGGGAAAATATCTAGATGTGTTTTGAGTAGTCCATGTATGAACATTTTTAGTCCGCACAGTTTTTCCTAAGTCCTGATGAATTCACCTTCAATCTTTCAATCCTTAACCCCATGATGTTTTTCAATGAGTTTAAGGAAAAGTGATTAGGAGAAGACATAGGACCTGATTTTTGACAATTGAACTGCAACCATCTTATAATTCATTAATTTGAACAATTTGTGAAGTTTTTGATGGCCGAGAGTTGAAACGGGCTTCTAAAGCGCTGCTTTCCTGGTCTGCGTGTCGTACCTGTACGCCATCATCATCGTCATCTTCAGGAGCTGAGGGGGGCGGAGACTTCACCTCCACCTCATCGCTGACTGACGGCTCTCTCTTCCTCTTGGATTCCTTCTTAGCAGCGCTAGCCCCACCCTCAGACTCAGCCTTCTTACTGCTGTAGGGAGAGAGAAAAAAAAACTAAGCATTCAATAAAGAAGAAAAAAATGACTAAAAACAAAGTAGAACATTCCTCAAAGTGTTAGGCATTCCTGAGTGTGTGTGTGTGTGTGTGTGTGTGCCTGTCTGTCCCAGGGCAGTCGCCATGTTTGATTTACCCATTTAGAAATCATTAGTGTGCCTCGGGCTCTGGCACACAGGGGGTTAATATGATGAAAGACTGCAGAGAGGCGGAGGGAGCAAGATAGAGAGATACAGGCACAGAGGAAGAGGGGGCGGCAGAGAGAGACACAGGGAGGGAGAGACAGGCAGACAGAGAGAGAGGCCCCAGAAAGAGGAGGGGGGAGGGGTTGAAAGGCCCCCAGGCTTCCTCTAATCTCTGGCATGGAAAGCAAGAGGAGCTGGCTCCATCTGCGAGAGCGCGCACACACACCACAGGAGGAAAGCAAGAGGACACTGGGCTCCCCTCTTCTGTCTCTCACACCGGCCATCAGTACTCACTCTGACACGACCAATAGTGGAGAAGCTTTATAAAACACTGACTTTCAAATAACTACATTCTGATCTACATTCAGGCTGTCACTAAAGCTGGGAGAGGACAGAGTTAGATTACATAGATCCAGTATGGATGATACTTATCCAATGTGAATCCTTAAATCCACCATTCAATTATTTAGATTTCAACATTTTTAGCCATCTAAACCTGTAGCTTCAATCTGAAGCGAGAAGAGCAGCAGAATTCAATGCTGACCCATTAGAGGTGCACACATTGCAATAACAGTTTTTTTAAGTCTAACCTGCCGATCCAGATTTTCTTTCCAAGAACTAGAAGTTCTTTATTTTTAAATGGAGTGAAAAAGTTAAGATGCCTCAGGTTAAGTGATGGGAAGCCCTGGGCAAGGAGTTTGTTTACAGAGGATTTAATCAGATAACAGTTTTGTTAAATGTCATGCTATTTTTAGGCAATAGCATAGGTCTCAGATATATACAAATATGTCTATGAAGTGTTTTGCTCAAAATACCAAACAGATCACCCATTCTAGCCATGCCTCAAATCCCTCTATTTCACTTCCTGTTTCAAAAGTGCCGATATTGGGTATAAAGCGCCAAAAAAAAAAATTTGATTAAAAAAGGAGGGGCGGAGCTTATGCCTGCTAATGCGGGAGATTCAACCGGCAAATACTGCCGTGATGAAACGCCATATCATGGATTATTTCTGAAACAGTATGGAGCTTAAAGGCTTTCTCTCTTGCCGGTTATACCACAAGGTGAGTTCCTTGACGCACCGGGGACACATATTTATGTATAAAAGACATCAAAAAGTGCATTTTGCATGATAGGTCCCCTTTAAGGCCTCATGTTACCTAGCATTAACTACTGCTAGTTAAAGTGTTTTACTTGATGTACCATACACTGCCCTTTGCTAAACAAACAAAACAGTACGAGGGATGATAACACTTTAACAAATGTGTTAACTTTGGACATCTGGGTGTTACAAACGCGGAAGGGGATACAGATTGGAGAAACCCAACACAGCCAACTAAATGTTAATGACTGATAGAGATCATGCAATGTTATTATTTGTTTATTGATTGTTATGAACCTGTCTGAGGACCACAGATGGAAATTAGCTATTAGCTATAATCTGGCATATTGTATCTCTTCTCTTTGCTGAGATTAATGTTTTTGTATGCATGGTCCTTCTATAAATAAATACAAATAAAAAAAAATAAAAAAAATCTGTTATTATTTTTTATTCCAAAATAGTCTTACATTACTGCTATAATCTCTCTCTCTCCCTCGGGCCCTTTTCCTTTCATCCTCACGCCAAAAGCAATCACCATCTCCGTGGTAACGGCTGGTCATGTGACCTGCACCTGTTCCGCTGGCCACACACACACACGCCTCTCTCTTCCTCGGAGCGTCTTCATGGCTTCACTTCTTCACTCCCTTCATCACCTCCAACTCTTTCTGCTCCGTCCTCTCTGCTGCTCTCCTCTCCAACAACATTTCCTCTATAACCATTTTAATAAATCTACCTGTACCACAAAACATTCCAAACTACTTTAGGCACTGCTCCTGTGATGCTAACATTATCACTCCATGCTATTCATTTTAGAAAAAAAACGCAAATGTATCCACATTTTGTTACAATATACTATTTATATAAAGGGGTTTACAGTACAGTCTCCTGAGAAGAAGAATGACAGTTGAGTACTTAGTACTTTCTAAGAATAAAACTCATGAATCAGAGTTGACCATAGCCAGGGGTGCACATCACTTTCTTACTGAGTTACTCAGATGAGTACCAGGAGACAGCGTTTGGTACTCGACCCACACAAAGCGTGGTCCTCCTCAGTGTCTCCTTCACTGTCCTCTATTTACGCTTCTTGCATGCTAGATGATGAAGATGCACCTCCCTGTCTCTTTCTAAGCCTCCGATTTGCTTTCTCCAAAACTTGTTGCCAAAACTGTGAAGTCCTTGCATTTCCTGAGGCCAAATTGAAGGATCAAATACTAAGAAATGATCACATGACTTGGAAGTCATATCTGATTTCAGATGTGGGAAGCTACTAAGTACACTTCTTCAAGTACTGTACTTAAGTACAATTTTGAGATATCTGTACTTTACTTGACTTTGATGCTACTTTGTACTTCTACTCCACTACAGTTCAGAGGTAGCCTACATGGTGTACTTTTCCTCCACTACATGTATTGAATACCTTTAGTTACTTCACAGATGTGGATGAATGATGTGAAATATAATAAAGTGTTAAATCAGACTTTAGTTCCACCTGGAGTAAATCCACAAGCTACCCTGCAGTATACAAAGTCATTCAAACTAGCTGTAAAGCTTCACTGGTCCGTCGGTTATGTCCTGCGCGGCTCGGCCAGCTCCAGTTCAGTCAGTCATAGAAAGCCCAAAGATTTTTTTGCAGAGAGCGAAACGGCAAAGTAGCTGATTAATGTCTTTGGGTTTTTTGACATGTCTAGTAGTTTACTCCATTGAGTGTTGACAAGAAACACGTGTAGACGAAATATGTGTTTTGTTTTGAGGTACGCAAAGGTGCGTAGTGACACAAGTGACATTACGCAATTCAGATTTTTGCCGCGCATGCATATCTGCGTACCAGTTATGTGCACCCCTGACCATAGTTAATGTTGGTCTTGAAGGAGGAAACTAGCCAAGAATGGAAGAGATGTATTTTAACTGAGCCAACAATTTCACTATCACAAGTTAAAGGTGATATTTTAATGTTGTGTCCATTCAACTTTCTATTAGCCCCAAGTGGCAAAAACATCTGGTTATTGCAAGTTTGAGGAAAATATAGTTTTAATTTCTTAATGGGCATTTAATTTGCCTGTAAATAGTTGAGAGCCTTGTAACTCAGAATATCAGATAACAAATCATATTTGCATTCATCAGCAGAATTCTGTTATTTTTTAAATAGAGATGGTGCTCTGTTATCTTAAATGTATATTGTCCATCACATTCTAAGCAACCATGCTGGTTCTCATTCTGTACACCACTAACCCCCCCCCCCCCAGCCTGCTGTATACTTGTGGGCTTGTAGCCTGGCACACACACGTGCTGGCCAGCTGTGGTGTGTGTCAGTGTGTGAAGGGGGATAAAGGATAGACAGGAAGCAGAGCGGGGAAGTAAAATATGAGGCGGGAGAAGAAGAGAAAATGAAGAGGATGACCAAAAAAAAGGAGACTGGGGAGGGGGAACACCTGCTGCCGTGATGAGTCATACCACTGAACCCTAATGTACTCACTAACCCATGGCAACAACAGCGCACACACACTTTGTTTTTTTAAGAAGGGCTGTAGTTGCACACGTCTGCCTGCATGTCTAACTTGTTTGTGTGTACTGCAAACAAATCAGACACACACACACCCACAGAGAGAGAGGGAAGGGTGTGGCGGCTGGGTTATTTATAGATGTACTTCCTCTGAGAGAGGTAGACTGGGAGGGAGTGCGACGAGGGAGCGTAGGAAAAGAGGGATGGAGGGAGAGAGCAAGGTCAAAGGAGAGGAGTGAGCTGACCGGACTAGTAAACCACATGATTCCCTCTGGATCACACAAACTTAAAACGCTCTCTGAATCACTGTTTAGTCACATCCCTGTGAGGACCTCCAGTGTCAATCACAAACATCCATCAATCATGGAAAAGTCATCTTTATCATTTCAAATATGAAATATTTGTTGCTATGATTTCATGATGGTCCTATATCATCATATGAATGCATCAGATGGACCCTCTCCTCTCTCCATTTATTTATAGACATTTCTGTGGTTGAAATCCTGTGTACATGAAGATAACATAATCATTTAATTTAGGAGTGTGTGTTTAACAACTGTAGAAAATCACTGACATGCAAGTTGATGGTACCTGAACTTTTTGTGAAAATGCAGAGCTAATACGACTTGTGGTGACATTGGCCCAAACTAAAGGAAGGGATACCTACAGCCCAACACACACCAGTGAACGCTTTAGTCTGCAGGTGTAAAATACAGTGAGCAGAAAGAACACACTGCAGTGTGGTGTGGCCCACATGAAAAACTCTACAGTTTTGGGGCTTATTTCTCCACCAACATCTCACACAAATGTCCCCAGAATGCAATGGAACATATGCATGTGCTAGTGGCCCCCCTAAGAGGACTTTCCCTATACATATTGAGAAGTTTTAAAAGCTAATTTTATGGCCTAACCCTTTCAAATTAAGTCAGAAAAGTATATTATGGCATTTGAACAAAAAACTATTCAGTAATAGCTTACTGCATTAAGAAATGATATGGCCTTGAAATTAAATAATGTCATTAAAAACCAAATCTCCACACAAACTCACTGTAAGACTTCTTTATGGGGATGAGCCATGACAAATTAAGATCCTTAACTTCATGAGGGCCACGCTGAACCCAATTAAATAATATGGAAACTTGATGAGCAAAAGACAAGATGAGACAGCAGAAGAAAGAAAGAAACTCCTCATCCTCAACACATGGCATCATTCAGGAGAACAGAGGGAAGATTTGAAAGGACACCCTCCTCTTCAGCAGGAAGAGGAGGGTGTCCTTTCAAAAGGAAGAATAAAAGAAGAGATAGTTGGTCCACCATTTTAGAGGACCAGTGAATGGCCAGCAGCCATTATTATGGTAAATTAACCTGGTAGCTCCGGGCCGCCACTCAAGATGGAGGAAAGCCTGACAACAGATAAGCGCCGGTTTACAAACACGCTCCCAGAAAGGGCCCGAGCGTGTCCTCCCCCACCGCCACATTTCCTCCCCTCGGTGGTGGCTGTGGAGTGGTCAGCGGCATGGCCTTCATTATCATTAGACGCCATTTTCTGCCACAAAGATTCCTGCGAACCCCTCCCCCAACACACGCCAGCCCCCTCACTGCTTCACCCACACTCACTCCAGGACCCCCCTATTCCCCACCTATGACTCTTTTCCAGTGAGCAATGCATTCACACACACCTCCCCCAGCGCTGACCCCTGCCTGCTGCTTTGGCCCTCCCTCTTCCTCTGGATAAAAGGGGCCGAGGGGAAGGGGAGGGAGACTGAGAGCCGGGACAGAGAGATGGGGGCTGCCTGACACATTCCTCAGTGCGATCAAGTTTCACAAACAGTCCTGCACTACGTTCCACTTTTCATACAACACATATATAGTATTTTATTCTATTTTTACGAGAATGTAGTCTCACACACAGTACGTCGTTTTTTGGTATATCTATATATTCATGTAGATATTGCCATATTTTTTATGTTATAATACTTTTCTCAAAATACTTTTTTATAATTACTTTTTTGGTTCCTTTTGTTATAATTGATCTTCTTTGACTGTTTATGTATGCATCATAGTCACCAAGGAAAATGGCTCATATGTGTAAACACTTATAAAGTAGGCAATAAACCGGTTTTCGATCTGATCACACAAGTTCAGGAAATAGAAGAGGTTGGACAAGTGTTGACCAGAAAGGAGAAGGGGGAGAGAAGTGAGGAGGAATGAGAAGAGGCAGTGATAAGCTCGGTGTAGACTGACTGAACCAAAGCACATATCGACACACAGCCATAAGTGCTAGAAGCTCCATAGCTAATCTATATCCTGCACAGGAAGTTTGATCTATTCACACTCCTTGGAAGGTGACATGCCAATGGTGCGTTCCAGTTGTACTGGGAAGTGGGAACATCAGTTCCCAGTCAGACATTTCAACTGGAACGCACCCGAGGTTGGACTTCCTACTTGAAACTCGGAGATACCTCTCCATGCCGAGATCACCATTGAAAATGGAATCTCCGCATTTGAACATTGAGAACACTTTGGTAAAGTAACATGTTTAGCTCCTCTGTATAATATGTGTCACACTAAATCAACTGTACATGTGGTACTGCTCATCTTCTATCTGTAGATATCATTCTTAGGAAATAACACTGTCCTCTCATTAGGATTTGTCATTTTCTCTGTAGTAATGCAACCAGAGCAGCATAGATGAACAAAAGAAAATGAGGGACTAAGTATGTTTTCTTACAATGGCTGTTACACATCAAACATTTTACCATTTGGCAGAAGCAGCCATGCTCTTACTGGGAAAAAGCTGCAAATTGCAGGTTTGACTTATGTATAACGATAACGTCTGGGGTATTGACTTCCTTTATTGGAGTGGCATTACCAGGAGCTAACAGACAATGTTCTGCATGAAGACGGTGTTTAATGCTACTCTCCACCTGTCGCTGATAAACAGTCATTTTATCCCTGATGTTCAGTCTCTATAGAAGAAATGAGATGGATCCTGAGATGTGTCTGTGCTCCATGCTTTACTAAGTCCTGTGATCACTAAGTGTGTGTGAGTGAGTGAGTGAGTGCGTGTTTTCAGTAGGAGTCATTAGATTTCAGAAATTTAGAGTCAATTAATTTTCTTAATTTGGGATGCACTACATTTAAATCATTCCAAGTACTTATAGGTGGAAAACATAGAGCTACCCCTGTGTAGTTCATGCTGCTAAAAGGCTCCGAGCTGCATATCACCCAACCAGGAAGCTGAGGAAGGTTTACTTCTGTCAGCTGGTAGAGTACAGATGTTTAGCTAGCTTTAGATGCTTCAGAAACAGCCGACACACAATGCTGATGTAATGCTGCTCCTACCTGGTTTTCTTGGGGGTCTTTGTCTTGGGCGTGGAGCACTTGGTTTTCTTCTCCTTGGGCTCCTTAGGCTCCTTAGGCTCTTTGGGGGTCTTGGGTGTTTTGGGCGTCTTCGGGGTCTTGGGTTCCTTGTCCTCTTTTCCCTCTGCCTTCTCCTTTGGTTTCTTTTTGCGTTTCTTCTTCTCCTCCACCAGTGGTGAACTTCCCTCTACGTTTCCTGTGCCAGTAACCTGTTCACCCGCATCACTTCCTGCTCCGGGGAGTTCGGACTGTACGTCCTCCTCTCCTCCCGTCCCTGCCTTCTTCTTCCCTCCATCTTCCTCCTGTCCATCCACTACTTTAGCTTTCTTCTTCCTTTTCTTTTTTGGCTTGGTCTCCTGGTCGCTGGGCTGCTCTGTGCTGATCGGCTGGCCGGGGGGGCCGCCACCGACTGTCTGCATTTCAGGAACCAGTGAGGGGTCGGTGGGGGAATGCTGAGAGAGCAGAAAGGGAGCAGTTAGTTACAGTTTTTCAGCAACCATCACTAAACGCCAGCAACACTGCATCTACTGCAGACAGTAGCAACAGGCCAGATGGGGACATCACGTTACCCTACGTTGTGGACACTAGCTTACTCCCACCTGACTCGCCGCCCTCGCCCCCGGAGCAGCAGTCTTCGTCGCCCGAAACTACACTGCCCCTCTGCGGCCCGCAGGTGCCAGGATACCACGGCAAACCAGAGCCTGTCCAGGTATATCTAAACAAGTACCCGCCTGTACAGTGGGGTTAGGCGGTCATTTTGCAGCTCGTGGTATGAAAATAGACAAGGGCTAGAATATTCATGTGAAAATAGTGCCATATTCTGCCATGCCTGTAGAAATGTTGGGTCAAAAATAATGCATAGGCCTACAATAGCACAGATGCCTTCACCACGAATGGCTACAAAACGATCTCATATCCCAAGCTTATCAACAAGCTGATGTTGCAGCTGAAATGTTCTCCAGGTCACAAAGTCAACCTCACATGATGATGTGATACCAGTTTTCAAGCACAGTAAATATTCTCTTCCCAGAGTATATGATGGGACCAAGGTGATGATTTAGTACATGGTTTTAATAATACTTTTGCTTTTCAATGTTTGCCATTTCAAACCATGAGCTGGTTCAAATCATATTTGCCTTGATTTACAATACGTTCTCATTTGTTTTATCAGTACAGTTTAGAAGCTTTTGTGCTTTTCTTTGCCATAGTCCACTTTGGACTATATGAGATATTTCAGGATTGCACTTTTAACACACTTTAAATGTTCTGACTTGCTTGGTTTCAAAACATAACAAATGCCATAGTCTGTTCATTGGGGACCATCAATGCTATTTTGCATTGCTGTTGCCGGCCACTATTGCTCATGTAAACCTACTACTGCTGCGGCCCCTGTAATCTCAGATGCACCCTGAGTCATTTTGTTCTGGAACCGGGCCTGTACACGGCCATATACTAAACAAACTACAGAGCCCATTCCGTGTCCTGTTATTGTTTACTTCCTGTCTGCCTTCTTCTGGTGATTTATCGGACGTCCAGCGCTCCGTCTTTTAACCTCTTTTCCTTTCTCTTTCTTGATCCTCCTTAGCAACCTTCATTATAGTCCTTGACAGTGGTCTGTACTGTATTAACAACGTGTCACATGTTAAGAATGTACAATCAGAATCCAGTATTCAACTAAGCCGTGTAATACAAGTTGTCAGTAGCCTTAAAGAGCCTGTGACAGCATCCCAACAACTGTTGTGCAATGAAATATTGGGCTACTAGTCATCTCGAACCGTCAGTTTAAAAAGAAGATGCGATACCGTTCCGATAAATATCAATAATTTCGAACATCGCGGGGAAATTCCTTCGACTCATTTTGAAGTTTTGGGGGAAGCCGGAAGTGACGTCAATGCGGGAACGCTTCACTGTGCGGCGAGAGAGCGAAACACGGACAAAGTGTGTTGTCATGCGTAGAAATGGTGAATTACTGAGTTTAGGCACGTTAATAACGTTTTAATGAAGTTGACTACAGTATATTCATATTTGTCAGTGCTTTCATGTCAATTCGGCGAACATAAACATAAATGATCGTGGTGAAGATGATGATTAAATTAGGATTAAAAATCGGTAGTGAGAGCTGCTGAATTTCCTCCCATCGGATGTGATATAAAAACAAATCGATTATTTTTGTAGTTGTAAACTCAAGTGGATGAAACTACATTTATTAGTGCTTTCATGTCAATTCGGCGAACATATGATACATTAAATGATCGTGAGGATGATGATTAAAAATCGTTTGTTTGAGCCGGTCTGCATTTCCTGATGAGAAAACAAACCGATGCTTTTTGTAGTTGTAGTACACCAACATGGATTAAACGTGTGTTTTTTTTTACCACAATGTTGGGAAATTGATGGATAAAATGCACGGATTATTATTATTATTCCCACTCTGATCGGGACACTAGGTCCACCGTTTCCCCGCAGCGAGGCTGCTCCCCCCGGTTGACAGTTTACGTGGGCTGGGTGCAGTGGCGGGCTGGCCATCGGGACGAATTCCGATGGGCCGGTACCGAAGTGGGCCGGTCGGATAAGTCACTAGCACATCCCCCATAGGCGGCGCGTGAGGCTCAGGTTTGGGAAGGCTAAATAACTTCTTTTACCTGACGCTGCCCGCCTCCGGTGTCTATAGAAAAGAGATCAACTCAGTGTGCGGAGTTTAAATCTCTCAAGTCATATTACAGGATAAAGGAAATACAGTTTAAACTGGCGTATGCAGAGAAGACGCCGACGTGTCGCACTTATCATCAATCAGATCATCGATCATATAATATCACAATACATCATATATTTCCTTATCCGAGTCAGCTTCTCCAGCCGTATCTGGCCGTGCAACACTTACAGTGTCACATACTGTATGCAGAAGTATTATTTTAAGCAACACATTATGTTGACGAAACACTCGAGTCAAATGTAATTAAAGTCAGATCCACTCGTGTCTTAGATGGGGCAGTGATATCATAAAACTATACGCTTTCAAACACTCGGTAGGCCTAGTTATTTTTTAACCAGTTGTTCTGTATTCAGCTTGCAGGTGCAACTCTGTGGCTTGTATCCTGGATTATATGTTTAAGTCATGGATGTTTAAAGCTCATATTTGTCTAACATTAGTTTACTTTTCATTAATGAAGTATGACGCTGCGCTGTCAGTACACTTGTCCCTGTTTGTGATTGGTCAAATGTAGATAACCCCGCCCCTTTCACGTGAATGCGCTCTCAGCTGGTGAGAGAAACCCTGGCTTGATTTACCGAGTTGATAACTAGCGTCGAAGGACCGCTTAGCGAGATCTCGTTTGTTAGTTTGTTGTTGTTAGTTTGTTTGTTACTCAAACATATCCAGGGTATGTTGAACTGGCTTCGTAGTACAGGGCACAGGTGGCTAGCAGTGCTATTGTCAAAGACACAAACATTATATTTGTATTTTACCAGGATGCAGTGACACAAATATTTGGGAAGGCTTAGCCTTCCCTAGCCTACAGCACCCGCTGCCCCTGACATCCCCCATTCCCCCCGTTGACAATTTACTAGCGGTACCGAAGTGGGCCGGTCGAGCGTCCCGGGATGATTTTTAGTCCCATTCCACCACTGGCTATGACCGTATGATCGCCCATATTGACGCAGCTAATTCCTAAACTTCTAACAGATTCAACATAAACCGATCCTTCAGCCTCATATGAGCTCTCAGACACGTTCAAAATTAAACTGTCATCGCTGTCTGAGCTTGCTGCTGTGTGCGCCATCGTGTTTACATGCAGATGCTGGGATCCTGAACGGTGCAGCTGGAGCGCAATGACTTCACACATAATTTGGCGGGACTTGAAGAATCCCCGAGAAGATCCAGAAAATGGTCAACATTGAAGGGCAGATTAATGGTTATCAAAGTACAAATATCTAAAATCAGTTCAGTAACGGGTTTCAAGGGGACAATATTTACTCAAATTGATGAGTTTGGATGATGGGGGAAACTCGTGTCACAGGCTCTTTAAGGGCCTACACAGTGGTTATGCTATACCACATTGCCCTTCACTGGATGTATAATGAGCTGCACTAAACTACATTTTAGCATTTTAAATACCTAGCCATTCTTTTGTGGTTATTTTGGTGAAAGTAACTCAAAAGTAACTAACAAGTAGTGTAACTCATTACATTTCAGAGACAGTAATATTGTAATGTAACTTATTACTTTCAAAAGACAGTAATAAGTAATATGTAATATATTACATTTTGGAAGTAACTTGCCCAACACTGAACAGGATACATGTATTTATTATCCTCTCAAGAATGGAAGTAGTTCCTGAACAGTGTCCTTCACATGCTGATTTCCAAGAGAGGGAGTTACACAGTCACAAGATGGAGGAATAGAAAGCAGTATTCAATGTTTACTTCAGATTAGCTCCACATCAGAAATGAGCATGCTTGTCATATGTCTATCTCCATAGAGGCTGAATCATCATGTTAATCACATAGCTATCATATGCCTCAAACAGTGTGCCCTGATGTTCTTCTAATCATACATCCGGGTACATACACAGCTGCGTAGGACCTTTGTTACCACGTGCTACTCTGATATTGGAAGAGTGCATTCAGTATTTTCACAACAATTTACAAAAAAGCACATCCAGGTGGACAACACAAAGTAACAGTAAAACTATTTTGTTGCATAAGTGTAGCATGTATAAAGTAGTGTGATAGCAGCCAGGTAACAGTAGTAAAAGTGGAAGTACATATTGCTTTATTATTTACAGATGTATTATAGTACTTTCATTGTCTAACTAAGAGCATCCTTATAAAAAAAAAGCAGCATCTCAAATGTGAGAATCTTCTGCTTATTATAAGTTCATATCTTTGGGTTTTTTACTTGGGACCGGGAAGTTGTGATGGACATCTTTCACTATAACCTTGTATACACTTAGGATACATTTATTATGTATTTATCTTTTCATATGTCTATTATTTTTGGGGTATTTTCTAACTTTTTAATTGATTTATTTTTGTACCATTTGTCCATTTATTAACTCTTTAGATTGAACTTAATGGAAAAAAATAGTTGACAAAAAAACGTGAATATGTCTATATAATGGAACTCAAATAAAAACTAAATAAAAAGAGGATAACTAAGGCAACTTAATAATCAAAGGAATAATCATTCGCAGCCGCAATTTGGTTTTAAAAGCATATGAAAAACATAATTAGGGCAGCAACTAACAATTACGTTCATTGTCGATTAACCCAATGATATTCAAGTTACTGCCATAGAAGACTAAGAAAAGTATTATCATCACTCGCTGATTGATTTATTGACTTATCAATGTACGGCTTCAGCTCTAAGCTCACATTTAATATGAATCAGTCTTAGTGAAATGTTTCTGCTAATGTTTCGCATCAACACTCTCACTGCTGCCCGGTCAATACTGCAGTGTGGGGGTTGAATTTGTCAGTAATGGCAGATTACAGAGCAGGGGGGGGAAGCGCGGATCCGTCCATCCATCCATCCATCCGTCCATCCATGGCTACCACCTCCTCCCTCTCTCCCTGTTGCTTCATTTCCCTCCCCCGTCCTGCAAGCTAACCTTGGTAAACAAACCGGCTGACGCCTCATTTTTCCTCCTGCAGACTAAATCCTCTCCTCTTCCTCCTTCTTCTCCTCATTGCTCCCCAGTCCGCTCTGTGACAGGCAACTGGTTACCAGCTGTTGGGAGCCTCTACAGCTGCCTCCCCTCCCTCACGCTCTCTTCCATCCCTCCTTGCCTCCCTCCCTCTTTCTAGCTCTCCAGCTGCTCAGGGTCCCAGTAGCAGATGGGAAATCAGGCATCATGACACGAATAAATTATCTGCATACTTCAAAAAGGCGCAGCGAGGGAGTATGCCCGTGTGTGCATGTGAAACGTACATGTGCATTTTTGCGTGTGTCTACTAGGTGTGTGTGAGCATCAGCAAGTTTACAGCAAAATGCCACGGCAGCAGCTCCCTTCCACACACACACTTGTTTTCACGTGGAGGAGAAGAGTTGGGGTGCCATCACAGAAAGTCCACCTCCATCAGGGGCACACTAATGTACACACACAAAAACACACATTTCACACCAAACTACTGCAAGGTCACACAAACCTCTGCACACAAACACCTGCTGACACACGTAAACTGAGCCACTTCGACAGACAGATAGGGTGAGGAGAGGGGGGAGATAACTAGGTGAGAGACAATCACAGAGAGTGAGATGGGGGGAATGCACTGCCAAGAGATAAATCGGTCCTCCTGCCAAGCTTCCCAGATAATCAATCACATGAATGACAATGGAGTAGGGCTGTACCCGAATATCCGAATATCCATTCGTTGGATTAAATTGAATTTATTGAAAACTCAAATATCAACGTAAGAGCTTGTGCCTCTTCGGGGGGTGCCAACACTTAACCATAAACGTTATTGTTTACTTTCTCCGTCTTTATATGTAGATATGACTTCTCTCCGTTAATCTCCATCACGTTGTTCCATAGCAACAACAACTTCCTGTCAACAGCGCTAACTCTCCTTCAAAATAAAAGCATGTCCATAAAAAATAAGAAGCCAAGCCAAATTACACTTAAGACATATACAACTGCAACGAAAGTAGCAAACACAATGCAATATCCTTTTCAATTTCAAAGAACACAAATTGGGTTACATTAACAAATAACTATAAAACAACAATATTGTAGATTAACAAAATGAATGCCGTGAATAAACCGAAATGCACGTGTTGAAGCGGTTCGCTGCTGATTACAACGCAAAGTGTACTTAAAGTGCAGAAAGTAAAAGTGCTCATTCTGCACACAATAAGCTATTTCCGAAAAATATAGAGTACAGAAGCTAAATGTACCCAAGTAAGTATTAACGGTAATAGTCCTTATCATGCAAAATAAATCTTTCACAGTATTTTATTTGTATTATGTTATTCAGTTTTTATGAATATAAGAGCATTTTAATATTAAGGTGTTTCAGTGTTGACAAAATCATACTTGAAAAACTGTAGATTAGCAGTACAGTACTGCATTACCAGGGATGCTCTGATCAATCGGTCACCGATCGAGATCGGCCGATACTCACTCTCTACCGATCGGTGCTCTCTAAACATGCCGATCGCGAGAGCCGATCGCATGACGTAAAATACATGACACTTTTCTCTGTGTGCGGGAAAACAAGCTCGCCAAAATGGCTTCACCGGTCTGGCATTATTTTAAGGTGTCCGAAAAAGACAGTAAAATAGCGGTATGCAACGTGTGTGAAGCAGAAATCCTGCAGCTCCACCCGCCGGACCGGTAAGCGGAGCGAAACACACAAGAGTTAGACCTAACACACTTGGCTATTTTATCTACCTCTGGAACAAGCTAAACTAGTCATTATAAATATATGTATTCTTCACTGTCGGGTCACTCATTACTGGATCAGTGAGCTGCATGAGATACTGACAGGCTGTCTGGAAGGAGAGAGGGGGAGAGAGGGGGGGAGAGAGAGAGGGGGAGGGAGAGAGGAAAAGAGAGCGCTTCCGCTCATTTCTCCCGTGTTATTCTCCAAAGTGAATGTAAACTTGAATAATGTACATCATTTGAATGTAATAATTAAGTTCATTGTTGTTTGTGGAAGCTCCAGTTAATGAGCCCCATTAACATCACTTTAAATGGAAGATTTAAAGTGATGTTTAAATCTTCCATTTAGGCCCTGCCCACTCGATCGGATCGGCGATCGGTGTCGGCCGATACTGATTCCGGCGATCGGCCCCAAAATTGGCGATCGGAGCATCCCTATGCATTACACTATATAAGCATATCATGTGTTTTCATATGCACAATGTAACTTGTGTTCAAATAAATCTTTACAGTAAAAAGTACAATATTTTCCTCTGAAAGGTAGTGAAGTTTTAAGTTGCCTTGGATGAAAGCACTCAAGTCAAAATAGTACTTAAATACAATACTTGAGTTGATATAATTTCCACCGCTTGCTTTCCACCACTGCCCATAACCGAGTGTAATAAAAAGATCTTTAAAGACCTCCATGAGTCACTCCCATCAACAGAACAGGCTCAGATGAGATGAGCAGTGTTGAGTTTCATCTCTCACTGGACAGTGGGAGAGGGTGTGAAGAGGAGGATAAGGAAGCTGGGGGGGGCAGAGAAATAGTGAGGTGCAGGGGTTAAATGTACTAGGCGGAAACACTTAAGACTCCCAAAGGATGGAGTGAAAGGAAATATGGTGCTCATTGTTCAGCCTCTCCCCTCACTCTACATCTATCCATCAGTCCATCCATCCATCCTCGCCACCCTCCAACTATCAGTGACTGACATCTTCACACCGTCTCCCAGCATGCAGCAGGTATTTATCAAAATAAAGGAACGTCCAACAAAACTAGGGCTGAAGTCGAATAGTCCATTTAGCTTAGGAACCTTCCTAACTGAGTGAAATGACCCGGAAGTACCTCAGTGGCAGCCATGATAAGAGCCGTTCGAATTCTCTAGATCAGGGGTCGGCAACCTTTTTGATATGAAGTGCCATTACAAAAAAAATAGTTATCAGCGTGCCGACGATCGCGAATTATCAACCGGGGGGGGGGGGGGGTGGGGTGAGGAGCTCGGGGAAGCAGTGTGTGGACCTGTCAGCGCAACTTACATGATGCCGAATTTAACAAACAAATTTAAATAATTGGTTTAAACGGCATAATAATAAGGACGATCGTCCGTTCTGTGATTCTCCAGAAGACACATGTTATGATATTAGGGTCATGCAGAGTGAGATGAGATCGCTGTCCCTTTAAGAGAGAGAGGGGTGTGGCGTGTGGATGGTAGAGCGAGAGTGAGGGATCGTGTGTATGTTTCTGGAAGTGAAACGAGGAAGCAGAAAAACAGAGGTCTGTGATGTATTTTGTGAAACAGAAGAACAGCTAAATAAATGCAACGGCCTCCCAAGAAGAGCTCGTCTCTCTCCAGTCATTTAAGCTAAAGTGGGTTATTGAACCTGAAGCTTGTTGCTTCTGCCCTCCTCGACTACGGTCTGGGAGCAGACAGGAAAGTTCAACACACACATGGCCAGTCCGCCCCTTTGTAGCATATTATTTCGATGAGAGATGAACAGATCACCACTGGGCTTTCAACTAAAGACACAGCCACGCAAAAACTGCGGCATGTGTACAGCTCCTTATGGGTACTGCAACTTTCCTCCGTGGTGAAACTATCAGCGCTGCACCCCGGAGGAAAGCGGCAGAAAGTCGCCTGGAGTTAAAGAGAGCGGGGCTGCGTTGCGTGCATGGCTTCCTTCTGCAGGTAACGGGGAGACGCGCTCTGGCGGCGGTCTCGTTCAGGATCTAAATAATAATAATTTAAAAAAATGTTTGCACACTTATTCCTAGTGTGCCACTGGTTACGGTGCGGCACGTGTGCCAGGGGTTGCCGACCCCTGCTCTAGATGATAGGAAAGGAGGTTTCAAACTTCCTTTATAACCTCCTTCAGCTTAGGAACCACTGGACCTCCCTTGACGAAAGGAGAGGAGAAAATGCTGCCCCACAATGCATTGCAGCCGCAGCATTTGCCGTCACACAACAGTCGGCTGTTCACGGAAACAACCGATTGTGACCGAGAAATGATATCATGAAAGTTACGGTGCTTATTCAGCATTTTAAAATGTATGTGGTAACTTGCCAAAGTGCTTTGTTTTGAACGTTCATCAGTATTATAATCAAAAAGAGAAATATGAACGTTAGTTTTTACTGAAATGATCAAAAAAAGTCAGCATTTCACAGTCTTTACTGAGCTGTGTGGGGTTTGTTCAACTTTTAAAAGATGTTTGAATGGTGATATACACAGTGATAGATGTTAAGGACTAACGTTTATAATAAATACATTTGTATTGATTTTAAGATCTTTTCATACAATCATACGTATTGGGATCATTTGTATTAATGTGGACCGGAGGGAGAGGGTGACGAGCATAAGTTTCACTTTCCTTTTTTATTTCAATTCCAACTTTGGTCATGAAGAATATGTTTCTCTGTTGTCCACGTTCATAAAGCAAAGCAACAGCATCAGAGCACGGTGCAGAGTCTCTAGATGAGTTTACAGTAGTCCCTCCTTCTTATTAAACATCCATGTTGTAGTCCGCTGTATAGAAAAATGTAGTTTCCATAGTTTCCCCACAGCAGCAGACGCACATTCATGACGTCCGCTGGCGCATCATAAACACGTTGGATAGTGAAAGTGCAGTCGGATTCTCTAAAGTACCGCAGTCTCTTCTCCTAAGTCCTTTTGAATTCTCCTATCCACTATCCCTTAACCCCGTGACGTTTCACTCAGAGGTCAAGGAATAGGAGATAGGGTTAGAATTTAGGAGCTGATTTTTTGACTATTCGACTGCAACCTAGCCCTATTCACTTGGCATTCAACTCTGTTCTGCCACTTCCTTTTCTGTACACACGCTGGTTTGTGACCCATGAAAAGCACTAATTCTCTCATTTGTATAAATGTTTTCAGGTGGTCCCTTGAGGATTTTAATTTATAACAGTCATTCTGCCAACTCAAATTGTATTCAATATTTACATGTTGAGAGTTTGATACACTGTCAAACACACTATCATTATGTACACTGCCTTCCATTCTGTGTATTTATATTTTGTATTCAATAGATCTACATCATTCACTTTGTGCTTTAATGTGTATATATATATATGTATATCTATCAATCAGCTACCAGACTTAAAGGGAAGGTGAAGAATTCATCAGTTGCTGGAATCATTCTGAATTTTGAGAATGTGAACACTGGTTTGTGTTTCTCATTGATATAACATCCAGGTACCATCACAGCGTGCACAGGAGGAAGCACTTCCTCCCTGTTCAGACTCTGCAACAGCAGCGCGTCTCTTCAAATGGTGTAACAGTTTCCAATAAAAATCACTCAACCATTGAACCCAGGATGAATCAGCTCACAGAGAAGTAACTCGGCAAGGTGACCACACAGCAGAGCTCTTATTATCTGTCCTCACAGGATGTGTGTCACCGCTCAGGACCAGAGTGCAGCCAAACTCATCTGCTGTGGCTCTCTATAGCTGATCTTTACTTCATTTGCCATCAGCTGCCTTTGGTTCTGAGCTGTCTCATGACACCTCAACAAGGTTTCTATACATCTGTTCTTAGAGTTCAACTTGACAACAACAGAGCTTGAAAGGTGTAAAACGCAAATAAGTTGCCCTAGTTTGTTGACTCTTTAAGGGCGTTCACTATCTAACTACCGTACCACACAACTAACATGTAGTTCGGATGAAATGTAGGAAAGAAACCAAGCATTCTGTTGTGATATCTGCTAGAGAAACGAGAGAGACTAAACATTAGAGAAGCATTTCCCTCGTAGCCGGGTGAGCTGGATGGTATGGCAGCTCTGACAGCATGCATGAGCGGGGGAGGGGTGAGACAGGCATGTTATATGTCAACTAAAGTGCTGCACGCAACGCTGTGTGTGTGTGTGCGAGTGAGATGTAGAATAAAGGTCACAGCGCTGCACTCTGCCAGAGTTGTGACCTTGAGCTGCTGACTGAGGCACGTGTGTGTATACGTGTGCGTGTGTGTGCGTGCGTGTGTGATAACCATGCTTAGTGAACAGATGGAGCTTAGAGTAACAGACATACAGTCATTATGACCGACTGACCAGCTTGGTGTGTGTAGCTCTTTCTAACAAGTGCATCATGAGGCACACAGAACTCCCTTCATGTGCCGCTGACACACACACACTCTTGCTAGGCTATCCTATTTCCCCAGGCATATTTGCCATCCAATTCTAAACTGCACCATCCCAAGCCACACTGTTGGGGTGTATGTGTATTAGGGGTGTAACGGTTCGGTACGTTTTCGATACAGCAGAAAAAATTATCACAAAACATAACATATATATATTTATTTTTGTATTATTATGAAACTGTGAATAATGTATTCACTCAAATAAATACAAAGTATAATAAAATAAATATTAAGATGCAGCATTTCGATTAACTGAAATAATCTGTACTTGAACTGTACTGTACTGTACTGTACTAGTACCTAAGCAGCCAGTTTGACATTATGACTTGCTTGTCATTGTATTTTCATGTTGTTTAAATAAAAATGAACTTGTCCACATTGCTTGCCGAAAGGGCAGATCTGCTGGCACTAACAATGTCTCCTGCCGTGGAGAACACCCTCTCTAGGGACAGAGGTAGCAGATACAGCCAGGTAGCGCTTTGCTAACATGGCAACATAAGGATATTTGGCGTTTGTAATAGCTTTGGCTCGGTCTGATCTTTTTGCGAGTGGTGGAGGCTTAAATGCTAGTGGGAGTTGGGTTTGCACTTCAGCCTTTTTTCTTTTGGTACCGGTGATATTCACGTTCGGGTGATGCCTTTTCAAATGAGTGTGCAAGTTTGATGTATTGCCAGCCGCGTAACCAATTTGAGTTGAACAATGCCAACAAACAGCTTTGGTTCGGTCCACCTGTCTTTATCAGTCATCCTTGTACGTAACTGCGAAACCAAAATGTTCCCAAACCGGAGACTTCAATGATGCTGGAGGATTTTCGAGCTCAACTTTATCTGCGTTCGCCATTTCGCCAGTTCCTCAAATTAATGACTAAATTTGAACGCATCCCTGTGACCAGCTCTCATAGTATGCCTCTCGTCCAATGAAATGACTTGCTCGCTCTATGACGCGTTGAACCCAATGTGAGCAAATTACTCTGAATGCTGCGACGCAGCACCTGAGATTACTTCCAAGAAGTTGTTCACGTTCTCAATTGTTTACGTTAAACACCGAACCGAAGGGGGTACGGGTACCGTTCATACTTACCAACCTTGAGTCCTCAGAAATTGGGAGCATTTCAAAACTGACTATCTTCCTCACCCTCTCAGACTTTCAGTTGCGCGCGCTACTAAAGAGACACGCTACCATGGAAACAAAACACAGGCATGAAAACGGGTCAGGGGTGAAAAAGGTGAGAAGGATATTATCCCTCTAGGGGGGTCCGGGGGCATGTTCCCCCGGAAGAAAATGTTGAATATTCCATATTTTAAAGCATCAATCTGATGCATTTTGAGATGCATTTTTTTGCCAACCTGGGGAGCTGGAGAAACTTAACTTCAGCCATGAGTCAAAAATATTATGGCCTCCTTACTAAGTATTATCAGGGATGCAAACTCATCAGGTATGGAAAAGGTGACAAGGACCCGACCCCACGGAATATCGGCTTTAAAATGAGGAATAACAGAGGATTTTAGCAGTCAAAACAACTAAAGCAGCAGTGTTAATAATAACAGAAACGCTAAAGAGTCACATCTAATAGAAATATATAAAAGCATTTATTTTAATTGTGTAGCAGTCATTTTATAATTTTGGCAGCACTGTTGAGCATTTTGAAAATCTATTGTCATGCCTCTGAGCAAGGCTTAGTCTTTCTATCTTTATGGCATCTGGTGTAAAGTAACTAAATTCATAAACTCAAGTACTATACTTGGGTACAATTTTGAGATACTTGTACTTTATTTAAGTATTTCAATGTTTTGCTACTTTGTTCTTCTTCTCCTCTACAGTTCAGAGGTAAATGGTGTACTTTGACTCCACTACATGTATTAATACCTTTAGTTACTTTACAGATGTGGATGAATGATGTGAAATCTAATCAAGTGTTAAATCAGACTTTAGTTCCACCTGGAGTAAATTCACAAGCTACCCTGCAGTATACAAAGTCATTCAAACTAGCTGCACCTTTACCAGCTTTGAGAACACTTTCATGATCAATCATTATAAAACATATCATATATATTATTCTGAAATGGACCAATCTGCACAACGACTACTTTTACTGTCGCTACTTTCACTATATTTTGATGAGAATACTTTTCTACTTTTACTTGAGGAACATTTTGAATGCAGTACTTTTACTAACAGAGTATTCCTACACTCTGGTACTTCTACTTTTACTCAAGTACAAGACCTGAGTACTTCTACTTTTACTCAAGTACAAGATCTGAGTATTTCTGCTTTTAATCAAGTATAAGATCTGAGTACTTCTACTTTTACTCTAGTACAAGATCTGAGTGCTTCTACTTTTACTCAAGTACAATATCTATACTTATACCACCTCCGTTTATAGCCTATGAAAAAAAAACTATTAGAAAACGAAGGCTAAAGCTAACGTTAGCAGAGAGTGACAATGTATGCTAGTTAGCTAGCTCAACGATAATATTGCGACAGAAAAACTTTTCAGTGCACATCACGCTCTGCCGCTCCGACAGGGAGCTCTGCTCTGAACACCTGAACGGCCCGTTCTAACAGCTGTTCACCAGCGGTCCAGTCTGTACCAGTGACTCCGGACCACATAGTTAATATTAACGAACGCACCGTAGGTATTGTAGCTGCTGAAGATAGACCATCATCGCGGAGCAGCAGAGCCTTATAACACATCCATGAGCAGAGCCGACAGGCAGGAAGACTCGAGCACACAGCTCGCGCTGCATTATAATATATAAAAAAAGAACACCATGCGTGTCATGATGGCACATAACAGCTCGCGGCCGCAGATTACTCCGGGTCCCAGACCCCCCCATACCCCAAAAATATTTTTATTGCAGATCTACATGAATCACACAAACGACCTATTTTGGAATCAAAACGGCGAATTTCGCCGAAAGGTGAGTGATTTTCATGCCTGAAAACAATGGTGTAGCTGTATTAAAGTCCGAGTGGAAACAGTCCTGAGTAAATCTGATTTTGTCAGAAATCGGGAGAAATATGACCCCGGAAGGAAACCGGGAGAGGGCAATGAAATCGGGAGTCTCCCTCAAAAATCGAGAGGGTTGGCAAGTATGGTACCGTTACACCCCTAATGTGTGTGTTTGTGTGATGACAGGGGCTGCGGGGCCTGCAGTGAGAGTCAGGACGGTGAATGCAGCTCGCCCAGGCGCAGTGTAGAGCTCACCAGCCAACCTGGCATCTAGGTCAGGAGTGCTGGATAAATTAAGAGTGACGGCTGAAATGTCAACCACAAGAGTCTTGATCTCTGTGTGTGTGTGTGTGTGTGTGTGTGTGTGTGTGTGTGTGTGTGTGTGTGTGTGTGTGTGTGTGTGTGTGTGTGTGTGTGTGTGTGTGTGTGTGTGTGTGTGTGTGTGTGTGTGTGTGTGTGTATACATAGTCACGTGTGGGGACTCGCCTCCCTTATGGGGACAAATTGGAGGTCCCCATGAGGGGAATCATTAATTTTAGGGTGAAGACTTGGTTAGGTTTAGGATTAGGTTTAGGCATGTGTTGGTTATGGTTAAGGTTAGGATAAGTCTCCAGGAAATGCATGTAAGTCAATGTAATGTCCCCTGAAGTGATGTATACATTGTGTGTGTGTGTGTGTGTGTGTGTGTGTGTGTGTGTGTGTGTGTGTGTGTGTGTGTGTGTGTGTGTGTGTGTGTGTGTGTGTGTGTGTGGCCATAGGGCTGCTATTGTGTGTGAATGGATCAGTGGAGAAAGGGGGCTTTGAGCAACAAAAAAGCTAATGGAAGCTGGAAGGGGCACGTGACAGGCAGTGGCGGTGCTGCACACTCAAACAAACATGGATTTTGCCCCCCCCCCCCATTCTTCCCTAGAGATCTCCCTCTCGAGATCTTTGCTTGTTTTCCCACTTCTTTCCTCTTGGTGTTTCACCCCTCCCCCAATATCTTAATCACCCCCCAGCTTTTTCTTCCTTCCTCTCCACCTCCC
This sequence comes from Pogonophryne albipinna, assembly GCA_028583405.1. Lineage (NCBI taxonomy): Eukaryota > Metazoa > Chordata > Actinopteri > Perciformes > Artedidraconidae > Pogonophryne > Pogonophryne albipinna. The sequence continues at coordinate 35,434,896 of CM053251.1, forward strand.
TTTTTGTCCAAACTGTCTGTCTCTCAGCACATCCGGCTACACAACATTAACTAAGAGATGACAACCCTGAAATAGATCAAACAAACAGTGGGACACACACAGAGAGACAGGCAGAGAGAGAGAGAGAGACAGGCAGAGAGAGGGAGAGCGGAAAGAGAGGAGACGGGGAAGAGAAAGACAGGAAGGGAGGTTTTCTCTATAGAGGAGGGGGAGATGTGGGAGCAAACGGGAGGAGAGATTATGCTGGTGGCGCCTGTGTGTGTGTGTGTGGCACACATCTCAGGATATGCAGCACACAGGAAACAAACAGCTGCAAAAATCCATTTCCACACACACAACCCGGCAGTAGAGGACACAAAGGGCAACACACACACTGAACCAGCACGCAGCACCGCTGTGTTTTCAAATGTCATGTGCACACAGACATTTACAGACACTCACACACACTTCCCTTACACTCCAAACACACACTTTCCCCACCCACATGAAAAATAAACACTTGGATGAAATACACCCACACATAAAAAGAAATGCACAGCCTGGATCTCTTTCATACACACAGACCAAAGTGTTTGTCTGACGGAGACTCACCTGTACGTGAGGCACTTTCTGTGGGGTGTGAGGGGGTGATGAGAGCGGGTGGGAGGCGGGAGGCACCCATGGGTGGGAGGCCGTGTTGGTTGCAGGAGGTGTGCTCTGCAGGTGGTGTGGCATGTGTGTGGGCTGGGACTGAGCGTTCTGGGTGGGTGGTGCCAAGCCCTGGTTTAGGGCCGGAACTCCATGCGGGCCCATGGAAGGGGCCTGCAGGGGCTGCCCGCTGCGAGGGGGCTGCTGCGGGGTCTGGAGCAAACGCTGGTCCCCCCCCTGGCTGACTGGAGCTTCATGTGGCCCTGGAGGGAGAGGAGTAGATTATGAATCTTGACTTTGAATAAATAATGCCAACAACAACAACGGGTTTTCCCTCCTGTCAATTACCAAGGCATAAAAATAGATCGCACACTTTCCTATTTTTTCCCTCCCGGTATTTCAATCACCAAAATAGCAGTTGTAGAAAATATCTGTAATAGAAACACTAGCTGGCTGTGGTAAATCAGTTTTTAATAAGGAATAAAAACAAAGTAAAACATACATTTATACTATATTTTTAAGAAGCATTGAAATAACAACAACAATAGAAAATTCAGTTCAACTACAACTTTCATCAAATTGGCAGAGGGCATAACAGTACCTTTTGCATTAAATACATGAACATTACAGGTCTACAGACAACATCAAGCTTCTGACTTACTACAATAGTAACCATGTGTGAGTCTAGAGGTAATGTAGAGGTTGAACATTAGCTGAACTGTTTTACAACTGTGGTACATCATCTTCAATGTGTACCGTTTCTACAAATGAGAAAGTTGCCCTCAAATATTTCTAGAGATGCTGTTTTAAAATGTCTAAAATGGAAGTGAATAATTTGAATGAATGCAAATAGTGACCTAAAGTAACACCACTATATAAACATGTGACATCATCAGCTGCCCTGTGCTTACCTTGCTGGAGCTGAGGCATATTTGGCCCTATTTGAAGACCACGTTGCGGCCCCATGCCAGGATACATTTGCCCAGCATTGGGGGGCATGTTGTGGGGCTGCTGGTGTTGGGGGTGTGGAGTAGACAGAGGGATTTGGGGAGTTCTCTGGGTCAAAGCGTTGGGTGTAGGCTGCAGGGCTGTGTAGCCTGAAGCCTCTGGGGGTACGGCTAGTCCTGCGCTAGGGGGCCTGCCTTGTTGGGGAGGTGGTGTCGGGGTCCCCAAAACCCTCATGGGGGACATGGATGAAGGGGAGGAGTAAGATCCCTGAGCTGGGGGGGCAAGGTGGGGCTGGTTTTGGGCCTGGGGAAGATTCTGGGGGTGTATAGGCTGCCCTGGCTGCTGCATCTGGGCAGAGAGGGCCTGATGGGGCTGTGGTTGGTGTGCTGGTGCGGGGGGGTATCGCTGCCCTGGTTGGCCAGCTGCTGGGACTGATCCCTGGGTAAACCTCTGGCCGAGCTGCCCTGGTCCCATGGCCTGGCTGGTGTTAGCATTGACATTAGCACCCTGACCCATCCCAGGTCCCATTGCTCCGTACTGTGCCTGATAGCCGGGGTATTGGCCGCCCCCAAACCCTGCCATACCCGGCTGGTGCTGGTGTGAAGGCTGTCGGGAGGGGGAGTGTGGGAACCGGGATGTGTGGCCCATGTTGGGATAGCCCTGGGGTTGTGACTGGGGCTGGGGATGACGCATCTGGGCCCCCCCCATTCCAACATGTCCCAGGTAGTGTGCTGGGTCCTGAGCGGTGGGTTGTGCCATGCTCTGTGGGGGATTTGCCATGCCCTGTGAAGGGTAGTGTTGGTTCATGCGAGCTGCATTTGGTGTGGGGGGGCCTTGCATCCCACTATAGTTGCCTTGAGACATCTGGTAGCCACCCAGCTGGTTGGGGCCAGCCCCAGGTTGTGCAGGAGGCTGCTGATAGGCTGATCTGCTCGGCGGCGGCGGCTGCTGCTGCTGCTGGCCCCAGACAGCAGCCCCACTTCCTCCTGCAGCATCACCCGGGTACCCATGGTGGTTGCTGCCAGTGTTAGCTGGGTTATTATGGTAGTGGGAAGCCAAGCCATTCATTGCTGTGTTCACGTTAGGTGGCCCCTGGCTTGGACCGTTCGGGGACATCATTCGTCCTGTGGCGGCGGCACCAGGTTGATCGTAGCCCGTGTAGGGGCCATGGTCATAAATTTGTCCCAGTTTAGGCTGCCCTGGTCCGGGCCCGCCACTGTGGATCATCCCTTGGTGGTAGCCCCTGTTTCCCTGGTGCTCATGGTTCAGAGAGGGATTATTTTGCTGGGCTAAAGGGTTGGATTGCGAAGGGGCCGGCTGCTGAGGAAAGCAGTCTCCTAAACCGTCTAATCCATCAGAGAACAACCCTGCATCGTCCCCAAACAAACTCAACATCCCTGGGTCCGCCATGGCTGTGAGGGGGGGGCCAACAGATTGAGGGAGTTGTGCTGTGCAGTGATGAGCTAATCAGCTAGCTGCTAATATGAAGCTTGCTATTCCATGGTCCTAGTTCCTGGAGAGAAGAAAGAAAGACAAAGTTGGAATTAGTGCACAAGACCAAATACTCAAGGCTCAAAGTAAAAGCTAAATTGAACAATGAAGGACTCCAAATACAGGCCTCAATGATTTTTCCACAATTGTATTCCCCAAAGCACTTAACCCTTTCTTAATAGTCACACAAACTTTAGTTTCCACATTCATAAAGCAGTGCAGAGCTGTGATGGAATCACTTTTCTTTTGTAAATTTATCAGTTGTAGCCATTCAAGAAAAAAACATGCACCCATTGAAAAATATGTCACATTAGGCACTTTCACACCAAGTACCTTTCCCAGGAATAGTTCCCGGAACTTTTATTTCCTGGAACTATCTAGTAAATCCCGTTCACACCGGAATAAGTCCCTGAGGGAGCTGCTGACGTCACTTCTTCTTCTTGGGGTTTACTGGCAGGCCGCATACAACTTCACGGCGTATACTGCCACCCGAAGTCCCCGGCCGGAAGTCCCCGGAGTTGGGGACTGGCTTCAGTTGAAGCTGCTGGGACTCCCAGCAGCTTCTACTGAAGCCTTCGGAGTAAATCGCCAGAAGCGCCGACACCTCCTCATCTCCACCGCTCCCATGTTTTCTTTTGTGTTGCCATAAGTTAGTCTCTCTGCGTATGTGCGCTGGGCTAATGCTAATAATGCAAGCAAATAAAATGGCGGCCTCACAAAAACTGTTCAGAGTTTTACAGGACGTGGTTCGCAATTCGCCCAGCCAATCAGAAATTGGAACCTTTTTCTCCCCAGGAAAGTCCCTGACCTCTAGCAGGGACTAAAAAGGGGTGAAAAGGTTAGCAAAAAAAAGTTATAGTTGCAGATCTTTTTGGTGTGGTGTGGACGCATAATCCCAGGAACTATCGGAACTATTCCTGGGAAAAGTACTCCGGTGTGAAAGCGCCTATTCACACACTCTGAAACACACACTTCCCATTAGCACTGCCCTAAAACCCTCCCCCACCTCAAATTTACTACCAAACAAAAGAACTTACTTCTTTTCAAACACACACTTGGAGTGTGTGTGTGTGTGTGTGTGTGTGTGTGTGTGTGTGTGTGTGTGTGTGTGTGTGTGTGTGTGTGTGTGTGTGTGTGTGTGTGTGTGTGTGTGTGTGTGTGTGTATATTAGAACAAAGGACCCAGCAGATGCAACTCTGTTTGAACAGCAGCAGCTGCCATCCAGCCAGCAGGACAGAGCTTCAGAGTGCACCAGGCAGGCGGCAGCTACTCAAGCCATTCAGCTGGCTAACTAACCAGATGTGTGGAGACAAGGGAGTTAGCCACCTGCTACTTTTCTAGCCTCTGTGTGTGTGTTCAACTCTCCAAGTATACGGTCAATAAACATGCATTAAGCCAGTTTACTTTTCTGTTAATAGTCATATTTGGGTAAAAGAAAACAAAAAAACATAGGGTGTGTAAAGGGGCGATAAATATCAGAAGGACTGTGCAGCCTGAATGAGTGGCGGGTGGAGGTAGGTGGGTCTTCACACACATGAACGAGTGTGTGTAGGCATTATGTCAGCGACCAGGATGGGAAGGATTTTTCTTTCAATGCATAGAAGCAACCAACAAAACAAAAAAACTAACTTTGGCCGAATTCTCCTCCCCCCTCACCTCATTTGTTTTTCCACTACATCCCTCCCACTCCTTTTCCCTCAATTTTTAAAATGTACCTTGCTCTCCGAATCAATCCAGAAAACTAAAACGTGTCAGGACTTTATCTCATGTGTAAAGGTACAGAAAAATAGTTACATTTAGTAGCCACTGATCAGAGTATCATTTTTGAATAGACTACAAGTTCTTTAACCTTTTCAGTAACAAATAGTATAGACTGCAATTATATAGTGCCTTACTGCCTTTTTTTGGACTTGGCATAAACATTCAACAATACATCCGTACACTGGAGAAAGAGGCTTCAATACAAGTTGCCACCTGCTCATCAGGAGTGGTAAACATTCACAAATACACACACTGAATAGTTCCCAAAGACACTTTATTATGTAGGAGCCATAGATCACCACATTGGCCTGATCAGGGGATGACTGCTATACCTCTATACATTTGCATGACACAGGGATACAGGAACAGTCTTCCTTCAGGCTTTTGGACCTTCTGCCTCCACAATGGCTGATGGGAGCATCTACTCTTGTTGTGTAAATAGCAATTAACACCCCCTGCATCCATGTCTCTATGAGCCATAAATAGTCTGTCAACAAAAAAAGACAGGTGCTCAAATGATTGTGGTCACAAACAGACAGGGCATGCAAAGACATACCATACAAGATCTTAAAGCTTCAAGAGGGCTTCTCAGGTACTGTCCGTTTAAGTGGTGATTCTATAAATGTAGGTGATGTGATGTAACCACTGTGTGCTAATGACCCAGTAAAGCCAACATAGCAAGAAAGTACAACATGTTGTGTTTTAAAATCATCAAAACACAACATTTTGATTAAAGGCAATATGAGAGAAACTTGTGTTCATATATATTAACCAGTTAAGCCCCAAGCCATCCAGCTATAGCACACGTACCCCCCCACCTACACAGCAGCCCATGCACCATCACCCCCACCTATACACAGCAGCCAGACCCACTGTCTTGGAAGACGGACAAAGACACTGTCTTTACATTTATAATGAATAGTTGGTTGAAAGTTCTGATGTTCAATATTGTAAAGAGAGATTTTCCAGTTTCTTATATGTATATAAATAGTTGTTTGAAAAAAAACATATTTATAATAAATTGTTGGTTGAAAAAAAAGTTTGAATGCTCAATTTGTATTTGTACACATCACATGAACCTTGGTATATAATATGAAGTCATTATTCAGTCCTAATGTATCTCAGTCCCTGCTGTGGTGAAAGTAGAGTGATAAACACCTGTTTTACTCAAAATTCAAATTGTTTCATTTTAGACATGAATTACACATTTATATACAGTGTAATTCAAATATTTCACTGCTTATGTGATCCTAAGACTTTGGTAACCAAATCTAAAACACCAAAAAAATTGGATGACATGAGCAAATTTGTGTTTTCACAAGAGTTTTGAAATTTTTTCGAAAATCGGATGTCAAATGTTAAGCTTTAGAGCTACTTATCTCATCACACAGTGCTCTAAGGTGAGTAATTTGCATTTATAGCAAGACCAGAGATTGTCTGATATGTAACACATGGGGTGCCATGTTATAAGAAGTACATTTAAAAAAGGTGATTTAAGGAAACGTCTAAAAATCGAGAAAATACCCTTAGACTCCAGAGGGTTAATGCAACCGTCAACACCAAATGCAACTCAGAAACAAAGGATAAACCTGTTAAATGTTATTCCAGAATAAATGGAGAAAATGTTGGCCTTATAAATGAAATCGTATAAAGTTTCTGTCATCGCTGTTGACCTGTGCAGCATTCTTCTTTTCTTTAATCTCTGGATAGGGTTTGGTTCCAGCAACGTTTGTTTGTAGGGTAATAAAAACACCATTGAAGATCTTCAATTTATATTGCCCATAGTGCAAACTTACATCTCATAAAAGACAAAAAGCTCAAAGATAAACCGAAAAGCTGAATATTGTCACACCTGGACACCAAAGGTCTCTAAGCTAACGGACTGTACGAAGTCATATCTGTGCGGCAGCTGTTGCCATTACAGAACATGTGTTGTGTGATACTAGATCAGTGTTGTAAGCAGCAGCACTGTGGAGTTACATCACTTCCTGTCCATTTCAATCACTACAGGAAGATGAAAAAAAAGTTCCTGCATGTGAGCGTGTGTGGCAGGTGAGAGTTATTGAGTGTAATTTCACATCCTTTGCAGCAAGTTACAACACAGGCCACTGATTTCCTGTCAACTCGGAGAGAGGCACACTACATTAGACGGTGAATTTTACAATGCAGAAAGAAATTAGCGGGACAAGCACTTTCTGTGTACTCTATCTGTAGCAGCCATCATCTGATCAGAGGTGGAGTTAAGACACGAAAGGCAAGAGATTCTTTCCTCCACCTGTGTTCCTTCGCATTGCGTATGGCCTTTAACCTGTTGAGCCCCGAGCCTGTTTTTCAGGCCTCAGGCTCAAAAATGACATTCCCAGAACAATTGACTATATCTTCACTTCTAAAAAGGGGTAAATTAATAATCTTTTTTCTCAAAGTAATGATAAACCTGTGAGTTGGATGTAGATAAGTCAGAATCAAAATAGATGTTTTTTATTTTAAAGTAAATTCAGATTGAACATAGTAAAAAAAAGTAAATTATAGTGTCCGTCCAAAAATAAAAACCATTACTTATAGTGAAAACCACCCTTGAATGATGGGATAGTAGACTTATGGCACGTTTCCACTGCAGCGAGTAGCTCGCTTTAAGCGTGCCGAGCCGTGCGGGGCCCGTTTTTGGTTGCGTTTCCACTTGGCCTAGTACCGGCTAGCGGGTCCTAATTTACAGTTTTTCTGGCCCCATAAAATCGTGGTTCTAGGGCCAGGAACAACCAGGCTGAGTCGGGCTGAGTATGCTAAACTAGAGAGAGAATCGCTGGCAAGGGAGCTACAACTACAACAAGATGAACATATTTGACCGTGATTTAATTGTAATACACGTTTCAAAATGATGCCGAAGTAACAACATACTGATACCGGTTAGTAAAAACCATGAATTAATGCTTTGACAAGTCTGCAGACAGACGGCAGGCGAAAAACCCTTTTAAAATGCGAGTTTTCTAAATGGAGCTTGGCTAAGCTAACGTTATATATGCTCCGACCGTCCACACTCACAACAACGGCCTATACAGACATAAATAAACCAGCGACTGTATTCTCCATGACACAGGCAGTCTGTACTTGTTTAACTTTTGTCTAGTTTCTGAACAGATATGAAGAGCTGTGAGCTCTGAGTGCTAAGAGCTAACGGCTGTGTTGTTTTTCTGGGGATCTCATTGAAGATGCCGTCACGGCTCCGCCTACACTGCGTTACTATAGTAACTACCCCAGTTCCTAAACTGTAATGGAAGCGCAGCATAAAGTGAGCCGGGCCTAATAAGGCCTAACCAAACCGAGCGAGGCCTGCAGTGAAAACGCGCCATAAAAGCTTTAGGAATCCAAACTATAACATATAATAAGTACCCTGTATCAAGATTGATGCAAAACAAGTGACATTTGACCTTTTTAGAGAGGTTTAGCAGAAAAAAAAAAAACACTTCTGCGGTCATTTGGGTGGATTTGCCATATCTCTGGCCCCCCTCGGTCGATTTTGATGATTGACACCTCTTTTGAACCGTTAGAGCCAATAGAATCAAGAGGGAAGTTCCTAAATCCATCTATACATTTCCATTGAGGAGTGAGAGTGATGTGCACGCAGTTTGCCCAAAACCGGAAGCTGGGTTGTAGCTCTAATTGCAGCCAATATGAAATCTCCGTTTTTGAAAAAAATGGAATGATGGATTATCAGTAATCATTTAAAAGTGACACAGACACATTGGATTAACCGTCAGCAGCGTTTTTTCTCATTTTAATGCCATTGAAAACAACTTTTGATCAGAAAAACAGCAAAGGTAAGACATATTTGCCGTTTTGGCTCAGTAAAACGTTGTCTGGGTTTGCCTGAGCTGCCGCGAGTTTTGGTCGCACAATGATGATACTTATACCTAATAAAGTATTTTTACCGTGAGTTCTGTGCTAAGTGCGTTAGCATTTTTTCATTCGGGGCTAATTCAGAGGCTCGGCGTTAGAGTTGTTTTGTTTCGGTAAAAATTGTTCATATCGTCAGTTAGCTGAGTTTCTTCCCGTTAAGTGGGTATGACACAACACAATAATAGGTTGTTAAATGCTAAGAAGCCCTCTGACAGTTTCTTGCAGATGTTGCGTTTTTGCCCCCGCCCACGGGGCTCAACAGGTTAAAAAAGAGACTCCCACTAGATAACATTAGTCTGCACATTACATCTGCATGTCTAAAGGCCCCTACACAACAAGCTGACACCAAAGAACAGGTCCCGACAGAACACGACTGTTGTGCCGCCTCACGTTTCTGCGTCTTGGCCATGTGTCGCACTGGAACACACCGCAAAGACTTCAGCCGATGGCCAAGTAGCACGTACGAACTGCGCATGCGTGAGTGGCAATAACTCCCCTTACCAGCAGGCGGCGGTAGTGTGTATTCGTCATTCAAAAGAGGCAACCGGAAGACAGACTGCGTGATATATACAAACTTCAGCTCTCTGAAGCAGAAATAAACTATTTAAGCATTATGGCTGGCAACCTTGAAGGCCCCATGTCATGGCACTTTCTACTGATCATAATTCCATTGTTGAGGTATACTAGAATATATTTATACTGTACAATTTTCCAAACTCACATTGGTTTCTCATACAGCATCTCTGTATAGTATGTGTATTCACTCTCTGTCCTAAACGGCTTGTTGGAGCTCCTGCCCCCCCCCCCCCTCTCCATATGAGCCCGCTGTGCTCTGATTGGTCAGCTCACCCACTCTGTTCTGATGAGTCCACCACCGTTACAGCGGAACATCAGTGATTATGTGTTACAATGGGATTACCAACCAGAAATGAGAAACAGATGAGAATGCTGCGTGGGGTCTGGGTGCCGTGTTGGCGGGACGTTACCAGGCTCGCTGCTGCGAGGAGCCGACAGTGTGAGCTGGATTACTGGTGTGGTTTCCTGGTTGCTGCGTGGGGTCGGCGAGAAACAGCGAAACCCAGCCCGAACACACCCCCCCCCCCCCGCAGCCTGGAAGATTGTGTGTTTTAACGTAACGGCTCCGCGGATTGGTCCATTTGGGTATGGTTACGTCACCATACCCAGAAAGAAAAAAACGAGTTTTACTCGCTACAGGGCAGGGTTTCCGTTAGCCGGTAATTACCGGTTTTTAGCTGGTAAAATGTATTGAAAACCGGTAAATTCAAAACCTGCCGGTCAAAATGTCCGGTAATAATTAGGGATGCTCTGATCGATCGGCCGCCTGTCATTATCGGCCGATATTCACTCTTAATAGTTTGATCAGGAGAGCTGGATCTGATCGATATGGACATAAGCGCGAGTGAAGTGTAACCGGACGCGAGAGAGATCAGATCAGCTGCTCTGAGACAAGCAGCTCTGCTTAATCACCTGAAGCTCCGCCCTCTGTTAAGGGAGCTGCATGAGATACAGATGGGCTGTCAGGAGAGAGAGGGGACAAGAGAGGATCCGTTTCTCCCGTGTTATTATTCAAAGTAGTTTGAATGTAATAATTATGTTGTTTGTGGCATAATTTATTGAAAAATGAATCTGAATTTTTTGATCTGTTACGATAATAAACTGAAGCAATATAAAAATGAGCCCCATTAACTGAGTTTTAAACATCAGCATATCCGGTCATAGTCCGGTAATTACCTGCTAACGGAAACTCTGCTACACAATTCATATTATTATTGAAACATGACCGGTAAGTTTCAAATTTGTCCGGTAAAATAAATTCTGTCCGGACATTTGACCGGCAAGAAAAAATCCTAGCGGAAATCCTGCTACAGGGTGTACTTTGAGGGTTTTTGACTCTGCAGACTGTTTACATGCAGAAAAAGCTACATAACACACAAGGGGACGGTAATAACTGGAAAAGCATGTCATGGGACCTTTAAAGTACTGCTGCTACCACATTCCATGCATCAGTAATAAATCCAAGATTATATTAATATACAACATCATAACACTGACAGGCAAATTATGTATCATCATGTACATTTGTATCTTCTGACTTTTATTGTAGTATAGCCAATTGTATCCTCATTCTAATGTGTTATCTAATTGCTCCTGCGGGGATTGTCCACAGTACTGAATGTATGTAAGTCGCTTTGGATGAAAGCGTCTAACAAATGACATGTAATGTAATGTAAGGGCTGTAGTTTGAAAATAAATGAAATAAAGTTTTGTATTTTGCAGTAGCGGTAAAAAGTGGTTTATTATCAAATGTAGAACTGTACAATGTAAACAATCGACTAAAATACAATAAGATAAAAATAGTTAGTATGAGGCCCAGCTGTCACAGCAGAAGGAATTAGGGGAACGGTCAGTGTGCCGCTTTAGACGCCAAATCTCATCAAAGGATGAGGCGTTTTACACCACCACCCCCACCCCCCCCCAGCCCGGACCAGCCCAGCCTCTGCCATAACACACGTGTTGAGGAACCCAGCAGAGACGAGCCCATATCCAAGATAACAACCCCAGCAACCCAAGACAGGTCTGGCAGAAACGCTGATGCTGCCTCAACATTTTTGCTGTAATGCTGCTGCGCTGTCCGCCATCACCTGGGAAACACTGACATCTGATAGCCCTCACTCTGGACTTTGTAGCTCATATTTCATGTTTTCATTGGTACCTGAAAACATGAATTATTCATGCGGTTGTCATTAACCTCTTAAGCCTGATTGCCCCCGCCGGCGGGGGCAAACCCAACAATATTGCACAAAACTGTGTCTCAGGGCTTCTTAACATTTAACAACCTATTAATGTGTCATACCCACTAAACGGGAATTAGCACTAAGCGAAAAAATGCTAACGCACTTAGCACATAACTCACAGTAGCGATATTGTATACTTCATGCCATCTGCACAAACTAGATATCATATGAAAGCTTAGAGTCCACAGATTCCATTGGTACACGTTTCATCACTGTGCGACCGAAACTCATGGCAGCGAAGCCAGGAAAAACAACACACAACTTCACTTTACGGGGCCAAAACGGCAAATACGTTTTACCTTTGCTGTTTTCTGCTCTAAAGTTGTGTTCAAGGGCATTAAAACGCATATATATGCTGCTGAAGGTTAATCCAATGTCTCTGTCACTTTGAAATGATTACTGATAATCCATCATAACATTTATGGCAATAAACATATTTTTCATATAGAGTGTAACGGAGCTTCCGGTTTAGGGCATGCTGCGAGTGCATCATTCTAACTCACTAATGGATGGATTTAGGAACTTCCCCTCGATGGACTTAGGAACTTCTATTGGCTCCACCGGTTACAACGAGGTGTCAATCACCCACATCGACCAATGGGTTCCAGAGATATGGCAAATACACCCAAATGTACCCAAAGGTGAGTCCGCCTGGACTTACTTTTTCAAAACATCTCTAAAAAAGGTCAAATGTCACTTGTTTTGCATCAATCTTGATACAGGGTACTTATTATATGTTATAGTTTGGATTCCTAAAGGTTTTTGGCTACTATCCCATCATTCAAGGGTGGTTTCACTATAAGTAATGGGGTTATTTTATAGACGGAAAATATAATTTACATTTTTTTACTGTTCAATCTGAATTTACTTTAAAGTGGACCTATTATGCTATATTTGAAAAATATATTGTAGGGTCATACCTATACAAAACGTGTTTTTTGCTTAAAATACCAAACAGATCACCCATTGTCGCCATGCCTCATACTGCTCATACCCCTCTTTTGCAGCCCTGTTCCAAACCGGCTGATTCTGCTTTAAAAATGTAACGTCTGCTGCTATCCACGCCCCTTTGTAGCGTCACGCAGCTTTCCCCTGCTAGAGAGATTTATATGGGGAGAAGCTCAGCTAAAGGCTGTGGTGATTAAATGCCATATTATGCTCTTAACCACTTCAAGCTTTATTTCTGAAACAGTATGGAGCTCAAACCTTTCTCTCTCGCAGGGTTTACCACAAGGACATTACGTTACACATATTCTCTCCAGTAGGCTACAGCGTTAGCTCTGAGTGTTAGCATGCTTGCTAATGTAAACACACAGCATATTACTCCTAAAACACGCCGCACATTGTTTCTGATACAGCACATAGCTTGACATGTTCTTTCTTAAGTGTTTACCGCTTGAACAGTGCCATTATATGTATTATATATATATAACAACTTTACTCTAAGCCTCCAGCAGACATCCTGCTGAATAAACAGACACACAGCTGCGACTGTATACGGAGATGAACGGTTGGGACCAGGGTTTCCGCTAGGATTTTTTTTCTTGCCGGTCAAATGTCCGGAAATAATTGATATATTATTATTATTTGTATCTCTCTCTCTCTCTCTGACAATTCTAAAGCCAACTCACAGGTTTATCATTGCTTTGAGAAAAAATATTATTCATTTACCCCTTTTAGAAGTGAAGATAGTCATTTGTTCTGGGCATGTCATTTTCGAGTCTGAGGCCTGAAAAACAGGCTCAGGGGTTAACATGTTAAATGAAAAACTCCACATCAGTTATAGAGAAGGCTATTTATTCGTAAAAAAGACATTCCTTCATGTTTAATAGTGCCAATATTAAATTAAAAAAGGTGCCAGCCTACAAACATGCTTGTGTGATGCCCCAAATGATAAAAATTGAAAAATGGCTTTAAAAAAAAAAGTGTATCGATATTCAAAGTAGATAGTTAATTTGACTTGTTGGTTTTAGCTCTAATTCCTGGTAAATTATACAAACACACTTTGGACTGCTGATATGGTTTGAGGATGGGTGGGATGTTGAAACCCAAAGCAAAACATTTCCCAAAATAAAACGTATATTACTGTATCAGAACTTGGACCTTGAAGTGGCTGACATTTTTACGAGATCTGAATTTACTTTAAAATTAAAAAAATCTATATTGATTCCGACTTTTCTACATCCAACTCACAGGTTTATCATTGCTTTGAGAAAAAAGATTCTTAATTTAGCCCTTTTAGAAGTGAAGATATAGTCAATTGTTGTGGGCATGTCATTTTTGAGCCTGAGGCCTGAAAAACAGGCTCAGGGCTCAACTGGTTAAAGTAATCACTGTGTGGATCTAACGTGTGTAGATATAGCCGACTTCATAAAATAACTGTCATTCAAAAGCTAGACTCAGGAATTCACACCGGCTGTGCAGCTCTGTGAAACCACCATTATTGAGGCCATTCGCTCAGCCAAGCTGAAACCATGCAGTGTCAATGCCAAGTTCAACTGACACACTGGCTGCAGTGCATTTAAGAGGGGCCTTTAGTTTACAACACCCTTCGATGCCCTGTTCCATACACACATTTATTTAACTTTTGATTAGATGTATGTAGAAAGGAAAGCTAAGTGCATCTACTTTAATACATTCTTTGGGTTTTTAATTATCCTGGAAAGTTGCAAGCCTGTCAGAAGTTTTCACTAACAATGCCTACATCGGGTACCTGCTCTTTACATTTAAAATGTTTGATGATTCTGATTTCTTTTTTTATCTGCAGAATTTGGTGAAAAATATGCATGTGGTTATCCCCGTGTTAATGCATGAAGTTAGATCTGATGGCTTTGCAGTAGCCCTTCCTTGTTCTTTTTTTCAGATTTGCTGATTTTGTTTGACACATCATACTGGATCAAACAGCTGCACATCCCTGTGTGTGCAGTGTTGGTTTGGGGGGGGAGGAAGAAAGACTAGACGACAGTGGTTGAATGCTGCGCTGTCTGTGCTGCTGAAAGTTTGGCAGCTAAACTGTCTGTAGCCTGCAGGCTTTACTACAGGAAATCTCTGCCATGTCAACACCGTTTCTGCACGGAGACACAGGCAGGCAGAGACAAACACAACACAGCCAGAAAAACAAACTGCACCACAAGCTTAGCGCTAGACACCTGAAGTAGTGAGTGATCTTCCTCTTCCTCTGGAGAACACATGTGCACCCACCCACCTCCCATTACCACTAGGATCTAAGCCGCTATAATTTATACCTTTGTTCCCGAATGGGGGACAGCGTGCAGAAGCTGGCTAGCTATGTGTGTAATTACGCTCAAGTGAGGGGATGCAGGGCCTTGTGTTTTGGGCTGGGATTTGAGGCCCGGAAGGAAGGAAAAGAGAAGAGGAGGTGGAGAGAGGGGGGTGGGGGGAATTAAGAAAGCGAGAGAAGAAAGAGAGAAGCAGTGAAGCTAGAGGAAATCTGGTTATTTTACGCACGGCTGCTTTGTTAATGGGCAGAGTGTGTTGTTTTGTGTGTGTGTGTGTGTGTGTGTGTGTGTGTGTTGTGTTTCAGGGAGGGGGGTGGGTGGGTCAGCAGGAAAGGGCTGTGTTTATCCAATCTGTTCCCTGCCTTTACCATGTGCTAGGAAAAACCACTGGCCGGCTACCAGTCTGATCCCAGAGGATGCAGGACCAGCAGGGGGGGGGGGGGGGGGGGGGAGCCTGCTAGTGTGTGTTCACTGAGCTCAAGAACCTGTTATAGGGTCTCTCCATCTAGTCATGTCACATTAGTGTGTATTAAAAAGGCATGGAATGGTAAAGAAATGTAATGTATTTTACACTACTAGTTAGGGTGGCTGTTCTCAATTAATTATAACTTAAATGTATTACAAGTAAGAACCTTTCTAACCAATTAGAATCCTTAAGGTGAGAAAGAAACCTCACAGATTCAAGGTCATAAGAAAGACTAAACTGGTTTTTAACTGGCACACTAGCATGAGACATCTTGTCATATTTTTCCATATCAACCCGTATTGGAGATGGATGCAATATTGTGGTAGTCCTGTTCCACATTCTCTTGAGGCTACAGCTGTTTTTATAAAGGCTACTGAGACAGGGATGTGTAGTGGTGATGGTGAGGTAAAAAGCTCTTAGGATTGATGCAGACTGCCCAACTGACGGTTTAACAGCTTATACTTTTACAATAGGAGCAAATAACATATGTGATGTCCACAGAAACTAACTCACAAGAAGTGGCTACAAACATTTGAATTTGAGCAAAGTCACTATATGGATTCAGAACAATACAGGTGGTAGCTTGAACAGATCTCAGCACCACGACTCCAAGCATTAACCATCTCTATAGAGATTGAAAAGCCCCAAATCACTAGGAGTATTTTTTTAACAGAAACAATAACTGAATTTACAGAGTACAGACACATTTGCTGTGGTATCAGAATAGGCTTGTTGTCTGAGCAATTCAATATCCTTCTACATTCTTAAGACTCCATTCATACAAGCTATATGTTCAACCTGTCATTTAAGGGTCCATACACTTCAAGGCAAGTCTGATTGAAGACTTTTTTCCAATTCGACATTTAAGACCAACTTTAAAAACAACTCTTTGTGGGGTTCCACTGTCTTTATTCCTGTTGTGCCAACTTTTAAAAGCTTGATTGTGTTCTGAGCATGCAACCTCAAATAAAATATGAGCGTTGGTGGTTGATTAATGCAAGAGGAAGACAGTAAATCCTTTTAAAGAATAGATATTAGAACAAATTATTAAGATTTCAAATGCTACTTCCCATGTGTAAAAGACCAATGTATTATAAATTAAGTAATTATTAAAAAATGAATGAATTCAGTGACTTTATATATGTTTAACTCTGTTAAAAGATCACATCCCTCTGTACTTTAAGTTGCCATTTATTTAATGTAAATACTCTTAATAGTGGTGTTAGCATTATTATGGTAACATCAGAAAAAAAACTGTTGCAGGTGAGGGGGAAATGCTCAGTGTTGCAGATGAGTTATCACAGGCACAGAGCCCCCATTACAGGCTTTGGGGAAACCCCTGCTTCAAAAACTACACGATTTGTCACTACCTGGGAGTCTCTTCAGCATGTCAAAAAAACACCAGTGGTTTTGGGCTGTTCGGAGATTTGTCATCCATGTGCAATGAAAAGTAAGATGAAACATTTCTGAGCAACATCACAGGCAGAACATTTCAGTCTACATTTTAGGTATTGAAATAAATGTTGAAAACAGAACTTCCAGAGAGGTTTTCATTGTAAATGTCCCACAATACTGAAGACATTAAACTATTGCTGTATGCAAACAGGAAGGCACACAGTATATAGACTGGGCTATTTTTGCGTGCTTCCCCCATACCTCCATAATCAATCACTGATATTGACATGCCCTTTTAGACCAATGGTACAGGCAGGTCCGGACCGCGTCCCCAGAGATTGGCCAGTTCCCCTCCCATGCCCCACCTGCCTGCTAACAACCAATTCACTTCCAGAGTCCTTCCTATAAAGCTGTGGGGTAACTTCTCCCCTGGGGCCCACGCACACTACTTTTTCCAGAGTCTCTACAGCAGGGGTGCTCAATACGTCAACCGGTCGATCGCAAAGGTAGTGTGGGTAGATCACATGGCATTGTGAAAAATAAAATAAAAATAAGTTAGCCTATCATCCATCCTTACTATGGCATTTGATTGACGTACAGGCAAGCCAGTCTGAGATCTCATATTTTCTAACACGCAGTTCACCACGCATGCACGGTCAACCTCGCCAGCTGCAATTCACCGGCGAGCTGATTACCTAGATAGCCTTCCAATTTATACAATTCTACTAAAGAAAGGGTATAAAATTGACGTAATGACCAAAAATGTGACCCGCTCTATCGAAATCAGTCGGAAGTCGCAACGGCTCACTTAAAAATAAACGTGGATTTGCGTAAAAAACTATTTTTTCGGGGTTCGGGTGTTTTGTTTGATTTTAAATAAACAAAGTCTTGGCTTTCAGAATATTAAACTTGTTTCGGCAAATTCAGATGATAAATACAACTTTGAAGCTTGTAACGGCATAATTACAAGCGGAAAACGGAGTAACTTAACGTCACAGCAGGCATAACAACAGCCTGTGTTTCTCGTGAGTGTTTTCCCCGGGAAACAAACACAATACACACAAACGCAAAATTACACAAACACACACACGTATACACACACACTCGCTTCCCCTCCAAACGAAAATATCTTCCCTCCGTAGTATTTTGATCATTTGCTCCACTAATAATCAATCAGATCGATCCAGAGAAGAGGAAACTTTGAAGGCCCTTTTCTCAAAATGAGGACTCGGTGACAGTCATTATATAATGTGACATATTTCGCTTAATATTTGGAGTACAAAAACAATCCTAATATCATTAGAAAGCTGGGAATATCCTCTTTCCAGCAGTGTATACAACTCAAAATGTGTCTTCGGGTCAATGCGACTGATTTCGATAGAGCAGGTCACAAATGTACTGATTTGTATTGTGCCATACGGGTTCATGCAGTTATGAAAGGTACACCAACATAAGGTATACTCAGTATATATATAAAAATATATATATGTTTAGCATTTTTAATGTAGGTAGATCATTTTGACTTGGTCATTTTAAAAGTAGCTCCCAAGCTGAAAAAGTGTGGGCACCCCCGCTCTACAGGATCAAAAGTGCTTCCGATGTTTGAATCCAGTGCACAATCTTCCAAGCACTTTGAGCAGAGTAACACTTTCAGCAAGGATGAAACTCAGGCTGCTAGTGTTATAAATAATAACAAACATTAGCTAACAAAACTGGACAATAAGCAGCAGTGTCAGTTCACAGGAAGTGTGACAGGAACAGGTTTAGTGGAGAGATGCATACATAATAATTCTCCTGCACATCCCATCCTTGTTCATACATCCCTCTGACCTAGCGTCCATCTACATCTTCATAATTGGATGTTGATTCCACAAGCAAGCAGCACTTAACCTTTCATCAGCCTTGGAGAGAAATGCTAAAGAAAAGTGGAAGGATGTGTGGACGTCACAACAGTGCCATTAAACCACAGCGTGCAAAACGGATGATATTCTCAGTGATGGGATTCGTCAGCAGCTAATGACACTCACGCCAACATATTTCCAGTGGAGGGTCCGGGGATTTAGCTTGGCTTGTTTGTTTCCCAGCAGAAGAAAGGTTAGATGTTGTGCGAGAGCTGAAGGATGAAGAGGGAAAACAGGATACGACATATATCGTGGTGGGAGAGGTCAAGGATAGATTCAAAAGGCACGCACACACTTGGGTCAGAGATGTACTCGACAGGCCGTCTCCTCTATCACACATACAGCCCACACACAAACACTCGAGAGCTGCATTAACACCAGCCTCTCTTCTAGGCACAGCACTCGGTCCAGAAGGCCCTCGCTGCAGGACGAGGATGGGGGCGAGTGCGGAGGAGGAGGGGGGGGGAGGGGTAGACAGGTGAGAGGGAGGGATGAGAGAGAGCGAGAGAGACAGCGATGACACTCAGTTTTGAATGTCACCACGGTGCTAAAGACCCCCGCTAACCTTTTGGCTGGAAATGAGAGGACTGGAAGAAGGGGAGGGAAGGAGGGGGGAGCAGACAGGCAGGGAGAGCTGGAGAGAGGGGGAGATGGAAAGGGTGAGAAAGAAGAGAGGGAGCTCATGCATAGTAGAAAGGGAGTGGGAGGGAGGGTGGGTGAGGGGTGAAGGTGGAGCGATATATGGCGAGATGAAAGAGATTGAGAAAAACAACAGCAGCTCTTCTGCTAACAGGCCTGCCATCCATGACACATGATGATGGGAGACAAAATGGCCACCCTAACAACACCAACCTCAGATACCCAACACCAGGTTTTCAGCACCAAGAGTCCATCAGGAGCTCCACAGCATCAGGTGCCCCCCACCATGCACAGGAACAACACGTCTGCTCAATAGTGGCCCACCTCCAAATACATTACAATGTTTTTCTCTGGTGATACTGAGGAAAGGTTCTGGACTGTACATTGACTGTCAAAATGCTGCTATGACAAAACAATTTCCCAGCTTGGGATCAATAAAGTATATATCTATCTACCTTAATCCTTAATAAAAAAAGAGAACTAGGGCAGAAACATAAGGTATTTACAAATTGTGCAAAGATTGAAATCAATTCAGCTTTCAATTTATGCACTACACTCAGTTGGCGTTTAGAGTGTTTTTTTGTTGAATATATGCCGTGCTAAAATATTATACATTACATGGTTGTTTTTTATGCCTCTGAAGAGCTTTAATAGTCAGTTGGTAAGGTCAGCATGGCATGAGAGGAAGTGCTTAAAGCACAATGTTGATAGATCTTAGGCTTTCATTTCAGATCTGTTTTATCCACTCACTTAAACCTGGCAGTCTGAGTTCTGAGTGCTTTCTGGACATTTTCTCACAGCCAATGGGAAATACATTTCTTGGTGATGTGATTTAATAGTTTGCTAACTCGAACTGCAACCATAAGTTCACTTACGTTTGACTTTGGGGGAAAGGATGGATCGTTAAGATATATTCTTTTTAATCTTATAGATGAATTGATAAAGAAAATAATTGTTTAGTAAAATTGAAATAAAACCTAAACTCTGGTTAATGAGACTGTTTTTTTTGTGAAAGGGTGAGAGAAATGAGTGAGAACAGGAGAGAACTATCTCCTGATGGGTTAGACTTTCCTCAAGTAATAAAAGATTAGCAAGGGACATCAGTGGACAATACACAGCAAAGAGTCAAATCAGAAGGGAGGGGAAAAGACAGGAACAATGGCCATTTTCACTGGCAGAGTACAACAGCATCAGTGTTGTCAGCTCAAGCCTGAGTGCTCAATGCATGTCGATAGGGGCTCCGCGGACTTTTCGTGCTCTCATTTGCACATACAAACTGCCCTTGGCATCAGGCCCTTCTTCCTACATGTTCATATTGTTAGATGTCTTGCTCCGAGCTATCCTGAATACAGTAAGTGTTGGTTAAAAGGTCAATAGAAGGTGGCACATTGAGAGTAAAGATTTTCAGATAACGAAAGCCGATCACACTATTGATTCATAGGTCAGGAACGGCTTATTCAAAAATGTGACACAGTGGTGGACAACTGTTATAAACAAAGTTTGTTTCATTCTTCCACAAGCCAAGACTCAACGAACAAGGCCATGGCATACAGTGGCTTGGTTAAAGCTTCATGGTCATGAGAAATATTGGCTTGTTTGTTGTGCGAAGATGGGATAATGGGTGTAAAAATGTGGAGAACGAGCAACAGTGCATGGATATTAGACCGGATTGAACTGCGGCATACTGTAAAATTTCAATAAACCGGTCAATCTTAATGTTGTCTTTGTAGAGAATGAGTCACTTCTCTGGATGTGGTGCATCTACATTTCTTAAACCCAGTGTAAGGTGGCCATGTCGGGGACATTGCGGAGCATTGGACTGAAAACAGGAAAGGAAAAACATAAGCATGACAAAAAATATATGTTAAGCTTATGAAACAGAGCGCAAAGTATTTCTTTTATAAAGGAATAAGCGATCTGTCTCGCTTTAGACAAATAAATGGGCCCTACAATATCTACTGACTATTAGACAGCATAACACACTTTTGTATTAGTTCAAACTACATCAGATCTTTAAATCTAAACATATCATCCAAGGCGTCCAAACATGCGTACTAAATGTGGGGACATTTCAACTTTGAGTCCCATCTCCAGCTTGGTCCACATCAAATGTCTATAAGAAACCGAGGGGAGGAACAGTGCCTCAACTTTGACCACAAGAAAATGCAGAGAAACAAACGGGGGAAGACTAAATAGTGCTGAACATCTGTTGTGAGATGTATGTGTGGTCGGGGCCTCTTATCTCTCCCTCTGTGGCCCGCTAAACATGACTAGCTGCCATCTTGGCTCACAGACACAAGTTGGTGGGGGTAGCAGCCCCTGATTATATGGTAGACGGGAGGAAGAAAAAGAACGAACATGTATACTGAATGTATGGAACTGTGAATAAAACTGAAAAGTACTTCCAGTGTGTGTGTTTTCAGGTTGAAGCGCTCAGTTGTTTTTTTATCTTTGGCGCAGACAACAAAGTTGCGTGAAAGCAGTGGATGACCATTATGCAAGTTGCCCGATTACAGAACCCATAATGGAGAAAGAGTGCTGGATTGCACGCAATAAAGTCGCGTTGTAAAAAGGAAAGACAAAACTGTTGTTTTAGTGCTGCCATGTAGCCTGAAGTAAATGGACACAAGCAGGTGTTTTATGCTGCTTTTTCGCTCGTCCATACAATGTAACAAGTGTAGCCGGAGAGTACGACAAACTTCGGTCGCAGCATACAATGTTACAAACAACAAAAGCCAAAACGCGGAAATCGTAGCGTTACTTTGTGTTCTTTAAACCTCGACAAAAAGTGAAGCGAAGGATGCGGAAAGTTAACATTTTCTTGCCCACGAGCCACACTTTGACTGATAACCGCCCCGAGCAGGTTTCTAGCTAGCTTGGGGTGATACTAAGTGGTGTTCGCCCGTACACAATGGGGATGAGAGCTGGCTAGCAGAACTTCGGTGGGCTAACCTACAGCGGCTAGCACGGCTAATTAGCCTATCAGCAGTATTTCGCACGTCGTTCCGGACCAGGGAACGCTCCTCTCCTCTCGGTTTTTGTAGCAGTCAAACACTCTCCATTATTTTTAAACGCCGTTCAATCGGACTCAAGTCTTTACCGTATGTGTACATTGTTTTTTGTAAGGTAAAACGTGGTAAAAACAACGTGAAAACACGGTTGTATGGAATGACCGCCTGGCCTCACTGCCCCCACCCCCCTCTCCTCCACTGCTCTGTCCCTTCCGTCCAATAAAACTAGCGACTACTACGGACACTTCTCGCTGTCCCCTATCAGTAAAAACATAGTCGTTCAGTTTAAATAAAAACACCAATTAAAGTTTGAAGTAGAAACATGTTCATGTATGCATGGCGAAGCGTTCAGGCCGATATTTGCCAAGTATTCTCCGTTGGGAGTCTCACTCAGCTCCTCTCATTCAGGCGGCCAGTGACTCACCTCTACGCTCGAGCCACCTCGTGTCTCCTGAAAGCTTCAACACAATTAGCTAACAGGGCTAACACTTACACTTTAAAACTAAATTCAGTCGATTTTTCATTTTACCAAATTCAACAAGTTATCGTGGCACCAGACTACACACTGGAGAGGCTCTCGGTCTTGTATGGATGCTTTTCTTTCCACTTTTCAACTATCTATGGGACTGTTGTGCGTGTGTGTGACCGATGCAGCGGGTGGCAAAGCTAAACTTGCTATTGTTAGCATGTCGGCATGGTAGCTACATAGACCTTCAATGACTTTATGCTGAAAAGAGAATACAAAACAGAGGCTTAATGAAACAGTAGCCCTGAACGTAAGATTTCCAATGAGTAAGCTTTGAATGAAATGCAAACCCAACTCGCACCGCACATTAAAAAGAGTGCGATATCGTTGGAAAAGTATGGAAAACTTACTAATAAGACAGAATATAAACGCTAATGAATCACTATCAGTGGATACAATCAAACACTCACACTAACTGAATTCTGCTCGACACAAATTAAACTGCACTCATTCAAAAGGGTTACTTGTTAGCTTACCCAACAAGCTCGGTCACTTCGGGCTTTTTATCAAATCAACTCCTCGTTAGTAGAGTATCTCCGCTGGCTTGAAAAAAAATCCACCGTGGTCCTTTTCCGTTCGAAATATAAATAAACAGAGGAAAAAAGTTCAAGTTTTGTTAATCATCAAATATTTCTCCGGCGTGTCTCGCATCCTCGACCTCGCCGACAAGTATGCGTTGCTCTTCTCTCCTTTGTGTTAATTTCACTCAAATCGAGTTTAATCCGATCGATCCCTCGGCTGGTCGCGCTCCCGAGTCCTCCCCTCCAGACACTCGCTCACCTTCCTCGGCCAGGGGGTGCGCGCTCCCGAGAATCTCTCATATAGATAAACAGGCGGCGTGCGCGGTCACTGACCCCGCCGTGCCCGTGTGACGCTCTCAGTGTGGGGATGGTAAAGGAACATACATGCTGGTGAATTGGGCTATGATTTGGAGTTTGTGGCTTTATTTCAAATGACACGGTTTGGTTTAATTTAAAACAAATATAGTTTGTTTTACCATTAAAGAAGCAAAGAGCTGTTTGGAGTCAAGACATGTCTAAAAATGTGGATGTAGGTGTGGATACAATATACGGCCAGTAGGCTACATTTATATGTTTTTATACCCGTGTTACGAAAGGATTTTTTTTTTACAACCTATGACTTGTATAGGATTCGTCTTTCCCGTTACTGACTTAGGGTTAAGATATCTACTAACTAATAGACAGCATAACACACCTAAGACTGTTTCATTAGTTTAAACCTTATCAAATCTTCAAATCCACATATATCATCCGAGACGTCCAAGCATTCTATCAATTGTGCGAAAACTTAACTTTGTGTCCCGTCTCCAGCTTATATTAGTCCACAACAAATGTCTCTCTAAGAAGATTTGTAAACCTCTTTCCAGTCTGTTACATGCAGGGGACCCAAATCAATTATAGAACTTTTTTTTTTTTTTATGGAGGACTCCTTCAGCAACCCAGGGTGTCTTTACCTAAAAGGAGACTGCATCTGAATGTCCTGAATATTACCAGTGGTGGAAAAAGTATTCAGATTCTTTACTTGAGTAAAAGGACTACATTTCAAGTAAAAGTACTGCATCAAGTATCATACTTAAGATTCAAAGATTCAATTCAAAGAGTCAAAGGCTTTAATGTCATACGCACATAAGTTTTGGTGTAGAAATGGCAATACACATCTTATGTCCCGAGCTCCTCCAACCATGCAACATAGTTCAATAAGAGTAAGACATAAACAATAAAATAAATAAATAGTGCAAGAAGTCTATATACACGTTAATAGAATGATATATAAAAGAAGAGAATGTACATTTCAATATTATACAGTAAGATGACATTAAATAATTAAATAATTACAGTGATAACTACTTAGATAAATAAGTAAACATATTTAAGTATGTAAAATACTACCTAAAGTATAAGATTTAAAGATACTCATTGTGGGAAAAGCTAAAAAAAACATTACAATATTTTAAAAAGCATTAGCAGCCAATCTTCACATTTAAGAGTATAGACTGTGAGATATTTTTGAACAGAAACTTCTTAGATAATAGTCGTCGATTAAAAAGCACAATCACTCGTTGCTATCACTCGTTAGTACCAATGAGAATTCACGATCTGTAGTGGAAAATGAGTAGTGATACTTTTACCTTTTATCTGAATATCATCATTGCAGTTTGAAAAGACTCAACATGAGCTGCATGCAGGCTGCAGGAGGAGGAGGCCTGCTGCAGGAGGAGCACTTGGAGTGGAGGGTTTTCTTGTTATGCCAACAAAAGTGAATGAAAGGACAGGGTGACCTTATTGTGTAAGGGTTGTCTTACAGGTGTGGAGTGAGAAACACCCTGATCTGTGTAAATGAATGCAGTAGTTGCATTGTGGGCAGCTGTGTAAAGTAACTAAGTACATTTACCCAAGTACTTAAGTACACTTTTGAGGTACTTGTACTCTACATGAGTATCTCCATTCTATGCTACTTCTACTCCACTACAATTCAGAGGTAAATGGTGTACTTCTACTCCACTACATGTATTTAATACCTTTAGTTACTTCACAGATGTGGATGAATGATGTGAAATATAATCAAGTGTTGAATCAGACTTTAGTTCCACCTGGAGTAAATCCACAAGCTACCCTGCAGTCTACAAAGTCATTCAAACTAGCTGCACCTTTACCAGCTTTGAGAACACTTTCATGATCAATCATTATAAAACCTATATTATTCTGAAATGGACCAATCTGCACAATGACTACTTTTACTGTCGCTACTTTCACTATATTTAGATGAGAATACTTTTCTACTTTTACTTGAGGAACATTTTGATTGCAGGACTTTTACTGTAACATATTCCTACACTCTGGTTCTTCGACTTTTACTCAAGTACAAGATCTGGGGCCTCATTTATAACGCCGTGCGTAGGATTCACGTGGGAAGGTTGCTTACGTAGTAGAAATCCCAAAAAAAGGTACAGAAATGTTCCGACATTTTCCGATTCACCAAACATTGCGTACCGGCGAGGGAAGTGCGTACGCCGGTTTCCCTTTATAAATCACAATCGACTCGAAATGCGGTGCAGCTTTTGCGGGCTTCACGTAACGCCCATATTTGCCTATAAATAGTCAAAGAAACGCCCATTCATTCATTCATTTTGACTGACTTTATGAAGAAGATCGCAGGAAATGACGACAGAACAGCTAAAAAAGACATCTCACACCGTGTCAGATTTTGGTTATTTTGGGGAGGTCGAGATAAATCATATTGTTTGGTGGATGCCGTTTGAACCAGAGTAGCAGCATGGAGGTCGGATCATCACCAAAATAAATAAATAAGTGGTCCGAAAAAGGTTAATGACAAAAAAAATACACATAGCCTTCCTCAGGCAGTGTGTTTGTACCGGGGACAGGAGACACCTCCTTGATGAGAGACTGTAAGAAATGATCGGGGAATCCCTCCGGAGTGGAGTCATGACGACTGGATCTGAATTATGTTTTCGTATTTGGTGGTTTGTGTCCCAGCTGTCGATCAGCTGTGCGCAGCGTCTCCACTGCAGCCTGTGCATCTCAACCCAGCAGCAGGGGCGCCAGAAAATATCCGTTAAAAAAGGAAAAAAAAATGTAAAATAAAATACGGAGATAACATGTTAAAAAAAAGTTACTTACCTTACCACAAGTAGCCTCTATTACTGTAATTTTACATGAAATCTTTTTTTTTAACATATATTATTTGTTAGAATAGAGCAGGGCTATTCAATGTTTTTGGGCCAGAGTGCCTTTATTCCAGAGAGGGTGTTAAATTGAGAGATAGATGGGGAAAACTGAAACTGAAAACTTCGGCGGGCTCTGGTTTCGAACCCACCTAACTACTGTAGTGACAACTCCTGTCATTTATTGCATCTCTGCATGAATGATCATTTCACCTAAATTAAATCAAACGAAATGATGTTGATGGCCTACTGAGTTCTGAACTTGCCATTTAGATCTATAAAGGTGTTGGGGCTATGTTGTTTGATTTAATTAAACACAATATATGCACTCCACTATGCTGTTGCAGTATTTACTGAAGCTCTTGTGAATGCTCATATTTCAAGCCATCTTTTTCCTGGCCCCTTGCTTTGGATCATTTTCATCAACAGGCCCCCATTCCAAACTAATTGAATAGCCCTGGAATAGAGTCATACACCTCTAGAAAACAGAATCATTATCTTTAAAAAAAATGATAAAGAAAAGCTAAAATACGGAAGATTACTTTTATCATTACAAAAAAGTACCATATATAAGTTGAATCTTTTTCTTTTAACATATATTAATTGTTAGAATAGAGTCATACACCTTTAAAAAAACAGAATACATTTTTTTTTAAATGATAAAAAAGCTTAAAGATAGAAGATTACTGTTGTATAAAAATACCGTAAATTCAAAATTCAAGGCTTTATTGTCATTAGCCGCGTTCACACCGCAGTACTTTTCCCACTTTAGTTCCGATATAGTTCAAAAATGTCGCGTTCACACCAAAAAGAGCCGGAACAAAAATTAGTTCATCAGAACCTTTTTTACCCCCTTTTCCGTCCCTGCTAGAGAGCCAACCCAGTCTCACGGCATTTCGTGTTATAGTCACGACATTTAATCTATTGATTCGTGTTCACCAACACGATTTTCCCCTTTTTTCGTGTCACACAGAACGATTTTAAAAGCAATGTATTTCTATTGGTAGTATGTTTCGTGCCTGCAGCACGTCTTTTTGTCCGGTCGGGTCTTGGAAGACCGGAAGCTGTGGGGTTCATAAAAACATGTTCTTACTCAATATCAAGCCACAATTATTGTTTTTATTTTAAATCGTATAATGTCGGACTTTTTTTGTCGTCTGTGAGGAAAAGAAATGGGGCTCAGAGCCTCAAAATACTGAAATCTGTATTTTTTAAAATCTTTTTTTCCTTCTAATTTGTTATTCTTTTCTAATTAACACAATGTTATTTACTCACCAATAACACACAATTATCCTTGTTTTTGTTTATTTGTTTGATTCCATAATCTCTGGCTTTTTTGGCGTCCGTCAGGAACTGAATTTCAAAATAAAAATAACCGGAAACAGACATAGGCCTATAAGGGACATTTCGAGCATCATTGCGATACACAGCCACTGAACTGATTACCCAAGATCCTCAGCTATGGTTTAAGCTCGCTGATTGGATGTTTTAGCCGCAATGCACGTTGGGATATGGTGTTAGTGCGATATGAAATCTCAAAAACTACAAGTCCTTTTATATCAGCTGTGCACCGTTATGGTGTAAATATAACCTATCTACGAATTAGATCAAATATAAAAGTCAGCCGAATTAGTGTTGATACTGCAAGGAGACGTATTGTGTGAAGAGAAATTGAAGATGTTGTTTAATTGCTGATATATTTATGATCCACGTCAAGTATTCAGTTTCGGCGGCATTTCTTCCAGTTTTTCCAAAGGTCTTCTCATCAGGGCTCTATAAATAAAGAACTACGGCAGATCTGTAATATGTAATGCAGCCGAACCGTGTATTACAATGCCGTTATGTGATGACTTTCAAAGAGAAAAGCAAGAACACTCGGAATAAAGTATTATTTTCTTTTTAAAAAAAAAAAAAATTCGGATTTCATAT
This sequence comes from Pogonophryne albipinna, assembly GCA_028583405.1. Lineage (NCBI taxonomy): Eukaryota > Metazoa > Chordata > Actinopteri > Perciformes > Artedidraconidae > Pogonophryne > Pogonophryne albipinna. The sequence goes on from CM053251.1 coordinate 35,463,242, forward strand.
CACATAAACACCATATCCCTACGTGCATTGCGGCTAAACAATCCAATCAGCGAGCTTAAACCATAGCTGAGGATCTTGGGTAATCAGTTCAGTGGCTGTGTAACCTTTTTTACCCCCTTTTCCGTCCCTGCTAGAGAGCAGGGTCTTTCGTGGGAGAAAAAGGTTCCTATGTCTGATTGGCTGGGCGGATTGCAAACCACGCCCCGTAAAACTCCCAAAAAGTTTTGTGAGGCCGCCATTTTATTATCCTCGCATTAGCATTATTAGCATTAGCCCACCGTACAAACGCAGAGACTAACTTATGGCAACACAAAAGAAAACATGGGAGCGGTGGAGACGAGGAGGTGTCGGCGTTCTGGCGATATACTCGGAAGGCTTCAGTAGAAGCTGCTGGGAGTCCCAGCAGCTTCTACTGAAGCCAGTCCCCAACTCCGGGGACTTCCGGCCGGGGACTTCGGGTGGCAGTATACGCCGTGAAGTCGTTTGCGGCCTGCCAGTAAACCCAAAGCAGAAGAAGAAGTGACGTCAGTGGCTTCATTTGCCTAATCCTTCCCCAGGAACTTATTCCGGTGTGAACGCGATCTGTACTTAGTTCATGAGAACTAAAGAGTTCTCATGAACTAAGTTCTCATGAACCTTTGTGGGAAAAGTGCTGCGGTGTGAATGCGCCTATTTGTACATTATCTTCAGTGTAGATATGTCAACGAAAAAACTGGCAAAAACTTCTCCTCCCGCATTGAACATCGCAGAAACTCCATTCAAACATCAAAACGTTCAGCTCGGTCGGGAATCGATGGCTATTACTTTTATCATTCATAACTTTCATAATTCCAGAGAAACATCCCATAAATCACATTTTTAACATGGAAGTCAATGGAGAAATCTTCAGACTTCAACAATCTTCATGCAACTTCAACTGCTAACTGCTCCTTCATACTTTCACTCAGAAACCTCATTCCAACTTTAAAATGTTACACATCGTTCTGACATTATTCATATAACACAACTTTTAAATCTGATTCTTACTTTTAGAGATAAAGAGGCCTTCTTCAGATTTTATATTTTCTTTTAAACCTGCCATAATTCCCAAACCCTACATTCCTGAGACATAATTTTTCATGACAAACGTAGGAAAACATCTTGAAATGTTTTCCCTAGCTTGAAAGATAAAAAAAAATTAAGCTAAATAATTAAACAAAATGCCTCTTCAGGGCATGAAGTGACAAAAACGTTCAACATGTCTCCATTAAACTCCATTGTAAATTCAGCCTCATCTTTCCTCACCACAGCAGCCGCACACCTTTAGTTAATCTGCCAAAAAGGCCACATTATTAAACCGAAAGTACACTTCAGATGCTCAAGTTCCTTGACATGCTTCACACTTTGAAATTTCACCGATATCTGTTACGGTTCTTCAACAAAACGTTCACATTTAACAGGTTTATCTCTCATTCAGAACAATGAAAATGCTCTCCTCTCACTGATCACCATGGAAACCTTTGATCTCTGGACACGTCGTTAGCTCAAATATAAACACCTGTGTCATGGAACACGATGATGTCATAACTCCAACTGGCATAATTAGAGCAGCAGACTAATGACGTGGTCACTGGAGTTTAACAGACTGTCTCAGCCTATTCTTTTCTGTCTGATGGAGACTTCATACTGACTTCAACATGTTCCACATATTTTAAACATTATTGGTGACGTATGCTTTTAGTTCTAAAGTTTTCAGTTAAAATATTCTGCTGCTTTTTCATGCATTTAGACTTTTATTTTCTTGCTCTTATTTCACATTCAAGTCCCCTCTATTCATGAACCCTTTAAAGTACTCAGCCACACCACTTCTATACCAGGTGCGACTGTTGCTATGTGAGTTAATCTTGCAAATACAAGGTTGCTTGTTTGATTCAAGCTCTTGTATTCAATATGTCAAGGTATTTATCCCATTTAACATTTTATCAGCTAACTAATGACACACACTCAGAGGATCTTTATAAACGTTTTAAGTATTGCACATCTTTAAACATGACTCTTATAAATCACTTTTAAAACCAGCGATGCACTAGTCAGCTTTTCTAAAATAGAAACTTCAATGTTCACATCTAAATGATTCAACTTTTCAATGACTTACAAATAATCCTAATAATAATCCTATTTTCAATCTTCCAACTGTTCATATTTTTTGGTCAATTAACAAACCTGTTACAAATGTGTTGTTCAACAAATTTGAGCCTTTGCCACATTTATTTGATCACCATGGAAACCTTTGATCTCTGGACACATTGTTAGCTCAAATATAAACACCTGTGTCATGGAACACGATGATGTCATAACTCCAACTGACATGCAGAGCAGCAGACTTCAGATACTGGTTAATGGTCCTGCCCTCAACAGCTCTACGTCAATTATGGGGTGTCATCATATGCCGTTTCCATGGAAACGCATCCCTCGCCATAAAACACGATGTCGCTGTAACTCCAATGGACACGGTCCGATCGTCCCCCAAACTTCGCTTGTATATCACAAATCTGACAACTCACCAAATGCCGTTTCCATGGAAACGCATCCCTCGCCATAAAACACGATGTTGTCGTAACGCCTATAAAAAGGGTCAAAACAGCACCACACTTCAGATAATAGTTAACGGTCCAGCCCTCAACAGCTCTACGTCAATTATGGGGTTTCATCATATGCCGTTTCCTTCGCCATAAAAGACGATGTCGCTATAACTTCTATGGAAATGTTCAAAAAAGTGCTCAAACTTCACATGTGTGCTAACAGTCCAGCCGTGAAGACATCTACGGGACAGTTTTGAGATTTCTTCAAATGCCGTTGCCATGGCAACACAATGCTCGCCATGAAACACGGTTTTCTCATAACTTCAGTGAAAATGCTCCAAACGCCCCAAAACTTCACAGGTTTGGTAACGATGCAGCCATCAACGCATCTAAGCGTATTATGGGATGTCATCAAATGCCGTTGGCATGGCGACAGATCATTCACCATCAAGATGGTTCAAAAGTTTGCAGTTAAAATATTCTGCTGCTTTTCCAAGCCTTTTTACTTTATTTTCTTCTCTCATCACACATTCAAGCCCCCAGTGTTCATGTATCATTTCAATCTAAATTCTTCACTTTCTTCTTACACATTACATTTCAGCATAGCAGTTTAGCGTCATCTTTTCAGCATAAAGCATTCCCACTAGCAATTTCTTCAGGAATTGCATTCTCTAGTTATTATTATTGTTTGTTTTGTTTCTAACCTGTTCAATAAATTGACTAATACAATTTGTATTTAAAAGAGCCGCTGTCTAGCTGTTTTGGTGATGGTGTTTGTGTGATGAGTCCATGTCAGGTCCTCAGTGATGTGTCCATGTCAGGTCCTTAGGTCCTCAGTGATGAGTCCATGTCAGGTCCTCAGTGATGAGTCCATGTCAGGTCCTCAGTGATGAGTCAGGTCCTCAGTGATGAGTCCATGTCAGGTCCTCAGTGATGTGTCCATGTCAGGTCCTCAGTGATGTGTCCATGTCAGGTCCTCAGTGATGAGTCCATGTCAGGTCCTCAGTGATGAGTCCATGTCAGGTCCTCAGTGATGTGGACACCGAGGAACCTGAAGCTGCTGACTCTCTCTACAGTAGTCCCATTGATGGCGATGGGGGCGTGTCCCTCTCTCTGCTTCTTCCTGTAATCCACAATCAGCTCCTTGGTTTTGCTGACGTTGAGATGGAGGTTGTTATCCTGGCACCAAGATGTCAGGTTTTCGTCCTCCTCTCTGTACGGAGTCTCGTCACCGACGGTGATCAGGCCGATGACGTTCGTGTCGTCAGTAGGGATGGGTATCGTTTGAAATTTATCGATTCCGGTTCTTATCGATTCCCCGTTTCGATTCCAAAATTATAAAAGAAAGAGGTCAAACGTTTAGATAACAAAAATATCTTTATTCTTTTAAGCTTTAACTGGCATTTTTACAAATAAAAAATATACATGCAATACAAATGTATTGCACAATAGCTGTGCTTTATTTTAACTGAGCTATGCCTGTGGCAAGCTATTAACTTGCCACAGGCATAGCACTGTGCCTTGTCTTTTTCTTTTTTAGTGTAGTGGAGCCACACTTTATCGCGTTTACCGCGATACATCATTGGTGTTATGAAGTGACTGAGCTCGTGAACCGTCTACGGGAGGGCGGGGGGAGCCTCGCTACGGGGCAACTGTGGATCTCTGTTGCCTGTCAGCGCAACTTACATGATGCCGTTAAAAAAAATTAAGGGCGGTGCCGGCCGTCAGCGAACCGAGCCGGCCGTCAACGGCCCGCTGATGACCGGCCTGCTGATGACCGGCCGTTCTGTGATTCTCCAGAACACACAGATGGCCAGTCCGCACTTACCCTGTATTCCACCGGGTCACCGCGGCGCAGACGGACCCGGTGGAATACAGAGTCTACCGCGTTTAGGAACCGTTAAGCAGAACCGAAATTGTGTATTTTGTATGGGTACCCGGCATTTTCTTATTGGTTCTCATCTGGAACCGAGTTTCGGTTCCGAACCCTAGTCGTCAGCAAACTTCACGCAATCTAATACCATTTACATGTAAAACACAAGGAAAACATGTCATTTTACTTTGCAAAAGCCCAAGGGCATTAACTGTCAGATCACAAATATATATATATACAATATATTATTGAAAATAGTAATATACATCACAAAAATAAAAACAAGAAATAAAATATATTTTAAGTAATAATAAAGCAGAATAGACTGGCAATGAAATATTTCAAAATGTAACAATAGCCAAAATGTTTCCAACATTTTGTTCAAAAGATGACAATTATAAACACTAAAGAAATCTACCAGTTATGAGTGTGCGTGTGTACATGACTATGTGTGTGTGTTTCTACTCTCTCCATTCAAAGTCAGCGACATTTGTAATTAATGAATGCACCTTTATCTTTATAGAGTGCCGTTTTTGTTTTTATTCCTTCCTCTCCACTTTAGTCCCCTTGTCCGGATTGATCTTGAATAGGCACCTGTTAAGACACAAGTACACTTACATTTAGTGTTTAATTACAAATTCTGTGGATGATACAGCCATTAATTGTCTTTACAGTTATACAGCTTGAAGTCAAAGGGCAATGCTACACTTAAATGTACTTTTCATTAACTGTTATGATCATATCTGTACATTTAAAGCATTGGTTTGAATAGAGTTTTGTTATATAAAGTCGTCACTTGGCATCACTATCACACTGGACAGTATCGCAGCAGGTCTGTAAACAGGAGCAAGCGGTCACTTGAAGATCTTTGAATGTGGGTAGCTACGAGTTCCATCTTGAGAGGTTTGTGTGTAACTGGGGCAGATGAGGTGCGTGTCATCAGCAGAGTGAGCGGTGTAAAAGCATCGTAGTTAACCGAAATAAGTATTAATGTGTTTGCTCACTGCAATAATACCAGGTTCCGGTGCCCATCCCATTTTGGTGCAAGAAATGCGTCTTCCTCGTCAGATTCCATTGTCATCAGGTGCTGACACTCACGCCAAGCCTCTACCTGGTACTAATCTATATCTACTGTCACTTTTCACATTGGACATGTGCTCTTTTATTAAATAAAAAAAAAATATCCCAATGCCAACCCCCCCCCCCCCCCCAGGCAGCACCCCCCCAAAGCAGTAAACCTAGGGGAAACACTGCAAGTACAAGATTCTAATTATACTTGTGTGTTTCTCTGTTATAGACCACACACATACACTAAACCTGCTCCATGGCTGTATTACTGTGCTGTTGTGTTGATATTAATAAGTTAAGGAAATCAACCGCTACCAAGAATCGTGTGTGTTCTTACCGACACCCCAAAGTGTAAGTCACTCAGAGTGAAACCTTCCCCTATACAGTCATACCTGAATCCCTATTCAATAGGACTCCTTGAAAACAATTCCTTTTTCCAAATAACTGAATTGGTTTTCTTTTGTTGTCGACAAAGGGCCCTCTTTCCGTCATTTTCATTGAGCTGAAGTAAACATACCACTGATTGGCTAAGAGTGAGTTTGGGCTTTTAGGGAGGAGCTAAAGCACACCACTGCAAAGGAAAGGGGTACGCTGAATTTACAACCCAAGACAAAACGAGAAAACAGAATACAGCACAATCATATTTTTATCTTGTATTGTCCGGAGCACTTATCGTGTGTCAGAAATGTGCACAATCCTCTACTCCAGTGGTTCCCAACCTGGGGGACGAGCCCCCCTTGGGGGGGGGCGCCAAAGATCGCAGGAGGGGCGCCAGGCCTCAGATGATTTGAGGCCAAATATCATTTATTTTTTACATATAATTGTAACTCAATACATGATTGTCACTAAAAGCCTTGTCTCTTCATTACAATACAATCTAAAAAATAATTGATTAATTCATTTGAATAAAAATTCAAGTTAGTAGCTATTAAAGGCATAAAAATACAAAAATGTATAATTTTTTCTCTGATAGAAATGTTTCTTCTGCCCGTAAAGTGTCCAAACCAGGCTTTGCTGGATAAGCTCATTTTTAAAACATAGTCATTGTCCATGCCGGTTTCAGTTGGATTATTTGTCAGTTGCTCCGATCAGATCGGTCTCCTCCATTTAGATTATTTACGACTTTTGAATCCACATAAACACATCGGCAAAATCCGGCTTACTTTGAGCATGTGTTTTAAGTTTAATCCCTTTGTGAATTGTTTCCACTTGCGCCGTCCTTATATTTCTTCATACAGCGGGAATCCAAATGAATCAATCCTGAGTCCAATAACCATCAAAGTCACTCCAATAGTGCTCCTTAATTACACTTTCATCCTCCTTTAACAAAATACTTCACATTCATCCAGTTTGTGACAGTAGTTGTAGCATTTTGAGACTTTTAAACTTTAATTACCGCTGTTGCATCGCTGTCGCTGTTAATCTCAATGAGTCTTTTACCTGGTTAAATAAAGGATATATATATATATATATATATATATATATATATATATATATATTAAGATGGAATGACTTAATAATTACAATTCAAGTCTTACCTCTGCAAGAACTCCAGGGTAGCTCCCAGTTCTGAGCGATAACTGATGTTGAGGCAGTAATATGCTGCAAACATCAGCATCAGGGCGTCGACAACATTCAGGACACTGCCACTGACGATGGTCTGGTCCTCTGCTATCATGTAGTGTCCAGCTGTCAGGGGAGAACTCCCTTAAGGTACACAACAAAGGAAAAAGTCACAAAAAAATTATAAATCCCAAAAATATTTGGTGCAGATTGTTTATATTTTTGTTTTACTGGTGATCATCACATGGCCAATTGTATTTTAGGAATGATCAGCTCCTGCAGCTTTCTTTTCTTTCTTAAAGGTGGGGTAGGTAATTTTGGAGAAACCAGCTCGAGTGCGCTAGAATTTTAAAATACACAGCCGGAAAAAATCTGCCACTTCCTTACAGAGCCCCTCCTCCAACACACACAAACGCGCACATGACCAATGAGGGCACGCGATAAGTTTGTGCACAGATGGAAGGCTGACAGGCAGGTAGGCCATCCAGTTATTTTAGCCGGGCCGGCTCAGATGATTGGTCGTGCTTTTTACAGTACTACGGCTTCCACAGATGACATTTTTTTATGGATTTTTTGTTAAAGCACTTCAGATATTCATTGCTATCGGGATGTTAAGAGCTGGAATATAGCAAAAAGTGTATCTCGAGCCGGTTTCTCAAACTTACCTACCCCACCATTAAGTGTTTCCTAATGTTAACAGTGTAGAAAATGTCACATCATAAAGGGATAGTTTGGGTGTTTAAAGTGGGGTTGTATAAGGTACTTATCCATAGTCAGTGTATTACCTAGAGTAGATGATGGCCGGTATGCCCCGAGCTTGGAGATACAGACAGGAGCAACCACCTGGAAGCAAAGTAATGTACTACTCTGGACAGGGTCAGCAGAAAAACTGATTTTAGCCACCTCTTGATGATTTACATATCCTTTCACTGTTTGCATAGCAATACCACATGTTACGTTCCCTTTTGGGGCTAGGGGAACCAAAGGGAAGAAACACAACCAGATTGGTATTGGTACAATTATAAGTGTATTTATTACAAGCGGGTGAAACAAAATGTCAGGCAGGCAGCCTGAAACAAACAAATTGCCACAAACACCGGTTTACATAATAAACAATAGAGGCCACAAGGGCACAAGTTTAAATGGGCAACCAAACTAAAGAAGGACTCTCAAAAGTGAGCCTGTTTACACACCTGAAATCACTGAACACTAACGAAAGGAAAACAAACAAAAGAGCCAGAAGGACACAAGTGGATAACCAAACAAAAGGAGGAGTCAAAAGGAGTCTAAAGCCATATGGGGAAAATAAATACTAATATACTTAATAAAGTACGGAACAAAACCTCACTTTACCAGTGGTACAACTAACCAAAGGAGTCGACACAAAACACAGCTAAACTACAGGCAACAGTCACAAAATACTAATCACTCTAAACCAGGGGTGTCAAACTCAATTTCATCTCGGGCCACATTAGCATCATGGTTGCACTCAAAGGGCCAGTTGTATATATAAGAATATATCAAAATACATGTATAAATATTTCATATAAAATAATGTATTATATTACATTATTGCCTCTGCATTGGATTATTATCGTATAGGGTAATAACTTCATAATTAACTACGTCTGAAAACAGAAGTCAGGGGCAAAAAATAAATAAATAAAATTTTGGAAAAAAAGTCAGATTCTGAGAAAAAATGAATATTTTGAAGAAAAAGTCAAATTCGGAGAAAAAAGTCTAATTTGAGATGCATTGTGGGACATGTAGTTTATGAGCAACGTGCTTCTGTAAATCGGCATGTAACCTTATAATAAACATATTATATTCTTTGCAAGCTCTTGTGGGGCCACAGAAAATGAAGTCGCGGGCCGGATTTGGCCCCCGGGCCTTGAGTTTGACACCCCTGCTCTAAACTATCTAAACACAGACCACACAAGTTAACCATAGAACCACGAGCAAGTAGCAGAGGCGTCTGTTCCTCAACAGAGCCTCCAGAGTGGTGATAGTCCGCGGCCTTTGTACTCCTCCCCAGCAGGTGTGCGCCGGCTGTGCGCTGTGATTGGACGTCGTCAATCCAATCACCGTCTTCAGAGTCGGACCAGGGGATGTGCAGCCAATGGTGTTGGAGCAACCACACAGCTCATTTACATAATCACCCACACAGCTGAAAACACTCACAGGCAGACTAATGAGCAGACAAACAGCAACCGTAACACCCCCCCCTTAAGACACAAATCCACAGTTTTGTGAACCAGACACACTAACAAATCTACCTAACAACACACACTAACATCGCATACTAACCTGGACAATACATCAGCCAACGCGTTCTCTGAGCTCTGTTTAAGCGGGATGTCTTGTTTTGTAGTCCCGCACGATCAGAGCCCAGCACATGAGACGCTGATCATGCTTATGTACGCTGAGACAAGCTACATAGGGATCATAACAGAGAAACACGACTATGATTGGCCACAGGCTGAGTCCTACCCAGATCTCAACGTGCTGTAAAACTAGCACCAAAACTAAGATGAGTATCCGATAAATCAGCAGACACTCTCGGATTACTGAGAGAGTCGGAAAGTCGAAAGGCTTGTCTGAGCCGACGGGTTGCCCCGTGCTCGCGACATCCTCATGAGGAGGGGAAGCCACAATTACTGGCTTTCCCTCGGGCACAACCTTGTCTGGGAGCACCGGCCCAAGCGTAGGATCAGGCAAGAAAGCATCCGAGTCATCCCTGAGTGCAGGGGTCACCTTGCTACCCGCAATGTCATTTCCCATTAAAAACCCTATCCCTTTTAACGGTAACGCTGGACACACAGCGACTGGGTAGAAACCGGTTACTAGGTCTGACTGTACATGTACCTTGTGTACGGGCCGTGGGATATAACCCATCTCAATGCCGCATAATGTGGAACCATAACCACAGGCTGACTGTTCGGAAAATGGCAGTGCGGAGGCAACAATCACAGACTGGGAGCCTCCAGTGTCTCGTAATATGCGCATAGGTCTCTGATCAGCAGACTCCCCAGTTAAGGATATTAACCCCTCGGACACAAAAGGCTTAAAACAGGGATCTATCTCACCATCGTCACGGTCAGATGCCGGGATAAGGAATGGCTCACTTTTAATCAAGCCAATGCCTTTTTTGGGGGGGGGGGGGGGAAGACATGTTTTGTGGCTGCTCCTTATGCGTCGGGGCTGCACAGTTGGCGACGACATGTCCAGGTTGGTGACAATAAAGGCTCTCTCTCTCCTCTGTAACTACATCATGCACATTCAACCACCCGGTAAATGGGGCGTCGGACACCCGGCGGGACCTCTCGGTATACACAGGAGAAAACACAGATTTATGGGTGAGTACATATTCATCAGCCAACACGGCGGCAGCAGAGAGAGGTTACCTTCTGTTCATTCAAGTATACCACAATACGATCAGGCAAACATCTCTTGAACTCCTCCAACATGATCAATTCCCTCAGAGCAGCATAATCCGCCGCTTTACAGGAAGCAACCCACTTAGTGAACATCATTCCCTTCTCCCTGGCGAACTCGACATGTGTCTCATTAAGACCCTTCCTGTGGTTCCTAAATTTCTGTCGGTACGCTTCGGGAACTAATTCATACACCCTGAGAATGGCACCCTTCACTAAGTCGTAATTTAGACCGTCCTCTAGCGAAAGAGCAGCAACCGCTTCCTGAGCTCTTCCATAAAGTTTGCACTGGGCTAAAAGAGCCCAGGCTTCCGCCGGCCACCGTAGGGCCACTGCAATGCGCTCAAAAGCACCAAAGTACGCATCCACCTCAGTCTCACGGAAAAGTGGCACTAACGAAATATTTTTGACTACGTTGAATGCAGGGGGATGAGAAGGAGGTGGAAGGCTTCCTCCGACATGGCCAAAAGCACCGGAGACGCGCAGCTCGGAGTCTAGCTCCAGCTGACTTATCCGGACTTCCTTGTCCATTTCCAATTTTTGTAATTCCAACTGTAACTGCCTGTCTTGCTCCCTGTCTTTAGCTTCCCACTGAAGCTGCCTGCCATTAGCTTCCAACTGAAGCCGGGCGAGACGGATCTCAGGATCACTCTCTTCCTCAGAGTCCGAACTGCCAGGAGGCGGTGGGTTGTAAGGAATCGGCGTGAACGGTGCTTTAAACTGCCCACCGCCCTCACTGTCACCACCTTCCCCTTTAGCAAACGGAAACTCCGCCTCCTGTCTCTGATTTAAGATCTCTTCTGATAGAGCATCAGACACAGGGAGCTCAACTGGTGCAGCCAGTATAAGTAACCCCCTTTTACCATCTCATCCACCACCAATGCCTTTAACTCTTTCTTCAACGATTGTTTACTTACCGCGAGACTGAAGTGTTGCGCTAGCTCATATAAGTCGTCTCTACGACACTGAACTAACTGCTCATGAGAGGGATAGACCAAAAACGACTCCAAATCAAAAGTTGCCATCCTCAGCTAAAACTGCACACAACCTTACCAACCTGTTTTTAGCTGTATAAACCCACTTATAACCCCAGGAAAGTAGTTAATATCCCGGACGATCCCCCATGTGTTACGTTCCCTTTTGGGGCTAGGGGAACCGAAGGGAAGAAACACAACCAGATTGGTATTGGTACAATTATAAGTGTATTTATTACAAGCGGGTGAAACAAAATGGCAGGCAGGCAGCCTGAAACAAACAAATTGCCACAAACACCGGTTTACATAATAAACAATAGAGGCCACAAGGGCGCAAGTTTAAATGGGCAACCAAACTAAAGAAGGACTCTCAAAAGTGAGCCTGTTTATACACCTGAAATCACTGAACACTAACGAAAGGAAAACAAACAAAAGAGCCAGAAGGACACAAGTGGATAACCAAACAAAAGGAGGAGTCAAAAGGAGTCTAAAGCCATATGGGGAAAATAAATACTAATATACTTAATAAAGTACGGAACAAAACCTCACTTTACCAGTGGTACAACTAACCAAAGGAGTCGACACAAAACACAGCTAAACTACAGGCAACAGTCACAAAATACTAATCACTCTAAACCAGGGGTCTTCAACGTTTTTCAGGCCAGGGACCCCCAAACTGATGGAGAGCTGGAGCAGGGACCCCCCTACTATATGTATGGCATACAATTGTGTTTTATATTAAACGGGGCCTAGTGCCGTGTATAAACATAGCTACTCTGTTATTGTACATTCAATACTAAGCTATTCAAATAATACACAGGTTAATATATTTCAGAACTAGTTGTGCGTTGAGGGAGGCACTTACAAAACAAAAATTCCTCCTGCATTTCCTTATCATCGACAAAGCACACAAACGCCAGAAGCTGGGCGTCCTTAGACACATCTGTTGACTCGTCTAATTGTAATGCAAATGCGTCTGCCAACCTCAGCTTCTCTATCAGTTGCACCCTCACATCAGATGCCATCTCGTCTATACGATGAGCTATGGTTGTGTCCGACACTGGAATGGTTTTCAGTTTGTTAATGTCAATATCATTCCCATACATTGTTTTCCACATATCGGTTGCTGAAGGCAATATTAAATCCTCTGCAAGTGTGTATGGCTGTTTCTTCTGGGCAATCCGAAGAGCAATTTGATAAGAGCGTTTCAAAGCTAGCTCACCAACTTTGGCTGATTTTCTGATCAATATCTGTTGATCTTGGAGGGATTTGAGGCTAGCTTGGAAGTATTCAACAGGTTTGTCTTTTAAGTGGCTGTGTGTTGTCTCCAAGTGACGCTGCAGCTTTGATGGCTTCATAGATTCATTTGAAAGAACAGTAGAGCAAATGGCACACATTGGAAATTCAATGCCATCTGTCTCCTTAAAGGTAAAACCAAACTTCAGATAATTATCTGCATATTTTCGGGTCTTCTCTCGTTTGCGCTTACCCTTATTAGCTGCTACATCAACAGCAGGTTCCGCCTCGCCACTTGCATGTTCACTGGTGGTTTCTGAGGTGGATGGTATCTCTCTTGTGCTTGTGGATTTTTTTGGTCGAGTTACAAAACGATCCATTTTTATATATATATATAATGTATGGTCTTCTCAATAATATCGCAGCGTGCGTCCTTGTGTCTGTGTCCTTAGTAAACTGGGGACTGAATACGTTCTCGGCCAATCACGGGGAACCTGACAGAGCCAGCGTGTGTCATGCGGCCTCGTGATTGGCACAGCAGCGATAGGGGCGGGTCCTCCCCTTTGTGTACAGGAGGCATGGTGGGACAGGTCTGGGGTAGTCTCCTGCCGTGAGTGAACCGGCGCCTAGCTTGAGATAGCTACTGTGTGTAGCTGAATGTGTGCATTGCTGACTGAAAGATAACGTCTTCTGCCTCCATTTCTCTGTTCGCTACAATATGTTGGATTTATGTTAATGTGCATTTAAAGACATTTCAATTTGTGGGAAACAATTTTTTGGAAAATCTTTTTTTTTTTAAGAAATCTAAAAAATTGTCTAATCAACCAAAGATTTCGCGACCCCCCTGCAGTACCTCCACGGACCCCCTGGGGGTCGCGGACCCCCTGTTGAAGACCTCTGCTCTAAACTATCTAAACACAGACCACACAAGTTAACCATAGGAGCAAGTAGCGAGAGGCGTCTGTTCCTCAACAGAGCCTCCAGAGTGGTGATAGTCCGCGGCCTTTGTACTCCTCCCCAGCAGGTGTGCGCCGGCTGTGCGCTGCGATTGAATGTCGTCAATCCAATCACCGTCTTCAGAGTCGGACCAGGGGATGTGCAGCCAATGGTGTTGGAGCAACCACACAGCTCATTTACATAATCACCCACACAGCTGAAAACACTCACAGGCAGACTAATGAGCAGACAAACAGCAACCGTAACACCACACATAAAACTTGTAATGTGGCAATAAATCTTACTTGACGATCTCTGGCTGCTGTTTATTCCTGGTAGCTAACGTTGCAATTGCTGGTACTGCAGCTAACAGCTGAGGGAAAAAAGAGACAGAAGTTTGCACATGCTTGGGTAAAAATAACATAAATAACACAGCACCAGATTTTATACACACAGATTATCGGCTTTAAAATGAGGAATAACAGATGATTTTAGCAGTCAGAAGAATATCAATAAAAAGCACTAAAGAAGCAGTGGTAATAATAACAACAACATGAAAGAGTCACATCTAATATAAATATATTGACGCATTTATTTTAAATGTGAAGCAGTCAGTTTACAATTTTAGCAGCACTGTTGAGCATTTTGAAAATATCCTTTCAAGCCTCTTTGCAAGGCTTTGTCTTTCTATCTTTATAGCCAGAGATGTACGTGTACATTTACTCAAGTACTGTACTTAGTTACACTTTTGAGGTACTTGTTCTGTACTTTACTTGAGTATTAATAATGTTTTTCAACGTAGTACTTCTGCACAATGACTACTATTACTTTTGGTACTTTAACTATATTTTGATGATAACACTTTTCTACTTTAACTTGAGTAACATTTAGAATGCAGGACTTTTACTTGCAAGTCAACATAGTATTCCTACACTCTGGTACTTCTACTAATACTCAAGTATAAGACCTGAGTACTTCTACTCTTATTCAAGTACAAGATCTGAGTACTTCTTCCACCTCTGTGTATAGCCTTAACATAGGATCTAAAATATATGGATAATGTGAAGGTGTGTAACATTATGCCCACAAAAAAAGTTAAGGATTGAGCTAACATTAGGAGTTAGTGACAATGTATGCTAGTTAGCTAGCTAAACAATTTATTAAATAATATTGCGAAAAAGTAACTCTGAAACATTCACGCTCAGCCACTCGAGCACACATCTTGTGCACCATTAAACAAAAAAAATAAACACCCTGCACGTAATGATGGCATAGAACAGCTCACTTTCACAGCAAGTAGGTAGCTAGCTCCAAATGTATACCATAGCTAAGACTTTGACGTTTTCAATGTTTTAAGTCTTTAGTGTTTTGAATTCGTTGATAAATAGTTTTTACCATTACCTCTCAAAGTACTGCTTCCTCTCCTCTGGATGTGCCGTGCTCTTCACCTCCTGCGTGCTAACTGCGTGGTCTCTGTCTGCCTCAGCGCATGATCTATGCATGCCTGGGTGCATGCAGCAGAAGTCTCGTCTCTGATTGGCTGCAAATCGATTGCCCTGAAAATCCTTTGATGAACATCCAATCCTTGTATTATTTTAAGAATTGGTAACACCACACCATAAAGATTAATTTAAAAGTAACAACAATGATTATAATTGTTTAATTCTTTGGATTTTATTTCCTAATTTAGTAAACAAATCATACCCTCGTGGGGGCGCGCTCATGTGATTGGCTTAGAATTGAGGAGACATCTGATTGGCTATAGATAGAAAAAATTACAAGTACGAATCGGGTGAGCGTCAGGGGAGTCTCAAAAAACCCACACAGGAATGCACAGCAATCCATGCACAGAAAGCGGTTTGTGTTTGCAGGTGCAGCGGTTTTAAACGGAAAACAAATATGTGAGGATCAAAAATACATATGTACAACTTGTTTCTGTAATTGGATTTTATTTACATGTATATGAAACGGAACACATTTGTGTGTGCATTGAAAAACACAAGTGTGGATCCTTTTGCAGATCATGAAATACAAGTGTGAATCCTTCTGTGTGCATGTGTGTATTATGAGACTGTTCTGAGCCCATAACCATGGAGCTAACGCTGTAGGCTACTGGAGAGAATATGTGTAACGTAATGTCCTTGTGGTAAACCCTGCGAGAGAGAAAGGTTTGAGCTCCATACTGTTTCAGAAATAAAGCTTGAAGTGGTTAGGAGCATAATATGGCATTTAATCACCACAGCCTTTAGCTGAGCTTCTCCCCATATAAATCTCTCTAGCAGGGGAAAGCTGCGTGACGCTACAAAGGGGCGTGGCTAGCAGTAGCTACAAAGGGGCGTGGCTAGCAGCAGACGTTCAATTTAAAGCAGAATCAGCCTGTTTGGAACAGGGCTGCAATAGAGGGGTATGAGCAGTATGAGGCATGGCGACAATGTTTGGTATTTTAAGGAAAAAACGTCACAGACATGTTTTGTATAGGTATGGCCCTACAATATCTTTTTCAAATATAGCATAATAGGTCCACTTTAAGTAGGTATTAATCAATGTGTACATATAGTTTACTATAATCTTTAGTCATGCATAGTACTGCCTTCCTGATTGCTTTATTTTTGAGAAACCTATTCTGCACCTACCTGGGGTTTAAGAGAGTCCAATACCCTATGAGACTGTTCAGTCTCATAAAACATGCTCAATTTACTTTTTGAAAACATAAGCTCACAATAAAGTCAGATGGGAGATCTACAGAAGCAAAGTGTGATAGACAAAGATGCATTCCTATATTAAACAAACAGAAAGGAAAACTTCCCACGAGGCAGTTGTAGCCATAGCAAATGGATTAACAAGTACATTTAGGTACTTAACCTTCAACTACCTGCTGCCTGAAATCCCTGTGACATCACTGTAGATTGTTGTAACCAACTAGCTGTGTGGGACATTATCACAATACATAAGTTAATTTACCTGGATTGTAAAGTTATTTCGCTGTAGTTACTAGCTTTGTCAACATGCTTTGGTGAAGGCCTATTCTTTCAATATGATGGATTTGAATAGTTGGATATTATTAGACGTCTAAAAGGACAACATAGGTTATTTGTTTTACTGTAATTGCAATGCTAATACCAATGTAGCATAGTGGTAGCACTAACTGCTAACAAGGTTTTAATATTCAGAGTCTGCTGTTAGTGCTTGCTAGCATGTTCAATGTTATGGGCTATATTGTACATGCTAGTGAGATAAGAGCCTAGGGCAGTGGTTCTCAAACTTTTTCTGTCAGGCCCCCCCTTTGGAGAAAAAAAGTCGGGCCCCCCCCAACACAAGTCAGGCTCAGTGCGGCGCCAGAGATGTATTTTGGGGGTGCTGTGGGGTAGCTTGATGTTTCATAGAGGGTGCTCAAACATTTAGGGTTTCCCATTAATGTACCGGTCGCTAGTGGAATTTTCTACTGCAACAATCCCCACGCAAATACACAGTGTACCCGCGACTGTTACAATGAAGGCTCGATAATCAGCTCACGGCATATAGGTGTAAGCAGGGGTAAAGTGCTATTTTTATAGGTGGTGTGTGGACCTCACATAGGGGGGTCCGGCGGCAAGCTCCCCCGGGAAGATTTATTTTTAAATATTGAAGTTAAAAGCATGCACTTTGAGAGCAACATGAGAGATCTATGGATACCTCTCTCAACACCCATATGAAACAGAACTGTTAACAGATTTACTTTTTCTTTATGGATATTTTACAAATCATCCTTTTAAACTTTATTCTTTTTTTACTGTCATATAGTATTTCATACCTGTTTTTCATTTATTCTCTTATTTTTTTATAACTATAATGATCATATACGTAAACGTGTGCCTCGGAAATAATTGTTTACCAAAACGTTTGAGACCCACTGAGATAACACTCAGAGAGTCCTTTAGCTCACTGAGTCCCTCAGTCTGACAGGAGAGGACTCTCTCCACTTTGTTGTTGAAGAAACTCCTTATATCTGTTAGCATAGCTCGCTAGCACCAGAAACTAACAACAACGATCTCCGGTACCGGTGCGCTCTCTCTCTCGCTCGCGCACACACACAAAATGGCTCGTTCCACACACACACACAGAGCCGAGCTTTAATGAAACACAGAGACCCAGACGTAATAGTACTGTATCATATTATTTTTTTTGTTTTTATCTTTTATTTATTTTTTAATAACCATTTTTCCTCCTAGTCTCTCGCGCACGTCCTGTCATGACTCTGCGCCCCCCAGGGGCGGCGCGCCCCCCACTTTGGGAGCCACTGGCCTAGGGGAAGATGTTAATGTTATTTAACTTCTAGATCCTTTCATTTTTCATTTACAGTGAAACTCAATATCGCTACAGATCACATATCTGATCATCTGTGAAAAGCTAAATGATGTCAGAAATTGACACAGCTTTTTCTTGTGTTGAAAGACATCAGCAGGTCACTGTTACTTGGGTTGTGAATGCACCGAACTCTGTCTGTTAGTCCTTGTATTGTTTGTAGCCTTTATTTAACCAGATAAAATCCCATTGAGATCAACGATCTCGTTTTCAAGGGAGACCTGCAGCACATTGGCTACACATAAAAACAACAGAAAACAAAAAGGACAACATACAACATAATTACAGGGGTATATCCTCCCTGTGTGTGTAATGTGTTTAAACACAACAGAGTTGGGGAAGACATTTCCCTCTGAGGAATTCATAAAGTATATATTCTTCTTCTTCTTCTACTTATAAATCATAAGTGAATGGTCACATTAGGTTTGCCTGCAGTGACTGCTGACAGCTATGAGCTAGTTTATAGATTTATGGTGGCATAGACAAATGTCTCCTATATAACCCACAGTCTATGGCTGTTACTTGTGAGTTATAGCATCATTTTATATCTGTGTTGTGCTCTGGTAGGAATTTGCACCCAACATGTTAATAACAGTCAACTTTTTTATTTTTTTATTTAACAGTTTTTATAACCTGAAATTCACATATTCAACAATTCAATCCTCAAAGTAATACATGTGTTAAAATGTTTTTGTTTTTTTACTATAATAGGATAGTCAATACCTGTGTTTTTTCAGCTTATCAATGTAAAGTAGTGGTTAAATTACAAAATATTTCTTTCTTTACTCATATATTTTCTTGCAAATATAAATTTTTAAATGAGTATTAACAGTATTTTAATGTATTTGACAGTGATATATAGCCATAACAAAAGTATTTTTTTGTAAAATTACAGAAAATGCAGCTAATTTTGCTAACAGAAAATCTTTTATTTTTACGGTTAGTTTTGTTGTTGTTGATTTCCTGTAATTATGATTTCCTGTAATTATGATGAACCTGGGGGCTGTGTTGTCTGGAACCTTGTGTTCCTGGTAGGGTCTCCCATGGCAAATTGGTAATTTGGGCACAGCCCGAAAAGGCAACGTGGGCAACACCTTCGCTTCTCCGTCCCGCGGGCCCACCACCTACGGGAACCAGCAATGGGGTTGGGTGCGCTGCCAGAAGGGTGGCAGTGAAAGCAGAGGGTCTCGACGGACCAGACCCGGGCGATAGAAGCTGGCTTTGGGGACGTGGAACGTCACCTCTTTGGGGGGGAAGGAGCCGGAGCTTGTGCGGGAGGTGGAGCATTACCAGTTGGATCTGGTTGGTTACTGGACTTCTGTGCTAGTCATGGATTGGCCATTACAAACACCATGTTCAAACATAAGGATGCTCATAAGTGTACGTTGTACCAGAGCACCCTAGGCAGAAGGTCCATGATCGATTTCGTTATCGTATCATCGGACCTGAGGCCGTATGTTTTGGACACTCGGGTAAAGAAAGTGGCGGAGTTGTCAACTGATCACCATCTGGTGGTGAGTTGGTTCGAGTGGCGGGGGAAGCCTCTGGACAGACCTGGTAAGCCCAAACGTGTAGTTCGGGTGAACTGGGTACGTCTGGAGGAGGCCCAAGTTCGGTGTTCAAAGCCTCTATTGCCGAAGCCGCGGCGGGGAGCTGTGGTCTCAAGGTCTTAGGTGCCTCAAGGGGCGGTAACCCTCGAACCTCCTGGTGGACACCGGTGGTCAGGGAAGCCGTCCGACTGAAGAAGGAGGCCTTCAGGGATTTTTTATCCCGGGGGACTCCCGAGGCAGTTGCAAGGTACTGAAAGGCCCGAAGGGCAGCAGCCTCAGCCGTGGCCGAGGCAAAGCAGCGGGTGTGGGAGAAGTTTGGAGAAGACATGGAAAAGGACTTTCGGGCGGCACCAAAGTTGTTCTGGAAAACTGTCCGACACCTCAGGAGGGGGAAGCAGGGAACCATCCAAGCTGTGTACAGTAAGAATGGGACGTTGTTGACCTCAACTGATGGAGTGTTAGGGCGTTGGAAGGAACACTTTGAGGAACTCCTGAACCCGACAACTCCGCCCTCTATGGTAGAGGCAGAGCTGGAGTATGACGGGGGATCAACACCAATCTCCCGGGGGGAGGTCACTGAGGTTGTCAAACAATTCCACAGTGGCAAAGCCCTGGGGGTGGATGAGATCTGCCTAGAAATGCTGAAGGCTCTGGGTGTTGAGGGACTGTCATGGTTGACACATCTCATCAACGTTGCATGGAAGTTGGAAACAGTACCGAAGGAGTGGCTGACCGGGGTGGAGGTTCCCCTTTTCAAAAAGGGGGATCAGAGGGTGTGTGCCAATTACAGAGGTATCACACTACTCAGCCTCCCCGGGAAAGTTTACTCCAAGGTACTCGAAAGGAGGGTCAGGCCGATTGTCGAACCTCAGATTGAGGAGGAACAATGCGGAATCCGTCCTGGTCGTGGAACGATGGATCAGCTTTTTACTCTCGCAAGGATCCTGGAGGGGGCCTGGGAGTACGCTTATCCGGTCTACATGTGTTTTGTAGACTTGGAGAAGGCGTATGACCGGGTTCCCAGGGAGTTACTGTGGGAGGTGCTGCAGGAGTATGGGGTGAGGGGGTCTCTACTCAGGGCCATCCAATCTCTGTACTCCAAAAGCAAGAGCTGTGTCCGGGTCCTCGGCAGTAAGTCGGACCCATTTCCGGTGAGGGTTGGCCTCCGCCAGGCCTGCGATTTGTCACCAATCCTGTTTGTAATATACATGGATCGGATTTCGAGACGTAGTCGTGGGGGAGGGGGTCTGCAGTTCGGTGGACTAAGGATTGCACCACTGCTTTTTGCAGATGATGTGGCTTCATCGGTCTGCGACCTTCAGCACTCACTGGATCGGTTCGCAACCGAGTGTGAAGCGGCTGGGATAAGGATCAGCACCTCCAAATCTGAGGCCGTGGTTCTCAGCAGGAAACCGATGGATTGTCCACTCCAAGTAGGTAATCAGTCCTTACCCCAAGTGAAGGAGTTCAAGTATCTCGGGGTCTTGTTCTCGAGTGAGGGAACAATGGAGCGTGAGATGGGCCGGAGAATCGGAGCAGCGGGAGCGGTACTGCAGTCGCTTTACCGCACCGTTGTGACGAAAAGAGAGCTGAGCCAGAAGGCAAAGCTCTCTGTCTACCGGGCCATTTTCGTTCCTACCCTCACCTATGGTCATGAAGGATCGGTCATGACCGAAAGAACGAGATTGCGGATACAAGTGGCCGAGATGGGTTTTCTCCGCAGGGTGGCTGGTGTCTCCCTTAGGGATAACATGAGAAGTTCAGTCATCCGGGAGGGACTCGGAGTTGAACCGCTCCTCCTTCGCGTCGAAAGGAGCCAGTTGAGGTGGTTCGGGCACCTAGTAAGGATGCCACCTGGGCGCCTCCCTAGGGAGGTGTTCCAGGCACGTCCAGCTGGGAAGAGACCGAGGGGTAGACCTAGGACCAGGTGGAGCGATTATATCTCTTCGCTGGCCTGGGAGCGCCTTGGGATCCCACAGTCAGAGCTGGTTGATGTGGCCAGGGAAAGGAACGTTTGGGGCTCTCTGCTGGAACTAATACCTCCGCGACCCGAACATGGATAAGTGGGAGAAGATGGATGGATGGATGGATGTAATTATGAAAAACAATAAAACACTTTTTTTTTGGTACATCCAGATTTCATGTAAATTATTTTCTATACCTTAACGTAAAATAGTTTTTGATAATTGTTAATAATGTTTTTCTTACTTTGCATCTTCTTTAACTGTGCGTATGTATGCACCATGTACACCATGGCAAATTCCTCATATGTGTAAACCTGTTTCTGATTTCTGTCATCCACAGTAGACTATCACAAACAGCAGTGCTTCTGCCTTGTGTAAATAAAAATGATCCACGCTACACCTCCTGCAGACATCTTGAACATACCTCCTCCGTCTCAGCTCATTTCTGTATGTTTGGAAGATCAACATGCAGAGACTTGAAACTTCCTCGAGTTAGGTAATCCATCAGCATGAACATTTGGTCTGCTTAAAGTCATGTTATCACGACATGATTGTTAAATTGAAAGTGCACATTTGAAAAGCCAAAGCTTTGTCTGACTGTAAATCTGCCTACAGATTACCTATACTCTCTTTTGACACTCTGTGGTTTGAAGTTTTTTCAGTGTATTGCATGTTGATGATCAGATATCTTTTCAGAGTTATGTTTATTTCCATCATCTTCAGTTTTTCTGTGTCAACATGGACCTCAGGCAGTGCAACTCTGCAGAAACTTTCCAGGAAAACATTTCCCTTTGATGGAAAGTGACATACATAAGTACATAAACAGTATTCATATTTTATACTACGGCAATACAGCTCATATCTTACACACCAAACAGTTGAACATCTTGCAAAATATCAAACACTGATCTAGTTTTTATTAACCAAAGCATTATCAAGTAGTTGCAATTACCTCCACATGATTTAGCGAATTAAACTTTTTCCGACAAGTTAATGCATAAACAATTAAAATAATTTAATTTATAATGTGTAGAAATGACGAGCATGACGAGTTATTTTAAATCTCATACTTAAAGGACTTTTTCGGCCCTTGAATGTGGAACTAACCAGCTATGGAGCAATTTTTATGACATTTAACACATCTGTTTCAGACATTATAATCATTGCCGCTTTACTACTCCAACACTGTTGGGATCACATTTACAAAGAGTATTACTGTGTTTGAAACTCCATCTGGAAACAGATTTTTTCCAAAAGTGTCAAAACCTTCCTCACAAGATTCCTTTTAATCATACTCAATTAATAATAATAAAAAAAAAAAAAATACACATTTAGAGAGATGGAAACATTTCCCTTTGCTGTGGAGAGCCAGCAGCTGAGATCTGAAGCTGCTCTCTTCACACCTACAAAGCAGAAAGTGAAAAACGAGTCATGTGTATTTTACCTGCGGTATAGGGAGGCATTAAATATGATGTACTCAGATAGTATTTTTGATAGTCATGACATACTGTAATTATAAAGGTGTGGTCTGTATTGTTTTCTTTCTGATCTGAGGTATGCAGTCCTTTATGTTTCACAGTACTTTTATAGGGACAATTCTTAGTCACATGACCTTACCTTTGATGCCATTTTACCTGAGGAAGAAAATATTCTGGCTGTTTAAATTACACTTGTAGAATAAAAGGCGCTGAAGTTATTTTACTTCATTTTTTGCACATTTCTATGAATAACACTTGTATTATACTTGGCTTTACTAGTTTCAGGACCCTGCCACTTTGTACTGTAAACTGGCTTATTGGCACACTTAACTGTAACATCTTTAGAAGTGTAAATTAGCTATGACTAGTCAAAATGTCATGGTGAGATAACACACAAGAGGAATGTGTGAAAATACATATTATTGAGTAATTTGGATAAAATAACAATTTAACTCTAAAGGTACAGATGGCCTTCGGGTGACAGAATTGGTCCTAAAAGGAATACTTCACCTCCAAAATATCTATTTGTACCTGCAAACACTCATATCAGCCTCAGCTGTAATTAGCAAATGTTAGCATGCTCAAAGGCTAATCTAAGTGTTAACACCTGGTGAACATTAGCATGTTAGCAGCGTGATTGTGCAACCCAGTCTCACGGCATTTCTTGTTATAGTCACGACATTTATGCAGGTGTGCGTCATATGCGAGGCCCCGCCTAAAATGGAGCGCTATTTCCGCCAAAGATTTGGAAATTGGTCCGTGCGCAAAGCATTGTGGGGATTTTAAGACCGCGGAGTCAACACATGTGCAGCCTCGAAATTTCTCGCTACGAAGTACGCCGGCCTCGGTAGAATTCCAAGTATGCTGGACATTGGAACAGTCCTTCGGCGGCACTCGATGACGTAGTATGATTGAAATATTGGCTCTGGAGCAGCCTTCCTCGACTCTTACCTCATTCACACCAACGCAACTCCGGTTCAAGCTCTGTGCTAGAGCTTTTCAGGTTCAGAACCGGTTCTTCGGTTTAGCTCCGGGTCTTTTCACACCGCCCAGAGTCCAACTGGTGCTGCGTCATTGCGTCATCGTTTGCGTCATGACGTAACCGTTTGCGTGCCTGCTTCATAAACCCAAACCGCGCGGAAACCCCCAACAGCTCACACCGACAACAACAACAATGGCCGATTGTGCTCCAGCTTCCTCTGTACCTCTTCGGAAGACCAGATTCCCAGTAGGTAGCTGGTCTCGTCAGTGGACCACTGCTGCTTGTTAAGTTTCTCCATCGTTGTGTACAAACTGGATAAAACGCGGGCTTTTTGTTGTTGTTCAGGAGTTGATCCCGCCCCTCCCCCTGCCCCCGCCTCGACGTATGCAGTGCTTTTGCTCTAGCCGGACAATTTCTTGGTGCTTGAAACGAACCGGATTCCGGAGCTAAGAGGCTGCTCCGCTGCGGTGTGAACAGGAAAACCCGGTGCTTTTCAAGCTCCAGCTCCAAACCGGCTCTGAAACACCGTTGGTGTGAATGAGGTAATTGAGAAACACCCCCTGTATATATAAATGGACGTAGGGTCCGTGACGTCACCCATAGGATTCTGCAGAGTTGCCGAGAAGCCCTTAGTAGGCGGAGTCGGCCACTAACGGCTCGACAGTAACGTCAAAGTCCAACTCCCGCCTGCTACAAATAAGGGCAAAGAGGCGGGACCTGCTGGGGAGCTCCAGAGCTAGCTGAAGCTACCAAGCTAAGCTAACATGCTCCCCATCTGCACACTGCCGTCGCATTTTATGTTTCTAAGCTAAGCGGACATGAAACTATTCAGCAAAACTATAAATAATAATCTAAGTTATGAGTTTTTAGCATAATACTTCAGAATCTTAAGATCCCTTAACGTTTGTATGCAATTGTGCTAAATTCAACACTGGAATCAAGAAAATATTAATATGTTTGCATGACATTAGTTATTTATATTTTGATATCACTTAATTATACGTTTAATACATTTAAGTCAAGCTAAGGTACATGTGATGGTAGCTAGTTAGTGCTCTTACCTGTGATGCCTCCTCCAAACAGCATAATAACCAGACTGTATCTTTATAACTAAGTACCAGTTCTAGATCCTTGACTTTAGACAAACAATTCAAAAGACAAAATGTATTTAAAGACCAATCTTTATTTGAATGTGCCTCTTAACCTGAGATATTAGTTATACAGTAATAGTATTGACAATCTAAAAAAACTGAGCAACTCAACAGTCAACTTTATATTTCTTATTGTCTAAAGCATTTATTAATTTCATTTTCCCCCTCTCATATTCAGTGTGAACGGATTGAGACAGCCTGGTGTCCAGAGAGCTGCAGAGACTTCAGGGAGAAACCTCCGTGTGATGGACGTCCTGTCTGTTGGTTTGGAGAGGACTGAGGGTCTTTCCTCTGCGAGGAGGACCAGGCCTGATGGAGGAGCTGATACCATAGCTGATACCAACTGCACAGGCCTAGTCTGTCACTTTATTTGACTAAATGTGTTCACTTATACATTTAATAGGTTTACACCTTCTGTCCATATGTGCTTTTTATTTACAACATTTGATGAAGTTTTGGTTCACATTTCAATAAATTGTATTTGTATTTGCACTCCTTTCGTCCATTATTCTTACTGAAAATGTTAGATTACACATTCACATCTGACTGAATATTGGCCCCATTTATTTGTGACGTTGCAAACTCTGAGGTACAAGGCACAAGTGATGTGAAGCTCATAAAGTGAGGCAAATAGAAATAATCAGCTGATGGAGTGTAGATGTGCATTCGATCAGCTGACTATGTTTTTCGCCACACTTAATAAACCTGACAATAACCACATCTTCTCTGAGGTGCAGTGTCACAAAGAAATGATGGTCTTGATAGACTAGAAAAATATTCGTTGTGCAGATCTTTGTTTTCACAATAAAAGTATTTTCTTAGTGAATGTCCTGTACTGGTCTTAAAATCTCATAACATCAGCTTTTAATGTTCCTCTTGGATGTTCTTCTTGACCCTCAGAGAAGGAGAACATGTTGTGTCTTTCAGGCATGTCCTTTCCTAACAAAAATGACAGGAAACATAAAACATATTATTGCAGAACAAGTGTGTTATTTATGAAAGTGGTGTGTTTGTGTGTTTAGGGGCTGGAGATATAATTATTTTGTAATTATAATGTTTTTTTTTTATTTCAACAGTGAGCTACAAAGACAATCAGATTATGAATGAACAGTATGAAGTTCATCAACATTGAAATATATGTTATTATCAAAATAATATTTAACTGTTATCAAAACGTAGTGCAACTGTCGAAGTTTGCTCTGTTGTCTCACTGAAAGAATCACTTTTACCACGTTTTTTCAGACAATATTGAGAGATAAATAGTAGCAGTTCTCACTATGTGTTAAATATCTTTGCCTTCAATACATTAAATTAGAAAGCTGACAAAGTCATATTGCTTGTTAACATCTAAATGTAACCTTTTACATGGAAAAAACCCTCAACTTAACTGATGTGTAGGTGATCTAGTATTTAGTATTGTTTAATGGAATGTATATCAGTGTATTCAAGTCAATACTTCATTTATTTAAACAAATATCTTTCTTGATTCTTTGTACAGTATGAAAAATAGAGTCTTTGTACCTGAGCTGAAGTTCACTGCTGTGAGGAGTCCAGTTCTGTCTCTCACTCTCTGGTCCAGCCTGTCTGCATCACCTGGACACCTTAAACCAGGGGTGCCCAACCAGTCGATCGCGATCGACCAGATTCCCAGTTGATCACGAGATGTGTCTAAAAATAGAACAACAATATTCTGTTTTATCATTAATGTCCTGTAACATATTATTCCTGTGCCAGAATAATGCACTTGAACGCATCAAAGCTTTGTGATTGGCCGGCGTGACCCCATGTGTGGGGGCGTGGCTGGTGGGCAGCGGGCACTAGTTTGCTAATGTTGTCCGTGTCAACAGGAGTGACAGTCCACACACACACAAGACCGCAATTATGGCAGAAGCAAAAAATATATAATTTTCACTCCGAGTGGGAGGATGATTATTTTTGTATCAATTCCAATTCAAAGTCCATCTGTCTCATCTGCAATGCGAGCGTGGCTTTATCAAAGAAGGGTAATTTAGGAGCGGCATTTCAAAACAGTGCACAAACGCTACCAGACGGAATTCCCTCCTAATTCTACCCTGCGCTCCCAAAAGGGGAGGGGCCTGAAAGGACAGCTAAATGCACAGCAGTCCATTTTCACCAGGCCCAACAACAAGGCAAGGCTGCTACCAGAGCATCTTATCGTGTCAGTCACGTTCTTGAGAAACACATGAAGTCTTTCAAAGACGGCGAAGTTGTGAAAGAAGCATTCCTGGAGGCTGCCGATGCGCTTTTGGGGGACAGTAAAAATAACAGAAGCATTTCAACAGGTTATTAATCAGCTGTAAATTTGAGTTTGTTTGAACTTATTCATTATAATTATTGTACAAAATGGTATAAGAATGCAAACTTAAATTGATTATAGTCTATTATCAATTCAGGTTAAGAAACTAGTGTTGCTTGCATCCTATTTTAAAGGCATTTATTTTTATAATCTACTAAAATGCAACAAAAAAAGGGTTTGATTCTATACATTTTGTCTTTTTTATTGCACTTTGGCAGCAGATTCCTGTGTAGCTTCAGATCTGAGTTGTCTTATTAGTAAGCCTAATTTATACTTTTGTAGCAACACTATTTTTATATAATGGCAAAGAAAGGGTTCAGAGTCTTTTCTTTTTTCCCTGTGTCATATGTGGCAGCACTGTTCAATGTTTCTTGAAAACATTACCCACTGTAGTATGTGACGTGTGAATAAACTCCAACTCTGTATCAACAACACTGTTGTGTAACTTCAGTTAAATACTTGTATGTGTGTAGATTAGAAAGAGGTAAGATAAAGGATCTGCAGTATTTTATGAAGTATTAATCGTACCAAGGTCAGTTTTATACAAGTAGAAGTGTGTATTTACCTGGTAGTAGGCTGTCAGTAATGGCTACGCCTCTCTATTTGGACTGGTAGATCTCGGCAGACTGGCAACTTTAAAAGTAGCTCTCGGTACAAAAAAGGTTGGGCACCCCTGCCTTAAACAAACAGATATATATGTAAAGTACCATGTGTACAAACAATATAACTTATTCTCTTCTGTTGAACATGTTGGATTGTGTATTGTCCGAGTCAGGGTCCTTTTTGTTTTACTGTAACTTTGGAAGTTGTGTTACCAATGCTTACTGTTTATTTGATACCAATTTGGTAATGCAATTAATAAAAACAACAAGGTTTGGGTTCGTTCTTCAGATGACTGTGACGTTAACGTGTAAGCTCAATAATGAACTCCAGCTCAACCAACCATATTGTACTATCTAAGTAATCATCTTGAAATATGACATTAATAATTGTAGCCTAATATACACACATCTTATTGTGAGGTTGATTTCACATACACTAGACATTAGCTTGTCTACATACTTGAGCATTGCCAATTTAAATTAACCTTAGCGATGCATACAGTTCCTACCTACATAATAAAATATCTCTCTAAGTTACAAGGATGACCTTATTTTACCAACCTCAAACAGAAGCCGTTTTAAC
Organism: Pogonophryne albipinna; assembly: GCA_028583405.1. Lineage (NCBI taxonomy): Eukaryota > Metazoa > Chordata > Actinopteri > Perciformes > Artedidraconidae > Pogonophryne > Pogonophryne albipinna. The sequence continues at coordinate 35,491,855 of CM053251.1, forward strand.
CTTTATATATAGTCATCGTTAGCACAGATGTAGCTACCACTGGCTTACAAGCTAACCCAAGCCTTAACATTCAAAAACACATAAATAATAATAATAATAATAAAGTACTCGAATTTCACTTACCGCAAAACCGCATTCATGCACCGTCTGTTTAAACCGCAGAGCGAGTCACAATAGTCCGATATATAAGCAAGAACAAACTAACACGGCCGGGTTCAAGTTGTGTTCCCTGGATGAACTGAGCAGGCAGAGTCCCAGTAGCTTCACGGAGCAGCTAGCAGAGAGACAAGAAGCTAGCAGCAGCAGTCACTTGACAGAGCTGTCACTCAATGTGACCACGCCCTAATTTATGCAAACACTTTAAGACCTAATATAAATAAAAGGGTCGTGTTAGAAAACAATTCACTCAACAATTCATAATCATGAAGGTGGAATCTAACTATATCCATAATAATATTTATTGCAGCCAGGGGTAGAAACATGTTTATTTCTGCTGTAAGGTTTTAACATGGGGGTCTATGGAAATGTATTCTTCCTGCAGTCGTCGTCTATCGGCCAATAGATGAACTGCAGATTGTGGCACTTCCTTATTGGCCTCCCGGCTCTGCCCCAGAGTTTGCCGCTTGGTTCTTACTCAATATCAAGCCACGATTATTGTTTTTATTTTTAAATCGTATAATGTCGGACTTTCTTTGCCATCCGCAAGGAAAAGAAATGGGGCTCAGAGCCTCAGAATACTGAAATATATTTATTTTTTAATCTTTTTTTCCTTCTAATTTGTTATTCTTTTGCAAATAACACACTGTTATTTACTCCACAATAACACACAATTATCCTTGTTTTTATTTATTTGTTTAATTCTATAATCTCAGGCTTTTTTGCCGTTCCTCAGGAACTGAATAAAGTCACCGGAAACAGACGTAGGCCAAAAAGGGACATTTCGAGCATCATTGCGATACACACCCACTGAACTGATTACCCGCTAGATTCTCAGCTATGGTTTAAGCTCGGTGATTGGATGTTTTAGCCGCAATGCACTTTGGGATAAGGTGTTTATGCAAAATCGTCACAGCGGATGGAAATCTGTATCCGCTCGTTGTACACCCGTTTTTAAAAGATTTGGGTACGGAGGAAAAGAGAGAGGGTTTTATTTTCTGACGCTGCGTGAGTTCCCCGACACACCGGGGACACATGTTTATGTATAAAAGACATCACAAAGTGCATTTTGCATTATAGGTCCCCTTTAAATATTACACATCTGCCTTAGTTCTTTATTTATAGAGCCCTGATTAGAAGACTTCTAGACAAACTGGAAGAACTGCTACCGAAACTGAATATGTGACGTGGATCATAAATATATCAGCAATTAAACAACATCTTCAATTTCTCTTCACACAATACGTCTCCTTGCAGTATCAATACTAACTCGGCTGACTTTTATATTTGACCATAACGGTGCACAGCTGATAGACAGGGACTTGTAGTTTTTAAAGATTTTACTGATTTCTTTGAATATAAGAATGTAAATACTGAATTGAGAGAATAGTCAGGGGTTTTGGGTGATGGGAGACACATCTATGGAATCAGAATTTCAATAGCTTTATCCGTCATTAAATGACGGATATACCTTTCTGTCTGTGATGTTTTACAAATCAGATATTAATGTGTAGAAGTAAAACATGTGAAATAATATAGCAATATCCTGTAAAATTATGTGAAAACTACACATCTTCAGATGTTATACATAAGTGTCCTACACTAATAATACAAAGTTATTATGGCATTGTATGCTGTCACTGTGTGAACCTTATTTGTAACATCTTCAGACCTTTCCAACTCCTCAACAGTTGCCTGTCTTTGACTGTTGCAGGTGTAGGTTCGAGACTTCGAGTCCAGTTTTGGATAGTCTCTCGTGGTTTCATTCCATTTCAAAGTGCTGTTTGACGCTCGGCGTAACCTTGGCACACTGCCAATCCAACATCCAATCCTAGAGCTTGAAGATCAATCACAGGGTTTGTCAAGCAACGGGACTGTAGTCCCAAACGATAGCTGAGGATTATGGGTAGTGTAGTGTCTTCGGCCATCCGAAACTCCGAAATGTTTTTGAGATTTCATATCGCATTAACACCATATCCCAACGTGCGGCTAAAACATCCAGTCACCGAGCTCAAACCATAGCTGAGGATCTTGGGTAATCAGTTCATTGGGTGTCAGGGACGTGCACAGACATTTGGAGGGGCTATTGCTCTAAACTAGAAAAAGGGCCCCACCTGAAGGACTTGTGAAAGATTCCGAGGAGTTTTTAAATAGGCTTTAAACTCCTGCAGGTCAACATTTTTTTAAGTTAACCAGCTCTGATTTTCCATATGATGTTCTGTTCAATAAATGTTCATTGAGGAAAACGGTATCAGTGTCTTATTTTATATACATCACAGTGAATGCTGAATTTGCCGGACCATATACTGTAGTTGAAAGTACACAATGAAACACTGGCTTGCTTGTATCAAATCAATACAATTCCCACATGCCCTACCCCGGAACCTGCGGTCTTCAGACTCTGGCCCCCCGCACCAACCTGCGATCCTTCGGGGACAGAGCCTTCAGTATGGCAGCCCCCACTCTCTGGAACGCTCTCCCTGCGGAGATCTGCAACATCCCCATGCTTGACGTCTTCAAAAGGGCCCTCAAGTCCCATCTGTCTGCCAAGGCCTTTGGCCCCAAATCTATTTGTTGTTTTGTTCTTCTTTTTAAAGCGACCGTGGGTCTCATGAAAGGCGCTATATATATCTTATTAATACATCATTGGAACGGTACCTCCAGTATGCCTACATGACAAGCATTTTTATAATATACAGTAAACATATATTTGACTTATTGCAAAATTATACAATGAAATTCACCCCTGCTGTCATTCTGGCTTTCACTGTTCAAATGAGATGTCAACCATCAAAATGGGATAAGGGGTTCTCAAACGGATAGGTTATTAATTTATTTGCCTAATAGTTGCTTAAAATGCTACAATAACATGCCAAGTACGGTCTCTCAGCCACCGTAGGGGGCGTGTCGTGTAGGTTCGTCAATTTGCTTTTCATCTGCCATGCCTCTCAGCCACCGTAGTGTCGTGTCGTGTACCGTCGTGTACTGTCCGCGGCCGCAGCTAGACCATATTGGACTTTCGTGGGAGAAAAAGGTTCCTATGTCTGATTGGCTGGGCGGATTGCAAACCACGCCCCGTAAAACTCCCAAAAAGTTTTGTGAAGCCGCCATTTTATTATCCTGGCATTAGCATTGTTAGCATTAGCCCAGCGCAGAAACGCAGAGAGACTAACTTATGGCAACACAAAAGAAAACATGGGAGCGGTGGAGATGAGGAGGTGTCGGCGTTCTGGCGATTTACTCGGAAGGCTTCAGTAGAAGCTGCTGGGAGTCCCAGCAGCTTCTACTGAAGCCAGTCCCCAACTCCGGGGACTTCCGGCCGGGGACTTTGGGCGGCAGTATACGCCGTGAAGTGGTTTGCGGCCTGCCAGCATGGATGTATAATAAGAAGTCTCTAGCAGGGACGGAAAAGGGGGTGACAAGGTTCTCATGAATTAATTTTAGTTCCGGCTCTTTTTGGTGTGAACGCAACATTTCGGAACTATATCGGAACTAAAGTGGGAAAAGTACTGCGGTGTGAACGCGCCTATTGCATGTTCCTTCCAATGCATTTCATGTTGGGCAGTGATAAGAAGCTCATGCACGTACACAGAGCATGAAAACATCCATGACTACATATGAGTTAAAAAATGTTTCATTCATTAAGTTAAGCAGGCTCTGGGTGGCTGACCTTCATCAGGGAATACAATCTGCATGACTGCTGAAGGTCGAATGACATGGATCCAACAGCACACAAGTCCCCCCCTCTCATTTCAATGGATAAATCAGATCCCGTAAAACAGCAAATGGCCCCATTATGATTCATTCATTCATACACAGAACGCCAAGACTCTATTTTCCATCTCCACATAACCATCCAAATGACATGTTTAGAGTTTAGAATGTTTTATTATAGTTTGTTGTGATAGCATTTTCATTTTTTTTAAGTTTTATTTTTCCAAAGAACAAACACAGCAAATAACGTTGAGGGGGGAGAGGCAGGAAGAGCGAGGGAGGAGGGCCACATAGATAAGATAGCTAGATCAATCCATAGATAGATAGAGATAGATGCATCAGGTTTGGCTTGATCCTCCCCCTGTAACCCCTTGGGGTCCACACACGCATACACACTACATTTTGCTTTACAAAGAATCATCAGAATAAGATTAATAACGGTCTGAATATATCTTGGAATAAAAAAAAAAAGAATGGACACTGCTGAGGAAAACAGATCCACTCGCACTGCTGTGAAATCCAACAGTCCCTACAGTTATAGATAGCAAACAGCTAGGTGAGAGAAACAGAAATATATGTATGCATCGTATGCTGTATGCAGGCTGGGTGTGTGTGCGCATGGAGGCGATGCGAAGAAAATGTTAACACGTGGGTTTGGATTCATTTCAAATGCCCCAATTCAAACTAGGCCTGTTATATGAATTAACATATCTCTAAGTGTGCACCTTTGCATGTGTAATGCATGGTCAACTAGCTAGTTAGTGGTAAAAATGCAGAAAAAAGGTCAGTTGGATTCGTTTCTAGCAGCTGTCCAAATCTCTCAGGGGTGGAGTTAAGGCAGGCAGCTGATTTCAGGACAGATTAGAGCGGCTTAGTTAATTCTTTCCCATTTTTTTTTACTGACAAACACAGGTAAACAATAATTTGGCATTTCAAATCGATACAGAGCTACCACACAGTCTGAGGAAGAGAGAGAAGAAGAATAGGTGGGGATGGGAGGATGAAAATTAAGTAACTCGAGAAGTAAAATATGATCAGAACAGTTAAATGGTGCCTATTATGTCGAGGATCTCGAAGCAAAAAAAACCCATTGCAGCAGTCATCGACCAAGCTCTAAACAGTATACATGATATATCTACCAGCTAATTCATGGTGGAAATCTGCCTGCTTTAAAAAGGAGACGCATGACATTTTCAGTTGGAGTCTGTTCTCCACCAGGGACTGTATGCCTCTACAGGCCCGTTAACAGCCTCTTATCACTCAGTTGTCATTCAAAAGAAAGGGCACCAGCAACCCTAATGTTTCAGGGCGGTGTGGCACCTGTGGGTTTAAATGAGAGTTGTTAAAAATGTTTAAAAAACTGCTTCAAGGTCTTTTTTTCCAGCCCTGGTAAAGAAACAACTAGACACAACGACAGGCCAAGCTTCACCTCAAACAGCCAGAAAATCTACAGAAAACTAAAGAGCCATATATACACAATAATGTGCCCGATAAATATAGTTATCAAAAAAATTCCAATCTACTATCCTCTTTTACTTCATAACTTCATAATGGCGGCCGCTGCTTTCAGTGCCCCTTAACGTTTCTTTAACCTTTCTGCTTTCCTTTCCGTAGTTCCTACAAGGATCCATTGTCACACTCAACAGTTTGGTCTTTTATTCTCTCTCCAGACACATTTAAACACTTTTTTAAGCCACAACCAGTTTGTAGTGTTCATTAAATACAAAGCAAGTCAACAAAACTGACACAAAGACAGAAGAACAAGGAAAGGAAACACAAAATAAGATGATCATGTGCACTTTGTTTTTATGGACAGAAGATACAGGGTGACTTCTCTCTACAGCTCACACACTGGAACACCTATATGGCCCCTACACACATCCTGCACAGCACCATCACTGACTCAGCATGTGCTAACATGTCCTGCTATCAACGTGCTGCGTCATCTTCAGAAAACATGTACAGATGTGTGTATAGACACAACATGGCGCTTTACTGTCAGATGTTTTTATCTCTACCCTCAGCCTCATCGTTTCTGGAGATTTCTTTTAGCATTCTGAGGTGCTGTAATATCCCAACACCTTCCTCACTAATCAAGAGGAGTGTGCAAATTAAACTGCTGGAACACAAGTCTTCACATTCCAGCATGTTCTTTTTTTTTTTAAATAAAAAGATACAAATCCGTTGTAACCCCACCAAAAACTGCAAACCTTTAGCATGTTTAGGCTAAACCTGCAGGAAGTCAGGCTGCACACAGACCCTTAGGTATGGTTGAGGGACAAAGGATGGCAGAGAGAGAAAGAGAGGTGGGGGGGTAAGATGAAGGAATGGAACAATAGAGAGAGGTTAACAGACTGTTAAGTGAGCCTGGACAGTTCTGTAGAACCGCAAGGGAGAGTCTGAGCGGGCGAGGAGGGGGGGCGGGGGGTTTGAAGGAGGAGGAGGTGTGTTGGGGCTTCAGCAGCAGCCCCCCCCAGCCTGTTGGCCTCCCTGGTTACCGGACAGTGTGGAGTTGGTGGTGGGATGCTGGGGTCCGATCTTAATACCGTTAGCCTGTGGAGACAGAGAACATCAGACCAGGTGAACAAACTTTTTTTATATGGAAAAGCATCAGCGGACTTACAGTTTTTTCATACTGTAAGTCGAGGGGGAAAGTATTTTTTTAGCTTGTTATGTTTCTCTCTAGTGGGAACACAGGGAATTCAGTCTTTGTAGACCATTTACATGCACAAACACCTTTAGAACACACTACAGGAGACGGGAAAAACCTAGAAAGCAGAAAATGGCCTCTAAAACTCGAGTGCATTTATCATGACAATCCTTTTTTTAATTTATAGCTACAGAATTAAATCAGCTGAAGCATTAGTGCGTTGTCGCGGTCATTGCAAGATTCCTGTTAGAGAACAGAGCAGAACCGAGCAGAAACGAACAGAGGAGAACATAACTGAACAGAGCAGAACAGAACAGAGCAGAACAGAAACAAACAGAACAGAGCAGAACAGAAACAAACGGAACAGAACAGAGCAGAGCAGAAACGAAACAAGCAGAACAGAACAGAACCGAAACAAGCAGAGCAGAACAGAAACAAACAGAACAGAACAGAAACTAACTGAACAGAGCATAACAGAACAGAAACGAACAGAGCAGAGCAGAACAGAAACAAACAGAACAGAGCAGAAACGAACAGAGCAGAACAGAACAGAGCAGAACAGAAACGAACAGAACAGAGCAGAGCAGAGCAGAAACAAACAGAGCAGAGCAGAAACAAACAGAACAGAACAGAGCAGAACAGAACAGAAACTAAGAGAACAGAACAAAGCAGAACAGAACAGAAACTAACAGAGCAGAACAGAAACTAACAGAACAGAACAGAAACTAACAGAACAGAACAGAAACGAACAGAACAGAACAGAGCAGAAACGAACAGAGCAGAACAGAAACGAACAGAACAGAGCAGAACAGAGCAGAACCAAACAGAACAGAGCACAACCGAACAGAGCAGAACAGAGCAGAACAGAACAGAAACTAACAGAGCAGAGCAGAGCAGAAACGAATAGAGCAGAACAGAACAGAACAGAAACAAACAGAACAGAACAGAGCAGAACAGAGCAGAACAGAACAGAAACAAACAGAGCAGAACAGAAACTAACAGAACAGAGCAGAGCAGAACAGAGCAGAAACGAACAGAGCAGAACAGAGCAGAACAGAACAGAGCAGAACAGAGCAGAACAGAAACTAACAGAACAGAGCAGAGCAGAACAGAACAGAAACTAAGAGAACAGAACAGAAACTAACAGAACAGAAACTAACAGAACAGAGCAGAGCAGAACAGAAACAAACCGAAAAGAGCACAACTGAACAGAGCAGAACAGAACAGAAACTAACAGAACAGAGCAGAACAGAAACTAAGAGAACAGAACAGAAACTAACAGAACAGAGCAGAACAGAGCAGAACAGAAACTAACAGAACAGAACAGAAACTAACAGAACAGAAACTAACAGAACAGAACAGAGCAGAACAGAAACGAACAGAGCAGAACAGAGCAGAACAGAAACAAACAGAACAGAGCACAACCGAACAGAGCAGAACAGAACAGAAACTAACAGAACAGAGCAGAGCAGACAGAAACGAACAGAACAGAGCAGAACAGAGCAGAACAGAACAGAGCAGAACAGAACAGAAACAAACAGAACAGAGCACAACCGAACAGAGCAGAACAGAACAGAGCAGAACAGAAACTAACAGAATAGAGCAGAACAGAGCAGAGCAGAGCAGAAACGAACAGAACAGAACAGAGCAGAGCAGAACAGAAACAAACAGAACAGAAACGAACAGAACAGAGCAGAGCAGAACAGAACAGAGCAGAGCAGAACAGAGCAGAACAGAGCAAAACAGAACAGAAACTAAGAGAACAGAACAGAAACTAAGAGAACAGAACAGAAACTAAGAGAACAGAACAGAAACTAACAGAACAGAACAGAAACTAACAGAACAGAACAGAAACAAACAGAACAGAGCACAACCGAACAGAGCAGAACAGAACAGAGCAGAGCAGAACAGAAACTAACAGAACAGAGCAGAACAGAACAGAAACGAACAGAACAGAGCAGAGCAGAACAGAGCAGAAACAAACAGAACAGAGCAGAAACTAACAGAAACGAACAGAACAGAACAGAAACAAACAGAACAGAAACAAACCGAACAGAACAGAACAGAGCAGAACAGAGCAGAACAGAAACAAACAGAACAGAGCAGAAACGAACAGAACAGAGCAGAACAGAAACGAACAGAGCAGAGCAGAACAGAAACGAACAGAGCAGAACAACAGGTGCTCTGCAGGAACACCAGGAAAAAATAAATCACTTATAAAGAAGAGGGGGGAGAGAGGGGGGCAGAGAGACAGCGCTCTTTCATCTCTCCCCCTTCAACTGGAGCTCCCTTCCTGCGTTTCATCTCCCTCCCTCTCACTGTAACTCCCCCTCCTACACTCAGTAGCAGTAGTGCCTCTGGGAAACACTGTATGCCTTTAAATCACATTTATTGAGCTATGGCCGTGTGTGTATGAGCGTAAGTGTGTGTGAGTGTTTTCTCATAGTGGCTGCCAACATTTCTGGTGGGGCTTCCCTCTCTCAGTCAGCTGATGTAGTTTGGCCTGCTCCGTCTGACTGTTGCTAATAACACAAACACTGGCTGGCTGTGTGAAGGGCCACATGTGCTCCAGAGCAGTGTTTAGATGGGGCACTGGACACACACACACACACACACACACACACACACACACACACACACACACACACACACACACACACACACACACACACACACACACACACACACACACACACACACACACACACACACACACACACACACACACACACACACACACACACACACACACACACACACACACACACACACACACACACACACACACACACACACACACACACACACACACACACACACACACACACACACACACACACACACACACACACACACACACACACACACACACACACACACACACACACACACACACACACACACACACACACACACACACACACACACACACACACACACACACACACACACACACACCAGGTGGGCGCTGTGAGGCCAGAGTGCATGGGTGGTTCTGGGGGTGCAGTGTAAAAGGTTTCTAAACTAATATTCTAACTAAGTCACATAAACACTGTTTATTTCATTTATGCGCTAATTCCTCCAGCGGGAGAAACAGAAGGCCCATCAGAAATGTGTCAATGGGGTTGAGTTTTAGGATTTAATCTTTCTTCACCCATAAATGCAGCTGACACAACAAAACCTTAAAACAACATTCTGTCTTTGACAAAAGTGACAAACATGAACTGTACTGCTCTTCAGAACAGCTCAGAAGTATTCCTGCAGACAAATAGCTCTCTTTCTCCTGATCAAGAGAGTGGTGCAGGGATGACATGGGCTGGTAGGCAATCCCGGAAGATAGCGTAACAAGAGCTCCCTCGACAACATGCAATGGGATTCTCTACTGGATTTTGGAATATTGCAGGAAAGATGATCATGAGCAAACTACGTTAATGATACATTTTGTTCAGCAAGATAATCTCCGTATTAACATTGCTTTTATAATATTTGAAGCATAAGTGCAATTGCCAAAACGATAAAGTTAACGTTAAGCTATAATGGAACTACATCACAAGAGAAACGGGAGTGCTAACATGCTGACTCGTTTCCGGGTGTTAGGACTCTTTCCCGCACCATTCTATGAGGGCAAAAGGAACAAAAGAAACGGAGTACCGTTATGAAAAAGTCAGGTAACGTGAACGAAGTGCAGGTAAAGCTGTCAACCCAGGCTGAATATCAGAGTTACATCGGCATGTCATTCAACAATATCGACTGTTTCAACATTATTATTGGTGAACTTACACAGCCACACACTCAACGTTTGGCCTGAGTCTAGAGGAACTGGAGGGATTTAGGCTTAGACTCAAACGGCGGACAGGAGATGTGCACACACTTCATAATATATGGGGTGTGTGAGTATGGACGTGTTACATGTGGACATGTTCACACTGACATGGGAACATGTTAAAATCGATGTCACCCTAACATTCATGGACACTCAAGTATCATTTTCCACTAGCTACGTTAAAACATCTTCTTTTTCAGTTGCTTCAAACTGGAAAATGTGTTTAATGAGAGCAGATTCAACCAGATGTTATCTGATAAACAATACGACTAACCCCCTGATCCCACCGGAAGCGTCTGCACTGCGCTGCGCCGCGACCTCCTCCTGCGTCATAACCCACCAGGCTTTCAAAACGTTGCGGAAGCGGAGCGTCGTGTGTGCAGCCTCGCAGTTGTTGAATGAACGTTCCACTTCCTGCCTGCGCCGCGCCAAAAATAGGATTCATCCTATATTTTAGAAATTCCTTGCGGCGAGGAGCTTCTGGGACGCTTCGAGCCGCGGCGCAGCGGGTCTGGTGGAATAGCACCCATTGACTAGAGTGGCCGCGATCGCTAAAAACGCCGCAGCGCAGCGCAGACGCTCCTGGTGGGATTAGGGGGTAAGAAGAGATTCAGCCCTTTTCTTATTGTTTCTGTATAGAAGGAGATCATATGCACAGCTACAATCAGGTTTCCAATGTACAATGGAGACCTATATGCAATGAAAAAAAGAACACCACACCTTGTTAATTGTACATGGTGTTCTTTTTTATTTGATTGTATTTATCTCCTGGAAAGCACAGGAACAATTATCTTGTGAAGGGAAAACCAGTTTTTATAATGTGCATATAAATGCTTTGACTTCATGAAACTGGCTTGAAAACACCAATGTGGATACTCTAACGTTTAAACTGCTTTTTAGGAATTTGCTATTTGAATGTGGAACAAGTATGACTAACATTTGCTGACAAGAGCATACTTGCTGAGAGGCTTGGTGTCTTGTCTCGATAACTGTTCCACTGAGAAGATAACCATCTGGGTGAATGGATACAAAGAGGAAGCTAACTAGCTGGCTGGAGAGAAAGCTAACCGACTGTCTCGATAGAACGTTAACTAGCTGGCTGGAGAGATAGAGATACAGAGAAAGAGAGAGAGAGATACAGAGAAAGAGAGATACAGAGAAAGAGAGAGATACAGAGAAAGAGAGAGATACAGAGAAAGAGAGAGATACAGAGAGAGAGAGAGATACAGAGAAAGAGAGAGAGATACAGAGAGAGAGAGATACAGAGAGAGAGAGAGAGAGAGATAAAGAGAGATAAAGAGAGATACAGAGAGAGAGAGAGAGAGAGAGAGAGAAGTGACGAGTGAAGAAGATTGAGTGGAAAATAGAGCAGGGAGAGGAGGAACGCAGGGAGTTTTGCTTGGCAGGAGTAAAAGGAAGCAGAGCAGAGGGTTTCCCCCCCTCTTTTGTAGGAGAGAGGGAGCGTGGCAAACCACACACACTGCTGGAAAACTACACTGAGGAGAAAGAGAGGAAAGAATAAAACAAAGACTGGAACAGAGGAAGAATGGAGAGGTTTGAGGAGGAAGGAAAAGCAGAGTGAAGTGTGTCTCACCTCATTGTTGATATCAAACACTCCCTCCTGGATCTTCTCATAGATCTCCTTGGCTGTGTTGATGAAAGCCTGATACAGAGACAGGATGTGAGCAAGACACAGAGAGAAGACAAGTTAGTTCTAGTTAATATATGGATTTGGAATCAACTGAGATCTTATACAAATGTTTTTACTAGGATTAACACTTATAGGCATGGGTTGCTAAAGATTCTCTTAAAAACACTTTTATTTGCACTCTTTTTCATCTGAAATGCTAAATAGATCACAGTTAACTATCATCCTCTTTTCCCAAATAGTTTGAATTGCTCAATATTCATCTCTTTAAGTGCAGTTGGAGTTACAAGTGAGTGCAATGAGAAGAACGGTATGAATCTTATGTTTAAGCATCTAGTAAAGAGCTGTAGACTGACAGGATGTAGCTAGCTTAGCTTACCCAAGCTTAGTAAGACTGGAATCAGGTCGTAACTGCTAGCCTGGCCCCAGTGCAAAGTGTAACTGTGACAATGGGGTCTCTTATTAATGTCAAACCTAGTATGGTATATAACTATTCTGATATGATGACTGGCTGGTGAATCTGTCTAGCTCTAATTGGTGCACTTCATAAGATGTAGAGCAATACCCTTCATATTTGTTATGTGTTAAGGTAGACCTTTTAAACATGAAATGCAATTTTATATTTTGACAAGCCTGAAACAGAAATAAGTTATATTCACTTCTTAGAAATGTGACCTTCACATCTGTATGTTAAAATTCTTTCAAATAACACCAGTGCTGACTTTTGTATGGTCTGTACAAATCAGTACTCAAGATCAACAAGCTTCTGGAAAGAAAAATGCCTTGAAAATGCAGTGTTGTCTGCACTTAAAGAGATGAAGATGTAGATTATTTGGAGAAATAAAACCCCTCGGTGAACTTTCAAAGCTTCACAGGACCTTGTTAGGAGGTGTAGAAACTCTTTAGAGCAGATTTGCTTCTTCTTGTCAGCAGCTGCTATAACCATTTGATCTGAGCAGAGCACACAAAGACTACATGCAATCTGTTTCCTTTCCACACACACCACTGACATCACTGCGAGGTGACCATGTTAGAATACAGTGGAATGAAGCTCCCTGAGTGACTATCCTATGACTGTCTCTGGGGACAGTCTGTTTGTCTCAAGAGACCACCCTGGAGAGAAGCTAGGAGACTCTGATGGAGGAACCCTGAAACCCCACTTCTAACTGTGTCAGGCCAAGAAGAAGTGTGTTTCTTAAGCAGAGTAATTAAAGAACTGAAAATATATCTGAACTTCCATCTGACACCCAGTCTGAAAATAGACCACGGGTGCTCTCTGGTGCACTCTGTCCTGCTCACTCCTTCCTTCAGCTCATCACGGTGTTCCTTCACAGCACAAATCAGTCTAATGACCCAAACTAGGATTAAGTGTGCAAGTCAACTAAATCAATGACTATACCATGCAATATGGCTGATACAACAAAAGGAAGGGACTACAAATCTAAATCTCGTTTTTTCAGTGTAAAAGAGTCGACTAAGTATTGGGGATTTATTGTCGAGTGTCATATCAAAACTAGAGCAGCATCAGTCAGTCAGGACCACTTGGAGTTACTTTCTCATTAAAGTGAGCAGAGGCAACACCGGTGCTGAAAATAAGTGGAAATAAATCAGACTAGATTGACTTATATTTTCAATATATTGTGATGACTAAAAGAGGATTTCATTGATTAAATACACAAACAGGTGCTTTTTCTCTTTGAGATAAGTTTCAGACCTGAATGGCCAGGTGACAAAACAAGACTTAAGAACAACATCAAAATAGTAAGGATAGCAAAAGTTCAAAAGATGAAGGCTGATAAAAACAGAAGAGATAAAAAAGATATGAGGAAATGGGAAGAGGGCTGAGGAAGAGTCTGAAGATGTGAGGAAAGAAAAAAGGATCGGGAGATAAGAAGATACTAACAGGAATCTCTCTCTAAAGGGCCATCCCATCAACCCTGTGTCCACCCACAGACCCTGACGACAAACCCAGCACACCCATTGGCTGCTGGGTGTCGCTGAGGAGGAGGCGGGGTGGAGGTTATGAATATGTATGAACTATAACTGGTTGATATACTGCCGGAGAGAGGAACGGGAGATGATGGAGATGAGGGAGGAGGAGGAAGACATGTTGGAGGAGGGGGGAGGAGGAGGACATGGATGGAGAGTGGGAGGGGGAGGTGAGAAAGGATTGGAGGGAGGTAAAGAGCAAATGATGGACGTCGAGGGATGGAGCGAGGAGAGATGAAGGGATGGGAGGAGAGGAGCGGTATCAGGAGGATTCAGAGGACACTAATGAGACAAATTAATCATACCACACACATACACACAAACCTCCCTCCCCCCTCATCTTAACCCCAGAGAGCTCTACTCAACAGTTTGGGTGTGTGTGTTTGCATGATATAGGCCAGGCAAGCGAGGGTAGAAAATAATCAATGTAAACAAACACACACTCTGTGCAGCGCCCCTGGCTGGCATGCTGTGCGGTGTACGATGGGATTATTTATGTGATTGGATAAGTGAGAACGGGGTCCCCGAGGATAAAGGCGTGCATCCATTACACACAACAACACCCGGGGTGTGGCTCTGCGAGGGGCGGAGCTAGTTGAGCTTCATGATGCTAATATGAAGCTGGCTCCAGCACAGTGAACAAGCCCCCAGGAAGTGAGCTGGCCACTTTTTTTATTTAGAATTTTTTAGCTAGATCAACTAGCCATTACGAACACTTGAAGTTTAACCATCATAATTTGACCCTTAAATGGGTTCTGTATACTGGAGGATACAGTCATTTAACAGGCTGTGTCCATGTGTAAAATAAGTGTAAATATGGAGTTATATGGGTGTGATAACAGAGTAATATGTGTTTAATTACAGAGTAATATGGGTTTAATTACAGAGTAATATGGGTTTAATTACCGAGTAATACAGGTTTAATAACGAGGTAATGTGGATGTCATGTAGGACATAGCAATCAATTATTTAGCCAAAATACTTATATGTGAATGCCCATTTAAAGAGTTATTTTCCCTCTGCATTTGACTGAGCAGAGACAGGCTTTGACGCTACGGATTGGGAAAAGGCGAATGCGTATGCTCTATGGACCGAGATCCCCAGATGATCCAGGTATTTTTGTACAGAGTCAGGGCGTTTGGGCTTTATGTGCTACTGAGCAACTTTCATAGGAATGAACAGGGCCCTGCCTCCAAAGCTGTATCCAGTTCTCTTTATACATCCATGACAGTGACACATGATTCTACAGGTATCACACAAGGAGAAGTGTGCTCCATGAGTGCATTCCATTCCCTCATTCATACAAAGGATTACATTACTAAACTGAAGTAAGTAAAAACTAACAAATAAGGTCATTACAATCTGTTTGTATTGTTTAGTAAACTATGATAGAAAAATATAAATCATTCTGACAATACTCCTCTTCCTTTCACTACTTCTAATCACAACCAACAATGTACTCATTGACGAAACATCATTGTTGCCTAATAAGAGCTTGATGATAGTGTAGAGATCTTGTGAATACAGAGAATAACGGATCATCAGTTAGGGTTGTGTCTGCTTGCATTGTGTTCCTAACAAATAGAGGACTAACTTTTAGCAGCACTAATATCTGTGAAATAGCAGATAATGTGTGTGAAATTCTGCTGTGACCCTTCTTTCAAGGAGTGATTTATGTGTGAGGACAAGCTGTTAGCATTGGATGACCTGCAAGGAGTAGTACATTGTAAGACAGGTGGAGTTTATAGGAGTTTGGAACTCAGGCAGGTTCAGGTGAGCTTTCAATTATATTTCACTTGCCATTCTATATGTCCATTTAACACCGAACAACCTGTCCATTTCAAAATATATCCTGAACGAAGGTATATGTGTGCACGGTAGGGGTGTAACGGTATACGTTACCAAAATTATTCGGTAAGGGCCCTTCGGTTCGGTACACGTGTGTACCGAAGTGTACCGAACGA
Source organism: Pogonophryne albipinna (assembly GCA_028583405.1). NCBI lineage: Eukaryota > Metazoa > Chordata > Actinopteri > Perciformes > Artedidraconidae > Pogonophryne > Pogonophryne albipinna. The sequence goes on from CM053251.1 coordinate 35,507,799, forward strand.
ATATAACGTTAAACGTAAAAAATTGAGAACGTGAACAACTTCTTGGAAGTAATCTCAGGTGCTGCGTCGCAGCATTCAGAGTAATTTGCTCACATTGGGTTCAATGCGTCATAGAGCGAGCAAGTCATTTCATTGGACGAGAGGCATACTATGAGAGCTGGTCAGAGGGATGCGTTCAAATTTAGTCAGTCATTTGAGGAACTATCGAAATGGCGAACGCAGCTAAAGTTGAGCTCGAAAATCCTCCAGCATCATTGAAGTCTCCGGTTTGGGAACATTTTGGTTTCGCAGTTACGTACAAGGATGATGGACAAAGACAGGTGGACCGAACCAAAGCTGTTTGTCGGCATTGTTCAACTCAAATTGGTTACGCGGCTGGCAATACATCAAACTTGCACACTCATTTGAAAAGGCATCACCCGAACGTGAATATCACCGGTACCAAAAGAAAAAAGACTGAAGTGCAAACCCAACTCCCACTAGCATTTAAGCCTCCACCACTCGCAAAAACTTCAGACCGAGCCAAAGCTATTACAAACGCCAAATATCCTTATGTTGCCATGTTAGCAAAGCGCTACCTGGCTGTATCTGCTACCTCTGTCCCTAGCGAGAGGGTGCTCTCCACAGCAGGAGACATTGTTAGTGCCAGCAGATCTGCCCTTTCGGCAAGCAATGTGGACAAGTTCATTTTTCTTTAAAAAAAACATGAAAATACAATGACAAGCAAGTCCTAATGTCAAACTGGCTGCTTAGGTACTAGTACAGTACAGTACAGTTCAAATACAGATTATTTCAGTTCATCGAAATGCTGCACCTTAACCTGTTAAACCCTGAGCCTGTTTTTCAGGTCTCAGGCTCGAAAATGACATTCCCAGAACAAATGACCATATCTTCCCTTCTAAAAGGGGTACATTAATAATCTTTTTTCTCAAAGTAATGATAAACCTGTGAGTTGGATGTAGAAAAGTCAGAATCAATATAGATGTTTTTATTTTAAAGAAAATTCAGATTGAACATGGTAAAAAACTGTAAATTATAGTGTCCGCCCAAAAAATATTTTGTTCTTATAGTGAAAACTAACCTTGGATGATGGGTTAGTAGACTAAAAGCTTTAGGAATCCAAAGTACAACATATAATAAGTACCCTGTATCAAGATTGATGCAAAACAAGTGATATTTGACCTTTTTAGACAGATTTAGCAAAAAAACCTCTTCTGGGGCCATTTGGGTGGATTTTCCTTATCTCTGGCCCCCCTTGTTCGATTTTGACATGTGACATCTATTTCTGACCGTTAGAGCCAATAGAATCCAAGGGAAATCGTCCCGCACACAGTCATGTAAAAAAAAAAGGTGTCATCTCTGTGCATGCTAGCTTGCAGCAGAGGGGAAAAATATCGTTGCTCTGATATAAAGCAACGGAAAAGCTGTTTTATTGCTTATGGATTATCAGAACATTTCAAAAGGGACGCAGTCACATTAGATTAACCTATGGATTAACTACACCATCGTTTTTATCGTTTTAATGCCATTGAAGACCAGTTTAGACCAGACAAAGACGAAGGTAAGCCATGTTAGCGTTGTGGGCTACCTAGCGCCACTTGTTTTGATGTACGTTTTTGTTGATAACGTCGCGAGTTCGTATCTTTCAGTGTTGAGGTGGGCACCGTTAGATTCTGTGTCTCCTTGCGATCATAAACGATGTGTTGGATGTGCACCTAGGATAAGTAATAAGGGAGCTAGGAGTGATTATCGGTGCAGTAATAGGTTAGCATTTTTCGCTCAGGGGTCATTAAGATGCTTCTTATGAGACTTGTGTTTTGTTTTGGTAAAAATTGTATGTATCGTCAGTTAGCTGAGATTATTCCCATTAATCTGGTATAACACATTAATAGGTTCTTAAATATTAAGATCCCCTGAGACAGTGTCGTGAACAAAAAAAAAAGGACCCACCGAGGGGGTCCTTGGGGCTTAACAGGTTAATGTTTATTTTATTATATTTTGTATTTATTTGAGTGAATATTCACAGTTTAATAATAATTAAAAACCCAAAACTAATAGTTTATGTTTTGTGAGTACTAGTACAGTAAAGTTCAAATACAGATTATTTCAGTTCATCGAAATGCTGCACCTTAATGTTTATTTTATTTTGTATTTATTTGAGTGAATACATTATTCACAGTTTAATACTAATTAAAAAAAAAAAAAAAAAAATGTTATGTGATAATTTTTTCTGCTGTACCGAAAACGTACCGAACCGTGACCTAAAAACCGAGGTACGTACCGAACCGAAATGTTTGTGAACCGTTACACCCCTAGTGCACGGGTATATCGGAGTGTGTGTGTGTGTGTATGTGTGTGTGTGTGAGAATTATTACCTCCTCTACATTAGAGGCAGTCTTGGCTGAAGTCTCCATGAATATGAGGCCATGTTCTCTTGCAAATGCTTCACCTTCCTCTTTCTTCACCTCTCTCCTCGACTCCAGGTCACTAAACACAAACACAAAAACATGAATACTATGTATTTTCCATGGTCATCCAAAGGTAGAAGATAGTAAAGCGTCTTTTAAGAAAAGCGCTATAGAAATACAATTTATTATTATTATTATTAAAGTAGTATATTAGTACACCTCATGAACAGTGATGCATTTCCTTTACTTTGAAAGAAGCTAGGATCACTTTCATTGTGTGATATCAATGACCACTTTTCTCTAATGAAATGAACCATCATTTGAACTTCTGTTCATGATGACTCGTTGCTGATAAGAGCAGGTAAAGATGAGTCAGGCTTTGTTGTTCTGACTGAAAATAATACGTTGTCATTGAGCTATGCACTGGGCTACAGGGTAGCTAATAGCTCTGTGTAACATCAGTGCCAATACCTACATTCTACCTCCTCTGTTAAACCTTAAAAACTGATAAGTGTATGACTCTGTATGGCAGGTTTAGTAGACAGTTGTCAAAAAGAGTTTCAGGTTGTTTGTAATCAACAAAAGGACATTTGTAAACTCATCATTATGACATAACAGTTATGTAACATTGAGTACCTGAGCCTGAGTTGAACTTTGTTGGAGATGTGAACCTCCTCGAATGGATTTAACAGAATTAATTCATTATCATATATATATTTTTTTTATATTTTATGTATGCACCATGACATCAAGTCAAATTCCTCGTACGTGTGAACCTACCGGGCAATAAAGCCGTTTCTGATTCTGATCATCATAATTAGCTTCCAGGTGCAGTTCTATCTAGCAGCTGTTTGTTGGGTCGATTTAGACGTTGTAGAGGAAGCTGGGTGAGATATAACAGTAAGGACACGGCCAGGCACAATGTTAACAAACCATTTGGATAATAATAATAATGAATGTTAACGCTCGAGTGGCAGCCTGTTACAGCAGCTCCTACTCACCGCTGACTAGTTTTCTATATATTTCTTTAATTAACGTACTTTACTATAATTTATTGTACTTACATTTAAATCTTGTATTTACGTTTTGTTTTTATCTTATAGTGTTTTATTTTTATTTCTCCATCTTCCCTTTTGCTGTAACAATGTAAATGTTTCCTATGTGGGCAAAAAAAGGTATTCTGATATTTATTTGAGTGCTTTTCCGATAGCTCAAAGCATTACATTAGTTTACATATATTAGACATGTAATACATTCCCCATACTGTGGACAATCCCCACAGGAGCAGTTTGGGGTGAGGTGTCTTGCCCAAGGACACAACGACATGCTGACTGCAGTGGGGGTCAAGGTGGGATTGAATCTGTGCTCCCCTGTTCAGAGGATCAGCACACTTACCCACTGCGCCACAGCCTCCCTCAAAGATAAAAAAACACAATACTCATAAGCCTGCCTGGTTGCAGTACAGTGTTATATGTTCAGGATCTTACCTCTTGTTGCCAATGAGCATGATGACCATGTTGGAGTTGGAATGTTGGCGAGCGTCCTCTAACCAGGTCGTCAAGTGGTTGAAGGTGTCCCTTCTGTTAAACAGGAACAGAATCTGGCTTTAATCTACTTTCACATTGATAACACAGCTGTTACGCCATCAGATCTTATAAAGTCCTTGTCCCTTACTCTTGCAGCGTTTCCAACCATTCAATCTTACAAGAAGACTTCATCCCAGCTGTTCCTGTTCCTGATGCACGCCCTAGGACTATCTGAAAAGAACACTGGTATTTGCTCTAGTTTACTGTCCTCAAGGTGAACCATAATGTCTTAAGTCCCTCTAGTGGCCCCTACAGGTTGTAATGGCCACTGTAACTAACTATATTCAAATGAACTCCATACCAGCAACTCAACTAACTAGGTCAGTGGTAGGAAACCCAAGGTTTCCACATCTGGGGAGCATGAAGGCTGATTTCATTTAGACTTTAACCCCCTTTCATACACATGTGCCGGCTCAGCTTGGCACTGTGCTCGAGCTCAGCACAGCAGGGATTTGCATCTCCATTCCAAAAGAGCTAAAAGTGTGTCTCCATCCAACATCTCTCTCTTCTAATTTTCATCCTTTCAGTATTAGTAGAGGTCTCAGTTAGGCCGCACTCGGTAAGATGCCACTGTAACTCCATTGGAGGCGGGTTGGACGCAATTTGGCCCAACTCCGGAGACGGCCCATCATCACAATTTGGCTTTACTGTAAGTACATTGGTTTTAGGCAGTTGTGATTGACAGACCATTGATTTTTGAGAAAGAGGCAGGTAAAATAATACTTTCTTCTCCCTGGTCCTTTCCATCAAGTGCTACAAAAAAAAGAAGCTTAAGTGTACATGTTTTGTTGGATTACAATTGCCACGAGTGGAATAAACTAATACAAAATGAAATACTATATCTTGTAAAGGAAATGCAGATCAACTTCTGCTTCTCGGATACATTGTTTGACTTGACCAAAAGTGGGAATGGAAAAACCCAGGTAGAGAAAGCTGGTGGGGGGGGGGGATTTTGACCCCATGGTAGAGCTGCACAAAAGGTCACGGGGTCATGACAAATCATTGGGAATCAACCTCTGGGGACCATAAAGATCAATAACAGATTTCATGTCAATCTTGCAAGTAGTCGTCAATATATTTTTGCTCTGCACCATAGTGTGGAATTGATAGGAAGACTGACGTGCTTTCACATATCTTGCAAACATTTCAAAATGCCCTAAATGGATTACACAAAGATGTTTCAGACATTCAGGGTTCCAAGAGGATGAACCCTTAGGACTTTGGTGATATTACAACCTTTCCTGTTACCTCCTGTAAAGCAGTATTTTAATCGGTTTTTGATTAATTATAAACTCATGCTAATCTGCAGTCCTTTCAAAATATATGCACAACTTGCTACCACGATGAGGAAATGCAACCAACTTCGAAGTGTTTCTGACCACAGCTTTGCTACAGATTGTGTTTGGGTCTGTGTGATTGGTTGTGTTACCTTGTGATGTCATAGACTAGCAGAGCTCCTGCTGCTCCTCTGTAGTAAGACCTGGTGATGGAGCGGAACGACTCCTGACCAGCCTGGAGAAACACATACATATATTAATAAACAGAAATTGAAATGTGAATAATTGAAACGGCCACAGACAAGTGCTGATCCTTTGGTTTTCTAACAGCCCTGATCCCGCTGGAGTCTGCCACTAATGCTCTGCACCAGCCCAGATTCTCTAGCAGGCTCCGGCTCTAGGTTTTCAGTCAGCCGGCAGAGGACCGGACAGAGCCGAGCTTGTCATTGGATACAATAATATTCTTTTTTCTGTCTACATCTATCTATCAACATCCCTTTCTTTCCCCAGTGTGTATAACCTCCCATTTATGAGCAACAATTTCATATCAACAGTGCCCACCTCGTTTGACACTCCCCCTTCCATTATTACCCCTCATTGTCTCGACTCCACTGTCTGTTCCTTGCATCACTCATCTTTTCATTCTTTCCCCATAAACCCCTGGGCCTCCACTATTTCCACCACTATTCTCACTGTGTATCACACTAACCCCCCTCCCTCTCATGTCTATTCAGGCTCTGTCCCTATCCCATATACGCTAACAATGTTGTCTGTGTTTCGCCTGGGCAGGAGTAGAAAACAAAACCGCACTATCCTAGCAGCTGCGGCTCTGACCTCATGTGAAAAACTAGATAGCCAGTCAGTCAGAAACACAAGCAGGCAGTGAATCATGGAGCAACTCAGAGGAGCAGTTTGTCACCCAGCAACACCAGCTCCCGGGCAGTGAAGAGTCAGAGAACTAGTGTTTCAGTCAGTGAGCAGGTTATCTAGACGGCTAGTTAGCTGGAGGAGCAGTCAGGGTAGCTAACAGACAGCAGTCAGTCAGTAATGCTATTAGTGAATAAATGATAAATAAGGGTGAAAGCGAGGGAACGCTGCATCTGTCTGCCATCTGGTCATGTGCGGAGGAACACACATACATGCACAAACACTTTATTCATATGGCATGTGCAGCCTACACAATGGTTTCTCTAGACATTTGGTAGTGGTGGGAGTTCTGTACCAGTCAGTATCAGTGGGCCCTTCTGGTTTGTTTTTAAACCTCTCATCTGGGACTATACGACACCTTTTAAACCAGGTGAGGCAAATCGCTACCTGATAGGACAGACCGTAGTGTGAGAAGCAGGGCTGACATCATGCCTAGTTCAGACCCTCAAGCTTGGGGAGGTGCCTGCCTTTCCATGGAGCTCTATCTCCCCCTGCTGGTCAAACGCCTAACTGCATGGGCAGGAAACCATAGTGGAAGTGACGCAATGTTTGGACAGTGTGAATAATTACTTAGAACTTAAACTGAAGTAAAAGTAGCAATACTACAGTGTGAGAATACTCACTTACAAGTAAAAGTGCTGCATTTAAAATTGTACTTAAGTAAAAGCATAAAAAAGTATAAGCCTCAAAATATACTTCAAGTACAAAAGTGAAAGTACTCATTCTGCAGTATGGCCAATTTCAAAATCATATATATTACATTATTTATTATAATTCTGGAGCAATGATTATTGCTCCATTAATGTCAATATTGCACTTGTTTTAATTGTGTATTATTTGTATATAATGTTGGGTAGCTTAACATATACTAAACAAGTAAGTCTGATTTATATGTTGTATTAACAATCTAAATCTGCAAAGTAACTTGTTACTAAAGTTGTACAATACATGTAGTCGAGTAAAAAGTAAAATAATTGCCTACAAAATGTAGTGGAGTAAAAGCATAAAGTAGCTTAAAGTGAAAATACTCAAGTTAAGTAAAAATACCTCAAAATGGTACTTTATTACAGTAATGAAGGTACTTAAGTAAATGTACTTAGTTACATTCCACCACTGTGTGTGGAACATCACATCCTTTATTTGATAGTCTGGAGCAAAGGTTTTGATGAAAGTTGGTAACAACTTGAATTTGGTCTGAACTACCACATGTCTGCACTGCATACATAGTTGCTTTTAGATGAAATCTGTTCTTAATGTTCTCTCTTCAACTGTGTCTCCTTTAGTTTTCATTCCTTTTGAGGAATTTCTCTCATTGGAATGTCTCTGATAAGTCAGGGAGACAACATGAAAGATGTTGCCACAATGAGAACAACATTTATGAGCCTTCTTGTCATTCAAAACAACTAAACGCATATCTTTTTGATTTGTTTATTTCTGTCATTCTTTTTCAGATACATTATTTATCAAACCATGTAATAATACATGAATTGTGTATAAGATACAGTATTCAAACCAAAATGTTCTTTCTGAAGACTTTTTTTCAGATTCATATTTACACCAACATCTATTACTATTTACAGAAATAGTGGTCAATTCAAGTTTAACGTCTGCATTTCAGAGACATCCATATATTTATAGCCTTGCTTTTAGGTAATTCATTCAAGATGTTTTCAGGTGTTTTTAGAGTCTTTAATATGCCGTCACAATAAATGAAAAGCTAGATATATTACCGTATCCCAGATCTGCAGTTTGATCTGTTTGCCATCTATAGTGATCATCCTCGCTCCGAACTCCACACCTGGGCACAAGAATGTGGATATGGTAGATTAGGTGCCGATTCAACAGTCACATTGTTACTTGTTGGCTGTGCTTTAATATTGGCTCTTCCATCTGTTTGACTGCTTCTATACTGCTCCATCAGGACGACCCCCCCCACTCATACTGTATGTATAAGAGGGTGGGGTCTTCCTGAAGAGGTGGCTCTACAATGTTTTACAGCTACTTCTTTCACTGCACAGATCACACAGACGAGTAGGCAGGCAGATAGTGATGTGTGCTAAGTGACCAACAGCATGTCTTTCATTATCTGTAGGAATATTAGAAATACTATACAGCAATTTAAAGCAAGCTTGCAATGAAACTTAAGTTCATAATTAGGGATGCTCCGATCGCCAATTTTGGGGCCGATCGCCGGAATCAGTATCGGCCAATACCAATCGCCGATCCGATCGAGTGGGCGGGGCCTAAATGGAAGATTTAAACATCACTTTAAATCTTCCATTTAAAGTGATGTTAATGGGACTCATTCACTGGAGCTTCCACAAACAACTTAATTATTACATTCAAATGATGTACATTATTCAAGTTTACATTAACTTTGGATAATAACATGGGAGAAATGAGCAGAAGCGCTCTCTTTTCCTGACTCCCTCTCTCCCTCTCTCCTGACAGCCTGCCAGTATCTCATGCAGCTCACTGATCCAGTAATGAGTGACCCGACAGTGAAGAATAAATACAAATACATATATAAGTGTGTTAGGTCTAACTCTTGTGTGTTGCTCCGCTTACCGGTCCATCACAGCGGGTGGAGCTGCAGGATGTCTGCTTCACACACGTTGCATACCGCTATTTTACTGTCTTTTTCGGACACCTTAAAATAATGCCAGACCGGTGAAGCCATTTTGGCGAGCTTGTTTTGCCGCGCACAGAGAAAAGTGTCATGTATTTTACGTCATGCGATCGGCTCTCGCGATCGGCATGTTTAGAGAGCACCGATCGATCGGTAGAGAGTGAGTATCGGCCGATCTCGATCGGTGACCGATCGATCGGAGCATCCCTATTCATAATGTTCTGTTTTCTCATTATCCCCCAGCTAACTGATTGCCTTGAATTAGTGTTGCACGGTGTACCGATACTTGAAAGGTTCCGCGATACCCTGCCGTTAAAAACGTTACGATTCCTCCGTTTCATTAGTATCGGTTCTTTAAGAATGACGGGGAAAAGTACTCCGGTGAGAAAGCGCTGTTTTAATAAGAGCCGTGTGTGTTCAGCGCTCTGCTTCCACTCCCTGCACTGCAGCCGTGCCTGCAGTCCCTCCCCTCTCAAGCAGGTTCTAAGTCCCTCCCCTCTCTCGTGCACGCGCTAGCTGCCAGAGCATGTGAGAAAACGAGAAGCATGGCTGCAAGTGGGAGTGCAACTGCCGCTGCGCCTCGGCTTGTTGACAAAAAAGACGCCAGAAGCGAAATTTGGAAGTATTTGAGCTATATCTCTGACAGTGAGGGCAAGCCTACGGACACCACGAGGCCTGTCTGTGAGAAATGTTTTAGATCCCTGCAAACCAAGGGAGCCAACACATCAGACTTGGCTAAGCACCCGCCGACCGGAATCCAGAGCTGTTTAAAGAATGTAAAGACAGACAGGTTAGCGAATGTGATAGATAACATAATTACATCATGCTCAAGCCCATGCCCTCAAATCTAAGTCAAACCAGTGTAATTTATTTTGTGACAAACGAACGTTTTCGTAGTTTGACGAGGCAATCAATGGCAATGATAACTGTCTAATATGGCTATCTTTTTAGCTAACTTACCAATGTGGCTAACATCTGCAATGTACATTTTGTCAATAATTATTTATATTACTGTACTATTACATGTTAATAAAATATAAAGTTAACTATCAAAGAAATCACATAAACTCAAGTATAAAGAGAGACCATGTTGTAAGAAAACACTTAACAGATAAACTACAATTGTATTGATCATGAAAATAATAAAAGAAAAGTATCGAAAAAGAATCGGAATTCTTGACTTGGTATCAGTATCTAAACCAAAATGTTGGTATCGTGACAACAGGGGCGGCGCCAGGGGGGAGCTAGGGGGTGCTGAAGCACCCCCCAGTATTGCCAAAGCACCCCCTAAGCACCCCCAAGAAATATGTTTGGTTTTTTTTCGAATTTTTTTTTTTTTATTAAATTAGAAATATTATTGATTACATCAATGCATATGTGAAACAAACACATTTTTGACCAAAAACATAAAGCCAACACAGGTGATATGATTAGGCCAATGGCCAGCACCCATTCGATTTTTGGCTTTGTGACACTTGAGTGTCACAAAGTTAGCTAGAGCGCTAACAGCAAAGTGAAAAATGTATCGTTTTTTTAGTCCTTAAACGTCACGTGTGGACACTCAATCAAAATCACCTGAAAGTGAGAGGGATTCTGCACATAGGCCTCGTGAGTACAAGTAGCTTACTTCTGGGTCTCTGTGTTTCATTCAAGCCCTTCTCTCTGTGTGTGTGTGTGTGTGTGTGTGTGTGTGTGTGTGTGTGTGTGTGTGTGTGTGTGTGTGTGTGTGTGTGTGTGTGTGTGTGTGTGTGTGTGTGTGTGTGTGTGTGTGTGTGTGTGTGTGTGTGTGTGTGTGTGTGTGTGTGTGGAGCCATTTTGTGTGCGTGTGTGTGTGTCGAGCCATTTTGTGTGCGCGTGTGCGTGTGTCGAGCCATTTTGTGTGCGTGCGCGAGCGAGAGAGCTCTCCTCGCGCACCAGTGGGTATCTACCTATGGTATCTACCGGAGATCGTTGTGGTTAGCATCTGGTGCTAGCTAGCCAAGCTAACGGATATAAGGAGCTTTTTCAACAACAAGGTGGAGGGAGAACTCTCTCCTGTCAGACAGAGTCTCAGATAACCTCAGCTCAGGTGAAGTAAAGGACTCTCTCAGTGTTTGGATAGTTAACTTTAGTCTAGTTATCTCAGTGGGTCTCAAACGGTTTGTTTTAAAAGGGGAGTGATTTGTAAAATATCTATAAAGAAATAGAAAATCTGTTGACAGTTCTGTTTCATATGGGTGTTGAGAGATGTATCCATAGATCTCTTAATGTTGCTCTCAAAGTGCACCAGATTGATGCTTTTAACTTCAATATTTAAAAAAAAATCTTCCCGGGGGAACATGCCCCCGGACCCCCCTAGAGAAGGTGAGGTCCGCTCCCCACTTGTAAAAATAGCACTTTACCCCTGCCTATATGCCGTGAGCTGATTATCGAGCCTTCGTTGCAACAGTCGCGGGTGCACTGTGTGTGCGTGTGGGGAGTGTTGCAGTAGAAAGTTCCACTGTAGCGCTGGTGCATTAATGGGAAACCCTAAATGTTTGAGCACCCTCTATGAAACGTCAAGCTACCCCACAGCACCCCCTGGAGAAAATCTCTGGTGCCGCCACTGCGTGACAACACTACCTTGAATACAAAAATAGATAAAGGCAGCAGGGGAAGAAGAAGAGAACAGAATGGGCTTTTAGGCAACAGGTACACTAAGCATCACTTATCAGTAAAGAAGGGATGCTAAGTACCGTTAGCCACGTTTCTTATGATAGGCAACAAAAGGATTATTAATATTGACTGACTGTAACTATGTTAACATGAGATTCGTCTCTTTAGGTTTAATAAAATGTAGGGTTATTTCTATTTTCCAGTAGCAGTCTTCCAACTTAAATTTGATCTGTCTGAATGTTAGGACCAATATAAGGTGACTTTTATTTTGCCTGGATAAAACAACATGATCTCTTTCTGAGATAAAGGTTCATGAAAGGAGTACCTTAAGGCTAAAACATGAACAAGCCACCTTCACATGTTTAACCCAGCCGAGATAGCACCAGCTTTGCTGATTGCAATATGGACAAATACAGTGATTCTTGGACCTAGAGTTGGTCTGGGTTTAACCTAGAGAAACCTAGACCGTCTATGACCTGCCCAGTGCAATCCCAGAGCAGACGTGTTCCGGTTGAAAAGTGTCAAATACAGCATACACACTGTTTTTCATAGGATCTTATTGAACAAATATGTTCCTTTAGGTCTCTACAATACTTTTTGTAGGACTGGAATTCTCTGCAGCTCCACAATATTTCATTATAAATACTATTTTCACATATCAAGCGTGGAAGAAATATTGCACATCCGGTGATTTGAACATTGCACATGACCATGTTGCGATTTTGATAACATATGAATCAATTGTGGAGTCCTATTGTTGATGCTGAAACGATATATGGTGCAGCCCTAGTAGCAGAGGATTCACAGCTAAATGAAATGATGCATTAATGAATGTATTTCTAGTGCTGGTGTTGCTGCAGAGCTGAATGTGTAGAGGACTTACCGATAGTGAGATCGTGAACTGGCTGAAACCTCTTGTCGGTGAACTGTAGTAATAGACATGACTTCCCCACACCTGCAAAACAAACACACAGCACATTAGAGGGAACACTGATTATAGAGTCACACATATAAGCATGAACACCCTTCACATTCATTTCCAAAGGTGTCTCAGCAAAATACCACACATCATTATAAAATCAATGACTGAACTCCCACACAGTGCAGAGGATCCGGCTGTTTCCAGTTGACAACACTGCAGGAAGCTACAGATATACAATGATAATGAACGTTTTATACATAGAATTCACTCAAACTAAACACATTGGAGCATCAGCGTCTTCAAACCAGCCCGACATGCTTACACACCATTTCTCCAGCTAGCTTCAGTTAGCCTGAGCCAACGCACCAGGTGGCAGGCTGTGTGTGTGAAGCTACTCTGGTCATCATTAACAACTGCTCTACATATGACTGCAGTTGTAAATGTAGCAGACTGCCTCACATCCACACAAACAAGGACGAACTAACAGCGCAGTTTATTATTATTTAAATGTATTCTGTATAAGATCTCGATACTTTAATAGTTATTTTAAACTGTTGCTACTCATTCTCTAGCCATGGTTGTGAACTTATTTATCTTATTTATTTTATTATTAATGTCTACCATTCTTTTTAATTATTGCTTGCCTTTTGACCTGCTATGCCACTTTTACTGTAACACAGTACACAGGTCACCAACCTTTGAGACTGAGAGCTACCTGAGGATAAGGAACTCCATGGAGGGCTACTTATTCGATAACATCTGTCTGAAGAATAGTTTCCCTATTCGTTAGCAACACCTGTAGACACAGGAGTTACAGTCAGGCTACAGACTATTGTGGTAGGAACCATTACATATGGCGGCATACCTGTAAACTGACATGTTGTGAAAAAGATGTCTGTATAATGAACCCCTGTAGTGGGTCTGGGGGGGATCCTCCTCATTAAGATTTGTTTGAAATGTTAAAAGTGGATTTGTGTAAAAAAAACTAGTTTTTGGGGTTCGGGTGTTTTGTTTGATTTTAAATAAACAAAGCCTTGGCTTTCAGAATATGACACTTTTATTGCCAACATCACACGATAAATACATTTTTGAAGCTTGTAAAGGGAAGATGACAGCTCTCACTCGCACTCTGCTGTTCCTCAGCGCCGCTCCCCCTCCCTCCCGCTGATATTATGAATGCAAGGCGTATAGTAATCATAGATAACACGGCAGGGTCCGTTACAGTTTGTTTTCCTCTGGTTGCAAATAAACAAAGTCTTAGCTTTCAGAATATTAAACTTGTTTTGCCAAATTCAGATGATAAATACAACTTTGAAGGAACAGCAGTCAAACACAGTCCCGGGGAAACAAACACAATACACAAACGCGTCACAGATTCTTTCGCGGTATTTGGCTGCCAAACGAAATCACGTAGTATCAGTACTACAAGTACATTTTTTTTAAATTAATTACGTTGTTTTCTAAATTGATCTGAGGGCCGCAAAAAGAGGAGGTGGAGGCCTCATGCGGCACCCGGTCCTCCATTTGTCCATCCCTGCTCTAATCAGAGGCTATAATCTGTTAGTCTGTGTATTTGATATCTTTTGATTGAAACTGTTGGTTGGACAAAACAAGAAGTGAAGACATGAGCCCTTGGGTGACTGTGAGAATCTTTTTTTTTTTTACCTACAAGACTGTCACTTGTTTTGTTCGAGTACGATAGCTATTATTAGTTTTGGCCGACCGTAAATGCATTTTGCAAAGAATTGAGAATTGAATTTTGTTCTCTTTTTCTATGATTATAGCAAGCAAACATTTAACTTTAATAAATCAGTTGCTGTAGAAGCAAGGAATCAACCATTTACAGTCACCAAAAAGAGGAATTTAACTGGAAATAAATGAATCTGCGAACCATGATTTGAGCATTCCACACAGTGCAAATGTATTTATCACCCAATGGTTCTGACTGCCCTGTATTTATCACTGAGGTTAATGCACAGTACTGAGATTGCTTAAGAAATAATGTTTAAAGTGAGACAAGATGTATTTTTTGTTTGTATAAAGTTAAGTGACTCATCTTCAACTCAACAGGGTCTTTTCTAAGAAAGAGTGTAAAATAAAGAACATTGCAGTTGAATGCTTGTTGCAGATGTGGGTTTATGCTAGGATGAGCATCAGAGGTTTGAGGTTAAGAGGCACATTAAATCAACGAGATGGTTGGGAGGAGGGGGGAGGGAGAAGAGAGGAGAAGGATGCTAATGAGAAGGGCAGGGAGAGAATCTGACACAGAGGGACATGGTCTTCCTCTTTCGTGGTTTCCAAGGGTTACCATTGCCAGGCAGCGGCGTTGCTAGGCGAGATCATTGAGTGATGATGAAGATAAAAGATGTAGGAAAGGACGGAGGGATGAGGATGGGAGTTATATAGGAGTCACAATCTTGTTATTAAACGTGTATATGCAGTCAACACACACCTGCTCACTCTTCGGATACCAACGGCCGATGACTATCACAGAAGACACTTTAACAAATGTAGCTGCTGTTTGCTACATTTTTCAAAGTGGCTAAATGAGTTACATTACAATCAACACATTGTTTTAGCATAGAAAACTTCCTAAATCTGGATATAGGGAATGTGACGTCACCAACGGCAACTCGTCCATCTCTGGAGGATACGACTGCAACTAGTTAACTAAACCTGTACAGCAAGATAGCCGTTTCACTTTAAACGTTTTAAACATGGTCAGTAGGCTCTGTAAACAGACACTCCTATGACCAATGAGCAAAACTAAAAAGAACTATGGGATTCTATTCTATTCTTTTCAAACAGAGAGACGAGGGAGACGTAGCGAGCATCAGCAAGAGACGCTGAATGTGTTGAACTCCAGGAACACAAACCACTAAGCTGGGAATTTGACTTAAAACAAGAAATATCACAGTATACGTACATATACTGGGACACAGAGGTCGCGTTAACCGAATATTTTCCGTCAATGACGAATTTTTTCTAACAATGACGGAAAAATCTGAAAGCAGTCCGTCATTTTGACAGATTAGAACACAACTCGGAACAGCGCCAAAATGTCCACCAGCGGCCCACATTATATTACATCTTTAGGCCAGGTAGACTGAGGGCAATCTACTGTACTCTACTGTAGTCTGTAACTATTATTTAGTCATTCACACCCCTGTCCAGTTGGTGGCGAGTGTGTGTATATTAAGTAGCTATTGTCTAGTCTTGTTTTTGACCTCGTTGTTTAACCGGCTTTAGCAATCGCAAAATGTCACGGCAGCTGATCGTCCGAAGCTTTTTTAATAAGCCCAGTAATTGTGATGGTGTGGATAAACGAGGTGAAAAGAGGGATTGATGCAGTGGAGGATGAAGGACAAGCCAGTAAGACTAAAACTGATAACGTTCAGCCAGCGGCAGAGGGGCAAGCAAGTGGCAAGGAGTTCAAGCGGGAGTACCGGGTTCAGTGGGAGCAAGAGTTTAAGTGGCTGAGGAGGGAAGATGGCAAAATGTTCTGCGACGTCTGTAGAAAAGCTAAGATGAGTAACGGATTTGTCCGAGGGTGCACGATGATGCAGAAATCAGCGTTCAGGCTAGGCTACAGCAGGTCAATTGAGTTGTTCTTGTAAATGTTTTGTTCATATTTTGATTGTAATTGTCTCATTTTAAACGATGGCATTGTTCATATTTGACTGTTTAGGCACAATGGTTGCGGTGTTTTTAGCGGTCTCTGCCCCCCTCTGCTGTGCTGTCAGTGCAGGAAAAAATAAATCATTCATGTTCGTGTTGACAAAGTGACCACACGGTCGGTGTCTCTGTTCATCTTTTTTTTTTTCTCCATGCCCTTAAAAGTTCTGTATGAATCATTAAAAAAAATGAATGAACATTTGCTGCTCAGTACCCAAACATAAATATGAAATAGGTCTCATCTCATCATTAAAACATGAAAAATAAAATGACGGATAATAATGGATTATGACGGAAATTCTACGATCCTGTCCGTCTAAATGACGGACAACGACAAAGTCTAACGCAACCACTGCTGGGACATGAATTATACATGATATGACAGTGTTTTCTTAGCATTCAGTTAGCATTGCATTAGCCGTCTTACATCTGTCCGGATGATTCGATAGTCATCATCAAACCTATAGATCTGCAGGACCTAGTTAACTTTACATGGGAGATCAGTCAGGATTAGTGGAGAACTGAGCAATATGTTACAGTGCGGGGATTATTCATGCAGCTTCTGGTTGAGGCGATAACACGTCACCATAGCAGAACCTGTAATCAGAGGTCATTTCATATTTGGAAAAAGCCGAGCAAATAAAATGTATAATCGGTGACTAAGGGTGTCGCTGGAGAACAGTGGATGATTGACAGCATGAATGAAAGGTGGAGTCATTTGTAGGCCCTGGCTAAGCAATCATCAGTCTGATTCAATAGAACTGGAGCCATGAAATAAGAGGTCATCATTCTCCTTTCCTCCAACTCTACTGTATGTTAAAAATGTTAATGCCAACTATGAGAAAGCTTTCACAAAGTATTCATTATCAGCCATGATATATAGCAATAGCACATTATCCTTTTAAAAGGTTTGGTTTGATAAAAACAACAACTAGAGATGTCCCGGTCCGATCACGTGATCGGGGATCGGAGCCGATCACGTGATTTTCAAAAGATCGGAATCGGGAGAAAAAGATCGGGGATTTCTTTTTTTTATAAAATATTTGTATTATTTTATTTAATGTTACAAAACAAAAATGATGTTCACGTCTTAAAGTCATCCTGAGGCCTTAGTTTTGGTTGAAAATTACACATCATGTCAGACCTGGTTGCTTATTTCTCTCAAATCTGGCAACAGAGTGGGCAGGGCGCAGTGTCTAATAGTAGCAGTAAGCTAACGAGAGGCTACGTTCAGCTGGTGACTCGGGAGTCGGGACAGAGAAAATGTCAGGAGTTTGGAAGTATTATAAAATTGAAAGCGAAGGCAGTGTAACAGCCAGATGCAATGTTTGCAAGAAGGAGGTTCCGCGTGGTGGAAAGAACAGAGCTACGTTCAACACGACCAATCTAATACGCCACCTGAGAAACAAACACCAACACGACGAGTAAACAGCGACCACTCCGGTAACGGCACTGAAACAACCCACACTTTCAGAGACTTTTAAAAGGAAAGAGAAACTGCCCCAGAACAGTGAAAAGGCCAAAAAAATAACAGCCAAGATAGCTGAATTCATCGCGTTGGATGACCAGCCGTTATCTGTGGTGGAGAACGTGGGGTTTTGCCGTCTCATGGAGCACTTGGAGCCACGTTATGAGTTGCCTTCTCGTCACTACGTTACAGAGAAAGCTCTGCCTGCCCTTCACAACAAGCTTCGTGGCCACCTGCAAGCCCTGTTAACAGACGTGCCTGCTTTCGGATTTACCACAGACATATGGAGTTCTTCTGTGTGTCCAATGTCACTCCTTAGCTTCACTGTACAGTGGATCAACTCCCAGTTTAATTTACAACATGCGACCTTGCAAGCTCAGAACTTTCGCAGATCTCACACAGCAGATCGTGTGAGAGAGGCGATCGAGGGGATGCTTAACAGTTGGGGAATAGATAAGCCACGGGTCCATGTCATTTTGCGGGACAACGCACGAAATATGGTGAAAGCCATGGATGATATGGAAGTATAATACTTTGTTTATTCATGTTATGTTAAGCTGCTGTTGTTCATTGCATTAATACTAGACTAGTTAGTCTTAAGGCTAGAATTCTGCACTAAGCCACATTTTTATTTTATTTTATTATTTGTGACTGAATGTGAACTTGTGAAGCTAGTCAAGCTACCTCTTTCCAGTATAGTTATTTTTGTTTTGTTACTGCATAGGGGTGTAACGGTTCACAGAAGTCACGGTTCGGTACGTACCTCGGTTTGGGGGTCACGGTTCGGTACGGGTTTGGTACAACAAGAAAAAGCAAAAAAAAAGTCCCAAATGCATAATGCAAGGTTTGTTGTTATTTATTTTTGAACGGTAGTGCAAGTTTCACTTTAAAAATAAGGAACTCTGACATTTTGAATAATTAACTGTATTACACAGTTAAAAACAAACCACAAACAGTACCACACACACTCAGATGGCCATATTATCTATAATGGCTGATGTCAAACAAAAAGGTTCAATAAGCTGTAAATCTAAAAAGAATGTCTTGAAAATATTACATCATAAATAATAAGAAATTGTTTCAAGAGCGCATAGTCGTTGAAAAACATATGCCAAAAGCTTCCGTTATTTATTTTGGTCTCACGGCTTTCATGTCTATTGGCTTCTTAAAAACAGCGGGGATAAGCTGTTGAACTGCTGTTGTCTTTTGCCGGGCTCCGGTGATTGGCAAATCTGGCTGATGCCTTCTGATATGATTTAGCATGTTTGGCGTGTGTTACGATTAGCATACCGCACCGCTATCGAACAACGCCGACACACCGTCCTCATCCGATCCACCACTCGCGTACTTAATCGTTATTGTAGTCCACAGGGAACCGAAATGTTCCCACACAGCTGATTTAAAAGAAGCAGGTGGGTTATCTGAAATCGCCATACTAACTTTTCTTCTTCTTGTATTTTGTTCGTTTTGTTGTTGCGTTTCTTCTTGTTCTTCATTTGTTGTTTAAGGGCGGCTGGCAAACAGCTTTTAGGTGCAATACCGCCCCCTGGATTATAAATAGTGTAATGGATACTGCCCTGAATGACAGACTTTTTTCCCACTCGTAAAAAAAAAGGCGTATTCGTCGTGTGACTGCATGTGCCGAACCGTGACGGTACACGACGAATACGGATACCGTTACACTCCTATTACTGCACTATCTGCACTCAATTTGTTTACATGGTTATTTTGTGGTGGACCACTGATAAGCTTTATTTTTGTTTTGATCCAATGCTACTGTGAAAAAAAGAAGCTATATCCATGTTGGATAGAATGGGTAGTTGGGTACTGTCATTTAAATAAAAAAATAACCTTAAGGGACAACTTGAATGCTTTTTTCCTTTTTTTTCTCTTAATGCATTGCATAAAGATCGGATTGGGAAAAATCGGTGTCAGCAGAATGTCAAAATCAAATGATCGGAATCGGATCGGGAGCAAAAAAAGGTGATCGGGACATACCTAACAACAACTTAGAAAGATATTGTGGACAAACAGCGCATACATAAAGAGGACATGGCAACAAGAGACTAATCAAACAAGCTGCGATCTTTATACAAGGATACCTGGTAAATGTGATGGTGATGTAATAATACTGGAACCTGGATTTTGTCAGGTGTGGGAAGATGGAAAGTCCTTAATTCCAACCGGGTAAAAAGCAGGCTAGTCCATCAGACATCCATTTATCATTGCTGTTGTAATTTCTGTTTGCAGAAAAGATCATATAGACTGAGGGAATTTCCATATGCTATGTTTGAAGAGCTCCTATATGGGGTGTGTCTACTCTTGTCTTTAAACACAGTGGTGATATCAGTCGAAGCACTTTTTGACAGAAAAAGAAAAAGAAGACTATTCCCTGTTCTGTACTATACAGGTGAGGTTTTCTGGCTACACAGTCAATGATGACAATCTTGCCTCTCCTATTAATAAAATAAGGATAATGTTGGCAGTGTTCCAGGTGATTGTATTCAGAGTGTTATGACACTAGTTTTTACTGAGATACTGCTCTGCTCACTCACAGAAGTTACCCGAAGTTAAGCAAGGTCAGCATATCACACTGCAATCCCTGTTGAGGAATCTAACAGGAAGGCCGACAGTTGGGACTGGAGACTTGAAGTACTTTAACTTCCAGTCTTAACCACAGTGCTACCTGTTCTGAAAAGTTGGCAACAACCTATGTTGCATCTCTTGCCCCCTCCAGATCTGAAGCCACCTGCCCTGTTTAAATGCACAGTAAGACACTCTGGACCCTCAAACAATTAGTTATCAGAGAAGTCAGATATAGTCTCGCATAGCCAGATCTATCACTATAGCACTGATTTTCCTGCTGAACAAACATAATATCATAAACATGTTTTTGCCACAGAACTCATTTTCTGCAATATTCCATAATCCAATGGAAAAAATCCCATTAAGACTGTACTACCAGGTCAGCCTTAAAAAATACGTCAATACTGTGCCACATTCATGTAAAATCTGTTTAACATATGTTACATCCTGTGGGTCTGACTAGTCAGAATACCATTTTGTCTAAGAGGCAGCCAGCATGGTTGATCTGATTAAGGCAGGTCATATGACAGATACTGAGCCCCAGATTAGATTCCTGTTGATTATTACTAGTGAAGCACGCTCAGCTAAACACATATACTACAAGAGAACTGATTAGAACACATAGCTAGACCTTAATGCTATAATAATTGAACATAAGTGATGCCTTATTATCATGTTGAAAGTTTTGACTATTTGAGCATGTCTAAATAGACACTTCAGTCAAACAAAGTGTCTAAGATGACAGACATTGATGTTAACCTTAACAGAGGTTCTAACATGCGAGTGTTCAGTGTAACACTATGTAGGAGCCAGAGATCAATGTGTAACTGTGTATTAGTACAGTAGTACTGTCTGTAGGGGTCAGGGCATGAACGAAGCACTTGCAATCAACCTTTACTTGTTTACTAAAAAGTGCCTAATTAACTGTAATTCCCATAAAGTAATGAATACACTCGCGTTTGTCACAATAACCCACAATGCACCTCAAAACTCTGAAAATATTGCCAACCCTCTTTAAAATATTTGGAAATGTGCAGAGCAATTGGCAGTTTTCCATAGAACAGTCTATTTCTGGAGGTTTAAACTTCAACAGAGGGACTTTAATTTGCTTTCAGAGTAAGTCTGTCTCTCTGCCAAGTTCCAACCAGATCTGTGGACACGCTGGCTGGAGTCCACTGGCTAAAAGAAAGACAATTCTACCTCAAATAAATGTCACATATTTACTATTGACCAGTGGCCTATACTACGAAGCAGGATTTGCTGTTAGCGAGGTAACTTCAGTGTTAGCTCTGGGTTTCCGGTCCTATGACACTGGTTCACTTCTTACCGGGGTAGATCTCCATGGTAACTTATGCTGAACGGCTAACCTGCTCCGGGGCAGGTTATGTTCCAGATAAGAGATCAACTCCGTGAAAGCACCGCCTGCTGACCAATCAGAGCTCAGTGTGCGGAGTTTAACGATATCAAGTCATATTACAGAAGAAAGGAAATACAGTTTAGACTGCCGTATGCAGGAAAGACGGCCGGCAAAAATCACCGACTGTGTGAACATGAAAATTAATAGAATATCACCTCCCATCTTCAGAGCAATCTGACTATTATTACATTTTCAGCAAGCAAGCTTACTTAAATATCTGCCACAACACAAGTAACCGGAGCAAAGTATTGCGTACAGTCCGCGACACTGAGTGCAGACGCCAACGTGTCCCATTATCATTCATATCACATCATCAATTATATAATATCATAATGTATCATATACTTCCTTATCTGGGGTACGTTAAACTGGATTCATCTACAGACCTCTGGATAGTCCTCTCAATAATTACTTATAACTCTGGGCTGCAGCTAATTAATTCATCTGGAACAAAAGTCTTGCTTAAGTCTACATCTTCACAAGTATTATTGGGGGAATTTAAATGTATTATATTTCTCAAATCAGACACGAACGACAGAAAGAGTGGCAATGATGCAACAAAGTTCACCAGCCATACACAAAATGGCGTTGCGATTGCATTGCGACCGTCACAAAGCATTAGACTTCCAGGACGTCGCAACAAAACCTTGCAAACTTGTGACTCCATTGACAAATCCTAGCTGAACTATTGACTGGTTTCCTTTCAAAAGAAAGGCTTGTCTACCCTATTCACTCGTGCAGGGATATTGCTTATCACATCTAACACAACTGGATGAGTCAAATGATGACATTTTCCTCTGACAATTCAAAAATGCTGACAGTAAGTCGTGACCTGGAGGGCGATTTAGGGTAAAACCAAGGCCTTTAGAAGCAGAAATCTGTGAAAAAATTATTTGTGTGATAAAGCAGAGATGGAGTACTCGAGTGCCGATTTTCAGGGGACTCGTGACTCGACTCGCGCACCGATTGACGCGACTCGGACTCGTGAATTTTCGTGCACGATGACTCAGACTTGGACTCATGAATTCTCGCACACGATGACTTGGACTCGGACTCGTGAATTCTCGCGTACGATGACTTGGACTCGTGAATTTTTCCCCCCACGATGACTCGGACTCGTGAATTTTTCCCCCCACGATGACTCGGACTCGACTTGTACATTGATGCTCCGACTTGGACTCGGACTCGAGCAAGTTTTCTCTGGAGTCTGATGTCCTCTATCCTGGCGTGTGCACCTGCGAGGCGAGTTTGCGTACTGGGCCCCACTATTCCAGTCTAAAGATGTCTAGAGACACACCCCGCATCGTGCAGTATGCTTTCACACATTCTGCTTCCACATTGGAAAAGAGCAGCACAAAATGCTCGTTATGTGGAAACAATATTGAAGAGAAGGCTCCGTAACACATTACTCTAAGGATCGAGTTCCGACATATAGGCCGTCTTGAACACTATCATCAGAGTAACGTGATCTAATCAATAAATAAAGATTCAGCCATAACACGAAAGCACATGGCTACTTAGCATGCAGAATGACGGGCTAAATCTTTATCAGTAAACCAATTTAACCGGTAAAAGTTCCTTCAAAATAAGAGTCCCGATCTGATTACTATCAAAATAAAAGTGCAAAACGAAAACTTTACCATAGGAAAATATTGGCATACAAATATAATCACTTCTCAACTCACTTTAAATATAGTTAGACATTAAAAGGTCATTTACAATAATAATAATATTAGTAATACGCTTTATATATTTGTATAGCACCTATTACAAGAATAGTAGCTAAACTCGCTTCACAGCAGTTCAATAGACAGATTAGTATAACATGACAGGATAAAAGCAATGTCGAGGAGCAGCTACGTTTCAACACATATATCCACGAAGATTAATACATGAAGACTTGTGACTCGGACTTGACTTGGACTCTTCTTAAGTGACTGACTCGAACACAGGTAATGATGACTCGGACTCGACTCGGACACTCCTTGGGTGACTTGGACTTGGACTAGAACACAGGTAATGATGACTCTGACTCGACTCGGACACTCCTTAGGTGACTCGGACTTGGACTCGACTACGACTCTCCCTTGGTGACTTGGACTTGGACTCGAAGAGTGGTGACTCGAGAGTGACTTGGACTCGTGAATTGGTGACTTGACTACAACACTGTGATAAAGCATCTGTTGCCATACAGCAGGAACAGCATGGGGAGACCAGACGCTTTAATGGAAGCAGCTGCTGGTCTTGTAAATGTAGGACATACTGTTATTTGTTTTGGTGTATCAGGACTCAACATGGCAGTTACTAGGGTAAAAACTGACACACCTAACTGACAGGTTAAACTACTGTGGACCAGGACTAGCCTCAGATAATGAATAACACAGATAACACAACAGGTACATCTCCATTCATCTGCAGGGCGAGATAAAGACCTGACAGATAATATTATAATGTACATGTGCAAAATTAGAGTAAAAATAGTATAAAAAGACAAAATAAAAAGAATCAATTAAAAAAAGTAAAGTCATAAAAAAACAACTTCAATAGCTTATCTACCCTGATGGAATAATCAACTCACTTTACCCTCAATAAATGAAATAATTAGTTTAACAGAACCTGACTGACTGCTTTCACAAGCTTAAATTATCCTGAGTAAACAATTGGACAGATCTCTATCCTTAAAAACACATTCATCATCAAAATGAGCTCATTTGTAATATCTAAGCTTTAACTATATCTCAGTGAGTGTATCTATCGACGTGTCTCTTTGTCCAATGTGGGGGATGATATGGCAAACGTTTATCTGAGATATATAGTCACATCTAAGGCAATCACAAGCATATCAATCAAGAAACTCAGTTAAATCAATGTGTGAATGCATTTAGTTAGTGTATAGCTTGAAAAATGTATTTGTTTTCTATATATTTACTTGAAACTAGTATGTTAATTTTGCCCAAAAAACCTTCATCAAATGAGAAAATACATATACAATACATATTCAATTATATCTGTTTATGGTATAATCCCCCAATGTAACCTTATAAATCAGATATACTTTGGGACCAATGAGTGAGCTAATTGGTTTTGGGGGAAAAAACTAAACGTGTTTTGAAGCATGCAAGATTTCTGACAATTTCCCCAATACTCCCTACCCAAATGATGATATCACACAGCAAGAATATTGAATTATATGTCAAGAATATATCTGTTTTGAAGGACCTGAACTTTAGGCTTCATCCTCTTCCCAGGACATCAAACTTGAGCTCCACTGTACTGTTTCAGTAGTGTTTTGTTATCAACATGTTTGTGAAAGCCAATCGTTGATGGTCCACAAAAAAGTCTTTCCTTTTTTTGAGTTACTTTCTAATCACAGAAGACAACAGGTGTTAAAATGTCAAAAATATATACACATATCAGTCAGATACTTTACATAAAGTGGCTCTGAATGACAAAAACATACAAACTGGAGGTCTTCATATTCAACAATGTTTAGGATTAACCAGGCATTGCAATGATCATCTGTACCCTCTTATTTCGTTGAGGATCCTTTAAAACCCCCTTAAAGCTTAAATCAAATTAGAACAACAAACCCTGCTTTAGATAGACTGCAGGGTATTTCTGATGAAGACACACATGTAATCTAGCTGGGAGCTTGGCAGCATCTCTGCCCTTCTAGAGATAAACAGCAGCAGGCAGAAGATGTTTCGCAACAACACTTTAGTTAACTTGCATCCCACCAAATTGATCATCTCAAATTAATTAACACAAACACACGTTATGAATCTCTCGAAAATATGTTCCATTAGACTAAACTATAATGACAATCTTGGTTTCGACTTCTATACAGTGTTTGCAAGAAGAAGAAAACAACGTATATTCCATAACACTTGTTTGTTTACTTGAACCAAGTCTTTGGTTTGGCTTTCTCTATAGAATCATCCCAATACATTTCTCACCCAAACTGAGATGACTGCTGTTGAACTGTGTGTTTTAAAACTGTGTGCTACATCTTTATAATAAAGCGGTAATACATATGCACCTGCTGCCATACTGCAAGCTAACTCAGCATAGCGCTCATTTGTCAGCCAGCTAACGTTTACATTTAGTCAGAAATAATAAGTGCTCTACGCCATTTTAGGCAATATTAGAGGCTTTAGCTTGACGTTTTGGCCTTCGATGACAAGAGGCTAAGCTCATGTAAATTGTGTCATTTGATGATGCAATCATAACAGAAATAAAATCATATTAAAACATATACATTCCACATCACAAGCCTCAAATTAGCTGTTAATATGGTGCTCTGACGGCTATTTGCTAAATATTTTGTGAAAAAAGCTAATGTTAGCTAGGCAGTTAGCTGGGCTAGCAATCTGTGGCTAACACCCCAACCCTCGACGCAAACGGACAATAGGCCCAACTGTGTCAACACCTGCAACACCAAAGTAGTATGGCAAATGTTGTGCTAGGGTATGTGTGTATAATTGTATGATAGTGTCAAGGTGTTGAATATGTTGTCCAAATATGTTAACGTTTTAGAATAGGAGCTGTCATCCCACCCTTTGCGTCTCTGCTTTAACCACGTCATTGGACTATCCAACACTGCGGAAATACACCGCTAGCTAAGAGCTAGCTGAATGCTAACTGGCTGTCTAGCTGGCACTTGGAGCAGCTTACCCGTGTCTCCGATGATGATGTATTTGAAGAGGTACGCGTACGCCATGGCCCCTGGTTTCTGCAGTCAGCTGTCTCGACCGTTACACCTTCGTTAAACCCACAGTGAGCAGTGTGAAAAGCTAGCTGACAGCTTGTTAGCCTGTTTTTCTCTGTCGGTGTTGAGGAAGGAACAATAAACAGCCAGAGCCTCGGCTCTACGTCACACGGTCCGCCCTCGCCACGCTACAGTATGATGTCTTCAGGGACTCCTCGGAGAATGCATGATGCGTTTGAATACTCCGCTCTATTAAAACAAATCTAAAGAAGTCTTTTGGCGTGGCACTTTTTTACGGGTAAACCTACCAGCTTAGCCAAACTCCGACAATACAGTGTGTAAGGGACAATACACTTAAAAAAATACATTGTTAATAAATTATTGTGAAACTGTTAGAAGACAAGTGTAAAGTAACTTTGGTGGCCCCTTGTAGCTGTTATGCTCATCGTCGCATCCAACAAGTCAAATTTGATGGACAGAGCAGAGGGTAAATTGTTAGACATTTTATATGCAAAAAAGCGTTTTTATGTACATTAATAAAGCAAGCCTACAGGTATATGCACAGACAAGACACATTTCTACCTATAGAGTTATTTCCTTAAGACATGTCATTTACAGAGCAGCTGTTTACTGAGGCAGGGAAAATACACCAAATATCATCTGAAATTCAGGGAAGATATTAATGATTAAAGAAACACACACAAAACAGGAAGATTAAATGTGGACTCTTAAACATAAGATCTCTAGCATCTAAAGCAATATTGGTAAATTATTTAATATCAGATTATAATATTGATATATGCTGTCTCACTGAAACTTGGTTGAGACATGAAGAATATGTCAGCATAAGTGAGGCCACTCCACCCAGCCATATCAATACTCATAGTCCTCGAGGCACAGGCTGAGGAGGTGGAGTTGCAGCCATCTTTGACTCAAGTTTACTTATCAATACTAAACCAAAATTAAATGATACCTCCTTTGAAAGCCTTGTTTTTAGTCTTACGCATCCGACCTGGAAAACTTTGCAGCCAATCTTATTTGTTACAGTGTGGCTACCGTGCACCAGGTCCTTATTTAGTGGGAATGCTGACACAGCATTCCCACTATCTGTTATGCTACGCACGTTATTTTGCACCTCTTCTTCTCCCACATTCCACATCGCAGAGACTCCGTTCAAACATTTAAAAACGTTCAGCTCGGTCGGGAATTGATGGCTATTACTTTTATTATTCATAACTTTCATAATTCCAGAGATACATCCCATAATTCATCAATCTTTTAACATGGAAGTCAATGGAGAAACTCTTCAGACTTGAAAAATCTTCATGCAACTTCAACTGCTAACTGTTCCTTCATACTTTCACCCAGAAGCCTCATTCCAACTTTAAAATGTTACACATCCTTCTGACATTATTCATGGAACACAACTTTTAAATCGGATTCATACTTTTAGAGATATTAAACATTGTTCAGACCTTGGTAAAGATGCCTGATAGAGTGCGTGATGTCACAGCTAGAATGGAGGACAGATTTAATTTTGCCTTCATATTTTCTTTTAAACCTGCCATAATTCCCAAACCCTACATTCCTGAGACATCATTTTTCATGAGAAACGTAGGAAAACATCCCGTAGCTTGAAAAAAAATGAAACCATGAAGACATCTATTTGACAGTTTTAAGATTTCTTCAAATGTCGTTGCCTTGGCAATGGAAACACAATGAAACACAATTTTCTCACAACTTCAGTTCAAATCAGGGTCGGCTCTAGAACAAATCGAATGGGGGGGCAATCATTTACCAAGGGGGGGCACACACTGCCGTCAACAACCAACACACAAGCACCAACTTCAATTTAAAAAAACATGCTGTAAAGCCTATTGTCTTTCACACACATTGCAGGGGTGTAGTGCTATTGTATAGCGCACCTATGACTTGTGCAGACATGCACGGTTGCTGCACGACCACCAAAACAGAAACATATAAGGACAGAGGGTGTCGTTTTCTCATACTGATATTCTGCACAAACTGTGCTGTTGTATTTGCTGTAAAGTGTCTTTACTGTAGGTTATTTTTTATTATATGTACAGCACTTTGGCTCGACCAAAAATCGTTTAAAAATGTGCTATATAAATAAAACTTGATTTGATTTTGAGACATAGGCCACCATATAAAAAGTGTGCAAATGTATTTAGTATGCTATCCATGTGAACATGTTTTAGGTGGGGATGGACCTAACCTCCTCTAGGAGGGTCTGGGGGCATGCTCCCCCTGGAAGATTATTTTTTAAAATATTGAAGTTAAATGCGTCAATCTGGTGCACTTTGAGAGCAAAATGAAGAGATCTATAGCCACATCTCTCAGCATCCATATGAAACAGAACTGTACACAGATGTACTTTTTCTTTATGGATATTTTACAAATCACTCCCCTTTTAAACTGTATTCTTGTGTTACTGTCCTATAGTATTTCATACCCATTTTTCATTTATTCTCTTATTCTTTAATAACTATAATGATCATATAAAGGTATTCCTCGCAAATACTTGTTTACATAAATGGTGACCAAACCGTTTGAGACCCACTGAGATAACTTACACTAAAGTGAACTCTCTAAACACTGAGAGTCCTTACCTCACTGAGCTGACGTTATACGATCCTCTCAGTCTGACAGGAGAGAACTCTCCTCCACCTTGGTGTAGAAACAGCTCTTTATATCCGTTAGCATAGCTAGCTAACCAGATGCTAACAACAACATTCCACGTTACCGCTCGCGCACTCACAAAATGCGCTCGTGCCACACACACACACACAGAGCCGAGCTTGAATGAAACACAGAGACCCAGAAGTACTTGTACTGTACTACTGTATATCATATTATTTTAGATGGCTTTACTGTATAATCAGTGTAACAGATGAACAGATCGCCACTGGGCTTTCATCTACACACACGTAATGATAACAAAACAAAGGTCGGGGGTCATTGGTCAAGCAACACACCAATCAGAGAGCAGCAGTGAGCACACCTCAGGTTGTGTTTTATATTTGTATTCTTTATTTCTGATTTATTTCACACAAAAAACCTTTAGTGGAAACGTAATATCACTTATATGATTACAAAAAAAAAACGGCAAAGTGGCAAGGCTTGCCCACCCTGCGTTGGGGGGGCACAGTGACTCATTTGGGGGGGCATGGCCCGTGAATGACCCCCCATGACGCCGACCCTGGTTCAAATGCTTGAAATGGCCCAAAACTTCACAGGTTTGGTAACGATGCAGCCATCAACACATCTCAAAGGAATGAAAACTGCCACCTGTACCCTGGACCCCATCCCCTCCAGCTTTGTTAAGGCCTTCCTACTCTCTCTTCACTCATCACTACAGCAATCAACTCCTCCCTGTCTTCTGGCACCGTCCCACCATCCCTCAAAATAGCTGCTATCACCCCTATTCTGAAAAAACTCGGACTCAACCCTGACAACCCTAATAACTTCAGACCAATCTCGAACCTACCCTTTCTGTCAAAAGTTCTGGAACGCGCTGTAGCGTCACAACTCAAGCATCATCTCTCTGCCAATAACCTCTATGAAACGTTTCAATCCGGATTCCGCTCAAACCACAGTACCGAAACTGCACTCCTCAAAATCACAAATGACCTTCTCCTCTCCTCTGACGCCGGTAACCTCAACATCCTCATCCTCCTTGACCTCAGCGCTGCCTTCGACACCATCAATCACTCCATCCTCCTCACCCGTCTTGAAAACACCTTCAACATCACCGGCACTGCCCTCTCTTGGTTCACATCATACCTGTCGGACAGAAACCAGTTCATCTACATCAATAACTGCAAATCCCCCACCGCTCCCCTCCCCCAAGGTGTCCCCCAAGGTTCAGTTCTCGGCCCTCTCCTCTTCATCCTCTACCTGCTTCCCCTCGGTCACTTAATCCGCCGTCATGGACTTCAATTCCACTGCTTTGCCGACGACATCTAGCTTCTCATCTCCACCAAGTCCATCTCCACTGCTACCCACTCCATCCTGACAAACTGCATCACTGAAATAAAATCCTGGCTCCAACTCAATTTCCTGAAACTCAACTGCGATAAATCTGAGATAATAATCATTGGACCAAAAAAGCTCACCACACCTATCCATAACTTCACCCTCAACATACACGGCTTCCCAGTTCAAACCTCCCCTCACATCCGGAACTATATGCATCATATTTGACCAAACCCTCTCCTACAACAAATACATCAAACAGATCACCAAGACAGCCTTCTTCCACCTCAAAAACATCGCCCGTCTACGTCCATCCCTCTCCCCCACTGCTGCAGAAACCCTCATCCACGCCTTCATCACCTCCCGTCTGGACTATTCACCTGCAAAAATCCTCAACAAACTTCAATACATCCAGAACTCCGCCGCCCGTCTATAGCCGTCAGGGCCCTGTAGGCCCTCTCTACAAAATAATATTTAAAAACATTTTTTTTAAATATATTCTTTTAAAATATATTTTTTATTTTTCATTAGTTTTACCAAAATAACTTGATTTAATTGTATTTAAAATAACATTTCCAAAGAAATAAATCCTTCGAATCTGCCTATTCAGTTTCTGTTGGAATGTGAAGGGTTAAATTAAAGAAGCTCGTCTACTGTGAAGACAGGAGCTGATTTTTTGCCTAAAGCGAAACCTATCTTACGCTCTGAAATCTGAACGTTTAAAACTACGTCTATTGCTGATGAATTATCAGAAATCATTTAAAAGTGACACAGACACATTGGATTAACCTATGGCAGGGGTGCCCACACTTTTTTGGCTGGTGAGCTACTTTTGAAATGACCAGCTCACCGAGGTCTACCAACCAAAAATAAAATCCCAAATTGCAAGGGTTGCTGAATAACACGTTTTATTTATACATGGGATAACTACAATAGGGCTGCAACAAACGACTAATTTGATAATCGATTAATCTATCGATTAATGAAACGATTAATCGACTATTCGGACTATTACTGTATGCCTTGCACAATTTCTCAAACGCTCTTATTTAGCCATCAACTTTTAGATTTAGCTTGAGGTTGTTTTAGGCATGTGGAAACTAACAATGAAGACAATAAAGATGAATACTTGATTCAGAAATACATATATTATTAAATTAACTTAACAAATTGTGAACAAAATTAACATTGCTTTTTATTTAAAGGTCCCATGTCATGGGCATTTCCACTGATCATAATTCCATTGTTGAGGTCTACTAGAATAGAATTATACTGTGCAATTTCCCAAACTCACATTGGTTTCGCATACAGCATCTCTGTAAAGTATGTGTATGCACTCTCTCCACTAAACGGCTCGTTGCAGCTCTTGCCCCCCTCTCCCTGTGAGCCCAGTGTGCTCCGATTGGTCGGGACGTTGTGAATCGCGCTGAGCTCCGTGGAGGTGTGATTTCCTTGTTTAGCGATACACAGCGAAACACAGCCAAATTCATCCTGAGCAGACACAAAGTCACAGCCGAAGTAAAAACAATAAGTGTGGCTTGATATTGAGTAAGAAAAAGGTTGATAAATGCTGTGAGAATGGGTCTGCAGAGAGAATTTCGCCGCGATCCCAACTGTCTGTTATCAGCCTGCAGCCAGGGAGGAGAAATCAGCAGAGCTGCCTGCACTGAGTGTATGAGGAAGTCCGTGGATCGGTCAATGTGGACCAATCAGCGGGGGCTTAACGTAACGGCTCCACGGATTGGTCCATTTCGTTCCGGGGACGACATGACATCATGATGTACCCGGAAGAATCAAATGGACAGTGACGTATCTCCAACGAGGCGTTTTTGGGAGGTATTTTCTGTGTTAGAGTTTTACTCGCTACATGGTGTACTTTGAGGGTTTTGACTCTGCAGACCGTTTACATGCATAAAAACCTTCATAACACACAAGGGGACGGGTAATAACCGGAAAAGCATGACATGGGACCTTTAAATAAAATAAATAATATTTCACATCAAAAGAAACAACATGTTTTAACAAATCGTATTAAATAATCTGATGACAGAACTGTAAACAGAATAGCTGAAACTTTAACAAACTAAATAACTCAGTTACCTCTAATCATTAACCCATGTTTGTATAATTGAGTTAACTGCGTGTGATGCTGCGAGCACATAACACCTGACGTGGAAACGTTACTCGTGGATGGGGGGGCTACAGAGCTACTAGAAAGACAGTCGAACCCGGTGCATTTCTTCGTCTGAATGTGGTGTACTTTTGCTAAATGTTTAGACAAATTGCTCGTGTTACCGCCCTTACATGCTAAACACTCTTGGCAATGAGCATTGTCCACCTCAAGACGGGTAAAGTTTAACCACACCTTGGAGCGCTTCTCTCCGCCATCCGTGTGCTGCTGCATGTAGCAGCCGCGTGTGTGTAAACTACCCCGCCCCCTCGCACACAGACGGGAGAGAGAGATCTCGTCTGGATTGGAAACGCATTTTTTTGTCTTTTTGAGAAACGAGTTGGCGACACTAAGACTGCGAGATAATGTTTGTGTAGCAATAATACATGACCTTTCTCTTTCTCAACTCGCTACTCGGAGGGAAGTCGCTGTCATATGCCTTGTGAACACTTCGATAATGCCTCTCCACGTTACCTTTCTTTGGCAGAGCGACGCTTGCTTTACAAATAAGGCAAATAACCTTTGAATGTGACATCACAACAAAATATTCTTCCTCCCATTCTGAGTGGAAGTGGTATGTCTTTAGCTTTTGCTCGGTCCCGCACTCATTTTGTTGTTTGTCTCTTTAACTTAATTTGAGTTTTCCCGGCACTTGACTGATTTTGTATCGCTTTGCATTCTGGGTTAGCAGACTGGAAAGCGATAGGTCGCTTTTTCTGTCAATCAAGTAAACTCCTGAATTAAGTGGCCGGGAGGCCAAGGGAGGAGGGATCAAAACCTGTTTTGTCAATTTTAACGGAGCTGGATTTTTTTTTTTTATGAATGACTCGCGATCTACCAGCATTGCCATTGACGTACTGGGCACCTCTGACCTATGGATTAACCTTCAGCAGCGTTTTTATCGTTTTAATGCCATTGAAGACAACTTTTGATCAGACAACAACAAAGGTAAGACATATTGCCGTGTTTGCTATGCCACGTGTTGTCATGTCTGTTTTTGTTTATAATGTCGCGAGTTCTGATCATGGAGTGATGATATAGATACCTATCGATTCTGTGTATTCTCACGATGCTAATCAATATGTTGGATGTGCAGTTACGATAAGTAATAAGGGTGTTATACCCTGTGTTCTGTGCTAACGGTGTTAGCATTTTTTCGCTCGGGGCTAATTCAGAGGCTCAGCGTTAGTCTTGTGTTTTTTTTCTTGCTAAAAATGGTTCATACCATCAGTTAGCTGAGTTTCTTCCTGTCACATGGATATGAAACATTCATAGTTTATTAAATCTTAAGAAGCCCTCAGACGCTGTTTCCTGCAGATGATGCGTTTTTCCGCCCCCGGTGGGGGGATGGGGTTTAACACAAAAGCACAACCTCGATCCAGAGGGTTTTTAGCCAACTATAGACCTATTTCTAATCTTCCGTTCCTCTCAAAACAGTTGTGTTTAAAAAACAATGATTTATTTGAAGATCTTCAGTCTGGCTTTAGAACACATCATAGCACAGAGACAGTCGGTTCAATTCACAAATGACCTTCTAATAGCCTCTGACAAAGGACTTGTCTCTATTCTTGTCTTGCTCGATCTCAGTGCTGCATTTGATACTATCGACCATGACATCCTATTGCAAAGACTAGAGCACTTAGTTGGCATAAAGGGAACTGCTTTAGGCTGGTTTAGGTCCTATCTATCTGAACGGTCTCAGTTTGTGTGTGTCAACGATGAATCTTCCATGCAAACCAAAATTAGCCATGGAGTGCCACAGGGCTCAGTGCTTGGACCTATTTGGTTCACATTATATATGCTTCCGTTAGGCAATATTATAAGGAATCACTCTGTACATTGAAACCAATAATCTAAATAAAATTCAAGACTGCCTCAAGGACTTAAAAACGTGGATGACCTTACATTTTTTTATATTAAACACGGCCAAAACTGAAGTTATTGTACTTGGCCCAGATATACTAACTATGGATGGCATTAATTTGGCCTCCAGGGGGACTGTAAGGAATCTTGATATTATATTTGATCAGGATTTATCCTTTAACGCCCACATAAAATCAATTTCAAGGACCGCCTTCTTTCATCTCCGTAACATTGCAAAAATCAGGCATATCTTGCCTCAAAACGATGCAGAGAAACTAGTCCATGCATTTGTTACTTCAAGGCTGGATTATTGTAACTCTTTATTATCAGGGTGTACCAAGAAGTCAGTTAAGTCGCTTCAGCTTATTCAAAATGCTGCAGCACGTGTACTAACCAGAGCTAGGAAAAGGGACCACATTACTCCTGTTCTGGCTGCCTTACACTGGCTCCCTATAGAACACAGGATATAATTTAAAATTCTTCTTCTCGCCTACAAAGCCCTTAATGGGCAGGCGCCATCTTACCTTAAAGCACTCATTATACCCTACTGTCCTACTAGGGCATTGCGTTCCAAGAATGCAGGGTTGTTGGTTGTTCCTAGAGTCTCTAAAAGTACAATGGGAGCCAGAGCCTTTTCTTATCAAGCTCCACATTTGTGGAATCAGCTTCCAGTTTGTGTTCGAGCGGCAGACACCCTATCCGTTTTTAAGAGTACGCTTAAGACCTTCCTTTTTGATAAAGCTTATAGTTAGGGCTGATTAGATTCAGCCCCTAGTTTTGCTGCTATAGGCTTAGTTTGTCAGGGGACACCTTACTTCTTCCTTCTCTCTGTATGTACCTGTGTACTCATGTTCCGAATAAACCAGCTTCCCCAAAATGTCTTGTTGGTGTCTATCTACGCCGGGATCCGGAGTCGTGGCTGATCCTGTTGCTGTGGTCCTGAGTCCTGGATCGTGAGCCCTGGATCCTGTGTCGTGGCTGTGCCTGTTGCTGTGGTCCTGGATCCTGAGTCCTGCATCCTGAGTCCTGCATCCTGAGTCCTGGATTTCGAGTCGTGGCTGAACCTGTCTCTGCGGTCCTGCCTGATTCTCATCATACTACTTCCCTGATGGCTCCCACAGGATTGTTGATATCCTCGTGGATTCATCTTGTTATTATAGACACATGCATTTCCAAACATTTGGACTACCTATGTTGTAAATGTATTATCTTTTCAATTTACACACGGCATCTATTGCACGTCTGTCCGTCCTGGGAGAGGGATCCCTCCTCTGATGCTCTCCCTGAGGTTTCTCCCATTTTTCCCTTTAAACTGTGGGTTTTTCCCTGGAAGTTTTTCCTTGTACGATGTGAGGATCTAAGGACAGAGGGTGTCGTATTGTCATACTGATATTCTGTACAAACAAGTCCACTGAGACAAATGTAACATTTGTGATATTGGGCTTTATAAATAAACATTGAGTGCCCGTGAATTGTTAACGGGGGGTGGGGTTAGCCTCGCTGCGGGGACACAGTGGACCTCTGTCACCTGTCAGCGCAACTTCAATGATGCCGTTTAAAAACACATTAAGGGCGGTGCCGGCCGTGAGCGAACCGAGCCGTCCGTCAACGGCCCTTGACGACCGGCAGGGCCGCCTTAATGCACGGGCTGACCTGGGCTGAAGCCCAGGGGCCTATGGAGATCGGGGGCCTATCATGAGCCAATTTTTATTTTGGATGTTTTTTTTACATTTTAAATAAACAAAGTCTTGGCTTTCAGAATATGAAACTTTTATTTCCAAAATCACACGATAAATACATTTTTGAAGCTTGTAAAGGGAAGAAGACAGCTCTCCCTCGCCACTCTGCTGTTCCACAGCGCCGCTCCCCCTCCCTCCGGCTGAAATGATGAATGTAAGGCGTATAGTAATCATAGATAACACGGCAGGGTCCGTTACAGTTTGTTTTCATCTGTTTTCAAATAAACAAATTCTTGGCTTTCAGAATATTAAACTTGTTTTGGCAAATTCAGATGATAAATACAACTTTGAAGCTTCGGCATAATTACTTGCGTCACAGCAGGCATCACAACAGCCGGTGTTTCTCGTGAGTGTTTTCCACGGGAAACAAACACAATACACACAAACGCAAAAATACACAAACACACACACGTATACACACTCACACACACTCGTGAGCTTCCAGTAATCCAAACGAAAATATCTTCCCTCCGTAGTATTTTGATCATTTGCTCCGCTAATCAATCAGATCGATGGATTCCAGATATTTTTCTCAAAAATGATGACTCCGAAACAGTCAGTGGGCACCACTTAACAGCCAATCAGAATGAGAATATGTTTCACATGTGACTTATTCAAATTGCGAGTGATTGAGTGACAGATGAAGGTTGTTTAGGAGAAAAAGTTTGAGAAGAAAAAGTTTGAGAGTGGCGCTCGGAAAAGGAAATTGTTGAGGGAAAAGGAGTTTCGAGACAAGCAGCTATTACAAAAAATGCCGAAGCTTACAGGTTATTTTAAACCTGTAGGCCTGGATGAGGAGGAAGGACAGATGAGTTCTGTACCGAGCGGCAGCGGTGCCGGCCGCGGGGCCTCGGAGCAAAGTAGGCCGTCTGGTTCTGATAGCGATGGAGTAGCGGGAGAGGAAAAACAGACAGGAGGGACATTATCTGTTGGAGGAGATGGAGAGGACGACGAGGACTTGCTACGTGGAGGGGAGCCAACGGCAACCGGACAAATACATGAGGGAGGCCCGATACGTCAGTCATCTGGAGGAAAGGACCAGGCGCGCGTAGAGCAGAGTGGAGAAGTGCGATCACAGAGCCTGCCGAGGCTATAAATGACTTTGATTTGTTGTTTAAATAGGGGGCCTCAGGGCCTGATGGCAGGTTAAGGCGGGCTTGACGACCGGTCGTGCTGCAGCACCCCCAGCACCCCTACTTCCCACGGCTATGCATGAACCATGAAGCAAGCAGGGCTGTGTTTGAAGTAAATACCTGAGATCTGACACGCATTGATCCTGTATCAGCTCCTTTAATGATGAAGACAACAAGTGCTTTTATGCTGTAGAAATAATGTTACTAAACTAGCAAGTGTGGTGCTTACCAGTGGCGGCGCTAGGGGGTGGCTACTTGGGCTCAAGCCCCGGATGTTTTCTGAAAAGCCCCGGATGTTTCACTTAAAAAAAAAATTAAAAAAAAAAAAAATTGTTGAAAACGTCTCGTGCAGTACCGGAGTCCACCAGAGAGGCAGCCGCTACGGGACATTAGCCTGCGTACTGCATAGCCTTCCCTGCCCTGAAGAAGAAGTGATCCTTCCTAGTGCCTGACGAATTTTAAGCTAATAGCCTATAGAGTGGCGAAGTCCCTCCCCTTCCGGAGGAGCTCCATGGGACCTTATTTCGGAAAAATTATGTATTGAAGTCAATGGAGAGAGAAATATTATCTTTCGATCCCGTTTGAATTGTGCCATGAATTACACATGTGATGTTTGTCAATTTAAAAGATAATTTTGCAAGTCAAATTTTTTTTAATGTGTCGTAAAACTGTGAAGTAACAGTTTTTTGTGTGAAACGCTTAATGAACTACATCTCTGGTCTCGCAGACTCTCACAACAACACACGTTACCAAGATGGCCGTCACTACTGTCTTGTCAAAAAAGTGATTGACTACCCTCACTATCACCATAATGAAACACGTCCAGAAGAATGTCATGCAAAGCTGCCTGCCTCCCTGCCTTCCTTTGATTCTATCTGAACTGCCTGATCTTTTTAATGTTTAATGTCAACCATTTGTGCAGTTAGCATGAAGTAGAAGAGATCGCCAATGCTAATGTAGCGTTAGCGTTAGCATTTCTCCCCCGGGCTTAAATGGTGTATTATAGAATGATCAGTGGCGAACCGTCAGGGCCTTCAAGGTATTCAGAGAATACCCTGGAACACTCAGATAAAACAAACAAAAATTCGATTTAATTATATAAATAAAATGTATATAAAAAGAATAAATGAGAATCGTATCTGTGTTGTTGATCTGTAATATTACAGTGTTACGTTGATTTGTTTGTCCTTCTCGGACCATGCACTACGCATTTCAGTGGTTTTGTGTTAGAAAAGAAAGCAACCAATCAGATCTTGTTCTGGGTCTCTGGGTAGAATATCCTTCAACCAAGGTATTCTACATCCTTGATCGAATGCCCTGGCCGTTGCACTGAATGAGAGTGTACATTTGGACTGACAGTTTGATCAACCATTCATATGTTGATTTGTAGCCAATGGGCATATTCTTTCAGAGTTTCCCTCGGTTCCAGGGTATTCTAGAAGGCCCGCTAGTTAACTGGCTCGAGACAGAGGATCTAGATGAATGCGACAAAGCAATTCATGCCGTTTTATTTATTGTTTTTAACGTTGAAATGACAAGTGCAACAGGTGAAGATGAAGTTGTTGCGTAATTGTTGTGAGTACCCTTTTCAAGACGACAATTCAGTGAAAAGACGGACATTATCATGCCGCGGAGGGGGGGGGGGGCGGCGGCGGGGGGTGTGTGTGTCTACAGAAGGTCCAGTTGTGATAGACACGGTTCACCACTGAGAATGATCACACCGGTGTGACAGTACTCTTCAAAGGGTTCACGAAATATGACTACTACTCTTACTGTTTAACATTTTGGGTTGCTTGATGTTACTTCATGTTAAGGCTAATAAAAATGACAAGGCTGTAATGCTAACTAACGTACTTGCTACAAGCTAGGTAGCTAACTTGATCCAGCCACTCCTGGTCCTTTCATCAGACGGGAAGCGAAAGAACGAGCAAGACCCATTGCTGGTATGATAACAACCTGGTACTAAGCACACAGGCATCTTGTTAAAGTTATCTTATCTTAGCTATCTCTTATATTTAGCGGAGGAAACAATTGTGACATTACTTACGCGACTCTGGGATTTGTAGTCTTTTTAGTTGCGTATTTTTCACAGTCTTATATTTCAACAGTTTTACGACAAACATCATATGTGTAATTCGTGGCACAATTCAAACGGGATCGAAAGAAAAGTTTTCTCTCTCCATTGACTTCAATACATAATTTTTCCGAAATAAGGTCCCATGGACCGGAAGTAGAAGGGCGTGACTTCGCCACTCTATAAAGTTGTGGATATTAGAAAGTTATTTTCATCGAAGCAGGCACCACAAGCTGCAGCAGCAGCAGTATCAGCAGCTGACAACAATGTCATCACCAGCAGTGAAGAAATGGATGATGTTTCAGGTTTGTGAATCTAATGGTGATATCTGCACTCTGGCTGACTGAGTAAGAAGTGAAAAAGAGTGATGTAACGTTAATGTTATAGCTAGTAAACATGGAGTAACCACACTAAGCATACCCTTATATGTTAGTATGTGTACAGAACATGACTACAAATTTTCCTAAGATGTAACGTTAACCCTTCATACCTCAGTCTACTTTTAAGACACTAAAATAACGTATTCCAATTTGTATATTGTTTTCGCGCGTGGAATTATACCGGCTCTCGTTTCAGTACACATAACGGAACCATAGCAATGGAACTGACAGGCAACCCTCTGAATCAAACTCCGATTGGCTGTGACTGCATCCACTCAGAGTGTCCGATTCAGAAACGTGACTCTTACCCCTAGTTTCCACTGGGTCCGTCTGCGGCGCGTTACGGCTGCGCCACGGCGTCCGCAAGGATCGCGGCCACTCTAGTCAATGGGTGCTATTCCACCAGACGCGCCGCATTACGGCTCAGAAGCGTCTCGCCGCTGGGCTCCGCTCGAAATAGGATTGAAGTCTATTTTTCGACGCGACGCAGCCGTAAGGTAATGTCGGGCAGGAATTGGAACGGTGACAGCATCCGGCCCACCCCCCAAAACCGGTTCCTTCTCCTCCCCCCATCCCTCCTCTCTATAGTCTTTCCAGTAGGAGAATAAAGGCCAGCGTTCTCCTTCGGTTTACAGGCACTGTGTGTAAATTATATAGAATAATTATGATGATGAATGCATTTTTTTTACCACTAAAATACAGCAACCCATCTTTGATTCATGTTGTTTTTAACTGGACTATTACAATTATTATTAATTATGTCTGTAGTCTACAACACAACAAAATAGGAAATAACAACAATAAACACGATTTAAACAGACACAAAAATAAACCATTTAGCTACGTAGCCTACTTACTTTCTTGTAGAAGTACAAATGTCCAGGAAATATGCCCAAATCAACAAGAACTGCAAGCCGGCATGCACGACGCTTCGCTTCCGTAATGCTTCTGAAACGCTCGTGAAACGCGCCCGGTAGAGTATGACGCCGGTCGCCGGAGGAGGCCGGACCAAAACCGCGGCCCAGCCGTAACGCGCCGCAGACGGACCCGGTGGAAACTAGGGGTTAGAGGCAGTAGCGTGGCGTGGGGAGAAAATTAGGGGAAGCCAATAATACGTCCTTTCTTTTGAGTCGGGGGTGTGGTGGTCAATGTAATAACGTAACCAGATGAGTGATTACAGCACCCGGTATCATTTTACACACATTTGTATCATACAGATGCAGGACTTACACACACCTGTTATCTAACAGGTCCGCACGCACTCTCCAGCCGAAACTCTAATAAGCATTCATTCACAAACTAAATCAGGAGACCTTTAACGTTTTACGTCCGATTCGCTCCTTTTTTCCTCGCTGTACACAGCTCCAGTTTGGGCATCGGCCTGTCATCAGATTGTATTTGTTGTTGCTGCTGTAGCGGAAGTTTAGTACAATTATTTTTTTGATTAAATACTCCAAATCTCCACCCTACATAATAATTGCACTTGCTTCAGTTGCTTGCTACTTTCTAACGGCGATGAGAGTGATGCAGTGACACTATCTATCTTCTATCGATTCGATTTATGATTCGAAAATTATAAAAGTAGGGTAGACATGTGGATATTATCCGACTGAACAAAACGTGCATTTATCTAACAGGTTCGTTTTCCACTGACCTTATTTCAAGCTATTTTTCAAAATCTTATGGAGAAATCCCGTTGCTTTTTTGTCGAGGGAAACCGAGCGCAGCATACTTCCGGGTTTTAGGACGCGTCACTGCAACACTAAGTTGATGCGATTTGATTGGATTGTGAGGCAAGGGAAGCCAGCCGCCTCTGGCTTCCCTTGCCATGGCCCTGACTAATCACAGGTTGGCAGAGGCATGACGTGAGCCTTGTCTGATTGGTCAATCCCTCCATTTTTTTTCACCAAGGGAAGCCAATAGTGGCGAAGTCACGCCCATCTACTTCCGGTCCATGGGACCCCGGAAGCGAAAAATTATACATTGAAGTCA
The DNA here is from genome assembly GCA_028583405.1 of Pogonophryne albipinna. NCBI lineage: Eukaryota > Metazoa > Chordata > Actinopteri > Perciformes > Artedidraconidae > Pogonophryne > Pogonophryne albipinna. The sequence goes on from CM053251.1 coordinate 35,549,383, forward strand.
ATGGAGAGAGAAAAGTTATCTTTTGATCCCGTTTGAATTGTGCCACAAATGACACATATGATGTTTGTCAATCTTAAACAATCATTTCCATGTAAAAAAAAGTCACAGTTTGTCGTAAAACTGTTGAAATATAAGACTATGAAAAATACGCAACTAGAAAGACTACAAATCCCAAATCCCATTCTGGGTCGCGTAAGTGATGTCATAGGCGATAATGCTCCAAGACTGGTTGCGACTCGCAATTAAAGCAAAGAAGAAGAAGAAGAAGAAGATCTCATAAATGATTTATTCCCTCCAATAAATATAAGAGATTGCTCCAATAAATTCACTTTTACAAGATGCCTGTGTGCTTTGTACCAGGTTGGAATCACAAAAGTGATCATACCACTTGCTCGTTATATCACTTCCCGTCTGATGAAAGGACCAGGAGTCGTTGGACCAAACAAATCAGGTAATATACATGTTTTGCATGGAACATACTCAAGTTAGCTACCTAGCTGGTAGTGAGCACGTTAGTTAGCATTACATTACATTACTTAGCCTTGTCATTTGTATTAGCCTTAAAATGAAGTAAACCAAAATGTTAAACAGTAAGAGTAGTCATGATGGTAAGTATTTTGTGAAACATTTGAAGAGTAGCCTATCGCCCCTTACACCAGGTGCTAAGGGGGCGGGAGGTAGGCTAACGGCACATTAGCATCGGCGATCTTTTCTACTTAATGCTATCTGTACAAATGGTTAACATTGAACATTAAAAGATCAGGCAGTTCAGGGAGAGTCGAAGGAAGGCAGGCAGGCAGCTTTGCATGACATTCTTCTGGACGTGTTTCATTGTGATGATAGTGAGGGTGAGTCAATCTGTTTGTTGGAAAGACAGTAGTTGAGTGATAATTATTCAAAGTGTTGTTACTTTAAAGTGTTGTTACTGACCTTTTTCTCTTTTATTTTCTTTAGCTCACCTGTAACTGCTGAGACTGTTTTAGTATGTGTTCTTCGAATTAGTGTCTACAGTGTGTGCCTATTGAGATGTTTAGAGCCATGTGTGACAAAACCATAGGACAAAACCCGATCATGCCCCTCCCTCTCACTGTCTAAGTCAGAGGTGCCGTAATGGCATTAAAACGATAAAAACGCTGCTGAAGGTTAATCCATAGGTCAGAGGTGCCCAGTACGTCAATGGCAATGCTGGTAGATCGCGAGTCATTCATAATAAAAAAAAATCCAGCTCCCTTAAAATAGACAAAACAGGTTTTGATCCCTCCTCCCTTGGCCTCCCTGCCACTTAATTCAGGAGTTTACTTGATTGACAGAAAAAGCGACCTATCGCTTTCCAGTCTGTTAACCCAGAATGCAAAGCGATACAAAATCAGTCAAGTGCCGGAAAAACTCAAATTAAGTTAAAGAGACGAACAAGAGAAAAACAACAAAATGAGTGCGGGACCGAGCAAGAAGCTAAAGACATACCACTTCCACCCAGAATGGGAGGAAGAATATTTTGTTGTGATGTCACATTCAAAGGTTATTTGCCTTATTTGTAAAGCAAGCGTCGCTCTGCCAAAGAAAGGTAACGTGGAGAGGCATTATCGGAGTGTTCACAAGGCATATGACAGCGACTTCCCTCCGAGTAGCGAGTTGAGAAAGAGAAAGGTCATGTATTATTGCTACACAAACATTATCTCGCAGTCTTAGTGTCGCCAACTCGTTTCTAACATGCAAAAAGACAAACAAATGCGTATATGGTCGGTGTATTTTCGATCTTTCCAATGCAGACGAGATCTCTCTCCCGTCTGTGTGCGAGGGGGCGGGGCAGTTTACACACACGCAGCTGCTACATGCAGCAACACACGGCGGGGATGGCGGAGAGAAGCGCTCCAAGGTGTGGTTAAATGTTACCCGTCTTGAGGTGGACAATGCTCGTTGTCAAGAGTGTTTAGCATGTGAGGGCGGTAACACGAGCAATTTGTCTAAACATTTAGCAAAAGTGCACCACATTCAGACGGAGGAATGCACCGGGTTCCACTGTCTTTCTAGTAGCTCTGTAGCCCCATCCACGAGTAACTTTCCCACGTCAGGTATTATGTATGCTAGCAGCAACACACGGAGTTAACACAATTATACAAACATGGGTTAATGATTAGAGGTAACTGAGTTATTTATTTTGTTAAAGTTTCAGCTATTCTGTTTACAGTTCTGTCATCAGATTATTTAATATGATTTGTTAAAACATTGCTGTTTCTTTTGATGTGAAATATTATTTATTTAATTTAAATAAAAAGCAATGTCAATTTTGTAAACAATTTGTTAAGTTAATTTAATAATATATGTATTTTTGAATCAAGTATTCATCTTTGTCTTCATTGCTAGTTTCCACATGCCTAAGACAACCTCAAGCTAAATCTAAAAGTTGATGGCTAAATAAGAGCGTTTGAGAAATTGTGCAAGGCATACAGTAATAGTCCGAATAGTCGATTAATCGTTTCATTAATCGATAGATTAATCGATTATCAAATGAGTCGTTTGTAGTTATGAATGACTCTATTGTAGTTATCCCATGTATAAATAAAACGTGTTATTCAGCAACCTTTGCAATTTGGGATTTTATTTTTGGTTGGTAGAACTCGGTGAGCTGGTCATTTCAAAAGTAGCTCACCTGCCAAAAAAGTGTGGGCACCCCTGGTCTAAGTGAACGGTGACTGTAAAAACTACACTGCGCATGCTCAGAGTATTTTCCTATTTAATGTGTGTGGCAAAAAATAATGACCATAGGGGCATAGAGCTGCCATCCCCACCATACGTCATCTCACATCATTCAGAGCTGATTGGCTGTAAGTACTTGTGCCGCGAAAAGTGTGGTGTGTGAAGAGCAGGTGAAGAGGAGGAGAGAGAAGTGTCCTAAAACCAGGAAGTAAGCTGCGCATGGCTTCCCTCCACAAAAAAGCAATGAGATTTCTCCATAGGATTTTAGAAAATAAATCAAAATAAGATCTGTGGGAAACGTAGCTGTTAGATAAATGTACGTTTTGTTCAGCCGGATAATATCCACATGTCTACACTACTTTTATAATTTTAGAATCATAAATCCATCATTTAGATTTATGATAGACTTTTGAAACTACAAGAACATAAGGAGGACTTTTACAAAAAAGTAAGAGATTTTTGTCGAGAAGGATAGGCAAATGGACTTAATCTTCAAGTCAAGGTAAGACCACAATTTTATTGAAAATGGGATCTTACTAAGAGAGAACAATTCAATATTTAAATGATAAAATTACATTTTTTGGGTATCCTTATGTTGAACTGTCTGTTTAAAATTAATTGAAGCATCAGACTAAAGAGGATTTTGAAAATAATATCACTGCAGAAGCTTATATATAGACATCTAAGTTTTTTGTGCCCCACCACTTTTGTACATATAGAAACGCCACTGTATTTGGTTATGGTATATTATTTATATACATCAAAGGCACAATTCACCCCCCAGAGACACACATGTATTGAGTGTGATATTTTGCATAGGTCATGTGAAATCATCTTTACATACTAGAAAACTGTAGGACCGGCAACTTGTTTTGAAATTGAATTTTTAATATCCGATAATAAAGTTGATCTGTTTTCTTTATTCTGCTCTCTTCCCAGCTCCATCCATCACCATTCTCTGTTCCTGCAGGTCCTGCTTGCTAATCAATGCTCATATTTTTTTACACAATTACAAATAAAGTCAATGTATTGTATGACATGAAGTTGTGCTTCATTCGGAGTCAATAATAAATTCATTCTGCCTTCAACTGCACAATGATTGTGGACTGCACCGACATCCATGTAGCTGCCCCCCAGTAAGATGAACCAAGCAAAGTTGACATACTCAACATACAGATGTGCTCTTAAGTTTACATGAAGAATTTGTGAAATATTGGTAAAAATAGGTTTAAATGATTATTAGTAATTAATTATATAATTTTCTCATTGTAGACGAGCAGATAAGAAAAGCAGAATATGCAGCTGCCATTTTCCACATGGAAAAGAGAAAGGGAGCTTAGCTGTTTTCAAACTGGTTCATGTATCACTTAGTTTACTGAACCGTGATGAATGAAAGAAATTAGTGAGGTAGTGGTTTACTGAAGTTACAAAGACATTAATATATGAGTAACAGGTCAGTGTAAACACAAGCTTCTGTCAATTATGGATCATTCAAACTATATAAAAATATGTAATAAAGTTCTAAAACAAGTATTCGGTATATTCCTTGATAGCTTTTGGAGAAGGTTGTTTTTAAGTTTACTAAAATCTATCGTTTCAACTGTTTCACTTTATAAAAAAGGAACAGGTGAGTAGAGCATCATTGAGTTTCTTATTCTGTCAGTAAATTATCCAAATGAAATGTTTTTCATTATTTTAGTCAACCCTAAACCAATTGATTGTACCTTTTAATAATGACCTTACATGGTCGGCAAAGTTAAATTAACTTCAGAAAATCAAATCTGTTCTGAGAAAAAACTAATAAATGTTTAAAGATAGGAACTTGCCATCCCACTGAAAAACAGTCCGTAGAGATTTAAAGGCATAGTTGTAGTTCAGTCCAACGTTTCATTTGGATTCATTTGACAACAGTCAACTATTTTCATAAAGAATATATACATTTTTCAAATTCAAAGTCAACTTTATTGTCAATCTTACTCAGTTTGTGTTTATAGACAGAGAGATCAAAAAGACGTTTCCAACAATCCCAAATACGAAAACACCCCATCACACATACGAAACACAACGCAGAGTCCGAGGGTGTTAAGAGTATGTTTATTTAAATGTCCTCCTCTCTACTGGCCAACACAACACAGGGAGCATATGCTGGGTGTAGAATTTTTCCAGGAGGAGGAGATTTCCATGCCATGCAGGGTCTTTGGGGATGGGGATGATGATCGCCTCCTTTGTGGTCCACACAACAAAGTAGCAGAGACTCCGGTCTGTGATGTGCAGCTGCCCTTGGACCTGGTGCCAGTATGGGTGATTCTCCTTGAGAATATATGACCCACCCTCCTCACGGAGACAGAAGGATGGCAACTGGACTGCCTCCGCGATGGTCATGTTCCTCTGGCTGTGTGGACACTTCACCTCCAGCAGGGCAGATGGCTGCACAAGTCCATCGGGTGATGCTCCCAAAACACCCGACTCACTCACAAAGAGACCAGACTCGAACACTGTCACCCGATAGGCCTGCACAAAAGCCTTCACCCCTTCGGCCTCGTTTACAACCCCCCAGTTGACAGCCATGACTCCGTCCAAGTTGTACCCCCCAAGCACCCTCTTCATGAGGGACGCGCATGGAGTGGAAGAAAGTCCCGACTGCAGCACAGCACCAAAATTGCTGGCTGTCAACCTGCCCCGCCTGTGTAACTGCCACTGAGGATTTGTCCGCTGTCCTACGGTGGCTGTCTAGATGGCAGCTTGCTGGTCTCTGCTCAGTCGCATTGAGGCAAGAATTGCCTCAAGCCCCCGACCCCCATGCTCCTTCACCAGTTCCGGCACGGTGACAATGGCCTGATGTTGAGGCCGCGGCTCTGGCTCAGGTGACAAAAGCCATGCCATGCCACACTGTGCGCCCCTCAGTGCAGACCTGAACCAGTCTACATCCTCAGTGGCGATGTCTCTGGCCAGTGGGTTGTATGTCTCCTCTCGCTGTTGGTAAAGTTGAGACACCGGCTGGACTACTTTTGAAGTGCCAGGCTTCCTCCACTGGCACTCAACATCTGTGGAGCTGATCTGCCACATGGCAAATATTGCCAATGCTGCAGCGTGGCTGCATTTGTACATCCCCCGTGCACAATCACAGACAGCGCTCTGCATCGCGCCATCGTCTCCCATGCAGATCTGTAAAAATAAAGTAAGTACCACTTGTTAGCATGCTATAATAGATTGAATGAGCAATAATACAAGGATGGTCCGAATCTGGGGGTGGGAGGGTTTATTTTTCCATAGTTTTGTCCTCTTGTATGATTGTTGTTATTGTTTGTGCATTGTATTTTTCTAAATGTGTATGAATACATTTTTGAAAAACATTTGATCAACAAAAAAAAAGGATTTGGTCAGGATCTAGACGCGGTGCGTAGTTTATTAATTAATCAATGCTCTCTACATTAGGAAAACACATACCAGTGTACCAGAGGGAGTCACACACAGCTGTGCCTAGATAACCAAACAAATTTACAAGATAACCAAAATCCTTGAATCTACACACAGCAAATAAACTCAAATGACACAACGAGATGTAAAAGGAGATCACACATACAGTATAGTCGATATAAAACTGGCCGCTTCAATCTGAAGAGCAACTAAAACAAAACACGGGAGTGTATCTTGTTCTTGTGAACACTAATGTTATCCACAGCATACACAGAGACCACGAAGTTCTTAAGGAGAAAACTAGTTGCTAAAACAAAACACGTTAGTGTACCTTGTTAGCTAGCTGACATTAACGTTACACATTGCACTCATATTACTCACCGAAACCTTGTAAAGCCGGTCCCGCTGCTCTTACAGAACCGACTAACTCCCCTTTCGTGTATGTACAGCTCTCAACATGCCCAGACTTGTAGTGATTTTCACCTCGTTTGATACTTTTCGCCTCATTCTGAAAGAAACAGGTGAAATTTGCTAACGTGACGGCCATCTTTGTGATGGTGACGCGTATTGTGCGAGACCTATGTGCGAGACCAGAGACCTGTAGTTCACTGAGCGGTTTCACACAAAAAAAATTGTAACTTCACAGTTTTAGGACACATTTTTAATTTTTTGACTTGCAAAATGTTCTTTTAAATTGACAAACATCATATGTGTCATTCGTGGCACAATTCAAACGGGATCAAAAGATAACTTTTCTCTCTCCATTGACTTCAATGTATAATTTTCCGCTTCCGGGTTCCCATGGAGGCTCCCGGAAGGGGAGGGACTTCGCCTCTCTATTTCGGCTGGCCTCCTCTCGCAACAGAGAGTGCAATCTACTGTTTTACCATAACACCTAGAGGGGCGCTGTTTCACTCTTTGTAAAATACTCAATGAGAATGGGGGAGAGACGGGCCGGCAGCAACACACAACAAAGAATTTCCGAAACTAAACGAAGTGTTTTTATTTATTTATTAAAATTATTACTACAATCCGAAAAAACAGGGGAAGCCTGGCTCACATTCCCTTGGCATCCAGGAGAAAACGCCACTGCTTAGAGGGCGAAGCCATATACGAAATAGAACAGGAAATGTAAAACGAGACACGGGGACTTAACTAGAGATGAATGACATAAATAGACCGACCTGACATGACGTGAATAAACATGAAAACCTGACTAAACATGAAATGACAGACATAATACATAAACATAACTAACACATTTGACGAGACACAACAAAAGGCACTGTTTGGCAAATACATTATCACTATTCTTAGATAATACACAATATTTGAAAACACTTTGAATACAAACAACCAAATGCATGCAGGAATGGACCCTGTACTGAACTTACAAACCTTACATGTGTAAGACATTTTGATAAGTTTGCCGAGTACAGTTAGCTTAACTTGCTTTTTCATTAAGCGGTCTGACGTCGGACTGTCAAACTTTGGCTACGGTTACATAAATTAACTGACAAAATTATTTGTATTAATTACTTTCTTTGTCTCTTGAGTTACCATGTCCATTGGGGGAGTTTATTTCCTGGTTCAGCAAGGGGCGTGGCTTAGCGCTGAGGACTCATAAATACTGCAAGGAGCCAATTGGGACAGATTGGGACAAACCACCTGCTTCCATGTTAAAGGGGGGATTTGGGTTTTGTCAGTGTCCTTTGTGTTTTCTGTTACTATTAATTATCCCTTGGTTTCCACTTGGTTTGGTCAAGCCACTATATAGGTTCCTTGGTTTTTCATTGTAGCAGGTCAGTTGCTTGAATCAACACCTGCCATGTTTCTTTGAGGTATTTTCTGTGGACCTCTTTTATAGGCCTAGTTATTAGACATTATTGATTTATGATGTTTTCTGTGGACTTTTGGGTAAATAAAAAACCCAGTTTATTTAAACCACTCCTGTGTCCTGTTGTTCATACCCATCACTGTTTATTCATCATTCAATTCATTCTATATTGTATTCTGTAGATTGTGTACATTGCTTTTCACTTTACTGCTTGTTGCACCTGGTTAGAAGCTAAACTGCATTTCGTTGTCTCAGTACTTGTAATCTGTGCAATAACAATAAAGTTGAATCTAATCTTGAGCAGGAACAAATGTATTTACTTAGTACATATCTGACATTAACCTCTTAAGCCCGAGGGTCCCCCCAGTGGACCCCCCCCACAGTTTTTTTACGAGACTATGTCTCAGGGCTTCTTAACATTTATGAAACTATTAATGTTCCATACCCTTTTAACGCTAAGAAACTCCGCTAACTGACAATGTGAACCATTTTTAGCTAAAAGAAACACAAGAGTAATACCAAGCCTTTGAATTAGCATGGAGTGAAAAAATGCTAACTAATGCTAACGGATTTTACACAGCACTCACGGTAGAAATACCCTTATTACTTATCGTAACTGCACAAACAAGATATACGATTTAAAGCTGAGACTCCACAGATTCCAGACATATAATATCATCACTGTACGCCCCCGAATTGCGGAGATTGCAGAAAAGAGAACGTAAACAACATCCGGTTTAAAAAATATTACAATAATTTCGTTTTACCTTTTTTGATTTGTGATCAAAAGTTGTGTTCACCGGAATAAAAACGCCGCTCAAGGTTAATCCAATGTCTTTGTGTCACGTAGAAATTTTGACTGATAATCCTTCATCATATTTATGGCAATATACTGGGTATAACATTTTGCCGTCCAGGCGTGCACTTTCAGATATGCTTTGTTCGCTTCTCTATTACGTCCGCTCTGGTAATTTTTACGTTGATTTGGGAACTGCCCATCGATTCTATTGGTTCTGATGGTTAAGAAAAAGGTGTAAATCACACGAATCGACCAATGGGTTCCAGAGATATGGTCCTGCGTAAAGTATAAAGAATGCCAGCCAGTTTAAGTACTTTACGCAGGCGGCTTCATTTATTGTTTACTACTCACAGCAGGCATTACAGCAGGACCCAGAGCACACGGAGCACAGAGCGGACAGCAGATAACGGAATTGCAGTTTTATTGCTTATAGATTATCAGAACATTTCAAAGGGGACACAGCCACATTGGATATTAAGCTATGGATTAAAGGGGAAAGGAAACACCATTACAGCTTTAATATTCCGGTAGTTTATTCATTTTACAATGGATATTGATCGTAATATTTATTGTATATGATATTACTCGCCAAAAGAAAATTAATTATCCGCCGGCCGGGTGGGGAATTCCGGGACCAGGCCGCTGCCATTAGGGGAGTCCCAAATGGTGACGTCACTGTGTGGGTCCTCGCTCCGGGTATCCATACCGGATACCATATTTTTGCTTTTGAAAAGAGCATTACCTTGGTTTTATCCACATGTACCAGTGGTCAGTTGACATATATTTTGTATTATTTTCCAACACCTCATACATCTTGGCAATACCATCCATTGAACACCTAGTCCAGCAATACTAGCCTTTTTAGGGCTGTTTTCGACAGATGAGCGTGTGTATGCCAGTTTAATTAGTTGAGCTAGAGAACACCCCCAATTCTCCATTGTACGTCATAATAATAGCTACCATTTAGTTTGGATGCGATTGCGTTAATTAATAAGGTCACACTGTGTCAGTAAATACATGTGTGAGCTAGTAATCTGGTAGTGCTGCAATATTTACCTCTCTCTCGGCAGCTGAAGCAACTCGTTTGGTGGCTCGAACTTCACGTTTGTTGACACTGTCATTGTCTTGCGCGGCCGACGTGCTGGGACGGTCGGTGTTCCCGACTGCATACGTTGAGAAATCGAATATTGTGGGAACAGATCCTGGCTTCAAATCCGATGTTTTGTATTGAACCAGGCATCCAGACTCATCAAACCTCATTTTGTGGACATAATAGTCATTTTTAAAGTGTTCGCTGCACACACGTGCGTACTGATTCAGTGGCGGATCGGACCGTTTCATGGAAATAACCAATGCTTTGAGCAGCTTCTCATCCTTTAGTGGCAGCCTATGGAAATGTACTTCTTCCTTCTTCGTATAAAATCCATTTGTGCAGCCTGGGGCAATACAATCAGTGTTGGGTGTAACGCGTTACAAAAGTAACGGAGTTACAGTAATATATTACTTTTTGCTGTAACGAAGTAATGTAACGCATTACTAATGAAATGTGGGTAATATATTACCCGTTACAATGCTCAGTAACGCAGTTACAACACATTTTAACCCGAAATTAAATGGTGTTTTGTTTTTTAAGAATGTACTAACATAGCGAGACATTCCGACACCAGACAAATTGTGCGGGTAGATTAGTAAACCTGGTGTTTACCCTTCAGGCTTCGCGTCGGGATATTCGGGCAGTTGAATGTTATGCACCCTCTATTCAAAAAAGAGAACGGAGCGAAAAATACTAACAACAAATTGTGTCAGGTGCGCGTGACCTGCTGCGCTGCGCGTGCATCATTTCCAAAGTGCTTCCACAGCAGTGACACACATCTGTGGATAATCATTTATACGAAAATGGTTAAAGCAACCATCACTAAACGCCAGCAACACTGCATCTACTGCAGACAACAGGCCAGATGGGGACATCACGTTACCCTCCGTTGTGGACACTAGCTTACTCCCGCCTGACTCGCCGCCCGCAACCCCGGGAGCAGCACTCTTCGTTGGCCGAAACTACGCAACCCCTCTGCGGCCCGCAGGTGCCAGCCAGGATACCACGGCAAAACAGAGCCTGCCCAGGTATATCTAAACAAGTACCCGCCTGTACAGTGGGGTTCGGCGGTCATGTTGCAGCTCGTGGTATACAAATAGACAAGGGCTAGAATATTCATGTGAAAATAGTGCCATATTCTGCCATGCCTGTAGAAATGTTGGGTCAAAAATAATGCATACAATAGCACAGATGCCTTCACCACGAATGGCTACAAAAAGATCTCATATCCCAAGTTTATCAACAAGCTGATGTTGCAGCTGAAATGTTCTCCAGGTCACAAAGTCAACCTCACAGGAAGATGTGATACCAGTTTTCAAGCACAGTAAATATTCTCTTCCCAGAGTATATGATGGGACCAAGGTGATGATGTAGTACATGGTTTTAATAATACTTTTGCTTTTCAATGTTTGCCATTTCAAACCATGAGCTGGTTCAAATAATATTTGCCTTGATTTACAATATCTTCTCATTTGTTTTATCAGTACAGCTTTGAAGCTTTTGTGCTTTTCTTTGCCACAGTCCACTTTGGACTGGATGAAATATTTCAGGATTGCACTTCTAACTCAATTGAAATGTTCTCACTTGCTTGGTTTCAAAACATAACAAATGTCATAATCTGTTCAATGGGACCATCAATGCTATTTTGCATTGCTGTTGCCGGCCACTATTGCTCATGTAAACCTGCTACTGCTGCGCCCCCTGTAATCTCAGATGCACCCTGAGTCATTTTGTTCTGGAACCGGGCCTGTCCACGGCCATATACTAAACAAACTACAGAGCCCATTCCGTGCCCTGTTATTGTTTACTTTCTGTCTGCCTTCTTCTGGTGATTTATCTGACGTCCAGCGCTCCGTCTTTTAACCTCTTTTCCTTTCTCTTTCTTTCCTTAGCAACCTTCATTATAGTCCTTGACAGTGGTCTGTACTGCTGTATTAACAACGTGTCACATGTTAAGAATTTACAATCAGAATCGAGTATTCAACTAAGCCGTGTAATACAAGTTGTTAGTAGCCGTAAGGGCCTACACAGTTGTTATGCTACCACATTGCCCTTCACTGGATGTATAATGAGCTGCTCTAAACTACATTTTAGCATTTAAAATTCTTTTGCGGTTATTTAGGTGAAAGTAACTTAAAAAAGTAACTAAAGTAGTGTAACTCATTACATTTCAGAGACAGTAATTTTGTAATGTAACTTATTACTTTCAAAAGAGAGTAATAAGTAATATGTAATATATTACATTTTGGAAGTAACTTGCCCAACACTGAATACAATACGCTCCTGACGACGACCGTTTTCTTTTGTTGTAAACTACTGGTGCATTGCATGCCATGTTGTTTGTTATTGAGCTTTGACCCAGGAAGCCGTACCCACACAGTGACGTCACTGGGAAAGTCCCGGAGCTATGGAAGCACCCATGGTCATTAGGCACGTATTTCAAAAAATAAATGTGCGTATCTCGATCGTTTACATTGGAAATAGACTAGATAAATACATTTCCTAATGGGAATATTGTCGCATGGAAAGCAGTTTGAAAAGTGTTTCCATTTCCCTTTAACTACATCATCGTTTTTATCGTTTTAATGCCATTGAAGACCAGTTTAGACCAGACAAAGAGGAAGGTAAGCCATTAGCCTAGCGCATGCTAGTACCTAGCTCCACTTGTTTTGATGTACGTTTTTGTTGATAACGTTGCAAGTTTGTATCTTTCAGTGTTGAGGTGGGCACCGTTAGATTCTGTGTCTTTACGATCATAAACGATGTGTTGGATGTGCAGCTAGGATAAGTAATAAGGGAGCTAGGAGTGATTTTCGGTGCAGTAATAGGTTAGCATTTTTCGCTCGGGGCTAATTCAGATGCTCACTGTTAGCATTGTGTTTTTTTGGAAAAAATAAATGAAAAAGATCAGTTAAATGAGTTTTTTCCCGTTATATGGATATAAAATATTCATAGTTTATTAAATAGTAAGGTTCCTTAGACGTTGTTTCCTGCAAATGACGCGATTTCGGTCCGTGGGGCCTATAAGTGCTATATAAATAAACTTGCCTTGCCTTGCCTAAGAGGATAACAGAGTATGTTCTTATATTTTATTTTTATTTTTTATTTTTTTCACAACAGTTGTATTTGGATGGAATGAATACCTATAGTGAAAATTCAAAGTAATAAAATGATTTTTACAGTGAAAAAGTTCAAATTACCCAGAGGTGAATCCGCCTGGACTTTATTTTTCTAAACCTCTCTAAAAAGGTCAAATTTAACTTGTTTTGCATCAATCTTGATACAGGGTACTTATTATATGTTATAGTTTGGATTCCTAAAGCTTTTAGTCTACTAACCCATCATTCAAGGGTGGTTTTTACTATAAGTAATGGTTTTTTTTTAGGCAGACATTAGAATTTACATGTTTTTACTATGTTCCATCTGAATTTACTTTAAAATAAAAACATCTATATTGATTCTGACACTTCTACATCCAACTCACAGATGTAACCTTGCTTTGAGAGAAAAGATTATTAATTTACCCCTTTTAGAAGTGAAGATATAGTCTTTGTTGTGTTAGTGGCATTTTCGAGCCTGAAACCTGAAAAACAGGCTCAGGGCTTAAGAGGTTAACGATTAAACACATTTGTGCATTCTTTATAAATGCAACTGGTCAAGACCACTGACGGAAGTAGTTTTGCAAAGTAGTGGTTCTGTCTTTTACATGTAGGATTCAACCCCCCTTGTATTGATTTGTTTTAAAAGAACAGACACTTGAGTCATTCATTTGTGGTGATATAATAAGTGTGGGATTTCTATTGCATCCACTTCATCTGCAACGAAGAACGCCAACGCAATTTCCGCCATTGCAAACCGAGTCAAGCAGACTCCGAGCTGTCCGACTTCAGGCAAGCTTTTTGAGACCTCCCCCGGCTGCAATCGGCTATTCTCGTCTACTTTCGAGGCGCCACAATAATAATAAAAATGATGATTATTACCTTACTTTTGTCTATTTTTATTCCTCTGTGTTGCGTTTTTAAGGTGCAATGCCAAGACACATTCTTTGTATAAATCAGCACCACATTTGTAGTTCTTCCGGTTTGCAAAGACATAGGGTCTTACAAATATATATCTACTAAGTATATAAAATATCTAGTATAGCCAAACTAGTAATTACACTGCATCAAGATTATGTATATTAAGAAAAATATGTTGGGATATTTTAGATATTTTAGCTATTCTAGAAATGGGGTTTTTCGGTTGGTTCTTTTTTTTTTGGTTATTGTGAATATCTACAGTACATTGTTGGTTACTGTGTTTCTGTTTCGAGGCTGCACAGTGCACATGTGGGTATTTCTCAATGTCGAGGACGCTTCCTTGGTAGGACATGTCTTCCGAGTCAGGTCCATCAGAAGCGAGGCAAGAATCCTTCCTAGCCTCGGAAAACGAAGAATGGTGGAACAGGCTAACAGGTGTGCAGGTGTGCGTCATATGCGAGGCCCCGCCCTAAATGGAGCGCGATTTCCGCCAAAGATTTGGGAAATTGGTCCGTGCGCAAAGCATTTTGGGGATTTTAAGACCGGAGAGGATACACATGTGCATCCTCGAAATGTCCCGCAATGAAGGACGCCGGCCTCGGTAGAATTCCAAGGATCCTGGACATTGGACAGTCCTTCGGCGGGACTCGATGACGTAGCATCCTTGAAATAGTGGCTCTGGAGGAGGACTTTTCTTGGTTCATATATTGACTGTTTGAATGTAAAAATAGTTAAAATATAATTGAGAAAGGCTGTCACAATTACACAGAGCAAAACGTCACACCTCACTGACAGAGTCCTAACCACAAAACTATAAAAAATAAATAAAAATAATTAAAAGAAAAAGCAGCAAATATATAATGACTGTACAAAAATAAAACAAATGTATGTTACTACTACTGCTGAAAGACAAGGTTGAAACCTTTTTGCAGGAAACAAACCTGCTCTTGTTCATGTTTTAAAAAAACATCTGTTTGGGACTGATGGCCAACATGAAGCCAAACGCTGACCACCTGTAACCTGAGACCGTCAGCCCCTTGGCAGCAGGTTTACAGCGTCAGGTTAACACAGGCTCAGAGGAAGTCAACAACAGAAACAATATTTGAACATATTAAAAGGAGTTCTTCAAGGCAGATATAGCAACAGTAAAAAAAAGTGATGGTTAAAGTACCCTTGCAGCTCCGCCGTAGTGGCTCATCACAGCCTGCAGAGAGAAGCAGAGCGCTGTATTACAGCTGATTGTTAGGTCTCTGTGTGTGTGTGTGTGTGTGTGTGTGTGTGTGTGTGTGTGTGTGTGTGTGTGTGTGTGTGTGTGTGTGTGTGTGTGTGTTCATTGTTCAAGTAATCATTGGTTTCTCAGGAGATACTCAAGAGCTATAAACAGTAAGTCAGGACTGCATGCTGCAATCTTACAGGAAAAGTTCATGAAGGAGCTGATTTAAAGATCAGCTGAATCTCATTGGTGATCCATAGTAACAATAGATGAAAATAAAAGTTAGGTGAGGTAATGCTTAAAATAAAAAAAAACTCTCATCTGATCCTACTTAATTCAGTTTTAATATGCCTAATATCGACCCTATAATACACATATTGTTAGCATTAGGCCTAATATTACCCTAAACTGAATTCAAACATACATTTTAACACAATATTTAACACACACTGTGTGCAAGGCAGTCGCTAAGTTAACATGGTTAGCAAGATTCATCCCTAATTTGGGTAACTAGGATATTAATTAGGATGCTTTCATAGAGCAGAGAACAATCACACCACACTGTAATAGCAACGTCATGGTAGCGACTTGTCATCACAAGGTGGCTGAGCATACGGCTCCTTATCACTATTTCATTCTATATTAATAGACCATGCTGTCTTGAAGAAGACGTGAGACTACCATATAGGACCATAAAGGTATTCTGTACACACTTCCATACCACCAGACTTCTTTTTGAAACCTCTTCTGGCCTTTAGAGCAAATTCAGACTATGGTTAGGGCACTTTTCAGAGCAGGAGTTTGCCCCTTGGATGAGACATCTGATTGGTCGCTGGTGCTTTCTGAGCTAACATTCATTCATTTTATAATTCACTCAGCTTTCAAATAATTGGAACTTAATCAAATTGGGTGATGGGGGCCCAGCAGTCCCTGTACGCATGAACTGAGCTCGGCTTCATTTAGATGCTACGAGGACAGCTTCCTGATAAGGAATGTAGGGCAATTATCATCAGCAGCCTGGAGGATATGGATTAAGAAAGAAAAAAGGAAGCACAGGAAGAACAAAAGGAACATGAACTATTGTCCCTCTTGACTTTGTTCATACAACCCAAATAGCCATGTTTTTATTTGAACCGAGTGCACATTTTAAAACCCTGAAGTGTATCAGAGCCGTCCAGCACAGTCCACTGAGCTTTGAGAGAACCTGAGCCAAAAGTGGAGTGTGAATATGGGTGTGTTTTATAGTTTCAGTGTGTGTGCCAGAGTTTCTCTGTCCATCTTGAAGTCATCAAGGTTGGAGAAGAGATTGGCCGTTCACTGTGTCCGCCCTGCTGTTCTCTGCCTGTTCCAAACCACTGCTGTGTCCTTCAGGGTGGGTCTGTGGCCTCCAACAGAAACACCAGCATGACTTTCCTGCCAGCATTCCAACACACACACACACACACACACACACACACACACACACACACACACACACACACACACACACACACACACACACACACACACACACACACACACACACACACACACACACACACACACACACACACACACACACACACACACACACACACACACACACACACACACACACACACCACCAGGGTACCCAAAACAGCACAAAGGTCAACAGAAACAGTCAGACAACTGAGAGAAACAAATAGTAGATAGATGATAGAAAGAACATAGTCATAAAGCTTATACTCAGAGGCTGTAGAAGTAATCAGATCACAGGATTACTCTGTTACAGTAAAGGTCCTGCATTAAAAATGTTCCTCAAGTAAAAGTAGAAAAGTATTATCATCTAAATATAGTGAAAGTAGCGACAGTAAAAGTAGTCATTGTGCAGATTGGTCCATTTCAGAATAATATATATGATATGTTTTATAATGATTGATCATGAAAGTGTTCTCAAAGCTGGTAAAGGTGCAGCTAGTTTGAATGACTTTGTATACTGCAGGGTAGCTTGTGGATTTACTCCAGGTGGAGAGAGAGAGAGAGAGAGAGAGAGAGAGAGAGAGAGAGGAAGACAGAGAGAGAGAAAGAGAGAGACAGAGAGAGAGAAAGAGAGATAACAGCAGAGCAAAGGAGAGAGAGAGAAAGAGGAGGAGCAACAGAAGAAAGAGAGATACACACAGCTACACACACATCAGTGAGTGACAGTAGATGAGGGATACAGGAAATAAAAAGAGTAAGAAGACTGAAGAAAGACAAAACTAGGGAGAGAAAACATAAAGCAGAGAGTGAGGCAGAGGGGGGCTGCTGCTGGGAATCCATCCAGCACACTGCAGAGAGAAACCAGTGAGGCTGGGAGAGGACTGGGAGGACAGACTGGTTTTACGAGCAGACTGCAAAGCACCATGGCCGACAACGTGAGCGAGGAGTCGGATTATACCCCGGGGAAAGATGAGCTGGACTGGGGCTACGAGGAAGGTATGGGGGATCCATCTACAGGAGGAGGGATGCTGGGAAACATCCAGTGCTAGCTGGTGTCAAAAGTTGAGGGTCCAGATTTTAAAGGGGTCTTGACCCCAAACTTCACTTAAAGCAGATACACAACACAAACTGAAACAACTGAAGCGTTGACTTTAATTAAATGTATGATGTCAACAGATTTCACATAACTGTATTAGGTTAGTTGAAAGCAATTATATTAAGTTGAACCTAATATTTTTAAACTTAATTATTGCTTTCAACCATCCTAATACAGTTATGTGTACTTTGATGACATAATACATTTAATAAATGGAAACCTTTCAGTTTTTTCAGTGCATTTACTAAATTTGCCAGAATTGGTCAAAACGTTTTGCAAATGTAGTCTCTGCACAGAAGTAACTGACGTCCTAGAAAAATAAATGTGTGCAGTTTCCATCAAACAGGACACCATTATACAGCACAAAATAGTTTAAAGTGCAGGGTCTAATCCCCGAACGCAATTGATGTGTTATTTACTGTATACTGTGCCGGCCTGTTGCAGTGGTGACACACACTGGAGATGCTGTGTTGGGTTGTTACACTGTTAACATGTCTGTTAAAAGAAGACGAAAATGAGAAAAATCTAATATTTGTCTCATTTGCTCCTCCCTCTTTTAGGTAACTTTCACTCATTAATTTTTGACTTCTAAACAGTTATAGAATTGTTCTTCAGCTGTACAGGATGCACTTTATATCAAAGCAGCAGCATTAGTTTGTTCGGAATATAAATAAAAATACGTACCTCAACATTATGTAAAACACAGAGTGCAAAATCTCCAAAGGAAAAGTCACCATATCCACAAAGCTGGTGTGAATATTAAGACAGTCTTGAGGATCATTAAAACTATTCATTAATAATCATGCATCTCCTTGATGTGTGATGGAATTAAAGGGCAATTACAGAAATGTATCTAATTACTATTTGGACATACAGTTGCAAAGTTAGTACAAATGCTATTGATTTGCAAAATGTACAAAAAGAAACAGATCTGTACCCTCAGGTTTCTTCCTGCTGGAGCTGATATGTTAAACAGCTGTTCATAATCTGTTCTGATGATTATTGAACCAGGAGTGAGGTTTGCCCGTTGAAGCCGGGGAAATAATCCCACTGTCAGTCAGTTACGTTTTCTGTAGGCACTTTAACCCCTGGTCTGAACTCCTCTCACTCAGTAACTCTATTCATGTCCCTCAAACTCACCTCTCACAGTTTGTAATGAGGGATTTCTATTGTACATACAAGCTGACATCATGGTGTTTTTGTAGACATAATACAACTACAACATTTCAAAGCAATACTTCCCATAACATATAAGTTGATCTTGGTGGAGTGACCCTTTTTTTTTTAGACAAACAAGATAAAAGTCAGACACTAACAAGCTTACATGCCTACTTTCAAATACTAAAATGAACTTCTCTTGTCCGATACATTGTCCCAAATGTTTGGTATTGTGACAGTTGTCATGCAGTTCTGATTTAAAGACTTAATTTAGGCTGTGTTGGTTTACTCTGTCTTCTTTTTATTGCTGCTTACTGAGCACCGGGGACACTGTGACTATACTCAGAGCTCTGTATGCCTGAATTACAAACTAAATAAAGTCAGGCCTGCACTACCATCAGTGTCCTGTGGAAAAATGTGTGTCATAAACGTAGTGTAATATCTTAAATACAGGAAAAGTAATTGAGTGCTGAAAATAAATACATGATTTTTTAAATTGGAATCATGCAGAGAAGATGTCTGTGCATTTGAAGATCAGAGACTTTCTGCAGGACACTTGGTAGTTTATAAGGTCTAATATTATATCTTACACATTTCTTTTTCAGAAAATGATGGTTTCCATAACACACTTCCTATCCAATGTCCCACGTTCCCCTTTTTTATGTAAACTGAATAGAATAGCTATGCAAGGCTATGCTGCAAATCAAAGCTGCTTCCTGCTGCTCTCGGTTTACAGTTGTTGTTCTCTAGACCAGTGGTTCTCAAATGGGGGTACGCGGACCCCTAGGGGTACGTTGGAGTACTGCAGGGGGTACGTGCGATTTATTTTATGATAAAGGAAAAAAACATAAGTAATGCATTTAAACAAACTACTAATAGTAGATTAACTACTTTATTCAAACATTTACAGTAATTCTGGATAATAAAATGGGAACAATAAACGGGGTGCTCTCTTTTCCTCTCCCTCTCCTGACAGCCCGTCAGTCTCGTGCAGCTCGCTGAACCTGTAATAGGCCTAAGTGACCCGACAGTAAAGAATACATATATTTATAACTAGTTTAGCTTGTTCCAGAGTAGATAAACTAGCTAAGTGTGTTAGGTCTAACCAGGGCCGTCCCTCCCTACAGGCCGATCATGCAGGCTGCATGGGGCCTCACATTGCGCGGGGGGCCTCGCGCAGGGGGCCTCGGCTTATGAGCTCGGCTTGTGCGCAGTTCTCAGCGCAGTTTTCCGCGCATCCCCCAATCCCCGCTGACACGCGAGAGTGAGAGGTGACAAGGGGAGCACGTCTGTAACCCGACACCGTTGCAATGAATCGACATCTGGCCAATCACGGCTTTGATACGGCCACTAGTGCAGGTGAAGAGATGTCGGTGAAAAGACAGTTTCAGTCCGGGGCAAGCAAGAGGGGAAAAAAACAAAACATGAAGAAACTAGAGCATCACTCGAAGGTGGGTTATTGTATGAGTCAAATGTACAACTTGCGAATGTTGCATACGTCAAATGTCAAACTTTTGCCAATTGCCATATTAAAACATCAGCTGCAATTCACGACATGAAGAAGGCAGTCTCTGCATAGCATATAAGCTAATGGAGATGCAGTTATTTCCAGCATTCTTTATTTAACATTCATTCAAGTATGTTATGCCTTTTATCTGCTAATGTACAGGAGGAAGAGTGATACACTGTCTGTCTAGTTGGCTTACATAACAGTTAAAGTTTACAGCCTAAAAAACATGGAGCATTTTTTCCCCTTTTATTCATTTTTATGTCAATTTGCACATTTCATGGTGATGCTCAGCCTCTCCCCTTAACTCCTGCAGTCATCATCATGTCAACCACAACACAGAGAAATGTGTGTGTAGTTGTTGATACATTGCTGACAGAGGGAACTACATTTGAATACAGATTTAAGAAATATCAGTTTTTGAGCATGTTATTGTTGACAATATTACAACTATATAATAAAATAATATAGTATTTATATTATTGAATTGATTATGATTATTATTATTAGTAGAAGTAGTTTATTTGCAGAGGCGGCCGGCCCATAGGGGCCCACTCTTCCCACATTAAAAAAATTAAAAACATTTTTTTTTTAATAAACAAGGTAAATATTATATAATTGGTATCAGTACAATGTATTATCTACAATAAAATCTCATTTAAAATTGTGTTACGATGTCTAAAGTTACTGATAAGTCACATGTTTCCTGCCTGGCCTTGCTCGTGTATCATTACCCTCTCTCGTCTGGGCGCTATGCACAGCGAGAGTGCAGCAAGTGCAGCAGAAACCAACTGTTGCTATCTTTAAACTATGCCGCCGAAACATAATTTCAGCCAATCAGCGTCGTCAAATCTGATGGTCACAGGGGCGCCCGGTGCAATCTGTGAGTTGTTTGGATTCGTATCCAAGGAGACAAAACAGGAAGCTGTCATACACTCTGGAAGCTATCATTAGCAGCTATTATGAAAACTCAGTTTTTGACATAAAAATTGAATTATGGATTATCAACATTGGATTAACCTATGGATTAACCTTCAGCCGCGTTTTTGCTCAGAATAACAGCAAAAGGTGAGCATATCTCCGTGTTTTGCTACCTAAAGCTATGTTGTGTGATGTCTGTATTTGCTTCCCCTGTCGTGAGTTCTGATCGCTCAGTGATGATACTTATATTTCTAGAATCTGTGGAATCTCAGCTTGTTAGCTAAGCTTGTTTGTGCATATCCGATAAGTATATCGATTGATTTATACCTAGAGTGCGTTAGCATTTTTTCGCTCAGGGCTCATTTAGACGCTTCTTGTGAGACTTGTGTTTTGTTTTGGTAAACATGGTTCATATCATCAGTTACCTGAGTGTCTTCCCGTTAAATGAGTAGGACACATGAATAGTTTATTACATTTTAAGAAGCCCTGAGACACAGTTTAGTGAGAAAAAAAACGTGGGAAAAAAGCCCCTTAACAGGTTAAATGGGAATTAAATCATTTTAAGTAATTTTGAGTGTTCCCAAAGCCCCGGTGTTCTGCAGTTTGTGTGGGCCTACTGTAGGCTACTGTTGCACAGTTTATACTGTAGAAACTATGTCCAGGACAAGGTGTTTGGAAGTTTTGGAAGATTCATAGCTAACCACACTGAAGATTATGGAGGTATTGATCAGTCTTCTCATATTTTTAAGCCTCAATTTGTCCTTTCCCCCCCTCCCTCTAACATCACCAGAAGTCATAATTTAAGGGGTCTTTTCTCAATTTTTTTTACCGGGGGACCATCCCCCCGGACCACCCTAGTATTGTTTGTTCACCATTTACACACATTTTTTAAAACATTTTCTATATACACAAAATAACCATTTCTCTCAAATATTGTTCACAAATCTGAAAAAATCTGTGAGAGTGAGCACTTCTTCTTTGCCGAGATAATCCATCCCACCTCACAGGTGTGGCATATCAAGATGCTGATTAGACAGCAACCATCACCTCATGTTGCAGCATGATAATGCACGGCCCCATGTTGCAAGGATCTGTACACAATTCCTGGAGGCTGAAAACATCCCAGTTCTTGCATGGCCAGCATACTCACCGGACATGTCACCCATTGAGCATGTTTGGGATGCTCTGGATCGGCGTATACGACAGCGTGTTCCAGTTCCTGCCAATATCCAGCAACTTCGCACAGCCATTGAAGAGGAGTGGACCAACATTCCACAGGCCACAATCAACAACCTGATCAACTCTATGCGAAGGAGATGTGCTGCACTGCGTGAGGCAAATGGTGGTCACACCAGATACTGACTGGTTTTCGGACCCCCCCAGACCCCCCCAATAAAGCAAAACTGCACGTTTCAGAGTGGCCTTTTATTGTGGCCAGCCTAAGGCACACCTGTGCAATAATCATGCTGTCTAATCAGCATCTTGATATGCCACACCTGTGAGGTGGGATGGATTATCTCGGCAAAGAAGAAGTGCTCACTCTCACAGATTTTTTCAGATTTGTGAACAATATTTGAGAGAAATGGTTATTTTGTGTATATAGAAAATGTTTTATATCTTTGAGTTCATCTCATGAAAAATGGGAGCAAAAACAAAAGTGTTGCATTTATATTTTTGTTCAGTGTAATAATGATTTATTTTTTAATAGTCACACTCGATTTCGCCGATTTTCTTGTTGCCCCAGCTGGTGGACACCTCTTTTAGCAGAAACAAAGGCTACATTAATGTATTAAATCGATGTTAATCCATGTGTGTGGTTGTGGAATTAATGGACGTGCCGTTGTGCGATTGCGTTGCCCTAATTATATTTAAAAACATTTTAGAAGGCCTCACAAAATACTTTAATGTAAATTAAAATGTAAATGTGAAGGGATGTGTGTTATGTGATGATTGACATTATTCACCCACGGATCTATGGGTTGGGGTATTGTTCCGCACAGACATTTTACAATACTTTATTCCGAGTTTGTTTGCTTTTCTCTTTGTAAGTCATCACATAACGGCATTGTAATACACGGTTCGGCTGCATTCAATATTACATATCTGCCGTAGATCGCTATTTATAGAGCCCTGATGAGAAGACTTCTAGACAAATAGGAATAACTGCCGCCGAAACTGAATATGTGACGTGGATCATAAATATATCAATTAAACAAAATCTTCAATTTCTCTTCACAATATAAGTCAGCAAAGAGAGCCATAACCCGCACGGCTGGGATGGCGAACGTTGGTGGCGTCGCCTCGTCCATATCCTGGTCTCCCATGTCCACCACCTTGAGCTCGTCTTCGGCGTGGTCTGGTCCCAGGCACTCGAACCAGAGCCGGTGGAGATCGGCTCCCAACCTGTTAAGCCCGAGAGACCCCAGTACCGGGGCCCTCCCGCAACATCTTGCAGGACACAGTGTCTGAGGGCATGTTCATTTAATAAACTATGAATGTTTTATATCCATGTAACGGGAAGAAACTCATCTAACTGATCTTTTTTTTTTTTTTTTTTTTTAAACCCCACTGAGCCTCTGAATTAGCAACGAGCGAAAAATGCTAACAGTTTACTGCACCGAAACTCACTCATACGACCTTATTATTTATCCTTTCTGCACATCCAACCCATCGATCTGATCGTGAGATGACACAGAATCGATGGGTACAGACATTATAACTCAATGATACGAACGCGCAACTTTATAAACAAAAACAGACATCAAAACATGTGGCGCTAGGTAGCTAAAAACACTAACATGGCTTACCTGTGTCGTAGTCTGGTCAAAAGTGGTCTTCAATGGCATTAAAACGATAAAAACACTGCTGAAGTTAATCCATAGGTTATTCCAATGTGTCTGTGTCCCTTTGAAATGATTTCTGATAATCCATAAGCAATAAACCTGCTTTTCCGTTTCCAGATGTCAGAGCTAGAGATAGGTTCGCTCTGATGCAAAACTTCATGCGCGAAGCCCCGACCTTTTTTTTTTACCATGTGTGTGTGTGGGGAAATTCCCCTTCGATTCTATTGGCTCTAACGGTCAGAAAGAGATGTCAATCAGCAAAATCAACTAAATCCACCCCAATGACCCCAGAAGTGTTTTTTTTTTGCTAAATTACATTACATGTCCCTTGTTAGACGCTTTTATCCAAAGCGACTTACATACTCAATACTGTGGGCAATCCCCACAGGAGCAATTTGGGGTGAAGTGTCTTGCTCAGGGACACAACGACATGCTGACTGCAGTGGGGTTTGAACCCCTGATCCGAACACCAACGCACAATCCACTGCACCACACGCCTCCATCCATCCCTAAATCTCTCTAAAAAGGTCAGATTTCACTTGTTTTGCATCAATCTTGATACAGGGTACTTATTATATGTTGTACTTTGGATTCCTAAAGCTTTTAGTCTACCTTACCATCATCCAAGGTTAGTTTTCACTATAAGTAAAAAAATTATTTTGGACAGACACTATAATTTACAGTTTTTTACTATGTTCAATCTGAATTTTCTTTAAAATAAAAAACATCTATATTGATTCTGACTTTTCTACATCCAACTCACAGGTTTATCATTACTTTGAGAAAAAAGATTATTAATTTAACCCTTTTAGAAGGGAAGATATGGTCATTTGTTCTGGGAATGTCATTTTCGAGCCTGAGACCTGAAAAACAGGCTCGGGGCTAAACAGGTTAAGGGACAGGCCCGGGTTTCCTGCAGTGGCGACTCCATTCGCTTGCCTGGAGGTAAGATACTTTTTTTACTTGTTTCGAATGCTTTTCTGGTCAGGTGTTGTCCCGCTCGCTGAAGAGAAAAGGATGACTGTCAGGAGGTGTAGCTGCGTTATATACTGTGAGCCTGCGCGCGCATTCAGGTAGGCTCGCCCTGATTGGCCGGCTACGTTTACAGTATACAACTTCAGCGTATCATTGATGAGAGTAGTACCCATAGTGTCCAGTAGAGGGCAGAGTCTGTGTGAGATAGAACTGAAACGATGACTTTAATTATATGTATTATGTCAACAGTTTTCACATTACTGTATTAGGTTAGTTGAGAGCAATACTATTACGTTTAAATAATACAATATGTTCAACTAACAGTATTGCCTTCAACTAAACTAAAACAGTTATGTGAAATCTGTTGACATAATACATTAAATACAATTAATCATTTCAGTTTTTTAGTGTGTGAATGATGACATGTAAATGTAAAGACCTTTGAGGAGAACTAAAGATTAGATACAGCGCTATATATACAGTCTATTTACTATTTACAACGTGTTGCCAAGCACATTAACAAACATAAATCATTCTAGTTAAAGATGATTTATTAATGTGATCTAGTGCCAAGCTAAACTCTGTCGCTGCAGTGAAAGCCTCCTGCCCTCAGTCAATTGTTGTCAGGGCTTCAGTTGCTGAGGACAGAGGGAATGTGAGAGAACAGCCTGGTAGTCATACAGTCCATGAGGAGTTCAGTTTGACTTTCCTGGAGGGACATGAGTGTTCTGGGCTTTTGGAACATGAACCTCACCGTATGTGTTCTCTTCCTCCTCTCAAACACTCTCTGGGCTCCACACCTCGAACACTGTTGTCATTGTGCAGTGAGAGAGATGTGGTCAGCAGGAAGCTGAACTTAACCTTTAGAATCAGTTTCTCTGGTCTGAGTTTATTTTCTAGTGTAAGAAAACTGTGTTCAGCACTACAGCATTCACTATTTTATAATAAATTATAAATGTTTCAAACGTTAGTAATCAATGGTTTACTTGACATGAATTGTACTGCACAGAAAAAAACATCATTTTTGGAGCACAATTTAATCTGTGTGTGTTTAATGCAGCAGAGAGGCTATGTGACATATGTAGACTATAGCTAACTCTGACACTTGAAGCTAGCTGTGCTAGCGACCACAATGCTTACTTAGTTTAACAATGCACTTTATGGTTGTATTAACATAACAGAAAAAACGAGACATTGTGATTTAACAAGCAGTAAACCACTATTCAACAAGCATAACAGGTCCTTCTGACCTCATGCTGCCTCTCAGCAGTTTGGTTTGGAATACTTCCTGACCAAGGTTACTGTTAGATGTACTAGCAACGAGCATTCAAGACAGTATTATACAACCTTGCTGAGGCACCTTCAGAATGTAAGCATGTAATGTATTCATGTTGATCTCGTTAGAATATGTTCTTATTATCTGTTCTCCTGTAGGCTGAACTAATTTGACATGTATGGCTGTTTGAAGGCTTACTTTATATTTTAATTGAGCTATGAATATATTTGTGTGTTATTTTTGTGCATTTATTGTTAAAGCGACTCAAAATGTATTTGTCATGTCTTACCAATAAAATATGTTTAAAACAAATCCCTGAGTAATACAGCTATGGCAGACACAGTTAGTGAATGTATTACCACGTCGTGTGGTAGAGTCATATCCTAAACAGAAAATATGAATTTCTACATAGGGACTCCTTCCTGTAGTAATGGCAGAGCCACACTGTGTTAACAGAGGGTGACAGTTATATTTTAATATAGAAAAGATTTTCACACCTAGAGGAAGTAGTTCAGGAGAATAAAATCAGGATATGCTGTGACAAACTGCAGAAAACCGTTAATACTGAATACACAAATCTGTCTCCACACTCCTACAGTTAAGATTGTTTGTCTTCGTTAAAGGTATCTGTATATTCTAACTGTTTGGAATCTGTATTTAAAGAGCTTGTCAGTTTGGGTGTGTCAGACTAATCTGTTGTGTAAATCTATGTTTGTTTATATTTTATTGTTCCTCATTGAGGAGTGTCACTCTGTCTAACAGAGCTGCATTGGGTCAGGAGTTTGGAAGCTTGTGGAGGCAGAGCTTGCATTAAGGCGTTTACTGCATCTAACATAAAATTGAATTTCTAATATTTTGTCTAAATGACTAGTTAACCTATCAAGCGATTTTATTGTAATGACTCCATTATCCTACATTATTGAGGAACCACTTAACCCTCCTGTTGTATTCGTTTTTATAACAGCAATAATATTCGTGGGTCAATTTGACCCAGTGCATGTTTAATTATCCAAAAATGTACAGAAGCCCCAAAATCCAGATTTCTTTTTGAACATAGTTTGTACCATTTATAACTATCAATGAAATCAATATTTAGTGCAATTGTGCTATTCACCTCTCACAGATCATGGTTCCATTAGAACAAGTCCAGGGCCGTGGGAAGTAGGGGTGCTGAGGGTGCTGCAGCACCCCCTGGTGGAGGACAGGGGATCTGCACTTCCACAAGATTAAATAGAAATATAATACAAAAAAAAATGAATTTTCAGCCTTGATGTAAAATTAAGTAAAGATAACACCCTTTTCACCCCGGTTACATTTTCCATTTGCCCCGTACGATGGGCACTGTAAGTGATGAAAGTGGGGGATGTTGGCTTATCAGGTGCCCGCAGCTCACAGCCAGCGTGAGTGAGAGAGAGAGAGAGATAGAGAGAGGGGGTGCACCGGTACCGGCGAGGAATGTTGTTAGCTTCTGCTGCGCTAACGGATATAAGAAGCTGTTTCTACAATAATGTGGAGGGAGAGCTCTCCTGTCAGACTGAGAGGCTCAGTGAGGTAAAGGACTCTTGAGTGTTTAGATAGTTCACTTTAGTCTAAGTTGTCTCAGTGGGTCTCAAACGTTTTGATCACAATTTATGTAAACAAATATTTCCAAGGCACTCCTTTATAATTATTAGGATAAATAAAAACAGGTTTGAAATCATTCCAATGTATACTATAGGACAGTAAACAAAAAATATTGTTTAAAACTGGAGAGATTTAAAAATATGCATAAATAAATAAATGTTAACTGATAAAATAAGATATAAATGAACCACAAAAATAAAACAAGTTAGCCTACATGTATTTGCTATTGGCTATGGTAGGTTATCGGTTATGTTCACATACTTATTTGATTATTAAAATGCAAACCGATCTTTTTCATATGGGTGTTTTAGAGTTGTATCCCCTAGATCAGTCTCTAGTAATTGGGCGCTCAAAGTGCACCAGATTGAAGCATTTTACTTTAAAATGTTAAAACAAATCTTCCCGGGGGGGGTACCCCCGGACCCCCCTAGAGGATGTGAAGTCCACCCCCCAATTAAAACATGTTCATGCCATACTAAATATATTTGAAGCCTTTTTATATAAGCTGTCCACCATATCAATACGTTTCTCTGTTTGTAGTGTAGTGGTCTTTTGTAGAGGTTTTTCATTGCCAGCTAAAAAATCTTGCCAAGGGCAGCAAATTGGTCAAAACCGGCACTGGTGTCATCCCCACAGCACCCCCCATTTGAAACATGTTCCCACGGCTATGAACAAGTCACTCGTTTTTCACAAAACATATACATTCAAACACATTTTTCTATTTTCTTTTTTACATTGGAAAAACCTTGATATAAAATACATTAGTTTTGCATAACATAAATTTTTTTAAATTACATTTAAAATGCCAATATGACATAATTTCGGATGGTGGACCCACAGAAAGTTGCTATCAGAAACAATGGCTGATGTGTTTTGGACGTAATATGGTCTGTGTTTACATTAGCAAGCCTCGCTAACACTCAGAGCTAACCTGTACTGGAGAGCACATGTGTTTAAATAGCAGGAAATAAAAAAAGGAACTCACCTTGTGATAAACCCACAAGAGAAAAAGCATTTGAGCTCCATACTGTTTCAGAAATAATCCTTGATGTGGTTTAGAACAGGATGGCGTTTTATCACAGCAGAATTTAACTTTATCTCCGGTAGAATTCTGATCAGGCATTAGCTCCGCCTTTTTTCAAGCTAAGGACCCAAAATCCGCATTTCTCTAACAGGGCTGGAATAGAGGGATATGAGGGATGTCCATAGACTGTATATATAAATGGACGTAGTGTCCGTAACGTCACCCATAGGTTTCTGCAGAGTTGCTGAGAAGCCCTCAGTAGGCGGGGTCGGCCGCTGCCGTCTCGACAGTGAACTCACGGCCTGTCCACACGGCGGCGTGCGTTGTCGCTTGCCGGCGGGGGGGGCTGAAACTCGACCAACAACCAATCACATGAATCTCCCGCCCCGGACACACAAGCACGCGGTTTGATTGGCTACAGCTTGTACTGGCATATGATTCGATTGGCTGACGCTTCCGCCGAAGCTTAAAAAGTTGAACATTGCTCAACTTTCGTCGCGAGCAACGCGAGCAAATCTACGCTTCGCTCCCACAATGCAGTTCGGCGAAACGTGACGTCACCCCATTCAAAGTGAATGGGCAGAAGCGTTGAAGCTTCAACGCACGCCGCCGTGTGGACGGGCCGTCAGAGTCTAACTCAGGCCTGCTCCAGCCTGATCCAAATAAGGGCAAAGAGGCGGAGCCGAGGCGGCATAAGATAAGTCGGATATTTAAATGAAGAATACTCCACCAGGCACCAGTGTTGGGCAAGTTACTTCCAAAATGTAATATATTACATATGACTTATTACTGTCTTTTGAAAGTAATAAGTTACATTACAATATTACTGTCTCTGAAATGTAATGAGTTACACTACTTTTTAGTTACTTTTGAGGTACTTTCACCAAAATAACCACAAAAGAATGGCTAGGTATTTTAAATGCTAAAATGTAGTTTAGTGCAGCTCATTATACATCCAGTGAAGGGCAATGTGGTAGCATAACAACTGTTTAGGCCCTTAAGTCTACTAACAACTTGTATTACACGGCTTAGTTGAATACTGGATTCTGATTGTACATTCTTAACATGTGACACGTTGTTAATACAGTACAGACCACTGTCAAGGACTATAATGAAGGTTGCTAAGAAGGATCAAGAAAGAGAAAGGAAAAGAGGTTTATAGACGGAGCGCTGGACGTCAGATAAATCACCAGAAGAAGGCAGACAGGAAGTAAACAATAACAGGACACAGAATGGGCTCTGTAGTTTGTTTAGTATATGGCCATGTACAATCCCGGTTCCAGAACAAAATGACTCAGGGTGCCTCTGAGATTACAGGGGGCGCAGCAGTAGTAGGTTTACATGAGCAATAGTGGCCGGCAACAGCAATGAAAAATAGCTTTGATGGTCCCCAATGAACAGACTATGGCATTTGTTATGTTTTGAAACCAAGCAAGTGAGAACATTTAAAGTGTGTTAAAAGTGCAATCCTGAAATATTTCATATAGTCCAAAGTGGACTATGGCAAAGAAAAGCACAAAAGCATCAAAACTGTACTGATAAAACAAATGAGAACATATTGTAAATCAAGGCAAATATTATGTGAACCATGCTCATGGTTTGAAATGGCAAACATTGAAAAGCAAAAGTATTATTAAAACCATGTACTAAACATCACTTTGGTCCCATCATATACTCTGGGAACAGAATATTTACTGTGCTTAAAAACTGGTATCACATCATCATGTGAGGTTGACTTTGTGACCTGGAGAACATTTCAGCTGCAACATTAGCTTGTTGATAAGCTTAGGATATGAGATATTTTTGTAGCCATTCGTAGTGAAGGCATCTGTGCTATTGTAGGCCTATGCATTATTTTTGACCCAACATTTCTACAGACATGGCAGAATATGGCACTATTTTCACATGAATATTCTAGCCATTGTCTATTTTCATACCACGAAATGACCGCCTAACCCCACTGTACAGGCGGGTACTTGTTTAGATATACCTGGGCAGGCTCTGTTTTGCCGTGGTATCCTGGCACCTGCGGGCCGCAGAGGGGCGGTGTGGCTACCATATGTGTTCCGTGTCCGATACGCTTACCAATGACGTCACGCATTGGCTGTACGGCAACTCAAGAGGACCATCATACACGGTCAAATTCCGAACATTTAAACATAGCCTACACTTCATTCTTTACTTTGTCCGTTATTATATGTAGAAGATATTACTTTTTTCTCCGTCATGTTGTTTCCATAGCAACAACTTCAAACAGGAAGTTAACCTAAATGACATTTAAGACACTGCAACGAAAGTAACAAAAACAATGTAAAATCCTTTTCCGTTTCACAGAACACAAATTGGGTTATTTACATAATTATATTTACACTGTCGATTGTTATTTTTTAACATTCAAACATAAAAAATAACAATCGACATTAATCTGAACGAGGGAGGTGATTTATTGTTCATGTTTCAGTAAAAACAAGGCCCCACTGATCATCTACTCTCTGAGACGATTCCAGGGATGCCTGACTTGAGTTTCTAGCACCAGGGAAAGTGGACAAAAGTGCCCGAGATCAGCCTCTTAATTTACCCAGGGCCTAGTGCTTGGCTTTGGGCATGAAAAATTAGGAAACTCCCCTGAGTATTTGATTAAATATCTCAACTTTGGAGAAGAGTTGGGGGACACACGATACATCAAATCACATCTACAGATCAAGACGAAGCTAATGGAAGTACTCCTAGCGTGAACATGTTTGGTAAAAAACGTGTGCAAAGTCTCCGAAAACGGAGCAGTGGCTGTGATGCTAGCTTTGCGGCTAGCGGTTAGCATTTTCAATGGAAATATACATCGAAACATCATGTTTTAGTAAAAGGCCCCACTGATCATCTACTCTCTGAGACGATTCCAGGGATGCCTGACTTGAGTTTCTCAATGATCAGACAACCCCGCTATACTCTAGACAGCGCCCCCGAGCACCCCTGGGTAAATTACCGTACAGCCAATCACAATGCGTGACGTCATTGGTAAGCGATGGACCCCGAACACATATGGTAGGCCGAATACATATGGTACCCACAGCGGCGTAGTTTCGGATGACGAAGACTGCTGCTCCGGGGGCGAGGGCGGCGAGTCAGGCGGGAGTAAGCTAGTGTCCACAACGGAGGGTAACGTGATGGGTTGCCAACTCTCACGCATCTGGCGTGTGACACACGCTTTCACTCTCAATCTCACGCTCTCACGCTGCCCAAACTATTCTCACGCCAAAAACAAGATGAACCGGCGATCGTTTTTGGTTGGTTATTTAGAATGTTGAGTTGATCCGCTCCCTCCCCACCACTCTTAACAACGTTAACAGACAGCAGAGCAGTAGGAGCCGGTTGGTCAATCCCCGACCCGTATTGCGCATGCGCAGATCTAAGATCCAGTAGAAATGATAAAAAAGTAAAAGTCTGCTGCTTATTGTTCTACTAGGCCAAAATAGAGTCAAAGAGTATATGAGAGTGAGAGTGTGTTAATTAATATATTTGGCAGTTTGGAGTAAGTCTGTAGATTTGTTTGTGTCTGTGTGTTTCATGTGCCATACAGAAAGCCTTGTACCTAGCATCATTTACATTTTCGGCTGCTGGCTGATCATATAGGTGACATACATACCGGCAAAGAAGTGCAAATGTTGATTGCTCCAAGTTAAAGTTAGTACCTAAACTTCTAAAAGCCTTAAGGTAGTCATCTTTCTCACATGCAACAGCAAATGACTTTCTTTTACCTCTCACAAATACCGCGTATATAACGCAAATACCTCGGACTTAGTGATGTATTAAGACATATGACAAAACATGACATAAAACAAGCATACAGCACTGTTTAGAATCCATTTGGTCTGGTTTAGCGTAACCATGTAGGCGGCCATCTTTCACTTCTGTTGACAATATGCAGCTACCCAATTGGTGTAGCACGATCACGTGACGAACCGTGGCACTACTTTTGACCAAGATATTATCACGCTTTGAAGGGACTAGTTCAGCCAATAATTACGTGCCTAGAAGAATTGACAGGAATTTTAGCGACGAACTTTTTTTTGGTGGATAAGCATGACTCGTTCTTTTTTATGAACTAAAGATTATGTAGTTCCACTTCTGTGGAGCGGGATGAAACGATAACAGGGTTCACCTTATGGCCTATAATGACATAATGATAATATATAATAATAATTCAAGTACATCCTTTCAAACTGCTAGTCACATCCTCATGTAAATGGAAATGTATCGAGGTCAGAAAAGTTATCGAGTTCATTTTTATTTATCGTACGATAAGTCAATTAATTGCTTATCGCGACAGGCCTATGCACACAATAAAACAGTGGAAACAAACATGTGTTTGACTTTCATTAGTGAATGAAACTGTGTGCCCTTTATAGTCTGTGTCCAATATTGTGTATTTGTATATATTGTATATATATATGCTAAGTTCCCGCTGCTGCCACGATAGCAGTCATTTAGTGCGCATATGTGTAATTAAACCCATGATATCAAAATCTCACTCCAGCCAGGTACCCAAAGTTGGCAACCCTGGTGATGTCCCCATCTGACCTGTTGCTACTGTCTGCAGTAGATGCAGTGTTGCTGGCGTTTAGTGATGGTTGCTTTAACCATTTTCGTATAAATGATTATCCACAGATGTGTGTCACTGCTGTGGAAGCACTTTGGAAATGATGCACGCGCAGCGGAGCAGGTCACGCGCACCTGACACAATTTGTTGTTTGTATTTTTCGCTCCGTTCTCTTTTTTGAATAGAGGTTGCATAACATTCAACTGCCCCGAAGTTCCCGACGCGAAGCCTAAAGGGTAAACACCAGGTTTACTAATCTACCCGCACAATTTGTCTCTGGTGTTGGAATGTCTCGCTATGTTAGTACATTCTTAAAAAACAAAACACCATTTAATTTCGGGTTAAAATGAGTTGTAACTGCGTTACTGAGCATTGGAACGGGTAATATATTACCCACATTTCATTAGTAATGCGTTACATTACTTCGTTACAGCAAAAAGTAATATATTACTGTAACTCCGTTACTTTTGTAACGTGTTACACCCAACACTGCCAGGCACAACAAACACGTCCGAGTTCAAGTTGTGTTCCCCGGATCAGCCTCGCAGCCTCGCCCCTGTAGCATCCTGGAGCTAACAGAGCTAACGGAGCTAGCAGAGGGACAGAAAGCTAGAAGCAGCAGTCACCGCCCTAATTTATGCAAAAACGTTAAGACCTAATATAGCTAAAAGGGGTGCGTTATAAAAAAATTTAAAAGATAATTTTGCAATTCAAAAAAATAAAAATGTGTTGTAAAACTGTGAAGTAACACATTTGTTTGTGTGAAACGCTCAATGAACTACATCTCAGGTCTCGCAGAACAACACAGGTCACCAAGATGGCCATCACTACTGTCTTGTCAACAAAACGATTGACTACCCTCACTATCACCACAATGAAACACGTCCAGAAGAATGTCATGCAAAGCTGCCTGCCTGCCTTCCTTTGATTCTCTCTGAACTGCCTGGTCTTTTTAATGTTTAATGTCAACCATTTGTGCAGATAGCATGAAGTAGAAAAGATCGGCGATCGCCGATGCTAGCGTTAGCATTTCTCCCCCGGGCTTAAATGGTGTATTATAGAATGATCACACCGCTGTGACAGTACTCTTCAAAGGGTTCACGAAATATGACTACTACTCTTACTGTTTAACATTTTGGGTTACTTAATGTTACTTCATATTAAGGCTAATAAAAATGACAAGGCTGTAATGCTAACTAACGTGCTAGCTACTAGCTAGGTAGCTAACTTGATCCAGCCACTCCTGGTCCTTTCATCAGACGGGAAGCGAAAGAACGAGCAAGACCCATTGCTGGTATGATAACAACCTGGTACTAAGCACACAGGCATCTTGTTAAAGTTATCTTATCTTAGCCAGCGCCATATAGATAGATTATATCTATATGGCGCCGAGGCGGGACCTGCTGCCACCGAGCTGAAAGTTCCAGAGCTAGCTGAAGCTACCAAGCTAAGCTAACATGCTCCCCATCTGCACACTGCCGTCGCATTTTACGTTTCTAAGGTAAGCGGACATTAAACTATTCAGCAAAACTATAAATAATAATCTAAGTTATTGAGTTTTTAGCATAATACTTCAGAATCTTAAAATCCCTTAACGTTTGTATGCAATTGTGCTAAATTCAACACTGGAAACAAGCAAATATTAATATGTTTGCATGACATTAGTTATTTATATTTTGATATCACTTAACTATACGTTTAATACATTTAAGTCAAGCTAAGGTACATGTGATGGTAGCTAGTTAGTGCTCTTACCTGTGAGGCCTCCTCCAAACAGCATAATAACCAGACTGTATCATTAAAACTACAAGTACCAGTTCTAGATCCTTGACTTTAGACAAACAATTCAAAAGACAAAATGTATTTAAAGACCAATCTTTATTTGAATGTGCCTCTTAACCTGAGATATTAGTTATACAGTAATAGTATTGACAATCTAAAAAAACTGAGCAACTCAACAGTCAACTTTATATTTCTTATTGTCTAAAGCATTTATTAATTTCATTTTCCCCCTCTCATATTCAGTGTGGACGGATTGAGACAGCGTGGTGTCCAGAGAGCTGCAGAGACTTCAGGGAGAAACCTCCGTGTGATGGACGTCCTGTCTGTTGGTTTGGAGAGGACTGAGGGTCTTTCCTCAGCGAGGAGGACCAGGCCTGATGGGGGAGCTCATGCTGGGCAAAGCTGATACCCACTGCACAGTCCTAGTCTGTCACTTTATCTGACTAAATGTGTTTACTTATACATTTAATAGGTTTCCACCTAGAGAAGAGAAAATGTCGTGTCTTTCAGGCATGTCCTTTCCTAACAAAAATTACAGGAAACCTAAAACATATTATTGCAGAACAAGTGTGTTATTTATGAAAGCGGTGTGTTTGTGTGTTTAGGGGCTGTAGATATAATTATTTTGTAATTGTAATGTTTTTTTTTATTTCAACAGTGAGCTACAAAGACAATCAGATTATGAATGAACAGTATGAAGTTCATCAACATTGAAATATGTGTTATTATCAAAATAATATTTAACTGTTATCAAAACGTAGTGCAACTGTAGAAGCTTGCTCTGTTGTCTCACTGAAAGAATAACTTTTACCACGTTTTTCAGACAATATTGAGAGATAAATAGTAGCAGTTCTCACTATGTGTTAAATATCTTTGCCTTCAATACATTAAATTAGAAAGCTGACAAAATCATATTGCTTGTTAACTTCTAAATGTAACTTTTTGCATGGAAAAACCCCTCAACTTCACTGATGTGTAGGTGATCTAGTATTTAGTATTGTTTAATGGAATGTATATCAGTGTATTAAAGTCAATACTTCATTTATTTAAACAAATATCGTTCTTGATTCTTTGTACAGTATGAAAAAAATAGTCTTTGTACCTGTGCTGAAGTTCACTGCTGTGAGGAGTCCAGTTCTGTCTCTCACTCTCTGGTCCAGCCTGTCTGCATCACCTGGACACCTTAAACAAACAGATATATATATATGTAAAGTACCATGTGTACAAACAATATAACTGATTCTCTTCTGTTGAACATGTTGGATTGTGTAATGTCCGAGTCAGGGTCCTTTTCATTTTACTGTAACTTTGGAAGTTGTGTTACCAATGCTTACTGTTTATTTGATACCAATTTGGTAATGCAATTAATACAAACAACAAGGTTTGGGTTCGTTCTTCAGATGACTGTGACGTTAACGTGTAAGCTCAATAATGAACTCCAGCTCAACCAACCATATTGTAATATCTAAGTAATCATCTTGAAATATGACATTAATAATTGTAATATACACATCTTATTGTGATGTTGATTTCACATACACTACTTCGACATTAGCTTGTCTCCTTACTTGAGCATAGCCAATTTAAATTAACCTTAGCGATGCATACAGTTCCTACCTACATAATAAAGTATCTCTCTAAGTTACAAGGATGACCTTATTTTATCAACCTCAAACAGAAGCCGTTTGTTCTACAGTATTATCCCACTTAACGCTTAACACTTGTCTATTTCGTTTTAACATTTAACCATACAGTCTATGATTTTAACTTGGAGACTACGATTAGCATCGTTAGCACCGATGTAGCTACCACTCACTTACACGCTAACCCAAGCCTTAACATTCATTACGTAGCTGATTAAAATCATTAACACATAAATAAGTACTCGATTTTCACTTACCGCAAAACTGCATGCATGCACCGTCTGTTTCAACCGCAGAGCGAGTCACAATAGTCCGATATATAAGCATGAAGAACAAACAAACACGGCCGGGGTCAAGTTGTGTTCCCTGGATGAACTGAGCAGGCAGAGTCCCAGTAGCTTCACGGAGCAGCTAGCAGAGAGACAAGAAGCTAGCAGCAGCAGTCACTTGACAGAGCTGTCACTCAATGTGACCACGCCCTAATTTATGCAAAAACTTTAAGACCTAATATAAATAAATGGGTCGTGTTAGAAAACAATTCACTCACAGATCCATAATCATGAAGGTGGAATCTAACTATATTCATAATAATATTTATTGCATCCATGGGTAGAAACATGTTTTTTTATGCTGTAAAGTTGGGCATTTTAACATGGGGGTCTTTGGAAATTGCTCCTTTCTGCAGTCAGTCCCTATCGGCCAATATATAAACTGCAGTGTGTGGCACTTCCGTATTGGCGTCCCGGCTCTTCCCCAGAGTTTGCCGCTTGGTCTGTACACACAAACTGGAAGATTGACAATAAAGTTGACTTTGACTTTGAACTATGATATAGTGGGAAAAGTATTCAGATTCTATACTTCAGTAAAAGTACTAATACCACACGTATTAGGAGTAGAAGTACTCATTGCAGAAAAAACGGCTGTCAATTAATTTTGTGAAACCACTTATGGTATAGTTACTTAAATATAATGCTGGATGGTTCAATCTATACTAAATAATCATATTTTCAAAGTTTTTCCTAGGTATTGTGTGTCAAAATCTGAATTCATAAAGTAACTACTAAACCAATCTGAAAAAAATAAATGTAGTGTGGTAAAAAGTACAACATGTAAGTATAGTACTTGAGTAATGCGAGTATGTACTTTCCACCTCTGATGATAAATAAGCTATCATTAGATAGATGACATTTCTCTGCACTGGCTTTAAGGATATTTGTCTAATGTTCACTAACTGTGAGACCCAGGGCCGTTTCTAGCCTTTTGGGGGCCCTGTGCAAGATGCTGTTTGGAGGCCCTAGTTTTTTAACTACAATGGGGGGATTCCGAAGCCTTTAAGATGATCTGTGGAGAAGCATCAATCTGTTACACTTTAAGAGGAAAACAGGCTAATTTCACAAAAACCCAGCAATTGAAACTTACAAAAAATGATATTAAAAAAGGTAAACAATAAGGCTCCTCTATTTCATAAATGCAAGAGATGCAGCATTTTCTCAACAATGTTAAATATACATTTTTCCTCTTCCTCAGACGTCACTCATTGGGTGACAGCCATACTTGCCAACCCTCCCGATTCGCGGGAGACTCCCGATTTCATTGCCCCCTCTCCCGGGTTTACTCCCGGGATCATATTTCTCCCGCATTTCTCCCGATTTCTGACAAAATCAGATTTACTGACTGTTTCCACTCTGACTTTAATACAGCTATACCATTGTTTGGTTTCCATGGTAGCATGTCTCTTTAGTAACGCGCAACTGAAAGTCTGAGAGGGTGAGGAAGATAGTCACAGAAAACAGAACAAGAATCGACAACTCGACCCCCCCCCCCCGCGGTGGTTTTGAAATGCTCCCGATTTCTGAGGTCTCAAGGTTGGCAAGTATGGTGACAGCCCAACGATGATTTGGAATGTATTACCCCAAAAACCCAACCACAGCTTTGCTATCATTGCAGTTTAGTTGTGTTTATATCCTACATTCGATTTTTAAGCATATGCTTCACCGAACACAGGAGGGGGCTTGGCTGTCTACAAATAAAGACGGCTCATTTTAATTCTCCCCAAATATATTGAGGCTGAACCTGAACTTTCAGCTTGAGGGCCCCCTAGTGGCCGCAGGGGCCCTATGCATCTGCATAGTACGCCTATAGGAAGAAACGGCCCTGGTGAGACCTTAACATGGATGGTACATGTAATGAGTGTGTGACTTGTTCCACCAATAGGTGTAGAATGGGGACTCCATTTCCCAGCAGCCAACGGCGAGTACCAGTCTCCCATCAACCTGAACTCCAGGGAGGCTCATTACGACCCATCCCTCCTGGATGTCGGCTTATCACCAAACTATGTGGTTTGTCGAGACTGTGAGGTAATCAACGAAGGACACTCAGTCCGCATCATTCTCAAGTCCAAGTCAGGTGAGTCACATGACAACAGATCTACTCATTCATGTGTTACAGAAATGATGAGGAGGCATGATGCATGTTGAGTGAGAGCTCTCAGTCATTGTGACCACAATGGAAAACTGAAACATTGACTTTAACTAAAGGTCCCATGACATGGCCATTTCTACTAATCATAATTCCATTGTTGAGGTCTACTAGAATATATTTACATTGTTCAATGTTCCAAAATCACATTGGTTTTCTCATACAGCATCTCTGTATACAGTAGTATGTGTATTCACTCTCTGTCCTACACGCCTTGTTGGAGCTCCTGGCCCCCCCCCCCCCCCCCCCCTCCCTATGAGCCCACTGTGCTCTGATTGGTCAGCTTGCCCACTCTGTTCTGATTAGTAAACCACCATTACAGCTGGTCATCAGTGTTTATGTGTTACAATGGCGTTTGTTAGCAACCAGAAAATGACACCAGTAAGGACAAACAGATGAGAATGCTACGTGGGGTCTGGGTGCCATGTTGGCGGGACATTGCGGGGCTCGCTGCTCCGCCCTTTGAGGCTCGAGGAGCGGACAGTGTGAGCTGGATTACTGGTGTCGTTTCCTGGTTGCTGCGTGGGGTCTGCGAGACAGACCCCACGCGTGATGGGGCAGCCTGTTAAAAGGGAGTAATCCAGCCTGGATGTTATAAAAGCATGAAGGAGTTTCTCTGCATCGGTTTGAGTCAGGATGTGATATGTTATGTGATCTTTGTGATATTGTGGAGATGAAAGAAGACAGTCCGTGAAACGTGCTTTATATGTGATATAAAGGACAAATCCTCGTCAAAGATAATGCCAAGATTTTTCACTGTGGAGCTGGGTGTAGCTATGTTAATTGATGCTTCATTCCAGATTTCACTTCAGTTTTGTCAGTGTTTAATAATGAATAGTTGCAGGTCATCCATGCTTTTAGACCTGACAGGCATTCTTGTCATTTTGATCATTTAAACTGTTCATCTGTCTTGAAAGATAGGTACAGCTGTGTATCGTCAGCATAACAATGAACATTAATTGAATATTTCCTTTTAATATTGCCCAATGGCAACATATATAGAGAACAAAAATTGTTCCAAGGACAGAACCTTGCAGCACTCCATGATTGAGTGTGGTTTTCATTGAGGATTCATCATGCGCAGATACAAACAGAAGCCGTTCTGAGAGATATGACCTAAACCAGTTTAGTGCAGCACCCTTTTAGCCAATTGACTGTTCTAATCTCTGTAGTAAGATGTTGTGGTCAATGGTATCTAAAGCAGCACTCAGGTCTAACAGTACCAGGATCGAACAAAGTCATTTTTCAGATACAATGAGAAGGTCATTTGTGACTTTCACTAGTGCTGTCTCTGTGCTGTGATGGATTCTAAAGCCTTATTGACATTTCTCAGGTAATTGATTCTTATGTATGTATTCACACAGCTGTTGGGCCTACTTTCGCAAGGATTTTAGAGATAAGGGGAGGTTAGATATTGGTCTATAGTTGGTGTCAAGGGGTGAACTCAGAGGCATGAACTCAAATGCACAACTCAGACTCAGACTGGTTTTCAAAAATAAAGACTTTACTGGACTTAACACAGTAATGAAACAGGAAACACAAAATCACTCTTTCGAGGAAAAACTAAATGCTATAATCAGGAGCATGAAAAACGGATTACGACCATGGAGCAGGCTTGAACTTAGTCATGAATGAGAAACGAACTGGCACTGGACAGGTGGGGACTAACACAATATATACACAAGGTGAGGGGCACAGGTGGAAACAATCAGGGCGGGGTAAACAATCACGAATGCAGGAGACACATAGGGGCGGGGAGCATGGAGTCCTGAAACGAGAGGGAGAATTACTTTTCCAAATAAACAGAAAGCACAGGACAAAGGGACATGACAAAACTAATATAAAGAATAAACTTTCATAATAGTTTCCGAGACATGACAGTTGGCCATAACCTCAGGATCAAGGTTAGATTTTTGAAGCAGAGGTTTAATTACAATTTCCTTAAATGACTGTGGTGCATTGCCTTACAATAATGACATATTTAAGGAATTGTATTATAGATGTACTAATTTGGGGTAACATTTCTTTAAACAGCTTGGATGGAATTGGGTCTAAGACACAGGTGACAGTTTAGAAGAAGAAATAATTGAAGTTAGTTGGTTAAGGTCTATTGGGAAACAGCAGTAGTGTGACATCTTTTGACATAATACATTTAATTAAAGTCAATGTTTCAGTTTTTTCAGTGCACGTTTTCTCACTTTCATTTTTACTCTGACCTGTTTTCTACTTCCTGTTTGTGCTTGCCCACGATGCCCTGGGTTTCCTGCGCTGTTGTCAGTGGTTACCGGCGGTCCGTTGCCTAGTGATCATGAGTATGAGCTTCATGAGGTTCGATTCCACTGGGGCAAAGAGAACCAGAGAGGATCCGAACACACTGTCAACTTCAAGGCTTTCCCTATGGAGGTACACACAGACACACACACACACACACACACACACACACACACACACACACACACACACACACACACACACACACACACACACACACACACACACACACACACACACACACACACACACACACACACACACACACACACACACACACACACACACACACACACACACACACACACACACACACACACAGAGACTTCTGGCATTGATATTCGT
Source organism: Pogonophryne albipinna (assembly GCA_028583405.1). Classification (NCBI taxonomy): domain Eukaryota; kingdom Metazoa; phylum Chordata; class Actinopteri; order Perciformes; family Artedidraconidae; genus Pogonophryne; species Pogonophryne albipinna. The sequence continues at coordinate 35,591,434 of CM053251.1, forward strand.
CCTTCAAATAACATAGTGTTATCATTGAAGAGTCCTTGAACAGACCGTGTTTAATGTTCTCTAACATGTAACACTTCTAACATCCGTGTTTCTGTGAGTTTGTGTGTGTGTGTGGGAACCTTTATATTTAGTTGTGTCAATCCATATGTCTGTAAACAATAAAGAGGAAATGATATGCCATTATCCTGGATGTAGGTTTTGGGGTGGGGGGGGGGTGTCCGATGTCTTGCTCAAAGGAGGTGAACTGGGACCTCTCCAAGTACAAGTCAACACTCCATATTTAGATAGCCCAGTTCCACTTCCTGTACAGATACAGCAGATATAAACTTAAATATTCCTTAAACGTCGAAGTGTTGACCTCTGTTATTAAGATAGCTTTTGAACTCTTTTGAAAACCACACATTTATTGCTCAATAAGAAACATGATAATAATTAATTAAAGTAAATTAATTATCTCACTGTTTCTATGTTCCAGTAAGATAAATATGACAGCTTTTGAGCTGACAAATGACTGATCTGTGGACTGGGATATTCAGTGTTTCAGGGCAGAAGTTAGCACTACTTTCTCCATGTTCACATGAGGTTGACATAAGAGCCCTCACTTCTGTTCTCTACATCTGTTCACAACAACCTCTCAAACACAGGTTGTCTTGTGTGTCTGCGTCTGTGTGTGTGTGTGTGTCTGTAGCTCCATCTGATTCACTGGAACAGCACTCTGTTCAACTCTCTGGAGGATGCTCTTGGGAAGAAGAATGGAGTCGTCATCATAGCTCTGTTTGTGCAGGTAATCTTTCACATCAAGGATCAGAGGAGATATCCCCATTGTGCGGAGGCCGACAAGGGCAAACACGCTACAGCGGCCCGAGTCGAGAAACACTGTTACACTTTCAAAAATGCGGCAAAAAAAAAAATCTACATAAAGGAATCACTGCAAATAAAAAAAGCTGCACGTAAAAAATAAATTGTATGCATTTATTTTATGCCGCATCTTTTGTAAACTCTGGGCATGTGTTATCGAAGATGTTTCTTCACTTGCATTGTTTTTGATAGTGTAGCTCGTTTGTCCTAATGAAGGTTCTTTAGGCCGTTGTAACGCGTTTTCCACCAAGCAGCAAACTCTGGGGCAGAGCCGGGAGGCCAATAAGGAAGTGCCTCAAACTGCAGTTCATCTAGTGGCCAATAGGAGCAGTCTGCAGAAGGGAGCAATTTCCATAGACCCCCCATGTTAAAATGACCAACTTTACAGCAGAAATAAACATGTTTACATCATGGTTCAAAAAAGGTGACCCCTCTCTTACAAACAGCTTCCTCTAAAAAACTGAAACGTTGACTTTAATCAACTTTATTTTGTCAACAAATTACACATTAGGTTTGTAGAAAGCAATAATATTAAGTTTAACCTAATATTTTTTATTTAAACTTATGATTGCTTTCAACTAACCTAATACAGTTGTGTGTATTTTGTTGACAAATTACAGTTAATTAAAGTCAACGTTTCAGTTAGTAGACACCCCCTCTCCCCCCGCAGACAGCCTTGACACCCCAAAGCCACAGATTTAACACATCTACCTCACAGCTCCTTAGGGTTCCATTTCCTGTTTACTTCCTGTACGGATACAGCAGATATAAACTTAAATCTTCCTTGAACTTTGAAGTATTTACCTCTGTTATTGTCATCTTCAGAAGGCACATTGATAAGTCTCAGGCCTCTGAACCCTCACATGTTGTTCCATCAGATTGGTAAGGAGCACCTGGGTCTGAAGGCCATCACCGAGGTTCTGCAGGACCTGCAGTACAAGGTGAGCAGGGGTCTCATCACATCATCAGATCAGATAATTAATAATCACTTCACCAACTATGCATTAATAAAATCATTCTGTTGTTACCATCAGGGGAAGAGCAAGATCATCCCCTGCTTCAACCCCAACACTCTGTTACCTGGTGAGCAGAAACACACCTGATTTCAAAGTGTAATCAATATATTAGACATTCTGAAAGAACAACATATTATAATATAGCTATAGTTGTAGCCTGCTGGATCAACATCATTCTGTCCACTGTTTCATTCTTTTTGCCAGCTTACACTGTATTACTAGTGTTATCAGTTCAAGTGAGAGGAAAGATTGCAACCCTCTGTGACTCTTATGTCCATAATGGGTTATAAACGTACTGATAATGAGCCGCAATGAGCTCTATGTCCTGTGCAACTTTGCTTATAGGCATTTCTAAATATTCATCACACATTGTAAAGCATTTTATAATGACTTTATAGGTATTATATTACATCATAATCACTGCTCAGTTACTAAAGATGTTTTTGCAAGGATCTTAATGTTTTTATAATTGTAATGGTTGTGAAACATTACAATGGGATGATAAGTAAATCTAGTGGTTATTGTTTAAATTAAATAAAGTTAAAATAATAATAAAAGAACAACACATAAAACACTGCAAAACATTTTATTTTACTCTAAAACAAACTTTTATCACATTATAGACTATTGGACTTATTATAGACTATGATAATTGCAAAAAAATGCCCAGCAATAGTGAAATATTACAACATAACAATATAATTATAAAATACTTTGCAATTATGGGTAAAAATTATTAGCTTTTTGAACCCAGATAGGAATCTGTTTATCTAACTCTTTCGAATCCCTTACTGAATCTTTTGGTGAAAACATGATGTTTGTAATAAGCAGCAGCAAAGCTCAGATATAACTGTCCTGACTCATCTCAATCTAAAGTAATCAGACTCAAACATGAACAGATAAATACATATTGAAGCAGGACTCAGGTTCCTCCCTGTGCGTGAGGTCCTTCCTGCAAATATTGCATTTGGCTCTTGTTTGGTTGACCTTGTGGAGCGTTTGAGTTCAGTCAGTCACTGTTGACAGATGTGTGGCTCAGTTACACCTCTATTATACGTCACCAGTTTGTTTGACTTTGCATACGCAGAAACAGGACAGATCAGAGAGAGCTCACACATGGTTTAATCATGGTTTGTTTGGCCGCAGAGCCTAAGGAATCTGCTATTATACCAACCTGGCCTAATTTAATCAAATGGACCATCAGAATCCCCATATATGATATAATATAAAAAGTATGCAAAGTATGCAGTGAAGCACCCACTCTACCAGCCTTTGACTGGACCATCTGATCAGTGTGCATATATAAGATGATCTCGTCATTTCGGGAACGGTGATTGTTTAGTACAATGAAGAGTAAATGCTGCTTTGGACATCTATACATAAATATATATTTGAAATGTACTGTTATGTTCCTAAACAATTTGAACAAAATCAAGAATAACATGTTTTCTTTACAAGGACACAATATGCTTTTTGAACATGAACTAGAACTCTCCAGTTCATCCACACTGCTGGCATCACCGCTTCTCTTTGGCAGCCATGTTTTCTTATACCTGCCTGTTTCTATGGGCAGCTTTCACTGACACACTTTGAATTCTCCCTCAGACCCTTTGCTGAGAGACTACTGGGTGTATGAAGGATCTCTGACCACTCCACCCTGTAGTGAAAATGTGACCTGGATCCTCTACCGCTACCCCCTCACCATCTCCCAGCTACAGGTAACGCCTTGTGTGTGTTGTCAGTCTGAAGACTTCAGTCTGAAACATGAAGAAATAAGTGTGGAGTCAGAAAGTTCACCAGACTGGTGTAGACCCACTTCTGTCAGCTGGAGGCTAAATGGACATCTATTAGCTGCTACCAGCATGACACCCACAACTCCACCAGAACTGTTGTTGGTAGGGTTGCATTGTGGGTAATGTGGGTGCCAGGTTATCACAAGATAGTATGGTTTCAAAAATACATAGTTCTAAAAGCATCGAAATGTATATTTTAATTTTAAATCATCAATGGTCCAGCATCATTGATTCACACCTGTCGTTCGGTTCATTTGATCAGTTGATCAAGACAAGGAAAACAATTGTTGCACGTTAATTCTTGTTCTGGAGTTTTATAAACCCACCAGGAGAACACATGAAGCTATTCAGAATAAGTTATGCAGCACTTTAAAGAGTCCTCTCCTGCTGATGTTCAGGTGTATATCAGTATGTAGTGTCTCTACTTTAAAGAGTCCTCTCCTGCTGATGTTCAGGTGTATATCAGTATGTAGTGTCTCTACTTTAAAGAGTCCTATCCTGTTGATGTTCAGGTGTATATCAGTATGTAGTGTCTCTACTTTAAAGAGTCCTCTCCTGCTGATGTTCAGGTGTATATCAGTATGTAGTGTCTCTACTTTAAAGAGTCCTCTCCTGCTGATGTTCAGGTGTATATCAGTATGTAGTGTCTCTACTTTAAAGAGTCCTCTCCTGCTGATGTTCAGGTGTATATCAGTATGTAGTGTCTCTACTTTAAAGAGTCCTCTCCTCCTGATGTTCAGGTGTATATCAGTATGTAGTGTCTCTACTTTAAAGAGTCCTCTCCTGCTGATGTTCAGGTGTATATCAGTATGTATTGTCTCTACTTTAAAGAGTCCTCTCCTGCTGATGTTCAGGTGTATATCAGTATGTAGTGTCTCTACTTTAAAGAGTCCTATCCTGCTGATGTTCAGGTGTATATCAGTATGTAGTGTCTCTATTTTAAAGAGTCCTCTCCTGCTGATGTTCAGGTGTATATCAGTATGTAGTGTCTCTACTTTAAAGAGTCCTCTCCTGCTGATGTTCAGGTGTATATCAGTATGTAGTGTGTCTACTTTAAAGAGTCTTCTCCTGCTGATGTTCAGGTGTATATCAGTATGTAGTGTCTCTACTTTAAAGAGTCCTCTCCTGCTGATGTTCAGGTGTATATCAGTATGTAGTGTCTCTACTTTAAAGAGTCCTCTCCTGCTGATGTTCAGGTGTATATCAGTATGTAGTGTCTCTACTTTAAAGAGTCCTCTCCTGCTGATGTCCAGGTGTATATCAGTATGTAGTGTCTCTACTTTAAAGAGTCCTCTCCTGCTGATGTTCAGGTGTATATCAGTATGTAGTGTCTCTACTTTAAAGAGTCCTCTCCTCCTGATGTTCAGGTGTATATCAGTATGTAGTGTCTCTACTTTAAAGAGTCCTCTCCTGCTGATGTTCAGGTGTATATCAGTATGTATTGTCTCTACTTTAAAGAGTCCTCTCCTGCTGATGTTCAGGTGTATATCAGTATGTAGTGTCTCTACTTTAAAGAGTCCTATCCTGCTGATGTTCAGGTGTATATCAGTATGTAGTGTCTCTATTTTAAAGAGTCCTCTCCTGCTGATGTTCAGGTGTATATCAGTATGTAGTGTCTCTACTTTAAAGAGTCCTCTCCTGCTGATGTTCAGGTGTATATCAGTATGTAGTGTGTCTACTTTAAAGAGTCTTCTCCTACTGATGTTCAGGTGTATATCAGTATGTAGTGTCTCTACTTTAAAGAGTCCTCTCCTGCTGATGTTCAGGTGTATATCAGTATGTAGTGTCTCTACTTTAAAGAGTCCTCTCCTCCTGATGTTCAGGTGTATATCAGTATGTAGTGTCTCTACTTTAAAGAGTCCTCTCCTGCTGATGTTCAGGTGTATATCAGTATGTATTGTCTCTACTTTAAAGAGTCCTCTCCTGCTGATGTTCAGGTGTATATCAGTATGTAGTGTCTCTACTTTAAAGAGTCCTATCCTGCTGATGTTCAGGTGTATATCAGTATGTAGTGTCTCTACTTTAAAGAGTCCTCTCCTGCTGATGTTCAGGTGTATATCAGTATGTAGTGTCTCTACTTTAAAGAGTCCTCTCCTGCTGATGTCCAGGTGTATATCAGTATGTAGTGTCTCTACTTTAAAGAGTCCTCTCCTGCTGATGTTCAGGTGTATATCAGTATGTAGTGTCTCTACTTTAAAGAGTCCTCTCCTGCTGATGTTCAGGTGTATATCAGTATGTAGCAGAGGTGTGGACTCGAGTCACATGACTTGGACTCGAGTCAGACTCGAGTCACAAATTTGATGACTTGAGACTCGACTTGACAACATCACAAAACACTTGCGACTCGACTTGGACTTGAACACCAATGACTCGGGACTTGACTTGGACTTGAGCCTTCTGACTTGAGGTGACTTGATACTTTAATTCAGAGGTCTCCAACACGCCGATCGCGAGCTGCCGTTAGAAGAGCAGACTCCCGTCGGGGAAAGCAGAATCTTCAGCCGCTCCTACTCTTGCTGAGAATCCTTGCAGGCAGGGGCGGCTCTTTATTTAGCTGGGCCACCATGCGGCCAATCATATGCGAGGACACACTAGGATCATACCATTATGTGAAAGAAGGGTGGGGGGCACAGCATGTGTAGTGGTACAGGCCAGCTGCACAGAGCGACGGGAAGACGGGGAGCCGGATTTAAATGCAAGCGCGTCGGAAAAAGTCAAGAAATGAGCGAAAACCGAAAAAAGAAGCAGCATCTGGCTGCTTTTCAATGATATTGGAGAAAGCAAAGCTGAGTGCAGGATTTGTAAAATGAAAATAACCTTCAGAGCAGGTTTTTTGGTAACCACTCAGGATTTATTGTCAGAGGTGGGAGAAGTTCAGACAATTAAAAAAGTTACAATCAGGGTTCCCACGGGGTCTTAACAAGTCTTAAAAAGTTTTAAATTTGATAATCTGAATTTAAGGCCTTAAAAAGGTCTTAAATATGATTTAGAAGGTCTTAAAAATTATCGGATTTGAAAGGTACTTCTGTGTTGCGATAGCGTTTTAATGTGTTTTGGGGGAAATGTCCGGGCTGCAAAGTAACCAGTACGGTAATAGCCTTTCAGTTCCCCCCAACAATTTGTATTGAATTAAATCAACATGGAACCAGTAATCACTAACTTTGTTTCCCCCGGCCCCTTATTGGAGAACACCCAGCTAGTAACCTAGCAACCAAGCTCCAGCTCATGTAGCCTATCTTCGAATCTATTTAGCCTACAAACGAATATGGGGAAGTGTAAGTTCAACTGTATTTGGTTGGAAAACATCTAATTTAGTGCTTGGTTGAAACCAGTGGAGGGGAACGTGTTTGAAGCCCGCCGCACCTTTTGCAAAAGAAATTAGCGTTTGTTTTGCTAATGTAGCGTTAGCTAGTGCAGCAGCAGCTAGTGGAGCGTTAGCTAGTGCAGCAGCTCCCGCAACAACACCGGGGGACCTCCGGGCGAAGTTTGGGTCTACGTCAACCCTAAAAGCGGAGGTGCTGTAGACGCTAAATACCGTAGCTAAACACCAATCATACAACAGCAACGATGAAATAGTGTAGCCAAGGCAGCAGAGCTCTGAATATAGCTCTTGTCACTCTCTCTCTCAGACAAACACACACACACACACACACACACACACACACACACACACACACACACACACACACACACACACACACACACACACACACACACACACACACACACACACACACACACACACACTAGGGCTGCTCGATTATGGCAATAATCAAGATTATGTTGGTCAATAATTAATATCATGATTATTAAATACGATTGTTCATTGACTTTGAAAACATCCATTTATTGAACTTTAAAACAAATAATAATTTGAACAGTATCTTTTTAACTGTTGATTACCCTGAACGTATAATTCAACTGAAAAACCAATACAAAAATTAATTAAATGATACATTAGTAAAAAATTAATTAGATCAAATATGTTGTAGTGCACTGTCACAACCTAGCAAAGCAAAATAATCGTTTTTTTCGATTATGTTGTTTTCGTAATTGTGGCAGGCCAAAATCGTAATTGCGATTAAAATATGATTAATTGCACAGCCCTAACACACACACACACTCAAGCACACACAGACACACACACATACACACTTTTTGTCTAACACGCTAACACAATTCTGTACTGTTATGCTGTTATGTTCAGTCATTGTTCTTATGTTGAACATGAATACATTTACTTTGTAAGTGATTACGGGACGTATTTCTTCTTTCATATAAATTTTCCTTCATACTTTATTGCCATGAAATAGGTCTTAAATTCTATTCAACGTGGTCTTAAAAAGGTGTTAAAAAGTCTTACATTTGAGTTGGCGAAACCTACAGGAACCCTGTACAATAACAAGTCCTGCATTTAAAATGTTACAAGTAAAAGTACAAAAGTATTAGCATCAAACTATAGTTAAAGTACCACCTGCAGAGGGATCTAGATGCAGGTGTTCTCTTCCCCATAGAGACGCCTGGCTGCACATTATCCCTTGCATAAAGATAGATTGTGGGTCCCTTACAACATGTTGTACACAGTGGAAATAAACATACTGGTTACCTCAACATCAGGGATCTTATACATTAAACTCCTTCTGAATCAAACTGTCACGGTAGCCTTACCTTACTGATCCCTCTTAAAATAGAAAAAAACACGTTACTTTACCAGCAGAGAGAAAATTGATTATTAAATGATTAATGTGACTAATAAAGAGCAGTTTGATTATTAAGTATTATTCTGTTGAACGATGTCATTACATTTGGTGAAAAGCACATAATGACTTGTTTAAGACTCGTTTTGTCAAAGTTTAGGACTTGGACTTGACTTGAACTTGCCCATCCTGACTTGAGACTTGACTTGGACTTGAGCGCAAAGACTTGAGACTTGACTCGGACTTGCAAAACAATGACTTGGTCCCACCTCTGGTATGTAGTGTACTTTAAAGAGTCCTCTCCTGCTGATGTTCAGGTGTATATCAGTATGTAGTGTCTCTACTTTAAAGAGTCCTCTCCTTCTGATGTTCAGGTGTATATCAGTATGTAGTGTCACTACTGTGACATGTCTCCATGCTCTAATGTTCAAAAAGCTCTTTATTCTTCTCATACTGCCTGTGCTGCAGCACCTCTTTTCACCCTCTGTCTGAAACCAGAGCCCAGTCTGCTCTGATTGGTTAGCTGGCCAGCTCTGTTGTGATCAAATATATTCCTGTCAACACCTGTGTTACACTGAAAAGACTGAACCATTGACTTTAATTAAATGCACTATGTCCAAAATGTCACAAAAAGTTAGTTGAAAACAATCATATTAAGTTGAACCTCTTTAAACTTAATATTATTGCTTTCTACTAACATCCAAGACTAGTGACCAATCACAACAGAGTCGGCCAGCTAACCAACCAGAGCAGACTGGGCTATGGTTTCAGACAGAGGGTGAAAAGAGGTGCTTTAAACCACTGTTCTCTCTCTTCCTGCATCACATCACAGGTATAGATAAAATCAGAGCCTAGCAGGCTTTCATACCACACAGATCCAATGAACCTGAGGATCTGTCCATTCAGTAGAGTACAGGAAACCTTTATACCCCCTGCCTGCCAGTGAGCTGTGGCTCCTGGCTGTAACTCAGCCCCTGCCTGACTCTTTCCAGCAGGTTCTTCTAAGGCTGATGATGTTAATCCTCTCATCAATTTCTCAGGACTTAAAACCGTTTTTTGGGGGCAGACCCCAAAAAAAAAAAAAAAAAATTTACATGCGTAAGGTCATCATCTTAAAGGTTCCATGTCTTAGCCATTTCTACTGATCATAATTCCATTGTTGAGGTCTACTACAATAGATTTATACTGTGCAATTTTCCAAACTCACATTGGTTTCTCAAACAGCATCTCTGTAAACTATGTGTATTCACTCTCTGTCCTAAACGGCTTGTTGGAGCTCCTGCCCCCCCCCCCCCCCTCCCCTCCCTGTGAGCCCACTGTGCTCTGATGTGTGTGTATGTGTTACAATGACGTTTGTTAGCAACCAGAAAATGACACCAGCATTGACAAACAGATGAGAATGCTGCGTGGGGTCTGGGTGCCGTGTGGGCGGGACGTTGCGGGGCTCGCTGCTGCGAGGAGCGGACAGTGTGAGCTGGGTTACTGGTGTTGTTTACTGGCTGCTGCGTGGGGTCTGAGGGGACCTTCCATTTAAAGTGATGTTTAAAACTCAGTTAATGGGGCTCATTTTTATATTGCTTCAGTTTATAATCGTAACGGATCGAAAAGTTCAGATACATTTTTCAATACATGATGCGCTTCCACAAACAAACAACATAATTATTACATTCAAATGAAGTACATTATTCAAGTTTACATTAACTTTGGATAATAACACGGGAGAAATGAGCCGAAGCTCTCTCTTTTCCTCACTCCCCCTCTCTCTCTCTCCTGACAGCCGGTCCCTCTCCGTCTCATGCAGCTCACTGATCCAGTAAAGAGTGACCCGACAGTGAAGAATAAACACATTTATAACTAGTTCAGGTTGTTCCAGGGGTAGGCCTTTATAGAGAGCACCGATCACACTAAGAGTGAATATCGGCCGATAACGATCGGCGGCCGATCGATTGGGGCATCCCTAATTATGTGAGTCTTTTATTTAGCCACACTGATTCACCTGAAACAGGACATGTGCTACATTAAGAGAAAATTAAACTCACAGAAGCAAACATTACGATGACTATATTGCGTGTATTTAAGAGCCATTTGAAATATTACCACTTTGGTTTAAGCCAGTGGTTCTCAAACTTGTCCTCTCATTCCCCACTTTGAACAGCTGGGCCTTTTCAAGCCCCACCTGTTCCTCATCGCTCCAATAAAATGGTAGGCCAAGCTTAAAATGGTCAAATGTATCGTATCGTATGTAAACATAGGCCTATTTGTAAAGTGGGGGGACACAAACGGGATTTCGAAAAGTGTCACGGTTAAACTCCTTATCAAGTGGTGAGATGCCGCTCCACATTGCTTTTCTTCCCGACTGCAACGCTGTTGTGTGTGTGTGTGTGTGTGTGTGTGTGTGTGTGTGTGTGTGTGTGTGTGTGTGTGTGTGTGTGTGTGTGAGAGCGTTTCACATGTGTGTATGAGAGATTTTTACATATGTCTGTAAATGATTTGGGTTTCAGTTGTGTGTGAGTGAGCAGGCCATCGGGAGATTCGGGACTTTTCCAGGTGGGCCGCTGCCGTTGGTGGGCGGTGGGCCACTGGCTCTGGCATAGGTAGGCCGTGGACTTTCACAGCGCTGTTGCGCCGATACCGCACCCGCCGCCGAGGCTCCGGCGGTCACTCTTACACAAGGGGACGGGTAATAACCGGAAAAGCATGACATGGGACCTTTAACAGTTTTTTATGCTCATCGAGTCATCCGTGAGCAGAGCATCAAGTTGGCATGCCTATAACAGCTGAATGTGGCGATTACCATGTTGTTCAGCAAAACACCTCACAAACTTATTAAGATCTACAGCTTTAGTGCGTTTTGATTCAATGCTGAGTACAGCCAAACTTGACAGTCTCTTCTCTGTCATTGTAGACCGCAAATACCTCATTCCTTCTGTCTACTTGGGGTCCGAATGCTTCTCGCTTTGCGCCGTCCCGTTCAAATGAAATCGCCGCCAATCACATTTCCTCGCTCATGTCAGGGACGGGGGAGGGGTTACAAGGCTCGCGTCTTGTGCTGCATTCACTTGCACTCGGACATTAGGGATTTTCTCTCATAAATGTCTGATGAGCCACAACTTTTATTTCAAAACAAAGCTGCCAGCTGGCAGCTGGGGTGGCAAGGCTATTTTTAGCCACCCCGGTAGATCCGCCCCTGCTTGACCGGTACTTGCTTTTGATCAAAGTCAATGCGGAAAAGCCGCACTCACACAGGTAGGTGGAGATTAAGGGAATGAGCACTTTTACAGTCTTTTTGGCGAAGTGGGGGAACTCGGTCTCCACAGATAGCCAAAAGTGTGCAAGTGACGTTTTCTGCCAGACGCTGTCTCCTCTCTCACTTTAGGTAGCTTCACTAAAAATCGATCCATGTTGCCGCTCGCATAAAGTTGGCTGAAGTTAACTAGCTAAATTTCACTGTTTCTTGTAATTTCTTTCTCACGCTGCGCCTCCCCTGAAGCTCTCTGGTGCCCCCCGGCGAGGCGCGCCTCACACTTTGAAAACCACTGCTCTAAACATTACAGGGGCTTCTCTCCCTCTAAATCGGGAGCCATATTTTGGGCGGAAACATCATTTAAATAAAACAATTGTTTAATTCTATCCACATTAGGCAAAACTAACATAACCAACAGAAGCCAGCCTGTCCTCCTACAAAAAACGACCATATAGGTCGATTGTTCAGCAGCTAAATACGACCCAGAGTCACGTTTTAAAGTGTAGCACCTCTAGTGGTCGTGTAAGAAACAACATGCTCCTGTCGATTGCAAACGCTCCGGAGGGTCGTTTATTCACAAATAACCCTCTCTGGAAAATTCTAAATTGTGCAATAGTTTGGCCATTAAAATGCTTTTTTATTAGATTTCTAGCGAGAAGTGTATATTGTACTTTTATAATCTACGTCCAGTGGATGTGTAGGATCTACAGTTTGATAGATATACGAAGATGATTTGAGGTCTCGCCAGGAGAACGTGTACTGTATATGGGGCAGCTTCCATGTAAAGTTGGCGTCCATGTAAACATTTCCGGTCTCGAAGTTTTCATAATAAAACCGGAAGTATTCCCCACACTGTCAAATGATTACACAGTGATATCTCCATTACTCATCCACTAAAAAACATCAGTTTATCCTTGTTAATTACACAATATTGATTGGTTTAAATTGTGTACAATGCTTTTGTGTTTTTAACCTTCGATTCGGAGAAACAAATTGTTTTTTCGGAGTTTAGACACTACAGAGTTTCCGAAGACACTACACTACCCAGAATCCCCAGCTTTCGTTTGGGACTACAACATCCGCCTTGCTTTACAAACCCCGTGATCAGCCCTCAAGCTCTGTGATTGGATGTTGGAGTGGCAGTGCGACAAGGTTACGCCGAGTGTCAAACAGCTCTTTGAAATGGAATGGAACCACGCCAGACTATCCAAAACTGGACTTGGACGGGTCCAGCTCAGCCCTCCCCCCCCCAGAATTACACATGCTGGCTATTGTGTGTTTCGCAACATGTTCTATGGCACGTCTCTACTGGGAATTGTAGTTTTAAAAGACGTTTTCGTATTTCTCACAATTAGAAGTTGCCAGTATTAAACTGTGTACACCCTGGAGGTTTAGGGGATATGAAACACATTGGTGTTATCAAATTTAAAACATATAATTAATACATGGGTGAAAATTGCTTGTGTCCATAATGGGCAGCATTAATATACCCACATGACAGCTAAGGTCAGAAGAGCTTTATTTAACAGCTGGTCTTATGTCTGTGATCCCTCCTGTTGTTCATTGATAAGCCTGAAACATGCACTTGTCAAGGTTCAGATGCACATTTAGCAAATATGGCAGTAGCCATCGATCATCTTAAGATAAGATACTTTATTGATCCCAAGTTGGGAAATGTTTTTGTTACAGCAGCATGTACTACTTTGTTCTACTCCACTATACAATTCAGAGGTTAACCTGGTATTTTTACTCTACTACATTTATTTGTGTTACTTTGCAGATTCTGATTAATGATGTGAAATATAAACAACCCTTAAATCAGACTTTAGTTACACCTGAGTCAAATTCACCCTTATCAGTTTGTCTGTTTTGCACATCCTCCTGTTAATATCTTTGGACGTCCTGCACTAAACTGTTTTATTGTAGAGATCACTACAGTATCTTCTTGATATTTTCTATTCTATATTTTTATCATTGACCCCTATTTTGTATGTAGGCTACTCTTAATATTTAAATGTTTTCATCAAATATAACTTATTCAACAACTAAATTCAATAACGTGCTTTAACCACTAGGAGGTGCGGTTTAAAAAACCAGTGGTCTAGTTAATAAAACATAATAATATCAAACATAATATGACTATTCACTTTATTGTGAAATGAAAACAGAACGGTAAAGGAAAATACAGTTTCAGTCTCTCGATGTGAAGCCTATGCATTGTACCATGAACCTGTATAGACCTGTAACAGTCAACTGCATGAGGAGTTGGAAAGGTAGTTCAGAAAATCAGTAGGCTTGTTTGAGAGGCGTTGCGGCTCGCCTCGAAAGTAGACGAGAATAGCCGATCGCAGCCGGGGGAGGTCTCAAAAAGCTCGCCTGAAGTCGGACAGCTCGGAGTCGGCTTCGTCTTCTTCTTCTTCTTCTCTCGGTTATTTGGCGGATTGCAAACTACTTTAAGGTGCATACCGCCACCTCCGGAGTCGGCTTGACTCGGTTTGCATTTATAAAGAATGCACACATGTGTTTAATCGTTAATGTCAGATATGTACTAAGTAAATACATTTGTTCCTGCTCAAGATTAGATTCAACTTTATTGTTATTGCACATATTACAGGTACTGAGACAACGAAATGCAGTTTAGCTTCTAACCAGGTGCAACAAGCAGTAAAGTGAAAAGTAATGTACACAATCTACAGAATACAATATAGAATGAATTGAATGATGGATAAACAGCGAGGGGTATGAATACACAGATATCAGCCTGTGAGCAGTATGAACAGTGTGTATGAATATGCTAAGATATATAAAGTATGAAAACGGTAAGCAGTGCAAGTATAGTATAACATATATAGATATGAATTTCATGATGATAAACATTGTGGAACAATTATGAAAAATGTTAATTGAGGGGGCGACGTAAAACTGACACAAAACAACAACAAACTTTTGCCGAGCCAATAGGAGAGTTTCATCACCAGCACGTGGTAAAAACCACCAATGAGCGCTCAGCTCGAGATACCAGCGAGTCGTTTCCCATCAAGCATTTCGCTTCCGCAGCCCGTGGAGAGGAACTGCACCGCCTCGCCGCGCCTCGCTCTCAAGGCTGCGGGCGTCTTTGTCCCGCGAGATTTCAACGTCTCATGTAGGCGGGACTCCAGAGCAAGTCGGACAAAATGACTAACCATCATGCAACGCACTAGCAAGACGTTGATCGAAATTGCGCAGGTCTGCGCAGGTCTCGCTTGTCTCAAACAAGCCTAGTAATATCTTTAAAAACTACAAAAAAGTCATTTTCTATCAGCTGTGCACCGTTATGGTGTAAATACAGACTATCTACTAATTGGATGAAATATAAAAGTCAGCCGAATTAGTGTTGATACTGCAAGGAGACGTATTGTGTGAAGAGAAATTGAAGATGTTGTTTAATTGTTGATATATTTATGGTCCACGTCACGTATTCAGTTTTGGCGGCATCTCTTCCAGTTTGTCAAAAGGTCTTCTCATCAGGGCTCTATAAATAAATATCTACGGCAGATATGTAATATTTAATGCAGCCGAACCGTGTATTACAATGCCGTTATGTGATGACTTTCAAAGAGAAAAGCAAGAACACTCGGAATAAAGTATTATTATTTTTTAAATGTTTTCCGATTTCATATCACATAAACACCATATCCCAACGTGCATTGCGGCGTGATTTTAGCCTATCAAAACCTCTGAAAAAAGAAATGTGTCTCTCAGAATCGAAAGAGAAAAACCTATGGGAAAAACACAAAAGCATTGTACATAATTTAAACCAATTAATGTCGTATAATTAACTAGGATAAACTGATGTTTTTTAGTGGATGAGTACTGCAGATATCACTGTTAAATCATTTGATCATTGGTTTTATTATGAAAACGTCGAGACCGGAAATTCTTTCACACACAGTGACGTCACGATGCAACGCGCGCCATATATATATGTATATAAATACGCCATTTTCCTGGAGGTGCAAATATCCTGGAAGTGCAAATATAAACAGCTAGCTAACGTAGACAGGCAGAGCGCACTAGGTTTTTTTTCTGAATTAACGACCGAAGAAATCGCTGCATGTCTTTGGATTACATCTCTGGACTTGAGGGGTGTGCTTTAGGTCGTTACCAGCGTAAACTAGAGCTGTGTGGGTTGTCGGATTGCCCTTACAGACTGCCTGCAGATGTATGGAAAAACGACCCTCGAAAGTGGCCTTCGTCGATTTTGGCAGCATCTACGTCTATCTTCTGGAAACACCAGGTGAATACCCCACTTGTCACAATAATATAATATTATCATGCCATTGCATATATGTGGTATTTTAGAGTTGACTAGATATTGATTAAGGCAATAGACTATGATATTCAGTACAGGAAGCTTAGCAACACCTAGACGGTGTACGGCTAAACCCTCGGCCTGCTTGCACCTCGCGTAAAACGGCGGATACCGGAAGTACGGTGTCGCCCTCGGCCCAATACCCGTATGTGTGTGTGAAAGAATACTGTTTTCAACCCGTAACTTTACATGGAAGCTTGCCGCATATACACGTTCTCCTGACGAAACCTCAAATCATCTTCATAATATCTATCAAACTATAGATCCTACATATCGACTGGACGTGGATTCTAGAAGTACAATATACACTTCTCGCTAGAAATCTAATCATAAAGCGAATGGCCAAACTATCCTACAATTTAGGATTTTACAGAGAGGGTTATTTGTGAATAAACAACCCTCTGTAACGTTTGCATTCAACGGGAGCACTAGAGGCCGACAACTTTAAAACGTAATTATAGGTCGTATTAAGCGCTTGAACAATCGACCCATTTGGTCGTATGAGTTGGAGGACTTGTTGAAAGAAGCACACAACATCATTCGTTTTTTCTCTGCTGTTGATAAACTTCTGTATGGAAGCCCGAAGTTAATATTAACTTGAAAATTCAAATGTAATTCCACAATGACATCAAATGTGTCATGTATGTTATATAACATTACATTTGTCTTTCAAATATACATTATGTAAATGTTGTGTGAGTAAAAATGTATTTTAAAGTGCAATATTCCATGCTGAAAAGCAGACAATATTCAAATATTAAATCAAATTTGGAAAATGTAATGCAAAGAAAATGTAACTTGACTTTCTTTTTATGTCAATATTAGTTAAAATTGTATACAATTTTCTAACAATAACAAAATTAAAACAGCATTTGACTTTTCATTATCAAAGATTTCATTTGCTACATAGACAATATTCTAATATAAAATCTATTTTGATAATGTAAATGCAATACAAAAAATGTAGCTTTATTTTACATTTGTGCATTATTTCAATGTTCAAATGAAAATTCAATTTTCATTTGACATACATTTTCCCACATTAAAATGGCTCAGTGGACATTATTATTATTTTTCATATCGGCAGTAGTGCAATTGTGTGTCTGTATCATGTTAGTGCCATGGTCCCACAGGTAGATACCAACAACAGCGGAAGAGCTTTCAAACCACAGGTCCTGTTTACCTACACCAAACCCCCCCAACACCCGCCTGTTATTGACCGTTAAAGAGTGTGTGTGCACAGCATGTGTGTGCATGCAGGTATTTAAGTGTTTCTATGCTAACAGGTGTTTGACAGTGGGATATAAACCCCCCTTCTTTAATCCGACAGCTTGACAGCACACTGTTGTCATGTTTGTTCCTGCCTGGCCCTGTGATACAGTAAAGCAGATCGATAGCATCTGCTGCGTGGTTAACACAGGAAGTCAGAGGCTATCCTAAATGTCACAGAAATGTTTAAAATCAGAATACCTTTATTCGTCCCACAGAGGGGGGATTTACACTGTACAGCTCATGTCTATTGTACATTAGTGATATTGCACAACACAGGGGTTAAAGTCTTTGTTTTTATGTGTGTGGTTGTAAAGCTATAGTGAAGACCTTCCGTATGCAATGTAGTGCTTTTAGGAGCTGAAATCAGCAGGAACGATTGCTGAGAGTACTGAGAGTTTACACAGTGTCAGCTGTCTTCAGGTAATCATATATTATTACACGTCATTACAACAACATCATTAGAGTATGTATCTGCCATCAGGGGACGTAAACACTCTCGACTGCTGAGTGCTGAATGGTCAGAGAGAATCGCTGGCAAGGGGGCTACAACCAGGGGCGTCGCCTGGACCTGGAAACATTCGGGGCTTAGCCCACAGTGGCGGCGGCCGCGGCGCTACAGTGGAATTTTCTACTGCAACACTCCCCACACGCACACACACAGTACACCCGCGACTGTTACAATGAAGGCTCGATAATCAGCTCAGGGATATAGGCAGGGGTAAAGTGTTATTTTTTACGAGTGGGTGGCGGACCTCACCTCCTCTAGGGGGGTCCTCGCCTCCTCTAGGGGGGACCTCACCTCCTCTAGGGGGGTCCTCGCCTCCTCTAGGGGGGTCCTCACCTCCTCTAGGTCCTCACCTCCTCTAGGGGCGTCCGGGGGCATGCCTCCCCGGGAAGATTTGTTTTTAAATATTGAAGTTAAAAGCATCAATCTGGTGCACTTTGAGAGCAACATTAAGAGATCTATGGATACATCTCTCAACAACACCCATATGAAACACAACTGTAAGCAGATATTTCTTTATGGATATTTTACAAATCACTCCCCTTTTAAACTGTATTCTTGTTTTACTGCCATATAGTATTTCATAACTGTTTTTCCTTTATTCACTTATTTTAAAACTATAATGATCATATGAAGGTGTGCCGCGGAAATGATCCTTTGAATAATTTGTGACCAAACCGTTTGAGACCCACTGAGATAACTTAGACTCAGGGTTCATACACTTTTTCACCAATGATTTTCAATGACTTTTCAATGACTTCTTCATGATCTTTACCTAATTTTCCATGACTGAAAAAAATTACTCTTTCTCAGTGGTACCACTGAAAATATTTTATTTTAACATGGAACAGGAAAATAAGGTCTGCATATGAAACATGTTGTGCCTATCTAAAACAAATCAAATAGTAGGCTTACTAGCTTCTACACGCTAAAGCAACTGTAGTCAGGGAGGCAAACTCATCAGGTATGAAAAAGGTGACAAGGACCCGAGCCCCCTGACCCCACGGAATACCGGCTTTAAAATGAGGAATAACAGAGGATTTTAGCAGTCAGAACAACTAAAGCAGCAGGTAATAATAACAGAAACGCCAAAGAGTCACATCTAATAGAAATATATATATTTATCCAATATGCTCCTTTAGATATCTTTTTACTTATTTTTCCTTATAGCTTTGTGAAGCACCTTGAGATGACGTTTGTCTTTAAAGTGTGCTATATAAATCAAATGTATTATTATTATTTTTAAAAGCATTTATTTTAATTGTGTAGCAGTCAGTTTATAATTTTGGCAGCACTGTTGAGCATTTTGAAAATGTATTTTCATGCCTCTGTGCAAGGCTTAGTCTTTCTATCTGTATAGCCACTGGTGTAAAGTAACTAAGTTCATAAACTCAAGTACTATACTTGGGAAACATTTTTGAGATACTTGTACTTTAAGTATTTCAATGTTTTTGCTACTTTGTTCTTCTTCTCCTCTACAGTTCAGAGGTAAAATTGTATTTAATCCCTTTAGTTACTTCACAGATGTGGATGAATGATGTGAAATATAATCAAGTGTTAAATCAGACTTTAGTTCCACCTGGAGTAAATTCACAAGCTACCCTGCAGTATACCAGTAGCTTTGCCGATATCTGTGTTGATAGGTAATAGATTAAGAGCGGTGAATCAGCTTAGAAACAGGAAGTGCTCAAACGTTTGTGTGAGTTTATCAAATTTAGTAGTGATTCCATGTCAGCCACAGCTTGTCACAAAAAATCTTACTGATAGTGTATCTAACAAACTTAAACTAGCTTTATTAAATGTCAGGTCTCTGGCAGGAAAAACATTTTTAATCAATGATTTTATCACTGAGCACAATCTTGATTTGATGTTTTTAACGGAAACTTGGATTGAACAAAATAACAGTGCAGCTGTTCTTATTGAATCAACCCCTCCCAACTTTAGTTTTATGAGTCAAGAAAGAATGCATAAGAAAGGGGGTGGAGTTGCTATTTTGTTCAATGATTCCCTTCAATGCAGGAAGACATCTTATGGGAACTTTGCTTCTTTTGAATATGTGGCCCTTCAGCTGAAATGCTCCTCTCGAGCTCTGTTCCTAAATATCTATAGACCACCCAAATACTGTGCAAGCTTTTTTGTTGACTTTACTGAACTGCTGTCTATAGTGTGTATTGACTTTGACCGTCTAGTCATTGTTGGTGATTTTAACATCCATGTTGACAACCCCCAGGACAGAGGGGCTAAAGAACTGTTTTGTGTTCTTGATAACTATGGACTGACTCAGCATGTGACGGAGCCCACGCACAATAAGGGACACACTCTGGACTTAATTATCTCAAAGGGTCTGAATATCTCTAAGGTTGTGGTGACTGATGTTGCACTCTCTGATCATTCCTGTGTTTTCTTTGAGAGCTCTATTTCTGTTCACAATTTTTTTCAAAAAGAGATAACCACAAAGCGATATTTAACTGAAAATAGGGAAATGTTTACTCAGAATTTTTCTTCCACACTTGCCCCTGCTAACATCTCAGTAAATGAGCTAGTAGATCATTTTAATTCAAAAATTAAAAATGTTATAGATGCCATTGCTCCAACTAAGGTAAAGGAAGTGATTGGGAAGAAAATATCTCCATGGAGAAAGGCCATGACCGTGAGAGCAGAAAAAAGAGAGTGTCGAAAAGCTGAACGTATGTGGCGAAAAACAAATATCCAGGTTCACTTTGAAATCTATAAAGAGAGACTTGGCCTTTATAATTTGGAATTGAAAAACGCACGACAGTCTTTCTTCTCTGACATCATTACCAAAAACAAAAACAATGCACGTGCCTTGTTTGCTACCGTCGACAGACTAACAAACCCCCCAGTGTCAGTAGCCTCTGAATTTCTATCCACCAGGGCGTGCAATGATTTTGCCTTCTTCACTGACAAAATTCAGAAAATCAGACAAGCAGTCAGTGCCTCTGCATCAGGTACAGCAAATGTGTTGTCCCTATGTCCACCTAATATCAATTCAAACACCATGACACAATTCCATCAGATTAATGATAAAAACCTAGAGGACATTATTCAACTTCTGAAATCCTCCTCCTGCTGCCTTGATATTATTCCAACAGGATTTTTCAAAGATGTTTTTCGTTGCATGGCCTCAGATCTACTTCATATAGTAAACAAATCTCTTCACTCAGGTATTTTTCCACAGGCCCTGAAAACTGCAGTCATTAAACCGCTCTTAAAAAAGAATAATCTAGATGCTTCAGTAATGAACAATTACAGGCCCATATCAAACCTGCCATTTCTAGGTAAAATCATTGAAAAAGTTGTTTTTCAACAGTTGAGTAATTTCTTGCATTTAAATAGTTGTTTCGATGTGTTCCAGTCAGGCTTTCGTCCAAACCACAGCACTGAGACTGCTCTTGTAAAGGTCGTCAATGACATCCACTTAAACACAGACAGTGGCAGAACTTCAGTGTTAGTATTATTAGATCTCAGTGCTGCGTTTGACACTGTTGACCACAACATATTACTCGACCGACTAGAAAACTGGGTGGGACTTTCGGAAACAGTTCTAAATTGGTTTGAATCCTACATAAAGAACAGAAAAAACGTTGTTTCTATAGGTAAATACACATCTGAGTTGACAAATATGACATGTGGGGTACCTCAAGGCTCCATCTTGGGGCCTCTTCTCTTTAACATCTACATGCTACCACTGGCTCAGATAATGAAAAACAACAAAATAAGTTACCATAGCTATGCGGATGACACACAAATTTACATAACAATTTCACCAGGAGACTATGCTCCAATTCAAACACTGAGTAAGTGCATTGAACAAATCAATGACTGGATGTGTCAGAACTTTCTCCAATTAAACAAAGATAAAACTGAGGTAATGGTTTTTGGAGCCAAGGCAGAACGTATAAAAGTTAGCGCTGAGCTTCAGTCTGCAATGTTCAAAACAACAGATAAAGCCAGAAATCTAGGTGTAGTCATGGACTCTGACCTGAGCTTCAACAGTCACATTAAAACAGTTACTAAATCAGGCTACTATCACCTAAAGAATATATCTAGGATTAAAAGACTAATGTCACAGCAGGATTTGGAAAAACTTGTCCATGCTTTTATCTTCAGTAGACTCGACTACTGTAGTGGTGTCTTTACAGGTCTCACTAAAAAATATATTAGAAAGCTGCAGCTAATTCAGAACGCTGCTGCTCGAGTCCTCACTAACACTAAGAAAGTGGATCACATCACTCCTGTTCTGAAGTCTTTACACTGGCTTCCTGTGTGTCAAAGAATAGATTTCAAAATACTGCTGCTGGTTTATAAAGCTTTGAATGGTTTAGGCCCAAAATACATTTCTGACCTACTGCTAAATTATGAACCATCCAGATCTCTCAGGTCTTCAGGGACTGGTCAGCTTTCTGTCCCCAGAGTCAGAACTAAAAATGGAGAAGCAGCGTTCAGTTATTATGCTCCAAATATCTGGAACAAACTCCCAGAAACCTGCAGGTCCGCTGCAACTCTGACTACTTTTAAATCCAGACTTAAGACTTTTATTTTTGCCGCTGCTTTTAATTGAACTATTTACATCTTAAACTGCACTGTAACTTTTATCCATGTATTTTTTCTTTTAATGTTTATTTTATTATCTTTTCTTTTTAATGACTGATTTTAAATGCCATTTTCTTAATGTCTTTCGTTTTTTGTAAAGCACTTTGAATTGCCTTGTGTTGAAAGGTGCTATATAAATAAACTTGCCTTGCCTTGCCTATACAAAGTCATTCAAACTAGCTGCACCTTTACCAGCTTTGAGAACACTTTCATGATCAATCATTATAAAACATATCATATATTATTCTGAAATGGACCAATCTGCACAACGACTACTTTTACTGTCGCGACTTTAACTATATTTTGATGATAATATATTTTTACTTTTACTTGAGGAACATTTTGAATGCAGGACTTTTACTGTAACAGAGTATTCCTACACTCTGGTATTTCTACTTTTACTCTAGTACAAGATCTGAGTACTTCTACTTTTACTCCAGTACAATATCTGAGTACTTCTACTTTTAATCAAGTACAAGATCTGAGTACTTCTACTTTTACTCAAGTACAAGATCTGAGTACTTCTACTTTTTCTCTAGTACAATATCTATACTTATACGACCTCTGTTTATAGCCTATGAAAAAGACTATTAGAAAACGAAGGCTAAAGCTAACGCTAGCAGATAGTGACAATGTATGCTAGTTAGCTAGCTCAACGATTCCTTAAACAATAATGTGACAAAAAAACTTTTCAGTGCACATCATGCTCTGTCGCTCCGACAGGGAGCTCTGCTCTCAACACCTGAACGGCCCGTTCTAACAGCTGTTCACCAGCCATCCAGTCTGTGCCACAGTGACTCCGGACCGCACAATTACTGTTAACGAACGCACCCGTAGGTAATGTAGCTGCTGGAGTTAGACCCTCATCGCGGAGCAGCAGAGTTCAGCCGACAGGCAGGAAGACTCGAGCTCGCGCTTCATATATTAAAAAATAACACCATGCGCGTCATGATGGCACATAACAGTTTGCGACCGCAGATTATTTCGGCGATTAGATCAAATGTAAATTATATTTGACACAACTTTAGTTACATTTCCATGACTTTATCAAAACTTTGGGAAAAATATTGTTTTCCAGGGCCTGGAATTTGCATTTTGAATTTCCATGACTTTTCCAGGTTTTCAATGACCGTGTGAACCATGTAGACCAGTGGCGGTTCTAGACCAATTTGACTGGGGGGGGCCACTGGGGGGCCAGTTATTTTCTGAGGGGGGCACAATAAATGCAGGACGAAAAAGAGAACTAGACAGTATGAAGTAATTGCGCATAAGAAAACAATGCAATACAGTTATTGGTATTTGTTTCAGTACACTTATTTATTTCAGATAGATCTTATAGTTATTACTGTTAGCTTCAGCTTAAGTTATAGTGCAATGTTTGCACTAACACCATATTCATATAAAAATAAAGGCAATGAACAGTTACATCTCTACTTTACATAAGGGTGTCTGCACAATCTCACATTACAGCAACAAAATCCTGCATTTTTTGGCAAACCGAGTACCAGAAAATATACATCTAAAAAAAAAAACTTTTCATTGTTAGGGGGGCCACAGGGGGGGTCAGAGGTCAGTGTTAGGGGGGCACTGGCCCCCTCTGCCCCCCCTAGAACCGCCCCTGCTGTAGACCAGGGGTTCCCAACCTTTATTGTGCCAAGGACCGGCAGATCCAATAAAAAAAAATCGCGGACCGGTTGTCAATTTGAACTGATTTTAATATTTACTCACCACCAGCAGGTAGCAACAGAGGCTAATTGTATGTAACAGCCTGAACAAATACTAGAACAATATGCATCCAAAACATATTAACAACGTTTAAAAAAGAACCGGTGTCGTTTTTTCAGAAAAACGGAAAACCAAAAAAACGACGTTATTCAGTTTTTAAACCAAAACGGGAAAACAGATAACTCAACGTTTTGGTTTTGTTTGTATGATTTACGGATAATCCAGTGATGGGAAAACGAGGAGAAGGCGCATTATGAAGGACATGTCCGGGGTGTGTGTGTGTCTGTGTGACACTGGCATTTGTTTTCAGAAGATATTATGATAGTGTTGTTCGTTCCGGTGCACTCCGACAGCATTTAGCACCACATCGAGATTAAGATTAAACTAACTTCTTATGGGAACACCCGCACCTATGGAGCCAGATGTGTGTAAATTACTGTTCATGGTCATTTGAAAACAAATGCCGGTGTCGGACAGACACAAACACACCGAACACACAGAGCTGAGCTGAGCAGAGCACATACACACACACACACACATCATGCGCCTTGGTGATTGGACATCTCCTTCATACAACTAATAAAAGGGGGAGTAATCGGGCAGTTTCAGTGGCGCCTCCAGAAATGTTTCATAGGAACATCTTGGGGTGGCCCACCAAAACCAAGAATGTAATTGTTGTAAAAGTATAGACTAGATGAAAACAATGGCAAAGAGAATCACCTACTGATATACTTTGGTTTCTTATTTTACATTTTCTGATACTATTCATCTGAAGTGAATATAATACGGATAGTTAACATTTGACTTCAAACAACATTTAAAAGAACCTTGTTTTGTGTTATGTACACATGTGTTGGTGATTTATTGTTTTGTTTTTTATATATGCTAGTTGTTCTTTCCTTTTAAAAAGACAAATACAGCTTAATTTAAATAAGTTCCTTTATTGTAAGGCACAACATGTTCAGCATTCTCAACACATACAATACACAACAGCAACACAACATGTTCTTCAGTTATATGTCTCTACGTTATAAATTGTTTTAGACTGAACAAAGCTGTTTGTGTCACACTGGGATCAAAGATGATTGACATGACTTTATTAAATCAAGTTTTAAAACATGACTATTTTATTTCAACATGACCCAAAAACACAAGGGGTATAAAATGGTAAATACATACTGTGATTGAACACAAAAACACCATCTATTATTGACCTTTATAGCAAATTAAAGCTTCAGAAGCTTCAAAAGTTGAACATTGCTCAACTTTTGCAGCCTGAAACGCCAGGAAAGCTCCGCTCTGCTTCCTACAATGCAGTTCGGCGAAAAGTGACGTCACCCCATTCAAAGTGAATGGGCAGACACGTTGGAAACCGTTTTTGAAGCTGTCGAAGCTGTAGTGTGGACGGGCCGTCAGATACGCGCGAGTATCAGAGTGGTGCGCAGAGTATCAGAGTGTTACCATGGTAGCAGAGGGAGAGGGAGGGGCTGCAGTATGAGCGTTGGAAGCTCAAATCAAGCGACTCGCTGGCTGTGTATTTGTTGTTAAATATCAGATAAACTACTGCGCATACGTGACTGGCGAGGCGGTGTGTGTGGTGGGGGGGCCAGTGGGGGGGCCAACAAATATATCAGGGTGGCCATGGCCCCCCCCTGCCGGCGCCACTGAGTTCGATGTGTGTAGAGATGTGTGTAGAGATGTGTGTGGTTAACACGTAGCACCCTGTCACTCGCTGTTCTGATGAAGGTAAACACAGCGAAGGCGGTGCGTAAAAAGGCACATCTTTACCCGCTGGTGCTGCACTTCTCAGAGGCGGAGTTACACGTCCCGCTGCCTTCTGATGCTGCCGTCATTTCATGAAGTGAAGGAGGCTTTCCTTCTATAAAACAGATACGGGCAGCTGATACCGTGAGTCCCGGACATGAATTCATAGATCAAGGCAGACTGGTTTACCCTCCTGTTTTGCCAATCCGGTGCTTAAACATATAGCTCTACACCCCTGGCCGACATGTCCTTAACATGAAGTCCGAGTTTGAAATGTATCTCACATAATGTATGCACTGCCATTTCCCCACATAAACATAACAGTCTGCAATTAAACGGTTGTCTCCTGTGCGCTCCTCTTCCTACTTGGCGCACCGGTAACTTTCTCGTGCGCACAAGAGCAGTGGCGGCGCCAGAGATTTTCTCTAGGGGGTGCTGTGGGGTAGCTTGACGTTTCATAGAGGGTGCTCAAACATTAAGGGTTTCCCATTAATGCACCAGCGCTACAGTTGAATTTTCTACTGCAACACTCCCCACACGCACACACAGTGTACCCGCGACTGTTACAATGAAGGCTCGATAATCAGCTCACGGCATATAGGTGTATGCAGGGGTAAAGTGCTATTTTTACAAGTGGGGGGTGGACCTCACCTCCTCTAGGGGGGTCCTCACCTCCTCTAGTGGGGTCCGGGGGCATGTTTCCCCCGGGAAGATTTTTTTAAATATTGAAGTTAAAAGCATCAATCTGGTGCACTTTGAGAGCAACATTAAGAGATCTATGGATACATCTCTCAACATCCATATGACACAGAACTGTAAACAGATTTTCTATTTCTTTATAGATATTTTACAAATCACACACCCTTTTAAAACAAACCGTTTGAGACCCACTGAGATAATAACTAGACTAAAGTTAACTATCTAAACACTGAGAGCCCTTTACTTCACCTGAGCTGAGGTTATCTGAGACTCTCCGTCTGACAGGAGAGAGTTCTCCCTCCACCTTGTTGTTGAAAAAGCTCCTTATATCCGTTAGCTTGGCTATCTAGCACCAGATGCTAACCACAACGATCTCCGGTAGATACCCACCGGTGCGCGAGGCGAGCTCTCTCTCTCGCTCGCGCACGCACACAAAATGGCTCGTGCCACACACACACACACACACACACACACACACACACACACACACACACACACACACACACACACACACACACACACACACACACACACACACACACACACACACACACACACACACACACACACACACACACACACACACACACACACACACACACACACACACACACACACACACAGAGCAGAGCTTGAATGAAACACGTTTAAGGACTAAAAAACGATCCATCTTTCACTTTGCTGTTAGCAAATAATTTGGTGCTCTAGCTAACAGGAAGTCACTCAAGTGTCAAGGAAATTTAGCCTATGGGTAGGTCAAAAATCGAATGGGTGCTGGCCATTGGCCTAATCATATCACCTGTGTTGGCTTTATGTTTTTGGTCAAAAATGTGTTTGTTTCACATTTGCATTGATGTAATCAATAATGTTTCTAATTTAATAAAAATAATAATAATATTCAAAAAAATAATATATATATATATATTTCTTGGGGGTGCTTAGGGGGTGCTTTGGCAATCCTGGGGGGTGCTTCAGCACCCCCTAGCTCCCCCCTGGCGCCGCCCCTGCACAAGAGGCTGAGACCTTAGGCTGAGCCGCCGAATCCCTCGGAACATCATAAAAGCCATTTTCAACAGTTTTCTGGTGGAAGATTAACTAGGCTACTGGATGAAATAATATGACTGGTATAGGTGCGAAAATTAAACACTTTTTGAAAAAAATATTATGATAATTCTTTTTTATATGTTTATAATTCTGCAAATATTACGATAAACTCACAGCTATTTCGCGGCCCGGTAGTAACACCTCCGCGGACCGGGGGTTGGGAACCCCTGCTGTAGACTAAAGTTAACTATCTAAACCAGGGGTCGGCAACCTTTTTGATATGAAGTGCCATTTAAAAAAATAATTGTTATCAGCGTGCTAACGATCGAGAATTATCAAGGGGGGGGGGGGGGGTTGAGGAGGTTGACGCTCGTCAACTATCAGCAGGAGGGCGGGGGAGCCTCGCTGCGGGGAAGCAGTGTGTGGACCTGTCAGCGCAACTTACATGATGCCGAATTTAACAAACACATTTAAATAATTGGTTTAAACGGCATAATAATAAGGACGATCGTCCGTTCTGTGATTCTCCAGAACACACATGTTATGATATTAGGGTCATGCAGAGTGAGATGAGGTCGCTGTCCCTTTAAGAGAGAGAGAGGGTGTGGCTTGTGCATACGTGTTTGTGGATGGTAGAGCGACAGTGAGGGAACGTGTGTATGTTTCTGGAAGTGAAACGAGGCAGCAGAAAAACAGAGGTCTGTGATGTATTTTGTGAAACAGAAGAACAGCTAAATAAATGCAACGGCCTCCCAAGAAGAGCTCGCCTCTCTCCAGTCATTTAAGCTAAAGTGGGTTATTGAACCTGAAGCTTGTTGCTTCTGCCCTCCTCGACTATGGTCTGGGAGCCGACAGGAAAGTTCAACACACAGATGGCCAGTCCGCCCCTTTGTAGCATATTATTTCGATGAGCGATGAGCAGATCGCCACTGGGCTTTCAACTAAATACACAGCCACGCAAAAACTGCGGCATTTGTACAGCTCCTTATGGGTAGGCTACTGCAATTAGTGAAGTGCTTTCCTCTGTGGTGAAACGATCAGCACCACGGAGGAAAGCAGCAGAAAGTCACCTGGAGTTAAAGAGAGCGGGGCTCCGTTGCGTGCATGGGTTCCTTCTGCGGGTAACGGGGAGACGCGCTCTGGCGGCGGCCTCGTTCAGGATTGGCATTGGGTTGCCGACCCCTGATCTAAACACTCAGAGAGTCCTTGAGCTCACCTGAGTCTCTCAGTCTGAGAGGAGAGGACTCTCCTCCAGCTTGTTGTGGAACAAACAGCTCCTTATGTCCGTTAGTGCAGCTAGCTAACCAGATGCTAACAACACGGTCCCTGCTGGCACCGGTCTCTCTCTCTCTCTCTCTCTCTCTCTCTCTCTCTCTCTCTCTCTCTCTCTCTCTCTCTCTCTCTCTCTCTCTCTACACTAAATGCGCTATCGAGTGGCGAAGTCCCTCCCTTTCCGGTGGACCTCCATGGGACCTTATTTTGGAAAAATCATGTATTGAAGTCAATGGGGAGAGAAAGATTATCTTTTCATCCCGTTTGAATTGTGCAACGAATTACACATATGATGTTTGTCAATTTAAAAGATAATTTTGCAAGTCAAAAAAAAAAATGTGTCGTAAAACTGTGAAGTAACACATTTGTTTGTGTGAAACGCTCAATGAACTACATCTCTGGTCTGGCATACGTCACCAACACCAAGATG
This sequence comes from Pogonophryne albipinna, assembly GCA_028583405.1. Taxonomy (NCBI): domain Eukaryota; kingdom Metazoa; phylum Chordata; class Actinopteri; order Perciformes; family Artedidraconidae; genus Pogonophryne; species Pogonophryne albipinna. The sequence continues at coordinate 35,620,718 of CM053251.1, forward strand.
GCCGTCACGTTAGCACATTTCACCTCTTTCTTTCAGAATGAAGTTAAAAGTATTAAAAGAGGTGAAAATCACTCCAAGTCTGGGCATGTTGAGAGCTGTACATACACAAAAGGGGAGTTAGTCGGTTCCGTAAGAGCCAGCATGCGGGACCGGCTTTACAAGGTTTTGGTGAGTAACACGAGTGTAATGTGTAACGTTAATGTACGCGAGTCTGGGATTTGTAGTCTTTCTAGTTGCATATTTTTCATAGTCTTATATTTCAACAGTTTTAAGACAAACTGTGCCTTTTTTGACATGGAAATTATTTTTTAAGATTGACAAACATCATATGTGTAATTCATGGCACAATTCAAACGGGATCGAAAGATACGTTTTCTCATTGACTTCAATACATAATTTTTCAGAAATAAGGTCTCATGGGGCGGAAGTAGATGGGCGTGACTTCACCACTCTATTGCCACACACACACACAGAGGCTGCGTCTCAGGTCGACTATTTTCATTTCCTCGGTCCTCTGTATCACCGGAAGTTGATTTGACTGCGCCATCTTGAGTAGCGTCCCATGGCTCTTATTTCTGCCGGAGGACCGAGGAGCGAGGAGTGATAATGGAGGAGCGATAACCGAGGAACCACCAGACCATCCTCCGATGAAATCCTCAGATACTCGCTCCGCCCCCTTACTGTGTATCCCTTATGAAACTCACGAGAGTCACTCCTCAGTCTATACTGTGTTTTGTTTCAATTAATGTATCATTTAGTTACAAATATGTGATATATCTGAACAACAAAGTGGTTAAAAATCATTTTATTCATTTATTGGAAACACTTTCATGATGCTTTTTTCATTTTACATTTTAATTTATTGTCATTTCCATTCAGTCAGTCATTAAGTGCTATTAAAATGTTAATGTGCTACATATCCACACAAACAAACAAAGTGTGCAATCCAATGAATGTTAATCTAACTGGGTTTTGATAGATAACATATCTCTTTTTCTTCTCTCAATTATTTTATTTATATTGTGCACTCTAATCAATATTAATCAAACTATTGTTCGTTTTGTAGTGCAGAGAGATAGGGAGTCGGAGGCGGTGCAATGGAGGTACAAAGCTGGCTTTAATGAGCAGCAGAAATGCAGGTGTTGTCGGGTCGCAGCCCGGGACGACAAGTGAGAGAGCCAGGAGGGCACACAACATATATAGGTAGCAACACATATGTCCGTGCGGAAACAATGCCCCTACCCCACAGTTCTGAGATTGAATTATGTAATACAGTGGTCACCACACAAGCCCCCCCAGAATTCAACCATGGAGACAATCCTCGCGTCTGGGAGGAAGCACCACAGGGACCGAGGAGGGCGGGGTTGCAGGTGAGGGCCGGGCCATGGAACGGGCCGTCGGAGGGGGGCCGAAACGAGGGCGAGGGCATCCCCACCGGGGGTGGGAGGCGGGCCGGAATGGGCCGTCGTAAGGGGGCCGCAGTAGGCATCGTGGCGAACGAAGAACTCACCCGCCAGTCGGAGAAAGCCGGGTCGCTGAGCCGCGACGGGCGTGAATAATCCGGCGGTCCCCAGCAGGAAGGAGCGCTGCCCGGCCGTAGGCGAGGGCACAGCGGCGGTGGGCACGAAGTCCTCGGGAGGAAGGAGCCGGGTCCCCGGGGGGCAGGAGCAGCATCCCCGGGAGGAAGGAGCCGTGGACAAGGGAGAGGCCAGACGGGGCGCCATCCAAAGCCGCCGTTGAGGCGAACCGTGAGCCGCGGTAAGAGGAGAGGCCAGGCAGGGTCCCGAAGCGCGCCACCCACGGGCCGATGAAGGCATGGGCGATGTCCGAAACTGCAGAGACGAGGGAAAAGGCCAGACAGGGTCCTGAAGCGCGCCACCCACGGGCCGATGAAGGCATGGGCGACGTCCGAAACCGAAGAGTCGAGGCGAGACGGGGTCCAGAAGTGCGCCACCTACGGGCCGATGAAGGCATGGGCGACGTCTGAAGCCGCGGTCGAGGTGGTGAAAAGGCGAGAGGGTCCACACGAGGCTGACCAGGCATGGCCGAACCTTCTCTCAGGCACCAGGGAAAAGCTCAAAAGGGTCGATAGCCGTTAGCAGCTAGCCGTTAGCTGTTGCCATTAGCTGCTAGCTGGCAGCCATCGGTAGCTGCTAGCCGTCGTTAGCTAACGTGGTCAGCTGCTAGTTGTCGTTAGCTAGCGCAGCCTGGACGTGCAGCCGCACGTCCCGAAGAAACAGCCCCATGTGGTAGAAGTCGGGTTTTCCCCTACCCAGCAGGTCGTGCATCGTCACCGTGTAGTTGGAAGGCTCACTGTCTTCCAGTGTCGAGACGATGCGGGAATGGCGAGCGACGTCCTCAGCCATTCCGCGGGGGGCGCACCGAGCCTCAGTCCGCGTGCCGGTGGCAGCCACGGACGTCTCCAACAATCTCCGGCATAATGAGAAAAATAGTGCTTTTCGCCATGTTCGTGTCCGTCCCGGAAACTTCACGAGACGTTGTCAGGGTCACCAATGTAGTGCCGAGAGATAGGGAGTCGGAGGCGGTGCAATGGAGGTACAAAGCTGGCTTTAATGAGCAGCAGAAATGCAGGTGTTGTCAGGTCGCAGCCCGGGACAACAAGAGAGAGAGCCAGGAGGGCACACAACAGATATAGGTAGCAACACATATGTCCGTGTGGAAACAATGCCCCACCCCACAGTTCCGAGATTGAATTATGTAATACAGTGGTCACCACAGTTTATACATTTTAAGAATGGCGTTTATCTTTTTTGAGAATGAGTTCTTATTTTATTTTATTTATTGGGGTCTACAACAGATGATACAAATGTTTGTGTCGGTAAATGTGTGGCGGGGGTGTTTGTGAAAATAACGGGGACAGAGCTCGCTGCTGTCAGACGAACAGCTGTGCGGCGTCATCACAAACGGACGTCGCTCCGGAGGAAAGGACGTCCCATTGCTCTTAAAACTAATTTCCCTGCTTCTCGTGGTTTCCTTGCGTCCCTCCATGCTTCCCTGGTGGGAGGGACTAGACGCAGGGAAACGACGCAAGTCAATCTATCAATCAATCAATGTTTATTTATATATCACAAATGTTACATTTGTCTCAGTGGACTTCACAGTTTGTACAAAATATCACCCTCTGTCCTTAGACCCTCACATCGTACAAGGAAAAAACTCCGGAGAAAACCCACAGTTTAAAGGGGAACATGGGAGAAACCTCAGGGAGAGCAACAGAGGAGGGATCCCTCTCCCAGGACAGACAGACGTGCAATAGATGCCGTGTGTAAATTGAAAAGATAATACATTTACAACATAGCTAGTCCAAATGTTTGGAAATGCATGTGTGTATAAGAGGAAGATGAACCCACAAGGATATCCATCCAGGACCTATGATCCAGGACCACAGCCACGACTCAAGATCCAGGGCTTGCGATGCAGGACACAGGACCGCAGGATCATCCATGACTCCGGATCCCAGCATATATAGACACCAAAAAGAAAGACATTTGGGGAAGCTGGGTTAATCGGAACATGAGAGTATACAGGTATAGACAGAGAGAAGGAAGAAGTAAGATGTCCCCCGACAAACTAAGCCTATATCAGCAAAACTAGGGGCTGAATCTAATCAGCCCTAACTATAAGCTTTATCAAAAAGGAAGGTCTTAAGCGCACTCTTAAAAACGGATAGGGTGTCTGCCGCCCGAACACAAACTGGAAGCTGATTCCACAAATGTGGAGCTTGATAAGAAAAGGCTCTGGCTCCCATTGTACTTTTAGAGACTCTAGGAACAACAAACAACCCTGCATTCTTGGAACGCAATGCCCTAGTAGGACAGTAGGGTATAATGAGTTTTTTAAGGTAAAATGGCGCCTGCCCATTAAGGGCTTTGTAGGCGAGAAGAAGAATTTTAAATTCTATCCTGTGTTCTATAGGGAGCCAGTGTAAGGCAGCCAGAACAGGAGTAATGTGGTCCCTTTTCCTAACTCTGGTTAGTACACGAGCTGCAGCATTTTGAATCAGCTGAAGCGACTTGACTGACTTCTTGGTACACCCTGATAATAAAGAGTTACAATAATCCAGCCTTGAAGTAACAAATGCATGGACTAGTTTCTCTGCATCGTTTTGAGGCAAGATATGCCTGATTTTTGCAATGTTACGTAGATGGAAGTAGGCGGTCCTTGAAATTGATTTTATGTGGGCGTTAAAGGATAAATCCTGATCAAATATAACACCAAGATTCCTTACAGTCTCACTGGAGGCTTGAATTTTATTTAGATGATTAATTTCATCAGGCTTGATTGATAAATATAGTTGAGTATCATCCGCATAACAATGAAAATGTACAGAATGATTCCTTATAATATTGCCTAACGGAAGCATATATAATGTGAACAAAATAGGTCCGAGCACTGAGCCCTGTGGCACTCCATGGCTAACTTTGGTTTGCGTGGAAGATTCATCATTGACACGTACAAACTGAGAGCGTTGAGATAGATAGGACCTAAACCAGCCTAAAGCAGTTCCCTGTATGCCAACTAAGTGCTCTAGTATTTGCAATAAGATATCATGATCGATAGTATCAAATGCACCACTGAGATCGAGCAAAACAAGAATAGAGACAAGTCCCTTGTCAGAGGCTATTAGAATGTCATTTGTGACTTTAACCAGAGCTGTCTCTGTGCTATGATGTGTTCTAAAGCCAGACTGAAAATCTTCAAATAAATCATTGTTTTTTAAGTAATCACACAACTGTTTTGCGACTGCTTTCTCAAGCATTTTTGAGAGGAACGGAAGATTAGAAATAGGTCTATAATTGGCTAAAACCTCTGGATCGAGGTTGTGCTTTTTAAGAAGCGGTTTTATCACTGCTACTTTGAATGATTGTGGAACATAGCCTGATAATAAAGACATATTCATAATATTTAATAAACAAGTGCTAATTAATGGAAAAACTTCCTTCAACAGCTTAGTTGGAATTGGGTCTAACATACACGTTGATGGTTTAGAAGAGAGAATCATTGAATTTAATTGTTCAAGGTTTATGGCTGAAAAGCATTCTAGTTTACTATATAGTGTAATATTAGAACTTACGTTTCCGGGAGCTCTTGATAACACTATACTGGTCAAAGGCAAGAGGTCATTAATTTTGCTTCTAAGAGTAACAATTTTATCGTTAAAAAAGCACATAAAATCATTACTACTGAGTGCTTTGGGAATAGAAGGCTCAATCGAGCTATGGCTCTCTGTCAGCCTGGCTACAGTGCTGAAAATAAATCTTGCATTATTCTTATTCTCATCTATTAATGAAGAGTAGTAGGCTGCTCTCGCTTTACGCAGTGCTTTCTTATATTCATTGAGAGTAATATGCCAAATTAAACGAGATTCTTCAAGTTTAGTGGAACGCCATATCCTTTCAAGTTGTCTCGACTTTTGCTTTATTTTGCGGGTTTCGGCATTATGCCATGGAGCTAATCTATGTCGTTTTATTTTCTTCTTCGCAAGTGAGGGAAGCAAGGATTTCATTTAACCGACCTGAGACGGGGCCAGAGCCGAGCTTGAATGACACAAGCACACGTTTATTTCCATGCAACTCTCTGATTGGTCTGGTGTCTTGCCTCTGTTGCATTCACTGAACACGGCAATTACAGTCCTGCCGTCCTCTCTTGTGTCATGATGAGGTTCACGTAAAGCACGGTTAATGTATTATATTATTGAGGGAGAATTGTCCGGGGCTACAGAAAAAACATTCGGGGCTTTAGGCGACGCCACTGGCTACAACTACAACAAAATTAACATATTTTACCATGATTTAATTGTAATACACGTTTCACAATGATGCCGAAGTAACAACATACTGATACCGGTCTGCAGACAAGACAGCAGGCGAAAAACCTTTTAAAATGCGTGTTTTCTGAGTGGAGATCGGATCGATCAGGCTAAGCTAACGTTGTATATGCTCATTCCACACTCATAACAACGGCCTACAGACATAAATAAACCAGCGACTGTATTCGCCATGAGTCTGTGGTTTGTACTTGTTTAACTTGATCTGTGAGCTCTGAGTGCTAACAATTAACGGCTGATGTTTTTGTTCGCATTGAAGATGACGTCACGGCAGTTTTACGCAGCATCGCTCCGCCCGCCAAACAACCGATCGCCCCGCCTACACTGCGTTACTATAGTTACTACCCCAGTTCCTAAACTGTAATGGAAACGCAGCATAAAGTGAGCCTGGCCTACCAAGGCCTAACTATACCGTACTAAGCCGTGCTAGGTCCTGCAGTGGAAAAGCGCCATATATACCTCATTCACACCAACGCTACTCCGGTTCAAGCTCCGTGCTAGAGCTTTTCAGGTTCAGAACCGGTTCTTCGGTTTAGCTCCGGCTCTTTTCCCACCGCCCAGAGTCCGACTGGTGCTGCGTCATTGCGTCATCGTTTGCGTCATGACGTAACCGTTTGCGTGCCTGCTTCGTAAAGCCAAACCGCACGGAAACCTCTCACAGCTCACACCGACAACAACAACAATGGCCGATTATGCTCCAGCTTCCTCTGTACCTCTTCGGAAGACCAGATTCCCAGTAGGTAGCTGGTCTGTTCAGTGGACCACTGCTGCTTGTTAAGTTTATCCATCGTTGTGTACAAACGGGATAAAACGCAGGCTTTTTGTTGTTGTTCAGGAGTTGGAATCCTTTGGTATGCAAACTCAGATCCTTTGACCACATTGATCTGTAGTGTGGAGCCTTGATATCTGGAGCTGTGACAACATTTTGGCCTCTTAATAATAAATAAAATCTTCCCTCCTCAGATCGAGGAGTTTCGGAGGCTGCGATCCCATTTCAAAGGGGCGGAGCTGCAAGAAGGGAATGATGGGATGTTGGGGGACAACTTCCGGCCCACGCAGCCGCTCAGTGACCGGACGGTTCGCGCTGCCTTCCAGTGACCCGCACCTTCATCACCACTCAGAACACTCCCCCCCCGGTCCTCCTGGTGTAAGGACAACAGTTTGATTCAAGGGGTATACATCCACCGTGCAATAAAGCCTTAGCCTGCAGCACACTGTGCAGTAAATCCCTTAAACATGGGACCCTCAGTGGTGGAAGAGCTCTCAGATGCTTTACTTAAGGAAAAGTATACATTATTGTAAAAATCTTAAGTAAAAATACAAAAGTTTTATCAGCAAAATGTACTTAACCTCTTAAGCCCGAGGGTCCCCCCAGTGGACCCCCCCCACAGTTTTTTTTACGAGACTATGTCTCAGGGCTTCTTAACATTTATGAAACTATTAATGTTCCATACCCTTTTAACGCTAAGAAACTCCGCTAACTGACAATGTGAACCATTTTTAGCTAAAAGAAACACAAGAGTAATACCAAGCCTTTGAATTAGCATGGAGCGAAAAAATGCTAACTAATGCTAACGGATTTTGCACAGCACTCACGGTAGAAATGCCCTTATTACTTATCGTAACTGCACAAACAAGATATACGATTTAAAGCTGAGACTCCACAGATTCCAGACATATAATATCATCACTGTACGCCCCCGAATTGCGGAGCTATCAGCCAGAAAAGAGAACGTAAACAACATCCGGTTTAAAAAATATTACAATAATTTCGTCTTACCTTTTTTGATTTGTGATCAAAAGTTGTGTTCACCGGAATAAAAACGCCGCTCAAGGTTAATCCAATGTCTTTGTGTCACGTAGAATTTTTGACTGATAATCCTTCATCATATTTATGGCAATATACTGGGTATAAAATGTTGCCGTCCAGATATGCTTTGTTCGCTTCTCTATTACGTCCGTAATGGTAATGTTTACGTTGATTTGGGAACTGCCCATCGATTCTATTGGTTCTGATGGTTAAGAAAAAGGTGTAAATCACACGAATCGACCAATGGGTTCCAGAGATATGGTCCTGCGTAAAGTATAAAGAATGCCAGCCAGTTTAAGTACATTACGCAGCCGACTTCATTTATTGTTTACTACTAACAAGCAGGCATTACAGCAGAACCCAGAGCGCACGGAGCACAGAGCGGACAGCAGATAACGGAATTGCAGTTTTATTGCTTATAGATTATCAGAACATTTCAAAGGGGACACAGCCACATTGGATATTAACCTATGGATTAGCTACATCATCGTTTTTATCGTTTTAATGCCATTGAAGACCAGTTTAGACCAGACAAAGAGGAAGGTAAGCCATTAGCCTAGCGCATGCTAGTACCTAGCGCCACTTGTTTTGATGTACGTTTTTGTTGATAACGTCGCAAGTTTGTATCTTTCAGTGTTGAGGTGGGCACCGTTAGATTCTGTGTCTTTACGATCAAAAACGATGTGTTGGATGTGCAGCTAGGATAAGTAATAAGGGAGCTAGGATAAGTAATAAGGGAGCTAGGAGTGATTTTCGGTGCAGTAATAGGTTAGCATTTTTCGCTCGGGGCTAATTCAGATGCTCACTGTTAGCATTGTGTTTTTTTTGAAAAAATAAATGAAAAAGATCAGTTAACCTCTTAAGCCCGAGGGTCCCCCCAGTGGACCCCCCCCCACAGTTTTTTTACGAGACTATGTCTCAGGGCTTCTTAACATTTATGAAACTATTAATGTTCCATACCCTTTTAACGCTAAGAAACTCCGCTAACTGACAATGTGAACCATTTTTAGCTAAAAGAAACACAAGAGTAATACCAAGCCTTTGAATTAGCATGGAGCGAAAAAATGCTAACTAATGCTAACGGATTTTGCACAGCACTCACGGTAGAAATGCCCTTATTACTTATCGTAACTGCACAAACAAGATATACGATTTAAAGCTGAGACTCCACAGATTCCAGACATATAATATCATCACTGTAGGACCCCGAATTGCGGAGCTATCAGCCAGAAAAGAGAAAGTAAACAACATCCGGTTTAAAAAATATTACAATAATTTCGTCTTACCTTTTTTGATTTGTGATCAAAAGTTGTGTTCACCGGAATAAAAACGCCGCTCAAGGTTAATCCAATGTCTTTGTGTCACGTAGAAATGTTGACTGATAATCCTTCATCATATTTATGGCAATATACTGGGTTTAAAATTTTGCCGTCCAGACGTGCACTTTCAGATATGCTTTGTTCGCTTCTCTATTACGTCCGCTATGGTAATGTTTACGTTGATTGGGAACTGCCCATCGATTCTATTGGTTCTGATGGTTAAGAAAAATGTGTAAATCACACGAATCGACCAATGGGTTCCAGAGATATGGTCCTGCGTAAAGTATAAAGAATGCCAGCCAGTTTAAGTACTTTACGCAGGCGGCTTCATTTATTGTTTACTACGGCAATACCAGGCATTACAGCAGAACCCAGAACACACGGAGGACAGAGCGGACAGCAGATAACGGAATTGCAGTTTTATTGCTTATAGATTATCAGAACATTTCAAAGGGGACACAGCCACATTGGATATTAACCTATGGATTAACTACATCATCGTTTTTATCGTTTTAATGCCATTGAAGACCAGTTTAGACCAGGCAAAGAGGAAGGTAAGCCATTAGCCTAGCGCATGCTAGTACCTAGCGCCACTTGTTTTGATGTACGTTTTTGTTGATAACGTCGCAAGTTTGTATCTTTCAGTGTTGAGGTGGGCACCGTTAGATTCTGTGTCTTTACGATCATAAACGATGTGTTGGATGTGCAGCTAGGATAAGTAATAAGGGAGCTAGGATAAGTAATAAGGGAGCTAGGAGTGATTTTCGGTGCAGTAATAGGTTAGCATTTTTCGCTCGGGGCTAATTCAGATGCTCACTGTTAGCATTGTGTTTTTTTTGAAAAAATAAATGAAAAAGATCAGTTAAATACGTTTTTTCCCGTTATATGGATATAAAATATTCATAGTTTATGAAATAGTAAGGTTCCTTAGACGTTGTTTCCTGCAAATGACGCGATTTCGGTCCGTGGGGCCTATAAGTGCTATATAAATAAACTTGCCTTGCCTAAGAGGATAACAGAGTATGTTCTTATTTTTTATTTTTATTTTTTATTTTTTTCACAACAGTTGTATTTGGATGGAATGAATACCTATAGTGAAAATTCAAAGTAATAAAATGATTTTTACAGTGAAAAAGTTCAAATGGAACTGATGGTTCCCAAATTACCCAGAGGTGAATCCGCCTGGACTTTATTTTTCTAAACCTCTCTAAAAAGGTCAAATTTAACTTGTTTTGCATCAATCTTGATACAGGGTACTTATTATATGTTATAGTTTGGATTCCTAAAGCTTTTAGTCTACTAACCCATCATTCAAGGGTGGTTTTTACTATAAGTAATGGTTTTTTTTAGGCGGACATTAGAATTTACATGTTTTTACTATGTTCCATCTGAATTTACTTTAAAATAAAAACATCTATATTGATTCTGACACTTCTACATCCAACTCACAGATGTAACCTTGCTTTGAGAGAAAAGATTATTAATTTACCCCTTTTAGAAGTGAAGATATAGTCTTTGTTGTGTTAGTGGCATTTTCGAGCCTGAAACCTGAAAAACAGGCTCAGGGCTTAAGAGGTTAAATTAGTTTTTCCCCGTTATATGGATATAAAATATTCATAGTTTATTAAATAGTAAGGTTCCTTAGACGTTGTTTCCTGCAAATGACGCGATTTCGGTCCGTGGGGCCTATAAGTGCTATATAAATAAACTTGCCTTGCCTAAGAGGATAACAGAGTATGTTCTTATTTTTTATTTTTATTTTTTATTTTTTTCACAACAGTTGTATTTGGATGGAATGAATACCTATAGTGAAAATTCAAAGTAATAAAATGATTTTTACAGTGAAAAAGTTCAAATGGAACTGATGGTTCCCAAATTACCCAGAGGTGAATCCGCCTGGACTTTATTTTTCTAAACCTCTCTAAAAAGGTCAAATTTAACTTGTTTTGCATCAATCTTGATACAGGGTACTTATTATATGTTATAGTTTGGATTCCTAAAGCTTTTAGTCTACTAACCCATCATTCAAGGGTGGTTTTTACTATAAGTAATGTTTTTTTTTTAGGTGGACATTAGAATTTACATGTTTTTACTATGTTCCAGAGGTGGGACCAAGTCATTGTTTTGCAAGTCCGAGTCAAGTCTCAAGTCTTTGCGCTCAAGTCCGAGTCAAGTCTCAAGTCTTTGCGCTCAAGTCCAAGTCAAGTCTCAAGTCAGGATGGGCAAGTTCAAGTCAAGTCCAAGTCCTAAACTTTGACAAAACGAGTCATAAACAAGTCATTATGTGCTTTTCACCAAATGTAATGACATCGTTCAACAGAATAATACTTAATAATCAAACTGCTCTTTATTAGTCACATTAATCATTTAATAATCAATTTTCTCTCTGCTGGTAAAGTAACGTGTTTTTTTCTATTTTAAGAGGGATCAGTAAGGTAAGGCTACTGTGACGGTTTAATTCAGATGGAGTTTAATGTATAAGATCCCTGATGTTGAGGTAACCAGAATGTTTATTTCCACTGTGTACAACATGTTGTAAGGGACCCACAATCTATCTTTATGCAAGGGATAATGTGCAGCCAGGCGGTCTCTATGGGGAAAAGAACACCTGCATCTAGATCCCTCTGCAGGTGGTACTTTAACTATAGTTTGATGCTAATACTTTTGTACTTTTACTTGTAACATTTTAAATGCAGGACTTGTTATTGTACAGGGTTCCTGCAGGTTTCGCCAACTCAAATGTAAGACTTTTTAACACCTTTTTAAGACCACGTTGAATAGAATTTAAGACCTATTTCATGGCAATAAAGTATGAAGGAAAATTTATATGAAAGAAGAAATACGTCCCGTAATCACTTACAAAGTAAATGTATTCATGTTCAACATAAGAACAATGACTGAACATAACAGCATAACAGTACAGAACTGTGTTAGCGTGTTAGACAAAAAGTGTGTATGTGTATGTGTGTGTGTCTGTGTGTGCTTGAGTGTGTGTGTGTGTGTGTGTGTTAGGGCTGTGCAATTAATCATATTTTAATCGCAATTACGATTTTGGCCTGCCACAATTACGAAAACAACATAATCGAAAAAAACGATTATTTTGCTTTGCTAGGTTGTGACAGTGCACTACAACATATTTGTTCTAATTAATTTTTTACTAATGTATCATTTAATTAATTTTTGTATTGGTTTTTCAGTTGAATTATACGTTCAGGGTAATCAACAGTTAAAAAGATACTGTTCAAATTATTATTTGTTTTAAAGTTCAATAAATGGATGTTTTCAAAGTCAATGAACAATCGTATTTAATAATCATGATATTAATTATTGACCAACATAATCTTGATTATTGCCATAATCGAGCAGCCCTTGTGTGTGTGTGTGTGTGTGTGTGTGTGTGTGTGTGTGTGTGTGTGTGTGTGTGTGTGTGTGTGTGTGTGTGTGTGTGTGTGTGTGTGTGTGTGTGTGTCTGAGAGAGAGAGTGACAAGAGCTATATTCAGAGCTCTGCTGCCTTGGCTACACTATTTCATCGTTGCTGTTGTATGATTGGTGTTTAGCTACGGTATTTAGCGTCTACAGCACCTCCGCTTTTAGGGTTGACGTAGACCCAAACTTCGCCCGGAGGTCCCCCGGTGTTGTTGCGGGAGCTGCTGCACTAGCTAACGCTCCACTAGCTGCTGCTGCACTAGCTAACGCTACATTAGCAAAACAAACGCTAATTTCTTTTGCAAAAGGTGCGGCGGGCTTCAAACACGTTCCCCTCCACTGGTTTCAACCAAGCACTAAATTAGATGTTTTCCAACCAAATACAGTTGAACTTACACTTCCCCATATTCATTTGTAGGCTAAATAGATTCGAAGATAGGCTACATGAGCTGGAGCTTGGTTGCTAGGTTACTAGCTGGGTGTTCTCTAGGGGTGTAACGGTTCACAAACATTTCGGTTCGGTACGTACCTCGGTTTTTAGGTCACGGTTCGGTTCGGTACGTTTTCGGTACAGCAGAAAAAATTATCACAAAACACAACATTTTTTTTTTAATTAAACTGAATAATGTATTCACTCAAATAAATACAAAATATAATAAAATAAACATTAAGGTGCAGCATTTCGATGAACTGAAATAATCTGTATTTGAACTTTACTGTACTAGTACTCACAAAACATAAACTATTAGTTTTGGGTTTTTAATTATTATTAAACTATGAATATTCACTCAAATAAATATAAAATATAATAAAATAAACATTAAGGTGCAGCTTTTCGATGAACTGAAATAATCTGTAGTGAACTGTACTGTACTACCTAAGCAGCCAGTTTGACATTATGACTTGCTTGTCATTGTATTTTCATGTTTTTTTAAAGAAAGATGAACTTGTCCACATTGCTTGCCGAAAGGGCAGATCTGCTGACACTAACCATGTCTCCTGCTGTGGAGAACACCCTCCCGCTAGGGACAGAGGTAGTAGATACAGCCAGGTAGCGCTTTGCTAACATGACAACATAAGGATATTTGGCGTTTGTAATAGCTTTGGCTTGGTCTGAACTTTTTGCGAGTGGTGGAGGCTTGAATGCTAGTGGGAGTTGGGTTTGCACTTCAGTCTTTTGGTACCGGTGATATTCACGTTCGGGTGATGCCTTTTCAAATGAGTGTGCAAGTTTGATGTATTGCCAGCCGCGTAACCAATTTTAGTTGAACAATGCCGACAAACAGCTTTGGTTCGGTCCACCTGTCTTTGTCCGTCATCCTTGTACGTAACTGCGAAACCAAAATGTTCCCAAACCGGAGACTTCAATGATGCTGGAGGATTTTCGAGCTCAACTTTATCTGCGTTCGCCATTTCGACAGTTCCTCAAATTACTGACTACATTTGAACGCATCCCTCTGACCAGCTCGTCCAATGGAATGACTTGCTCGCTCTATGACGCGTTGAACACAATGGGAGAAAATTACTCTGAATGCTGCGACGCAGCACCTGAGATTACTTCCAAGAAGTTGTTCACGTTCTCAATTTTTTACGTTTAACGTTATATTCGTTCGGTACACTTCGGTACACACGTGTACCGAACCGAAGGGCCTTATTCGGTACGGGTACGTGTACCGTTACACCCCTAGTGTTCTCCAATAAGGGGCCGGGGGAAACAAAGTTAGTGATTACTGGTTCCATGTTGATTTAATTCAATACAAATTGTTGGGGGGAACTGAAAGGCTATTACCGTACTGGTTACTTTGCAGCCCGGACATTTCCCCCAAAACACATTTAGACGCTATCGCAACACAGAAGTACTGTTAGGAACTTGGATACACAAGGGAAAAAGGACTCAAATGCACGACCCAGGAGCCAGAGATAAAGTACAAGTAATATACTTTATTGCCAAAAAGGATATTCAAAACAGATAACGGCACTCTTAACGAGTCGAACAAAAATAGGCTTCACAAAGGCACAACAAAAAATCACTCACAACGTGAGGAACAAACTTACAATAAGTTTTAGGAGCATGAATAAGGCAGGTAACCAAAAGAGCAACCGTGATGGGCAGAGTTCTGGCATGAGGACAGGACAAGACGAACTGACACTGAACGCTGGGAGACTGGGGACTTTAAACACTCAACAACAAGACACAGGTGAACACAATCAGGGGCGGGGCTGATACTGATGAGGGCGGGAGAACATATGAGGAAAGTGAGTCAAGGGACCTGAAATGAGACGTGAAACAAACAAAACAGGAAGTGAGCAATAATAACACATAAACATGAAACATGATTACTAACACTTTTGACGGTGCACAACAGTACCCCCCCCTCTAGGGCCGACTCCTGACGGCCCAGGCCGATCATAAAAATCCTGAATCAGGGTTTTATCCACAAAAACCTCGCAGGAACCCAGCATCTTGCCTCGAGACCATAACCCACCCAATCCACCAGGAATTGTTTTCCTCGACCCCTATTGCGGACTTCCAGCAACTTGCGGACCTTGTACGTTAGGCCACCTTCGAAGAACTGGGGTGGTGGAGGGGGCTTGGAGGCGGGAATCAGCGTGCTCTCATGAACTGGCTTTATCTTGCTGACGTGGAATGTAGGGTGTACCCCCATGGGTCTGGGAAGTCTTAGGCGCACAGACACCGGATTGATGACTCTTGACACCGGAAAAGGCCCCACAAACCTTGGAGTCAACTTCTTGGAAGCCACCTGAAGTGGTAGGTCCTTGGTGGAAAGCCACACCTTTTGACCCGGTTTGTAGATGGGAGCGGCCCTGCGGTGGATGTCTGCTACATCCTTCATCCGAGCCGAACTTCGTAGCAGAGATTGGCGAGCTCCAGCCCAAACTCGGCGACAGCGTCTAATCAAGGCGTGAGCTGATGGTACCTTAACTTCCCCTTCGTCGGTTGAGAACAGCGGCGGTTGATAACCATTGGCACAATGGAAAGGCGAGAGACCTGTGGCCGCCGTGGGAAGAGTATTGTGGGCAAACTCCACCCAAGTGAGGTGGTCGCTCCAGTTGGTCTGGTTCTGGAAACGAGACAGCGTAGTGTAGTCTCCAGTTCTTGATTCAGACGCTCCGACTGTCCATTTGATTGAGGGTGGTAACCTGAAGACAAGCTGACAGTAGCGCCTATGAGTCTGCAAAACTCCTTCCAGAAAGCTGAAATGAATTGTGGACCTCTGTCGGAAACAATGTCATTTGGAAATCCGTGGATCCTGAATATCTGGTTCATCATGACCTCTGCGGTACTCTTGGCAGAGGGGATCTTGGTTAGAGGAATGAAATGAACCATCTTGGAGAACCGGTCCACCACTGTCAGAACCGTAGTTTTGCCTCTGGACGAGGGAAGACCTGTCACAAAGTCCATAGATATATGTGACCAGGGACGTTGAGGAATCGGCAGTGGTTGGAGCAAACCCATCTTGACCTGGGACGAGGTCTTATTGCAGGCACACACCGGACAAGCCGCTACGTACTCCTGCACATCCTTCTTCATGGCTGGCCACCAGAAACGCTGCTTAATCCTGTACATAGTCCTTTTAACTCCAGGGTGGCACGAGATCACCGACGTGTGGGCCCAGTGGATGACCTTAGAGTGGAGAGACACAGGAACAAAGAGCAGGTGGTTTGGACACTTGCTAGGTGCTGGGTTTAATGCGTTAGCCTGTTTAACGTCCAATTCTAGTTGCCAGGAAAAGGCTCCGACCATACGGTTTAATGGAAGGATGGTCTTGGGCTCTACCGAAAAAGGTTCTGGATCGAAAAGGCGAGACAAGGCATCAGGCTTCTGATTCTGAGATCCGGGACGGAAAGAGAGAGTGAAGTTGAACCTACTGAAAAATAGAGTCCACCTGGCCTGCCGAGAGTTGAGGCGTTTAGCCTTTCTGATATACTCCAGGTTTTTATGGTCTGTCCAAACTAAGAACGGCTGTTCTGCCCCCTCCAACCAGTGTCTCCATTCCTCCAGAGCAGCTTTTACAGCTAACAGTTCCTTATTTCCCACATCGTAGTTCTTCTCTGCCGCCGTCAGCTTCCGCGACAGGAAGGCACATGGGTGTATCCTGTTGTCTTTCAAGGATGTTTGGGACAAAATGCCTCCAATTCCCTCATTGGAAGCATCGACCTCGACCACAAACTGGCGCTGGGGATCCGGAATGGTGAGAATCGGCGCTGTGGTGAACCTCTCCCTGAGGAGCTGGAAAGCGCAGTCAGCCTGGGGAGTCCACTTGAAGGGAACTTTGGAAGAAGTCAGAACATGCAGAGGAGCAGCTACAGAACTGAAGTTTCTTATAAACTTTCTGTAGAAGTTTGCAAACCCTAAGAAACAACTGCTGAACCTTCTTCCTGGAGTCTGGTGTTGGCCACTTGGAAACTGCACTGACTTTAGCAGGTTCCATCTGCATCTGGTTTGGTGAGATTATATATCCTAGAAAGGCCACCTTTTCTACGTGAAACTCACACTTCTCTGCCTTGACATATAATTGATTTTCGAGTAGTTTCTGCAGAACCTGACGGACATGGTGAACATGGGACTTAGAGTCTGGTGAGAAAATCAAAATGTCATCAAGGTACACAAACACAGAAACATTCAAAAATTCCCGCAAAACCTCATTCACAAAACCCTGAAACACAGCCGGTGCATTACACAGTCCAAAAGGCATCACAAGGTATTCATAGTGACCGCTCTGAGTATTAAATCCTGTTTTCCACTCATCCCCTTCCCTTATTCTAACCAAGTGATATGCATTTCTTAAGTCCAGCTTGGTAAAAATCTTGGCAGTCTGAAGTAGCTCGAAAGCAGAGGACATGAGTGGCAGAGGATAGCGGTTTTTCACCGTAATGTCATTAAGAGGGCTGTAGTCTATGCAAGGTCTCAGAGAACCGTCCTTTTTTCCTACGAAGAAAAACCCCGCTCCAGCTGGGGAAGATGAAGGACGGATAATCCCTGATTTAAGAGAAGCGGAAATGTAGTCGTCCATTGCCGCTCTCTCTGGCCTTGAGATCGAATACAGTTTTCCCTTGGGAATGGGAGCCCCCGGTAAGAGATTAATGGGGCAATCAAAAGGTCGGTGAGGAGGTAACGACATGGCTTTTGATTTGTTAAAGGCTTCCTTAAGATCATGATAACATGACGGTACTTTCTGTAGGTCAGGATAGTCTGGGTGATCTATGACGATCCTACTAGGGTCTGTTGGTGCTTTAACAGAGCGTGAATGTTTACACCTGTTAATGCAATCCTCTCCCCACTCCTTAACCTTTCCTGAGCGCCAGTCAATGTGTGGGTTGTGGATTTTTAGCCACGGAAAACCCAAAATAACCGGATGCTGAGCCGATTCAAAAATGTGAAACTGCATAACTTCAGTGTGGTCATTATTTACAGTGATCTGGATAGGTTCTGTGCAGTGGGTGACTGTAAACAACAAACGTCCGTCTAAAGCACTGGCGGTAATGGGAGAAGATAGAGGGACAGTCTTTATACCAAGCTGTTTGACTATGCCCCAATCCATAAGACTTTCGTCCGCTCCTGAGTCTATTAGCACTCCTTGGGAAATGACCTGATCATTAATAAAAATGTTTACCTTGGTAACTGGACGAGGAGGAAAGTCTGTGGAAAACTTGCTCACCAGCGCCCTCCTCTTGGCTGGTAAGCTTGCTCTTTTCCCGGACATGACGCGAGTTGGTGACCCGGCTGGCCACAGTAGAAACAACACCCTTCTCGTAGCCGGCGCTGTCTCTCCTCCACGGAAAGCCTGGTCCTTCCCAACTGCATGGGTTCATCTGCAACAGGCGGAGTGCTGTCCTCCAACGGACCGAATCCGCTGGCTGGAAAACCTCCTCTGGTGGAAAGGCTCGTGGAGAAAAGCCCTGGAAACTGGGATGTCCGTCACGGCTGTGTCGACGTTCTCTCTCTCTTTCCCGAAGTCGGTTGTCGATCCGGATGGAAACGGCGATGAGAGATTCCAGGTCCCGGGGTACCTCCAGGGGAGCCAGCTGGTCCTTGATTGAATCTGATAATCCAGTCAGAAAAGCGTCGCGAAGAGCCGGAATATTCCACCCGCTGTCCGCTGCTGCCGTGCGAAACTCGATAGCATAATCCACCACCTGGCGCTTATGCTGCCGCATCTGAAGTAGTCTTCGGCTGGCTTCTGTTGCAGGTGATGAATGGTCAAAAATACGACTCATAGTGTCTGTGAAGTCGGGTAATGAGTAACATAGTTCCGTGTCTCTGGACCATTCTGCAGTAGCCCAGGCTGCAGCTCTTCCCGTTAAATGGGACACGATGAACGCCACTTTACCATGGTCTGATGAAAAAGCGCCTGGGTTGTGTTGGAAATGCAGGTCGCACTGCACCAGGAAAGCTCTGCAATTGATGGAATCACCGGAAAACCTCTCCGGGAGAGCCAGCCGTAGTGCGGAAGACACAGCCTGGCTTGGATTGACAGCGTCAACAGGATCCGCAACATGCATGCGGTCAGCTGTGACTGACGTCATCGGCGGAGCAGTCTGAAGTTGAATGCTGAACTGCTGCATCTGATTCGCCAGCTGTTGTATCTGTGCAGAGACGGAAACCTGAAGTTCGGCCTGGTTTCCTACCAGTGTCTGCACTCCTTGGCTGATTAATCCCAGCTGTTCCTCGTGATAAAAAATCCTCGCGCCTTGGGCTGACAGGCGGCGTGAAGAGCTTTTGGGTCGGCTGAGTCCATTGTGAGTCAGTTCGTTCTGTTAGGAACTTGGATACACAAGGGAAAAAGGACTCAAATGCACGACCCAGGAGCCAGAGATAAAGTACAAGTAATATACTTTATTGCCAAAAAGGATATTCAAAACAGATAACGGCACTCTTAACGAGTCGAACAAAAATAGGCTTCACAAAGGCACAACAAAAAATCACTCACAACGTGAGGAACAAACTTACAATAAGTTTAGGAGCATGAAATAAGGCAGGTAACCAAAAGAAGCAACCGTGATGGGCAGAGTTCTGGCATGAGGACAGGACAAGACCGAACTGACACTGAACGCTGGGAAGACTGGGACTTTAAACACTCAACAACAAGACACAGGTGAACACAATTCAGGGGCGGGGGCTGATACTGCTGAGGGCGGGAGAACATATGAGGAAAGTGAGTCAAGGGACCTGAAATGAGACGTGAAACAAACAAAACAGGAAGTGAGCAATAATAACACATAAACATGAAACATGATTACTAACACTTTTGACGGTGCACAACAAGTACCTTTCAAATCCGATAATTTTTAAGACCTTCTAAATCATATTTAAGACCTTTTTAAGGCCTTAAATTCAGATTATCAAATTTAAGACTTTTTTAAGACTTGTTAAGACCCCGTGGGAACCCCTGATTGTAACTTTTTTAATTGTCTGAACTTCTCCCACCTCTGACAATTAAATCCTGAGTGGTTACCAAAAAACCTGCTCTGAAGGTTATTTTCATTTTACAAATCCTGCACTCAGCTTTGCTTTCTCCAATATCATTGAAAAGCAGCCAGATGCTGCTTATTTTTTCGGTTTTCGCTCATTTCTTGACTTTTTCCGACGCGCTTGCATTTAAATCCGGCTCCCCGTCTTCCCGTCGCTCTGTGCAGCTGGCCTGTACCACTACACATGCTGTGCCCCCAGCCTCTTCTTTCACATAATGGTATGATCCTAGTGTGTCCTCGCATATGATTGGCCGCATGGTGGCCCAGCTAAATAAAGAGCCGCCCCTGCCTGCAAGGATTCTCAGCAAGAGTAGGAGCGGCTGAAGATTCTGCTTTCCCCAACGGGAGTCTGCTCTTCTAACGGCAGCTCGCGATCGGCGTGTTGGAGACCTCTGAATTAAAGTATCAAGTCACCTCAAGTCAGAAGGCTCAAGTCCAAGTCAAGTCCCGAGTCATTGGTGTTCAAGTCCAAGTCGAGTCGCAAGTGTTTTGTGATGTTGTCGAGTCTCAAGTCATCAAATTTGTGACTCGAGTCTGACTCGAGTCCAAGTCATGTGACTCGAGTCCACACCTCTGCTATGTTCCATCTGAATTTACTTTAAAATAAAAACATCTATATTGATTCTGACACTTCTACATCCAACTCACAGATGTAACCTTGCTTTGAGAGAAAAGATGATTAATTTACCCCTTTTAGAAGTGAAGATATAGTCTTTGTTGTGTTAGGGCATTTTCGAGCCTGAAACCTGAAAAACAGGCTCAGGGCTTAAGAGGTTAAAGGTCCCATGACATGGCCATTTCTACTGATCATAATTCCATTGTTGAGGTCAACTAGAATAGATTTACATTGTTCAATGTTCCAAACTCACATTGGTTTCTCATACAGCATCTCTGTATAGTATGTGTATTCACTCTCTGTCCTAAATGCCTTGTTGGAGCTCCTGCCCCCCCCCCTCCCTGTGAGCCCACTGTGCTCTGATTGGTCAGCTCGCCCACTCTGTTCTGATGAGTCCACCACCGTTACAGTGGAACATCAGTGATTATGTGTTACAGTGGCGTTAGCAACCAGAAAATGACACCATGCGTGCTCACACACAGACTCACAGCCTCGCCGCAGCCTCGCCGCGTCCCGCCATCTCAGGCTGAGAAATCCACGGAGCTGAAGCTGAGAAAAGATTGAGTGTGTATGTGAGGAAGCCGTTAAGCCCTTAACGTAACGGCTCCGCGGACGTAACTGCTCCGCGGATTGGTCCATGTGGTCGTCGTTACGTCACTTGGTTCCAGGGAAGAAAAAAATGGAAAAAGAGAAATGTCCAACGAGGCGTTCTGGGGCAGCATAGACAGGTCTTCTCTGTGTTAGAGTTTTACTCGCTACAGGGTGTACTTTGAGGGTTTGTGACTCTGCAGACCGTTTACATGCAGAAAAACCTTCATAACACACAAGGGGACGGGTAATAACCGGAAAAGCATGACATGGGACCTTTAAAGTATAAAAAGTACAAGTACTCATTGTGCAGAAAAATAGACTTTATGGGTGTATATAATTATATTTTTGTAATTTTCTAGATAATATTTGTTGCACCAAGTAGCATTTTATTGACAATTTCTGATTAACTAAAAAGTAAACTAGCTAAAGCTGTTTATAAATGTTAAAGAGTCCAATTATATTATTTCCCTTTTAAATGTAGAGGAATAGAAGTATTAAGTAGCATAAAATAGAAATACTCAAGTAAAGCACCTCAAAATTGTACTTAAAGGTAGGGTAGGTAATTTTGGAGAAACCAGCTCGAGTGCGCTAGAATTTGAAAATACACAGCCGGAAAAAATCTGCCACTTCCTTAGGGAGCCCCTCCTCCAACACACACGAACGCGCACATGACCAATGAGGGCACGAGATAAGTTTGTGCACAGATGGAAGGCTGACAGGCAGGTAGGCCATCCAGTTATTTTAGCCGGGCCGGCTCAGATGATTGGTCGTGCTTTTTACAGTACTACGGCTTCCACAGATGACATTTTATTATGGATTTTTTGTCAAAGCACTTCAGATATTCATTGCTGTCGGGATGTTAAGAGCATTCTATGGAATATAACAAAAAGTGTATCTCGAGCCGGTTTCTCAAACTTACCTACCCCATCTTTAAGTACAGTACTTGAGTAAATGTACTTAGTTACTTTTCACCTCTGGTGACCTATACATTTATGCATCGGTCTTAAAAAGCAGTGGTCATTATTTTGTTCAGAAAACACGTTACACATCCTGAAGACATCGAGAACATGTAGCTTCCATTTGGACTCATTTTATCTCCACTCGATGAATATAATTATAATGCACCTCCTGCTACAATGAGATGAATGAGAACTAGAGCTGACTGAAACTGAAAACTGAATTACTCTGGTTACTTTACATGATGTAATTATGTTCATTTTTCATATTAAACACTGATTTGTGCAGGTCTAACATAAGCACAGTGGTGTAAAGTAACTTAGTGTATTTACTCAAGCACTGTTCTTCAGTACAATTGTGAGAGACTTGTACTTTACTTAAGTATTTCAATGTTGTGTTACTTTGTACTTCTTACTTTACAGATCTGGAGAAATCAAGTGTTAAATCAGACAGTATCAGACTGCAGTATACAAAGTCATTCAGACTAGCTGCACCTTTACCAGCTTTGAGAACACTTTAATGATCAATCATTATAAAACATATCATATATATTATTCTGAAATGGACCAATCTGCACAATGACTACTTTTACTGTCGCTACTTTCACTATATTTTGATGAGAATACTTTTCTACTTTTACTTTGGCTAACATTTTGAATGCAGGACTTTTACTGTAACAGAGTATTCCTACACTCTGGTACTTCTACTTTTACTCAAGTACAAGATGTCAGTACTTCTTCCACCTCTGCATATACCTGACAAGAACTGAAAGTGATAAGTAAAATAAGAGAGAATGAACTTCTCTCTGTACTCTCAGCACACTTCCTCACAGAGGACAGGCTTTTATTGGACGCTGTCCCTGCAGCGGGTCAAGCCCTGGAAGAACTGACCCAGTTCAGTTTCTAATCTGGGACAGGCCTATATACGGAAGGATCTAGATTCAGCTCAGAGGAGATCAGGAGAGTAGAGAACCACAAACAAGACTTTTTTAGCTTCTTAAGTTTTTAGCAGAAGTGGGAAGTACTTAAGAATGAAAAAACTGAAACATTGACTTCAATTAAATGTATTATGTCAACAGATTACACATAACTGTATTAGGCATTTAACTGAGTATAAATTGATCTAGTCTAGATTATGTTGGTCGAAATATTGGGAATTTTTGTTTCTTTACTTTAAGACTTAAAGGCTGAACTGGTTTATTAACTGTCACATTACTTTATAACACAGCTTCAATTTAACTTTGTATGGCAGGAACATGCATAATTAACTATGTGTGTGACCCCTCCTGGCCTCAGGCCTCTTTGGTAACCAAGGCACACCTACTGTAAATGACAATCACAGACCAGGACACATTTAAAAACAGTTTTATGCAACACAATTGCTTCACAGAGCTGAGTCCGTTTGCTCAGAAAGAAAGTGCTATATAAAAACGCAGGTAAACACCTTTTCGTGACAGCAGTAATAGGGGATGGCGTTGGTGGCAGAATGTGCTAAGAAAGATCCTTGAGGATGATAAGGGGGCTTAAGTGTGTGTGTGTGTGTGTGTGTGTGTGTGTGTGTGTGTGTGTGTGTGTGTGTGTGTGTGTGTGTGTGTGTGTGTGTGTGTGTGTGTGTGTGTGTGTGTGTGTGTGTGTGTGTGTGTGTGTGTGTGTGTGTGTGTGTGTGTGTGTGTGTGTGTGTGTGTGTGTGTGTGAGATTGTTATAGCCAATGGAATACAGGATTTGTTTTAGTCCTAATATCGTGTATGCAATCAGGTATATCACATAATGAGTTATGCAGCTGCTCTGGTTTACTTTATTAAATAATTTATCAAGGTCTCCCTAAAAATAGATAGTTCCAACACTAAACAGTTTTTACCCTGTAGAGGTCAAACAAGTGATTTTCATAACCCTGTGCCACCACTGAAGACTTGAGATGAAATCCTGAGGGACGA
This sequence comes from Pogonophryne albipinna, assembly GCA_028583405.1. Lineage (NCBI taxonomy): Eukaryota > Metazoa > Chordata > Actinopteri > Perciformes > Artedidraconidae > Pogonophryne > Pogonophryne albipinna. Next base: position 35,644,714 of record CM053251.1, read on the forward strand.
GAACTGAGAGGGAACAGAGTGAGGTGTGTTAACTGGGGGGTGGGGGGTAGGTTACTGTGTGGGGAATGGAGGTGAGAATTCCAGAGGGATAAAAGAGGAGGAGGCTAAGGAGGGCATGAAAAAGGAGAGAAGGAACAGAGGACTATTGTTTACAATGTAATCTGATGCTGATCTGACCCCCCCCCCCCCCCCCCCCTTGCAGAAACCCACCTGAGACCAGTGAACGAGAGAGGAGCGGGTGCTGGGAAAAGGTCAGACACAGAACTAGCATAGAAGAAGAGCAAGGGTAAAGATGGAAGAAGTACATGTATCTGGTACTTTAGTCAAAGTAGTAGTACTCAGATATTGTTCTTGTGTAGAATAGAAGTACCAGAGTGTAGGAATACTCTTTTACAAGTAAAAGTCCTGCAATCAAAATGTTACTGAAGTAAAAGTAGAAAAGTATTAGCATCAAAATATACTTAAAGTACCAAAAGTAAAAGTGGCGTGTTGTAAAATATTTCCATTAGAAAACACAAATTAACACAAATGTGCCAAAACACGAGATGACCAAACATCTTCACAAACTTGAGGACACATGCGCAGCGTTTACTAAAAGCTGCATGAACCAAACACCGCAAATACAAAACGCTGCAAGAGTCGAGTCGGCCACCGTAGGATCATCTAAAAACTCCTCAAACGTATTCCTTATTGTGGCGTCAGAGGAAAAGTTGAGCGATCACTAAATTCTTAGTGAAGGTCGGTATACATTCCAAATTCACTTGTTGAAATTTTATTTTAATTCAATTACATTTTTGTTGAAACACTTCAGTCTGGACCAAAGTGGACAGAGCCACAGTAGCATTAAGCCGTGCTGCTGGTCGTGGAGATGAAGGGTTTCTAATCAAAGCAGACATTGTTACAGAGACTCAGCAACTTCCTCATGTGACGATGTAGATTCAGATCTCTGAAGAGGATCAGATTCTACTCAGACGATGCCTTTCCAGAGACATTTGTCTTAATCTGTTTGTTTCATGTCTTAATTCAATCTTTATTTTTCTCCACTACAATGGACAACACGACTGGAACTATAGAAATGGCTTAAACACTATAGTGGATTTTCAGATGAATGATTATTGTAACCTTGTACTTGATGTTTTGCAGGTTATATGTCAATATAAAGCCTATAGGAAATGATTGAAGTCATTTAAAGAATGATTTCCCAGTTATAACATTGTCTGCAGCTTCAACAGTAAGACCCACCTGGCTAAATAAAAAAATCATTTTTAATCCCAGCCTTTTTTAGAGCCATCCATCCATTCAGTCCTTATTCATGCTGAGGGCCCAGTTGCGTTGTGTTATATGGCACTGCAGATGGAAATGTGATCAACTTGTACAGCGCAGCTCAACACGTTTCTCTTTAACAGCTTGTTTATAATATTCAGAAACAGGGAGCAATACAAGCTCCCCATTCACTCAGGACACATCTGGTTTAACTTTTCTCTTTTTGGATCTGATTCATTTTTCTCTCTCATTACAGGAGAGAGGGATGAAGAGGTGGAGAGAGGAACACACACAGGGAGAGAGAAATTGGACCAGCTTCAGACTGAAGGAGGACAGAGAGACTGCTGACTTACATATTCACTGAGTGCTTGTGTTCGTGTGTGTGGGTGTTTCCTTTCTGCATAACTATTGTGTGTATGTGTGTGTAACATCCTCCATGCGGTTGTGTGTGTACTGTTTCAATATCACTGTACGTGTCTGTGTCCTGATTACAAGATAGGAGACTTCACAACCAGCCCTGCTGTCTCTGCTGTCAAAACAAGAGGCGCACACACACACACACACACACACACACACACACACACACACACACACACACACACACACACACACACGTACTCTGCTGCGTACATCATGTGCTACAGACATGTCACATTTTACGAACTGTATTTAGAACATTCTAATATTTTGTTATGAATCATTAAATCTATAAGGGAAATATGTCTTTAACAGAATAAACTCAACCAACTTTTGATTCCGAGTGTTACCTGAATGAGACTATTTCTATGGTGGCCCCGACCAGTAAACCTCATTTAACACTGTACCACTGTACCACTGTAACACTGTACCACTGTACCACTGTAACACTGTACCACTGTACCACTGTAACACTGTAACACTGTAACACTGTACCACTGTAACACTGTAACACTGTACCACTGTAACACTGTAACACTGTACATGCCGCATTTTTACATTTTATGAGCCCTTTGACAAGTCATTTGTCCAATGGAGCTTTTTTAGCTGTTATATGCTCGAGCAATGAAGGTTGTATAGAAACTTTTCAAGGAGATGTATTCCAAATGACTAGCCTATTTTATAATGGGATTTGTTCCCCTTTATAGTATTCAATGTCTTGAGACTATAAAGCTTATCCACATGTACACAGACTGTTGTTAATGACATGTCAGTTTGAATGTTCAGTTCCACTCCTGGGGGGCTAAAGAGCGCAACACTTGAATCCGCAGCTGTGTGGTCATCGGATGCCCTGCTGCTCACATCAGAACCACATTAAACTGTTGGTTACTCTTGTCCAGGTGCGCAGATAGTGGGGGGGACGGGGGGGAAGCTGATCCTTTCCCCTATTTTTAATTTTTTTTCAATAATTTTTTTCAATATATACATTTGTTCATATGATCGTTGTAATTAAATCATCTTAGATCATTCTGATGTGCCCACCCAGGGTTTAATGTTATGATTGTAAAACACATAATAAAACAAATAGTAAGTAAATATCGGGAAAATTATTTCTCTGTTTCGTCCCCCCCATTTAAAAAATCTCACCTGTGCCCCTGCTCTTGTCCTCCGCTAATCCTGGTACCTGGTTCAAACGCTCAAACTTGTACAAACCTCCGTGTGCTGTTCAGAAGGAGACACTCTTCATACTCACTGTGACACTGTTGCTTTCTTTCAACCAGCTTTACACAAACTACACGAGTTTCAGAGTTGCTACTTGTGTTTAGTTAAAAATACAAATTACAAAATACAAAAATCCTCGATTCTTAGGCCCAGGGGGATTCAACTTCGGTCCAGTGAGCCCCCAGGCTTGCGAGACACTGAGAAGCTGCCACACTGAGAAAACTGAAACATTGACTTTAATGAAATGTATTATGTCAACATATTTCACATAACTGTATTAGGTTAGTTAAAAGCAATAATATTAACTTTAAATACAAAATATTAGGTTCAACTTAATATTATTGTATTCAACCAACCTAATACAGTTATGTGAAATCTGTTTCAGTGTAACAGCTAACTAGCTCTCCTAGAGACAGTATTTACAACAAGAAAATACGCAGAGTACTATTCAGTGCTCAGTGCAGTTTATCTGCTTACTGTATAGTTACAGTTTTACATGCATGCATACACATTGACAGGAACATGAGAGGTACACACAGAGATACTCACACTAGTTGTGTGTTATCAGCTGTTTAGTTGTTGCTAGTCTTTACCAATGAGAGAAACTTGACAGTTCTTTACATTCTTTGTAAAGTGCATAGAATTTATGTTCTGACATGTCAACAGTATTGTGTGCTTTAGCTACGATTAGGCAGATGATTTACCGCTGCTGTAGGTTGCTCACTAGTTAGGAGATAGCTAGATAGCGTATTTTAAGTTGTTAGCAATTCCAAAAACTTGTCAGTGTTCACGAAGTTAAGTGACAGAATGCTAGCATTATATACCTGCGGGTGAACGTGAACAGCAGGCATCGTCAGAAGTCATGTGACTGCATGTGGTGCCGTTACTTCACAGTAGATTGATATTATGTGTTATGTGCTATAAGCAGGAGATTAACAGTTAGTGTGAGGATGGGTTTACATTATTTTCAACTATTAACGTGCACAGTATAGTGTTATATTTGTAAGACTGGTTAGGTTATGATCTGGTGTTAAAGTTTAACATTTTACTTCAGCTGCTCATTGATCATACTCCACCTCCTCATCTTGCACTCAGAACAGCTTCAGTTAGCCAAACTCACATCAATGTTCTCTTTGTCCAACTCTTTTGTGTTTCAGTCCATGTGTGGCTAGACTTTTTCATTATTAGTGCTTTATGGGTTCATAGTTCTCCTGACCCCTAGGACCCTCACAGAATCTCCATGACAGTGAGTCTATACAGGTCTTGTGACCTTTCAGTTCTAAATAATGTCTTCTTTAGACTACTTTATTTATCTGTTCAAGAGGCTGTTCTGCTTTTGGGGGGTTTCCCTCACCTGTAGTGTGTTATGTTTGTTTGCATGTAAACGGTCTGCAAAGGCTAACATCCCTGTGTTTCCTCCCATTCTATTACCTTATTTACACCTGCCATTTCAAAGTTTTAGGAAAAAAGGACCGGACCACACCTAGAAGATAAGTGTAATCAAGTAGGCCAATGACCACGTTCTTACAAACAAAAACAAACAAAAGCAAATACAAAGACCATAGATCAGAGGTCATCATCTAGATAAAGTATTCAGATCCTGTTAATACCAAGTGTAAATGTGAAGGGACTGTGTCTGACAAATGAAGCTGAGATCAACTGTGAGCACTCATGACTGTTACTGTAAAGCCACAATAAACTGAAACACTGACTTATTAAAGCACTGAATGATCCAGTGTTTTTTATCTCGAACCCAGTTTGATGCAGTTGTTAAAAATGTTCCTTTCCTTCAAACAGCGTTCACATTAAACCAAGAATGTCTGCTGTATAACCAACATTCCTCTCTGCAATGGAGCTCCAGTGTCCACATAAACCATTAAACCCCATTACCAAGCCACACTGCTCCTTCATCAGCACCAACACACACCACTTCATTTTGACTTCATCTCACAGTCCTGCTGGGAAATCACTGGACCGTCTTTTAAACAAAATCATTTATTTGTGAGCTAATGATTTACATCTGTAGTAAATGTACTTTGTCACAGACTGGGTATCAGAGTGTTGAAAGATGGACTATTGGTTTGGTCTTTCATCAGATTACTCAACAAAAAGAGCAGCCGTATCCTCCAGTCAATACAGAGGACAAGCTGATCTCAGGCCTGTTCAAATATTTGAATCTTTTTGTTAGCTCTTTGGAGGTGTGTTTGCTGTCAGGAGGACGATTACACTCATCTGTTGGGATCACATGTCCTCGCTGTGTATCTGTCAGACCAGCCTGTCCTCCTACAAGAAACAACCATATAGGTCGATTGTTCAGCAGCTAAATACGACCCAGAGTCACGTTTTAAAGTGTAGCACCTCTAGTGGTCGTGTAAGAAACAACATGCTCCTGTCGATTGCAAACGCTCCGGAGGGTCGTTTATTCACAAATAACCCTCTCTGGAAAATCCTAAATTGTGGAATAGTTTGGCCATTACAATGCTTTTTTTATTAGATTTCTAGCGAGAAGTGTATATTGTACTTTTATAATCTACGTCCAGTGGATGTGTAGGATCTACAGTTTGATAGATATAGGCAGTGGCGGCGCCAGGGTATGGCTGGGGTAGGCTACAGCCATACCAAGAAATGGCGTAGCCCTACCTTAGCCCGACCATGAAAAATGATGTTAAAGTAAGCATGTTGAGGACACGGATTGCGAAAATCTACCGGTCGTGTCCATAACACACAAACTGATCCTGCTGTAACAACAAGTGCACGTTACTGACGCAATATGGTTGAGACCATTCGGGCTTATGCTAGAGGGGTGCAAGGAATAGTCTAAGTAGTGGGGGAGTTCTATACACTAAAGGTGTGGAAATCAGCGCGGCCGCGGTCAGATCAAAATGCCTCCGAATGCAATTTGAATAGACCTACAGCCAATCAGAGCAACGAAACGTTGGGTCTGCTGCGTCATGCATTACTGATTCGTCACGTTCACAGTGAAAAGTCCCCAAACTCGCGCCGAGTAAATTGCAGACAGACAGCAGAACTTCTAGGATTAATTGTATATTTCGGATGGATAGATTTGTTCTTAAACGCCCTCGCATTGAGGTACAAGTCGAACAGGTGCCAGAGTCACACGACCCACCTGAAGAGTGAATAGTAAGTTTTGAATATATTTTGTAATAGTAATTTGAAAAAGTGTTTTGTATGACAATAGAGACACAGGCCACCTGTTGTGTGCTGTGTCAGTCTCTCTCTGTTTACCCAACCCAGTCTCATAAAAAAACGTGTAATAACTACGTTGGTCCACAACGTAGGACGTAGTATTTCTACAAAAACGCCTCTGAAATTGTAAGATCCCTACGTTTTTTTTCACCATTCATTCCAATGGCTGGCGTCTATGTCACGTGATCTTCACATTTCTCCCTGCAGAAAAAAAAAACATGGCCGAACTTCGTTTTATTCTCGGTGTAAAATGCCTATTTTAAAGTTAGTTTGGCCATTAAAATGCGTTTTGATGTCATTTGATGCGAGAGATATGAGTTGTTATTTCAGATTATGTGTGCAGTGGATGTACATGATCTTTAGTTTGCTAGTTATTACGAAGATTACTTTACTTTAAGGAAATTGTGTCGATACAACGTTTTCATTGTTACCAAGGTGGTTGCTAGGGACGCTGCTATCGATATTATTTCTGTTATGTTGTGTAACAGTTTAATGGTGTAATCTTTATTGCTACCCCCTTCCCCGTCAATGTATAGTGTTGGTCAACAGCGCAAACTTATTAGTTTAACAAAATCCGCATCTAAAATTGTGGCATAGATACGTTATTTTCCCGCTGCGTAGCATGTTGTAACAACGTGGAATTAGCAGAATAGGCTATTGTATTGTTTAACTCACACCTGTTGCTCTCGATGTAATTTAGCTGATAAAAGGAGACTAATAAAAGCTAATAAAAGCCTCACGCTTGGCGTTTCACTGTCAAGGGGTGCGATATAGAGTGTATGTAATTACATTACAAATACTGACTTGAGCCCCACCACTGTATGGGTTAGCACCAGTGGCGACTGGTCATTAGGGGCAGGTGGGGCACATCCCCACCTAGTGTCAGCAGAAAGTATTAAAAATAATGATTACAATAAAATGCAAAAAATAAATTAAAATATATATTAAATATATTTTAAGATCATGTTTAATCATCTGATTTGTCTGTACATTGCTGTTTTAGTCTGTGTTCTTCTAATTAGTGTCTACAGTGTGTGCCTATTGAGCTGTTTAGAGCCATGTGGGACAAAACCCGATCCTGCCCCTCCCTCTCTCTGTCTAAGTGAACGGTGACTGTAAAAACTACACTGCGCATGCTCAGAGTATTTTCCTATTTAATGTGTGTGGCAAAAAAATAATGACCATAGGGGTATAGTGCTGCCATCCCCACCATACGTCATCTCACATAATTCAGAGCTGATTGGCTGTAAGTACGTGTGCCGCGAAAAGTGTGGTGTGTGAAGAGGAGACGAGAGCTGCAGTGAGGCGTCCTAAAACCCGGAAGTAAGCTGCGCATGGCTTCCCTCGACAAAAAAGCAATGAGATTTCTCCATAGGATTTTAGAAAATAGCTCCAAATAAGGTCTGTGGGAAACGTAGCTGTTAGATAAATGCACGTTTTGTTCAGCCGGATAATATCCACATGTCTACCCTACTTTTATAATTTTCGAATCATAAATCTATTGATTAGATTAGATTTATGATAGACTTTTGAAACTACAAGAACATAAGGAGGACTTTTACAAAAAAGTAATAGAGATTTTTGTCCAGAAGGATAGGCAAATGGACTTAATCTTCAAGTCAAGGTAAGACTGCAATTTTATTGAAAATGGGATCTTACTAAGACAATTCAATATTTAAATGATAAAATTACATTTTTTGGGTATCCTTTTGTTGAACTGTCTGTTTAAAATTAATTGAAGCATCAGACAAAAAAAGCTTTTGAAAATAATATTATATTTTGATTTAGGTCAAAATATAATATTTGTAAACCTGAAGAGTCAGTGACAGTGCCTCACCAACCATGAACCTCACTGCAGAAGCTTTTAGACATCTAAGTTTTTTGTGCCCCACCACTTTTGTACATATAAAAACGCCACTGGTTAGCCCTACCATAGATTACCCAACAAAAATACTCTGTCGCCGCCACTGGATATAGGTGATTCAAAGATGATTTGAGGTCTCGCCAGGAGAACGTGTACTGTATATGGGGCAGCTTCCATGTAAAGTTAGCGTGGGTGAAAACAGTATTTCCGGTCTCGAAATTTTCATAATAAAACCGGAAGTATTCCCCACACTGTCAAATGATTACACAGTGATATCTCCATTACTCATCCACTAAAAAACATCAGTTTATCCTTGTTAATTACACAATATTGATTGGTTTAAATTGTGTACAATGCTTTTGTGTTTTTAACCTTCGATTCGGAGAAACAAATTGTTTTTTCGGAGTTTAGACACTACAGAGTTTCCGAAGACACTACACTACCCAGAATCCCCAGCTATCGTTTGGGACTACAACATCCGCCTTGCTTTACAAACCCCGTGATTAGCCCTCAAGCTCTGTGATTGGATGTTGGAGTGGCAGTGCGACAAGGTTACGCCGAGTGTCAAACAGCTCTTTGAAATGGAATGGAACCACGCCAGACTATCCAAAACTGGACTTGGACGGGTCCAGCTCAGCCCTCCCCCCCCCAGAATTACACATGCTGGCTATTGTGTGTTTCGCAACATGTTCTATGGCACGTCTCTACTGGGAATTGTAGTTTTAAAAGACGTTTTCGTATTTCCCACAATTAGAAGTTGCCAGTATTAAACTGTATACATCCCTGGAGGTTTAGGGGATATGAAACACATTGGTGTTATCACATTTAAAACATATAATTAATACATGGGTGAAAATTGCTTGTGTCCATAATGGGCAGCATTAATATACCCACATGACAGCTAAGGTCAGAAGAGCTTTATTTAACAGCTGGTCGTATGTCTGTGACCCCTCCTGTTGTTCATTGATAAGCCTGAAACATGCACTTGTCAAGGTTCAGATGCACATTTAGCAAATATGGCAGTAGCCATCGATCATCTTAAGATAAGATACGTTATTGATCCCAAGTTGGGAAATGTTTTTGTTACAGCAGCATGTACTACTTTGTTCTACTCCACTACAATTCAGAGGTTAACCTGGTATTTTTACTCTACTACATTTATTTGTGTTACTTTGCAGATTCTGATTAATGATGTGAAATATATACAACCCTTAAATCAGACTTTAGTTACACCTGAGTCAAATTCAGCCTTATCAGTTTGTCTGTTTTGCACATCCTCCTGTTAATATCTTTTGACGTCCTGCACTAAACTGTTTTATTGTAGAGATCACTACAGTATCTTCTTGATATTTTCTATTCTATATTTCTATCATTGACCCCTATTTTGTATGTAGGCTACTCTTAATATTTAAATGTTTTCATCAAATATAACTTATTCAACAACTAAATTCAATAACGTGCTTTAACCACTAGGAGGTGCGGTTTAAAAAACCAGTGGTCGAGTTAATAAAACATAATAATATCAAACATAATATGACTATTCACTTTATTGTGAAATTAAAACAGAACGGTAAAGGAAAATACAGTTTCAGATGTGAAGCTTATGCATTGTACCATGAACCTGTATAGACCTGTAACAGTCAACTGCATGAGGAGTTGGAAAGGTAGTTCAGAAAATCAGTAATATCTTTAAAAGCTACAAAAAAGTCCCTTTCTATCAGCTGTGCACCGTTATGGTGTAAATATAGACTATCTACTAATTGGATCAAATATAAAAGTCAGCCGAATTAGTGTTGATACTGCAAGGAGACGTATTGTGTGAAAAGAAATGGAAGATGTTGTTTAATTGTTGATATATTTATGGTCCACGTCACGTATTCAGTTTTGGCGGCATCTCTTCCAGTTTGTCAAAAGGTCTTCTGATCAGGGCTCTATAAATAAATATCTACGGCAGATATGTAATATTTAATGCAGCCGAACCGTGTATTACAATGCCGTTATGTGATGACTTTCAAAGAGAAAAGCAAGAACACTCGGAATAAAGTATTATTTTTTTTTTAAAAATGTTTTCCGATTTCATATCACATAAACACCATATCCCAACGTGCATTGCGGCGTGATTTTAGCCTATCAAAACCTCTGAAAAAAGAAATGTGTCTCTCAGAATCGAAAGAGAAAAACCTATGGGAAAAACACAAAAGCATTGTACACAATTTAAACCAATTAATGTCGTATAATTAGCTAGGATAAACTGATGTTTTTTAGTGGATGAGTACTGCAGATATCACTGTTAAATCATTTGATCATTGGTTTAATTATGAAAACGTCGAGACCGGAAATACTGTTTTCAACCCGTAACTTTACATGGAAACTTGCCGCATATACACGTTCTCCTGACGAAACCTCAAATCATCTTCGTAATATCTATCAAACTATAGATCCTACATATCGACTGGACGTGGATTCTAAAAGTACAATATATACTTCTCGCTAGAAATCTAATCAAAAAGCGTTTTAATGGCCAAACTATCCTACAATTTAGGATTTTACAGAGAGGGTTATTTGTGAATAAACGACCCTCTGTAACATTTGCATTCAACAGGAGCACTAGAGGCCGACAACTTTAAAACGTAATTATAGGTTGTATTAAGCGCTTGAACAATCGACCCATTTGGTCGTATGAGTTGGAGGACTTGTTGGTCAGACAGCGTGAAGACAGGACCTGGAGAAGAGGCAGGCAGCATGTTAGAGACAGATTCATTTAGGACTATCAATTGTTCAAACGTTTGGTGCAATATCTCTTTAACTTAGTACAGGTGTAATTCTTATTTATTACATTTAAATGATATATATGTTATTAACTTAGAGATGCCTCCAAGTGCATATTGTTGAACTTTCCTGTCGGCTCCCAGACCGTGGTCGAGGAAACAGGGGGGGTGACTCTCTGTCGTCTCCCAGGGCAGAAGCAACACGCTTCGGATTCAATAACCCACTTTATGAATTCACTGAAGAGAGGCGAGCTCGTCTTGGGAGGTCGTTGTATTTATTTAGTTCTTCCGTTTCACAAGATACATCACAGATCTATGCTTTTTCCTGCTGCCTCGTTTCATTTCCAGAAAACATATTAGTGATGGGTCATTCGCGAACGATTCGTTCTTTTTGAACGAATCTTTGAAGTGAACGAGATGAACTGATTCCTCCCACAAAACGATTCGTTTGTTTGAGTCGCCGCCTTCCGCCAAAAGCTAAAGAGAAGCTGTTCGCGAACGACGAACTTAAAGAACTGGCGGAAACAGTTCAGAACTGTTTCCTACAGTTCTTCTATCTTATATCCCTTTCTTTCAAGGGGAGGGTCCCGTTAGGGCCCCTCCGAAATACTGGATGTTCCATCTACACAGAGTTGGACTCAGTTAGACAACTACCACAAATACAATGAAGTACTTTACTGTTGGACTCAGTACTAGTTGGACTTCTACCACAAGTAGGCTACTATGAAGTTATTTTACTGTGTACTTTCAGTTATTCTCTGTCAAACTCCTGTGGCAGAAAATCATTTTATCTCTCATCAAATATAGCAGAAAACATGCAGTTTGACAGAGGATTAAAACTGTAATCAGAGCCCTCTCATCTGAGCTCCGTTACACACACACAGGAGCGGGACATCCTCCTCAACCTGTCCGCCATAAAAGCTTCAGAGGGCGGATAGCTGGGCTCCGTAGCGTCCAGCTAGCTTAGCCGCTAGCTTAGCGATAAATACACACAGCGTTGTATTCCACTCCCCCTGTCGGCCCTAAAAGCTTCAGAGGGCGGATACCTGAGCTCTAGGGGTGTAACGGTTCACAGAAGTCACGGTTCGGTTCATACCTCGGTTTGGGGGTCACGGTTCGGTACGGGTTCGGTACAACAAGGAAAAGCAAAAAAAAGTCCCAAATGCATCATTTTTTTTGCTGTTATTTATTTTTAACAGTAGTGCAAGTTTTGGTATGAAAATAAGGAACTCTAACATTTGAAATCATTAACTGTATTACACAGTTAAAAACAAACCACAAACAGTAACACACACACTCAGATGGCCATATTATTTATAATGGCTGATGCCAAACTAAAAGGTTAAATAAGCTGTACAACTAAAAAGAATGTCTTGAAAATGTTAAAAATAATAATAAGAAAGTGTTTGAATCACAATCAATAAAAGGCAATACAGAACTGTATAACATCTCCTGATGTCTAAATATAAAATAAATACAATGATAAATATAAAACAAAATAAAATCTGTACCTTTAGGAGCAATGTCTAACATGTGTAATTAACTTGTGAGTGTGTGAGGCCATTATGCCTAAATAAAGCTTTACTCTATTTTCAAGTTGTTCTTCAAAAAGATGAGTTTGTCTACGTTGTCAGTAGTGAGGGCAGATCTGTTGGCGGTAACTATGTCACCTGCCGTCGAGAAAACCCTCTCGCTGGGGACTGACTCGGATGTGATTGAGCATGTTTGACGTGTTACCACTAGCATACAGCACCGCTGTCGAACAACGCCGACACACCGTCCTCGTCCGATCCACAACTCGCACCCCATCATTGTTGTAGTCCACAGGGAACCCGAAATGTTCCCACACACCTGATTTAAAAGAAGCAGGTGGGTCTTCTAGCTCCTGTGTGTTGTGTGAACTCGCCATAGCTAACTGTTCTTCTTCATGTATTGTGTTCATTTTGTTGTGTTTTGTTCTTGTTCTTCATTTGTTATTTACGGGCGGTTGGCTTTTAGGCGCAATACCGCACCCTGGATTATATATAGTGTAATACTGCCCTGAGTGACAGACTTTTTTCCCACTCGTAAAAAAAGGCGTATTCGCCGTGTGACTGCATGTGCCGAACCGTGACGTCCGAACCGTGACGGTACGGGACGAATACGGATACCGTTACACCCCTACTGAGCTCCATAGCGTCCCGCTAATGTGAAACACACACACACAGCGTTAGCGGGACATTCTCCTCCCCCTGACGGCCCTAAAAGCTTCAGAGGGCGGATAGCTGGGCTCCGTAGCGTCCAGCTAGCTTAGCCGCTAGCTTAGCGATAAATACACACAGCGTTGTATTCTCCTCCCCCTGTCGGCCCTAAAAGCTTCAGAGGGCAGATACCTGAGCTCCATAGCGTCCTGCTAATGTGAAACACACACACACAGCGTTAGCGGGACATTCTCCTCCCCCTGACGGCCCTAAAAGCTTCAGAGGGCGGATAGCTGGGCTCCGTAGCGTCCCACTAGCTTAGCCGCTAGCTAAAGGTAAACATAGATGGGTACATAGAATATGAATAAATTGTCACCAATGTAGAGGATATTTTTTTTTATTCACTTTGAACTCGGCCAAATGGAGTTTAATGCTTTGGGATTTAAGTTAGGCCACATAGTATGTGCATGGGTTTGAAAGTATAACGTGCTAGCCTGCTGTCAGGCACACATTTATGAGATTTAACAATGGCCAATTATATTTCTTAAATAATATGTAGCCTATTCCCAGAGCATAATTCATGGGGCAACAAGGTGAGGTGTAAAATGTGTTTTAATATCATACATTTTACGCCAGCAAACTTCTTGTACGGACTTCGGCAGTAGTAAAGACTCACTGAACGAATTAAGTACAAAGACGAATCGTTCGCGAACGTGCAAATCACCAGAAGTCGTTCGCGAACTAATCTTTAAAGTGAACTGAATCAAAAGATTCGTGTCCCCGAAGGGAATCTAAATGCCCATCACTAAAACATATATACCGCTCGCTCACTCTCGCTCTACCATACCCACATCACATGCACGCGCCACACCCCTCTCTTAAAGGGGTAGCGATCTCATGGGAGCCTGCCTGCAGAACTCCACTCTCAGGACAGTTCCGGTGCAGACCTCCAGTCTCAGGACACCTCCACCATAGATATATATATAAACACTAGATGACTCACCCGCGCTGCTGGCCAATGGAGACCGACGTTGCCACTTGGCCGCCATCTTGCCACAGGCAGTTCTCTCATTCATAACATTATGGTTTACTATTTAAATAACCATAGCTTGCTCAATTTTCAACCAATTTTCAAACGGTTTGGTTTTTTATAAACATCAAAGATGTAGTTATGATACTGCATACTTATAATCATGGACTTTCATATGAAAATAACATTAATCAGATAAAGCAATAGCTATACACACACACACACAAGGTATTTATATTAAATATTTGCCGGTGTATATATTTCCATTTATTTTATTATATAGTTAATATTTAAAATAAATTATCAAATTAAAATATATTTATATTTTATATATAAAAATCGGTCTCATGTTACCACTCTGTAAGCCAAGAGTTGTTAATTTAGCAATGCCTTAGCTTGAAGAACAGGGACACAACTAATGACAAGAGCATATGTTGGTATATTATTTAGATATTCACACCTTTATCAGAAGAACCAAACCAACATAAAATGTGCTCACAGACAGGCCAGTTCTGTCTCATTTATCACAATTATTTTTGACATGAGATCTTCATATCATCCTAGTTTTGTATTTAGTTTCTAGATTTGTAAACAAATCCAGAACCTTTGAAATATGTTATTGAAAAAAGACGAAGAATAATATAAACTGTACCATGTGTCCTTCTGTAGTCCATTTGTGGTTTGTCTTGTCTCACCCCGGCTGATATATCACAAAATCCACTGTTTAAATTGTTCCCTATATTGCCCCTATGCCCCTGTAAGGTGTCCTTGGGTGTTATGAAAGGCGGCCCCCCAAAATAAATGTATTATTATTATTAAGAAGAACAACTTGGTGTGGTGTGGAGGGGATGTAGGAAGCAGGAGCAGGTGGGGAGAGATGGGGCTTCAAGGTTCAAGGTTATTTGTTTTAAATGTGTCTTGGAGATAAGGACCAGCTGCACACAATAAAATACAGTATAACACAAAACCAATAAGACACACGGTGACACATGGCACACCAACAATCAATCATCGTCCAGCCTCAGCTTTGGTATTCTTTATTATTATCTCACATAGCCCCATTGATCCTGTGTAGCAGGACTTGTAATGTACATACATCCACTAAGTAATTAACGATTATCCTAATTATAGTCATAATATTGTCATATCTTACACGTGAAAGGTGATTCCACGGGTTCTTGTTTGCAGACAGCGGCGATTGGAGCATCCGTAGGCTGCACAAAAGTCTGGCATAGTCAGGTACTTCTGTAAACACAAAGCCAGCAAATTCCTGTATCATAATGCAAGATGTTTTTAACAAGCCAGACCACTTGGAAGAAATCATGTGTAACTTAAGTTATGTTGAAAAGAAAGAGCAGTTCTGCCTCTCCCACTGGTGTAAAGTTGCTGGGTCAACTTTGTAATACTAGGTCTCACTCACAGCCTCTTGTTATTAGCCAGCTAATAAATACAACCACATACACAAAGAAAAGCTGCAATTTCAACATGTCCAAGCATCCTGTATCATAGCCATGCTAATAATGTTTATAATAAACCAAACCGTTTGTAAATCAGTCAAGATTTCAGCGAGTTAAGAGTATTTTTGTGCAGATCACTCACCTTACAACAGCTACCATAACGCAAATTTTTTCCCGCCCACCGAAGGACTCGTTTGATGGAAGTTTTCAAATCACAATGGAGACTCATCACGGAGGTGATGAGTCCGCCCACCGTGCACTTTGGGTCGGCCTTGGTCAAGCCCTTTTGACCCCCCCAGCCTGGTTCTTGTAAAAGTTTTTAGCTCAAATGACACCATGGAGGAATGTAACGGGAGTTGACAGGGGACTCTGCCCGCCTCACGAGTGCCTATTTTCGGACACTTTTTTTCACTTTTCCCCGGTTTTATTATTTTTAAGGCTATTTCACCCGGTTTCTACCGGGGACATTGCCCGGTCTCGGGTGTCCCCCCACGGCCTGTGTCCAGCGGTTGTTACTCGAACCTTCCACTGTTGTCTAGCGGGTGTAACTAAAATACAAGATGTCGTATTTATATATATAAATAAATATATACATATGTATATAATAAGTGTCACGATCCATCAAGATCCGATTTTATTTCGTATTTGCGTGCATTTCCTGTTTGGAAAGTGGCACTGTACTGATAGTGGTGATATTATTTTGGAATTCTTAGCGTGCACTTCCTGTCCTGAGAGTGGAGGTGTCCTGAGAGTGGAGGTCTGCACCGGAACTGTCCTGAGAGTGGAGGTCTGCAGGCAGACCCCTCTCAGCGATCTCACTCTGCTTGACCCTCATGTCATAACAATATGTTTCCTTTCTATGTGTGTTGCATGTTAATACCATAGGTTAATACATTCATCATTTTTAGTGACAACATTTTAGTGACAATATCCAGTGGTTTGATGATCCTCACCTTGTGTTTGACCATTTTTAAGACAGTAGCATTGATTCTGTGAGACAAATGTGGAATTGCTTCAGAGTGTGCATGACTTCTTGTGAAAATTAATAAAGAAACAGTAAAAGTGACTAAAGACAAACATTTAGCATAGAGAAAATGTACATTTGAAAAGTGACAGAGAGCAGACAGAGACGTCTCATATTCCAGACGTCTGTGTGTTCCCCTAACATTCTGTTCAGTATTTTCAGTTAACAGTTGAGTCAAATCAAAACTGATGTAAATCAGTTATTACTTAAATAACTACTTTTAGTCGTTCTTTAAACTTATTTAAATGAAAGGAGTAAATTCTTCTAAATGACAGAAAGGTAAGAGAGTACAGTGATATAGCATATACTATAGCATATATCATATGAATGTTAACAAAATACTGTTGTAGTAATACATTTTTCTGATACATGAAGATACGTTTATGCTGAAATGTAAAGCTATAACGTGAGATATGTTACACTCATATAAGTATGTAATAAAAGTGTGTGTTGTGTAACCATGAAGGTTTTTCTTACACTCACCCTGCCTTTTGTTGGAAATGATGTTTCATATACTCTGCCGCCCTCTGCTGTTCAAACAGGAGTATGTGTTAGGAACATAGACTGTATGAACAGAAGAAAGGCACTGTTAAAGGCAAGGGTCTGCAAAAGACACACAATCATTATGCATTATGGAAAGTAAAGGTATTCTGTGTTGTAATATAATGAATGGTACATTATATTGACCTTATCTTATCTGGGAGCTGAACCCCTCTCTGACCCCCTCCTGTCTGGCTTTCTCTCGTGCTGGACACAGACATATCCTGTGGGGGCCAGCAGGGGGCGCTGTGGTGACACCACGAAGCTTCCTGCCCCCAGTCTGCAGAGGACACATAAGAGGCTTCTCAATACTCAAATTTCCCCTCCTCGACTCCTCGACTCCTCGGTCCTCCGCTCGCATCTCATGTGGGCGGGACTAAGTCTCGAGGAGGGGAGTCGAGGAGGGGAGTCGAGGAGGGGAAATTTGAGTATTGAGAAGCCTCTAAAGTATTCAGACTCTTTACTACAGTACAGCGCCAAATAGATAGAAGGGCTCTGCTACAGTAAAAGTACTAATGCCGCACAGAAACAAATACTCAATTTCAAGTCAAAATACTGCATCAAGAATGGTACTTAAGTAAAAGTATTTAAGTGCGAGTAGAAAAATGTACTTAAAGTATTAGTAGTACAGATTGCATTTTAAGGCAAAAGCAGCAAATCTACATTGGAGAAGCTGGAACTGAGAAACATTTCTGAAGAAAAAACGTCTTCTTGTTTGCTGCCAATAAGTTTCCTGTTAACACTCATGATTTTACTTAAATGTTATGTTGGATGGTTCAAACTAAACCAAATGGTCACATTTTAAAAGTGTTAGTATTTTAGTAAGTTTTGTGTGTCAGAATCTGAATTTATAAAGTAACTAGTAAATAGATCTGTCAAATATACTGTATGTAGTGGAGTAAAAAAGTACAACATCTGCTTCCAAAAAGTAGTAGAGTACAAGTGTTAGTATTATATAATAAAAATAATCAGGTAATGTACAAGTATCTCAAATGTGTACTTAAGTACAGTACTTGAGTAAATGTACATTGTACTTTGTGTGCAATCATTGAAAATATATCTTTTTCATTAATCATACACAGCAACAATAACATGTAATTAAAAATCTAAGTGTGTGTATGCACATGTGTGTGTGTGTGTGTGTGTGTGTGTGTGTGTGTGTGTGTGTGTGTGTGTGTGTGTGTGTGTGTGTGTGTGTGTGTGTGTGTGTGTGTGTGGTCTAGCATTACTATACTTGTGGGGACCTAAATCTGTTTACACAGTCACGTGTGGGGACTCGCCTCCCTTATGGGGACAAAATGGAGGTCCCCATGAGGGGAATCATTAATTTTAGGGTGAAGACTTGGTTAGGTTTAGGATTAGGGTTAGGGTAAGGTTAAGGTTAAGGATTAGGGTTAGGGTTAGGCATGCGTTGGTTATGGTTAAGGTTAGGATAAGTCTCCAGGAAATGCATGTAAGTCAATGTAATGTCCCTTGAAGTGATGTATACATGGTATGTGTGTGTGTGTGTGTGTGTGTGTGTGTGTCTGTGTGTGTGTGTGTGTGTGTGTGTGTGTGTGTGTGTGTGTGTGTGTGTGTGTGTGTGTGTGTGTGTGTGTGTGTGCTTCATCTCCAGTGCACCTCAAAGCACTGTGAACTCTCACCTGAGTAATGTGTCAGTACTGTGCTGTTCAATATGTTTCTGTTATGTTGAAAACATGTCTCATTCCCTTTCACTATGAATGATGGGTGTTTACACTAACACATTTTTCTGCCAAAATTTGTCTGATAATTGAAAATGAAATTACTCTTTGCATGGCTGACTTAATTCAATTTAAATCAGTTGATGCTAACGTGCCTGATTCTCATCTTTTCAGGTTTGCCTGACGATTGAATGGAACTGAATGAATTGAATGTAACTGCTGCATAAATAACTCACAATGTTCAGAGCCACAGACTCAGGAGAAACATCGGTTCATCCCAATAAAGGACTTTTAGTTTTCACAAAGCCATTTGCTTCTAAAATATATCAATTCCAACCTCTTCAGCGGTTAAGCTGGATATTTTTACAGGGCGGCCATACCAGTTGTTGTTGACCACATTGCACTGAAAAAACAGATTTCACATAACTGCATTAGTTGAAAACAATAATATTAAGTTGAACCTAATATTTAGAAATCTGTTGACATAATACATTTAATTAAAGTCAATGTTTCATTTTTTCAGTGTGGGCTGCAGCTCATACAGAACTTGTGGTTGGTATATCAGCTTGCATCAATAATACCAAAACTACAACCACATATGTATATTAGCATCCTTGGAGTCGGAGCACGAACAGAAGGCCTGTGATGGATAAAGGTGTTCTCTGTTCAGATGTTTTGGAGCTAGGAGGACTTCTGAGCCATCTCAGCAAACTTCACTGTGTCCACTATATACAGGACATGTTATATCTGACAAGAATTCCATATTATAGAAGTCCTTAAATAAAGTCACCACATCATCTGATCTATGTTACACATGTACAAATAATCTGAATATATATAATGTATATGTGTACCTAGGCGTCACTTATACTGGTGACATGCCCACCACTTTTGGAGATGGCCAACTTTGTCCCTACCAGCATTAGGATCATTTGTTAAATATGTTCTGAAAATAGCGTGCACAAAGAATTGTACACTTTGAGAGGTTTATCTGCACAAGAGAACATGCACTATCTGGAGGAGTGTTCTCACTTTCTGGGGGTCTTTCTGGTGGTCAAGTGATGCAGTTTGTAGTGTCCCGTCAATTATGTTAAGTTGTGTCATGTTTGTGATTGTCATGTTCATGTTAGTTTAGTTTATGTTCCACTTCCTGTTTTATTTTGTACTCACCTTGTCTCATTCCATGTCTCTTTACTTCCTGCTTTGGTTCTTTTTCCTCCCATTGTCAGTGTCTGCCCCGCCCCTGATTGTTTCCACCTGTGCCCACTTACCTCATGTATATATTGTCCTGTCTCCCCTTGTTAGTTGTCGGTTCGTCTTGTTCGTTGTCCCAAGAAGCCAGATCCAAGATCTAAGAGATTCAGTGTTTTGCCTTTTTCCCGCCATGTGAGCGTTTTACTTTTGTCATTTTGTTATTTCCTCTAAAAGAGTGATTTTGTTTTTGCAAGTAAAGATTATTTTTCTTCAAACCTTTTTTGTCTCTGGGTTGTGCATTTGAGTCCTCTAAACTATTGAGTCAAGGTTCCTAACAGAACGAACCGATCAGTATGGACTCAGCCAACCCCAAGACGCTCCAGACCGCCCTGTCTGCACAGGGAAACATCATCCATCAGCACCAGGAGCAGCTAAAAACCATTAGCCATGGAGTGAAAGACCTTTCAGAACGCCAGGAGGATTTCCAAACCTCTGTCACGTCACAGGTGAACCATCTGGCAGAACAGCTCCACGGAGTCCTCACTCATCTAGAGGCAACTTCTACAGCTCCGATTCCTGCTACGCCACCTGATGCCAATCCTGCTGCTAATCAGGCCGAGGTCAGTATCTCTCCTGTCCCACTGCGGTTGGCATCACCAGAGAAATATTCAGGTGAATCTGGCAACTGCAGAACCTTCCTAGTCCAGTGTGACCTGCATTACAAACTTAACCCAGCCGCGAATGTGTCAGATGAGGCTAAAATAGCATTTATGGTCTCCCATTTAACCGGCAGAGCTGCCGCATGGGCCACTGCAGAGTGGTCAAGAGACTCCAGTATATGTAGATCTTTCACAGCATTCAAAGACACTATGAGCAGGATTTTTGATCTTACCTCACCTGCCGGTGACGCCACCCGTGTACTCATGCAGCTCAAACAGCACCCACGGCCAGTATTAGATTATGTCATAGAGTTCCGTGTCATAGACAGTGGCTGGAACACCCCAGCATTAATAGACGCCTTCCGAAATGGACTCTCTGAAACCATCAAAGACCACCTGGCTCCACTAGAACTACCACAAGACCTTGAATCTCTGATTTGCATGTCTATCCGAGTTGATAACCGCCTCAGAGAAAGAGAGAGAGAGAGAACGGCGCCGAACTGCAGACATCCCAGCCACCAGGGGCGCTCTCTGGGTAAGCAGCCTTCATGGGATCCCTTGTTTTACTCTTCATCAGGCCCAGCAGGAACAGCGCCATCACAGGCACTGGAGGAGCCAATGCAGCTCGGGAGAACAAGGATTTCTCCAGAGGAAAGACGGTGCCGCCTGCAGGAGGGATGCTGCTTTTACTGTGGCCAATCGGGTCACCAGCAGGCGACATGCCCGAGAAAAGGGCATGCTCACCAACCATGAGGAGGGCGCTGGTGAGCAAAATTTCCTCTGACTATCCTCCTCGCACACTCACCCAGGTTAAAGTCACAGCTAACAGTCAGACACATACTCTGGGGGCGCAAATTGACTCTGGGGCTGATGAAAGCCTCATAGACTAGGGTTTAGCTAAACGCCTTAATATTAAGACTGTCCCTCTCAAGCATCCCGTCAATGCCAGCGCCCTAGATGGCAGACTAATGTGTAAAGTAACTGATTGTACAGAACCCATTCAAGTGACAATTGAAAATAATCATGTATAAATAATGCAGTTTCATCTGTTCAATTCAGCACAACATCTGCTGATTTTGGGGTTTCCTTGGTTAAAAACACATAACTCACATATTGATTGGTGTTCAGGACAAATTAAGGGATGGGGAGGGAATTGTGAACAGACCTGTAAGTCCAGCTATTTTCCCCACCATGCTGTCACCAAAGCCCCAGTAACCCAACTCAGCTCAGAGACCATGTCCTGTAGAGTCCCACAAACTGTTGCAGTTTCTGATAGAAGCTCAGATTTTCCTGACCTTTCCAAGGTCCCCTCATGCTACCATGACATTAAAGAGGTTTTGAATAAAACCAAAGCTCTGTCAATGCCCCCTCATCGTCCTTTTGACTGTGCCATCGACCTGCTGCCTGGCGCACCCATCCCTAGGGGGCGCTTATACTCCATCTCGGGACTGGAGCGGGCGGCCATGGACGATTACATCTCCTCCTCGTTGAAAGCGGGAATAATCCGTCCCTCTTCATCACCTGCTGGTGCAGGATTCTTCTTTGTGGGTAAAAATGATGGGTCGCTCAGGCCATGCATTGACTACAGCCCATTGAACGAAATAACTGTTAAGAACCGCCACCCACTCCCGCTGATGTCTTCAGCATTTGAACTGCTTCAAACAGCTAAAGTTTTTACCAAACTCGATCTTAAGAATGCCTACCACCTCGTCAGGATTAGAGAGGGAGACGAGTGGAAAACGGGGTTCAACACCCCAAGCGGACATTATGAATATCGGGTCATGCCTTTTGGACTATGTAATGCTCCTGCTGTATTTCAGGCTATGGTAAATGATATTTTGAGAGAGTATTTGAATGTTTCTGTTTTCGTGTATCTGGACGATATTTAGATTTTCTCCCCAGATAGTCAGTCTCATGTCATGCATGTCCGCCAAGTTCTCCAGAAGCTTCTTGAGAATCCGTTGTATGTGAAAGCTGAGAAGTGCGACTTCCATGCAACCACTGTCTCCTTCCTGGGCTATATTGTCACCGCCAATCAGGTGCAGATGGATCCATCCAAGGTCAGTGCGGTGACCAACTGGCCCACTCCTGATAGCAGCAAAAGAGTTCAACAATTCCTGGGGTTTGCCAACTTTTACCGGACGTTTATACGCAACTTCAGTTCTGTAGCCGCACCTTTGCATGCTCTCACCTCCTCTAAGGTTTCTTTTCAGTGGACCCCCCCAGGCCGAGTCCGCCTTCCAATGCCTCAAGAAAAGATTCACCACGGCACCTGTACTCACTGTTCCGGACCCCCAGAGACAGTTTGTGGTTGAGGTTGATGCATCCAACGAGGGCATAGGGGCTGTGTTGTCCCAGAGGTCCTCCGAGGATAATAGGATGCACCCCTGTGCCTATATATCGCGTAAGTTGACATCAGCTGAAAGAAATTATGATGTGGGGAACAAGGAGTTACTAGCTGTCAAAGTAGCATTGGAGGAGTGGAGACACTGGCTAGAAGGGGCGGAGCAACCGTTTCTTGTTTGGACTGACCACAAGAATTTAGAATATGTTAGGAAAGCCAATAAGACCTCGTCCCAGGCCCAGATGGGTCTGTTCCAGCCCCTCCCAGTGCCTCAGCGACCATGGTCGCAGATCTCCATGGACTTTGTGACTGGACTACCGCCCTCCAAAGGTAACACTACCTCTGCTCAAACTTCCCTCTGCCAAGAAGACGGCAGAGGTCATGTTAACTCACGTGTTCAGAATCCATGGTTTCCCCAGTGACATAGTCTCCGACAGAGGACCACAGTTCATTTCCAACTTCTGGAAGGAGTTTTGCCAGCTCCTCTGCGCCACCTTCAGCTTATCTTCCGGTTATCACCCGCAGTCCAACGGTCAGACAGAGCGCCTGAACCAAGACCTCGAAACATGCCTCAGGTGCCTCGTGTCCCAGAAGCAGACCACTTGGAGTGATCACCTTACCTGGGTAGAGTATGCCCACAACACTCTCCGCTCGGCTGCCACGGGTCTTTCCCCTTTCCAGTGTGCTAACGGGTACCAGCCTCCTCTCTTCCCTGCTAATGAGGAAGAAGTCAAGGTTCCATCCGCGCACGCCATGGTCCGACCCTGTCGGCGGGTTTGGGCCGGTGCTCGGCAGGCGCTACTCCGGACCTCGACCCGGATGAAGTCAGCGGCGGATCGTTACCGGCATGCGGCCCCCCTCTACAGGGCGGGCCAGAAAGCCTGGCTCTCCACCAAGGATCTACCCCTACACGTTCACTCCAAGAAGTTGGCACCGAGGTTTGTGGGTCCTTTCCCAATTTCAAGAGTCATTAACCCTGTCTCTGTGCGCCTCAAACTCCCCAGATCTTCGAGGGTCCATCCCACGTTTCACTAGGGATGGGTACCGAGCCCCGGTATTAAACGGGCCCCAGGGCTGAATTATCAAAGACCGTGGTACCGTTAAGCTCCGACGTTAGCGGTCTTTTTATCGGTACTGGAGACATGTAAAAAATATGTCATATGTATTATTGCTACACAAACATTATATAGCAGTTTTAGTGTCGCCAACTCCGTTTCTAATACGCAAAAAGACTGCAAAATGCTTCTATGATTATTTTTAGTATTTTCGATCTCTCTCCCCCGCCTGCTTGCGAGGGGGTGGGGCAGTATACACACACGCAGCTGCTACATGCAGCAACACACACACGGAGGAGATGGCGGAGAGAACGCGCTCCGAGGTGTGGTTAAACTTTACCTGTCTCGATGTCGACAATGCTCGTTACCAAAAGCGCTATAGGAGTTTAGCATGTAAGAGCGATAACACGAGCAATTTGTCTAAACATTTAGCAAAAGTGCACCACATTCAGACGGAGGAATGCACCGGGTTCCACTGTCTTTCTAGCAGCTCTGTAGCCCCCCCATCCACGAGTAACGTTTCCATGTCAGGTGTTATGTATGCTAGCAGCAACACATGGAGTTAACTCAATGATACAAACATGGGTTAATGATTAGAGGTAACAGAGTTATTTATTTTGTTAAAGTTCTGTTTACAGTTCTGTCATCAGATTATTTAATATGATTTGTTAAAACGCTGTTGTTTCTTTTGATGTGAAATATTATGTATTTAATTTAAATAAAAAGCAATGTTAGTTTTGTTCACAATTTGTTTAGTTAGTTTTACCTTTTTTTTTCTCCAAAAGAACCGATAAGAGTACCGTTAAAAGACCGGACCGATGAGCGGTATCGATAAAAGTAGTAGTACCGTTAAAACCTTAACGATACCCATCCCTACGTTTCACGTGAGCAAACTCAAGCCAGTTCGAGAGAGCACTCTGGTTCCCGCCTCCAAGCCCCCTCCACCACCCCGGATCATTGAAGGCGGCCCGGTGCACACAGTCAGGAAACTTCTGGCGGTCCGTAACGGGGCCGAGGACGACAATTCATGGTCGATTGGGAGGGTTACGGCACTGAGGAGCGTTGCTGGGTCTCCTCAACTTTCGTTGTGGACAAGACACTAATCAGTGAGTTCTATGATCGTCACCCTGAGCAGCCTGGGCCGTCGGGAGTCGGCCCTAGAAGGGGGGGTACTTTAGTGTCCCATCAATTATGTTAAGTTGTGTCATGTTTGTGATTGTCATGTTCATGTTAGTTTAGTTTATGTTCCACTTCCTGTTTTATTTTGTACTCACCTTGTCTCATTCCAGGTCCCTTTACTTCCTGCTCTGATCCCTTTTCCCGCCATGGTCAGTGTCTGCCCCGCCCCTGATTGTTTCCACCTGTGCCCACTTACCTCAGGTATATGTTGTCCTGTCTCCCCTTGTTAGTTGTCGGTTCATCTTGTTCGTTGTCCCAAGAAGCCAGATCCAAGCCATCGCTTAAGAGATTCAGTGTTTTGCCTTTTTCCCTCCATGTGCGCCCTTGACTTTTGTCCTTTTGTTATTTCCTCTAAAAGAGTGATTTTGTTTTTGCAAGTAAAGATTATTTTTCTTCAAACCTTTTTTGTCTCTGGGTTGTGCATTTGAGTCCTCCAAGCTATTGAGTCAAGGTTCCTAACACAGTTTGGACCTGAGACACGTTTAATATTAGTGATAATTGAATAGAGAATAGTGAAGCAATGGTTGCTCCCGCTTAGCAGCAGCATAGTTACTGCACTAGTTGTTTAAAACACTACTATAAGCATGCTTGTATTGTTTGCAGGCATTGTAAATACAGTTGTGGTTTTTTAAACCTGAAGAAAGAGTCCCCACCACTTTTCCAACAAAGTGACGCCCATGTGTGTGCCTGTACAGAACACTCATGAATACACCATGTCTGTTTTTTTGTTTGAGTGATGGTCTGACAATCCTCCATTTCCATATGAACTGATCCCTGAACAGATGGATGGATGATGGATCGGAGGAGAGAGAGGATGCCGATGGGTCGAGCTAGGCCAATGGTGGAGTTTAGTTATTATGGGATAGATGGAGACTAAACAACATAATTGGATTTGTTTTAAATTATAAAACAAATTTCTCACAAGTTGTGTGTGTGTGTGTGTGTGTGTGTGGCTGGCTCACACATTATGGTTTAAATTCCCCTGCTGTTTGTTAACTTGACCATCTGTCTGACCCTCTTGCACTATTGACCTACTGTTTGTGTGTGTGCGTGTCTCCATTGCGCCCTTGGCCTAGATCACATTAGCACAGACATCATTAACTCCTGAATGACCACAGCACATGGTGAAGGGTGAGGAAGAGGAGGAGTGTGTGGGAGAGAATAAAAGGAGGGTAAGAAGGAGA